>OX460922.1:5001975-5601975 GCA_949788335.1 Salpingus planirostris
CCTTTAGTTTAGTCGTAGTTCAGAGCCGAACGCGTCGCCGCACTCCGCCGGTGCCATGGAGCCGCAGAACCAGGAGATCGTGGCCGGCGGCTCTCCCGCCGAGGTGCCCAACGACCCCGGGTGAGCCCACACCCCCCCTCAAACCCCCACCCGAAGGGCCCCACGTGGCCGCCCCCCTCGACCGCCCTCACAGCCCCGTACTCACGTCTCGATCTCTTTCGTTGCAGGAAAATGTTCATCGGAGGACTGAGCTGGCAAACTAGTCCAGGTAAGCGATTTTCGCTCCCTCGTGGTAAAAACGCCCGGAAACTCCGGGCGCCGGGTGATATAATGAAAGTTCGCGCCCGATTTAGACGCGATCGGCGGCGGCGGTTCGTTTAATTTAGCCCGAAAGTTCACGCGTCTGTTGCGACCTGTCGCCGTTTCGATCGCCTTATATTATTATGGCTCTCCTCCATGTGGATGATGGGGCCGCACCGATAAAAATGATGGGAAATTCGTCCGAGTGGAATTTTACTGTTCGGTTTGTTTGTTTATGTATGTGCGGTTCGCGGCGAATTCCTGCTTTTTTATGGCGGCCCTACAGGGCCGCGAACTTCGACCGGGGCCGAGGAGATGGCACTAGGCGCACTAGAAATGCGCCATCGCCCGACGCCGCCACCGGGGGCGGCCTCGGTGCCCCTCCGAAATCAAAACACCCAACCCCGAGAATACCCGACAATTTTCAAAAAAAGCTCCACCCGAAAACCACGATTTGACTTTATCACTTTGGGGTATCTTAAGATTTCTATAGTTCCTCTGGATATCGGAGAGGGTATCTCCACGTGACGTCATGACGATTGTCAAAATCAGCTGATCGCTTGAATTATTTCCTGTATAGAGGCGAAAAGCTCGAAAAAGGCGCAAGTTATGACGATATAATTCCCATTGTGTAAGAACTGACGGCAAATGACTCGGAGAAATTCGCAACCGCACATTATTCAAGCATTACCGCGAAATAAAAAACTGCAGGTTATTACAAAAATACGCAATTACCAGACGAGTGCGCGGTTCCCGCTTTCGTTCGCCCCGGTCGCATCCGCGACGTTAAAAACCCATAAATTCGCCTTTGATATCTCCAGAGCGATGGTGTACGGCCATTACTTACTTAACCTCAATTCGACACGTGCTCTTTTCAATTAAAAATTAAAACGCAACTGGCTCCGATCGAGAGAAGTGCGTGTGCCCCCGAATCGGCCGGCTCAAGCCTTTCGGCGCTTCGAGGAGTTTCGCCTCTTTTATTAATGAGTGAAACGGAGCCGTCGATAAACGCTGGAAGGGAATTTTTCGCGTGATATCTAATCTCGCGGCTGATGTCGGTTTAGCATGTCGGTAATGATTAAGGGTTTTCCGCTCGGCCGATTGAGCCTTCCTTGCTGGAAAGACAATCGCGCATTAAACGCGAAATCGCATTGTGTCAGTGGGCATTTAAAACCGAACGTAATTACCGGATCGCGCACACGCCTGTCGGCAATTTAATCATAATATATTCTAGTTTCGATTCGGATTTTATTATGAACTTTACTATCGTATAATACGGCCGAGCGATAATCGACCGCGGCATTATTACTCAAAACATGGGCTATTTCGTACGGAATAGATCAGCCGAGTTCACTCCAGACCGAAACTGCTAATAATCGCACTTTGGTTCGTGGAAGCCAGTGTATGTACGTGACTCCGTTGAAATTTACAACTGGGTTCATAATTAAACAGATCGTTTACTGTAACACTTGGACACTTGGAAATTGAATACGAAAATGAATACAATACGATGATGGTGCATCTAATTTTGAGGAGATAGTTCGTGGGGCATTAATTTTGATGGCGGCGGAGAACATTAGTAAGAATTTAGTAACGTTACGCAAGAAACGTGATACATGGTGTTGTTATTATTTGTACAGTAAATTAGCCGCGCGTATGATGTCGTGAGCGTAACGAGCAAAAGTAATGGAAAATTTATGTACCTCTCTTTCATTGTTGTCGACATGTCTGGAAAAAAATACTCGGCTATATTTTTAAACGTCACGTTGGTACGGTTTTTTTCTCCTCTTTATGCGCGAGATGAGAGACGACACATGCCCGACATCTTGCCGAGATGGAGTTGCATCTGGGATGCACTCGCTCTCCTCTGCTGGCCGTAAAGACCGAAAACGTTTCGAAGCAACTCCCGAATGTGTTGCCGTACTTTCACAAATTACTCGGGCTTTCGTGCTGAAAAGATCCGCCGTGTGCCGTTGTTCCACGGAAATATACAAACGGAGATTTTATATTTGATTCATCACCTCGCAATCCAGTTTACTGCCTGCGATTTTTATCGCACCTATTAAACTATTTTTAAAACGTTCAAGTCAAAACAATGAGGAGTGGGTGCGAACGAAGTAAAATAAAACAATACTCTGAAGGCAATTTGCGGTTTTATCTGGTTCAAGTTTTACACCTGCTTAGAGGAATTGAAGAGGCAGGCTTTTGTGTTGGGAATAATTGCTGGAAAAATGCAGGGAATGCAAATATCTTTCAAAGCGCTCAGCCCCAACACTAACAGGTGCGAACAGATGTTACACAGGTGTGAACAGATAATTAACAGGTACTTTAACAGTCGAGGAGTGCGTTGCCGAAATGAGTATAATTTTCGAGACGGTTCCGTTGCCTAATCATAATTATATATTTACTGTATAATAGCGAATTCAGATTTTGTGTGGATTTGGTTCTGACTGATGGCTCTTTCTAAATTTGGTTTTGCAGACATCGGCGGATAGGTTGGCTGTCGGGTCCCCTGGCCGGGGTCTGTATGGATCGAATCATCAAAAATATTGCATTACTGGGGCTGCACGGTCCGTAATCAATGTCGGTTAATCAACTGAAGTGCCTTTATGAATTGTGTTATTTAGGTAAATTGATATCTCTGCTGTATAATCCATTAATTATTGTTGGCAATATTGGTGAAATAAATCAGTGATTCTGACAATTTTCAATTGGTCTTTTTTGTGAAATTATCCCGAAACGCCGAGCCACCAGCCAGGACACCACCGTGTCGACAAAAATTTATCTCTTCTTCAAACATTAGAGGGGAAAATGAAAGTTACATTTTCATTATTTCGACCGCACGTACATACACGGGAAAAGTTTACCGACTGGATATATTCTTACACAGCCAATATAATAATAACGGATCCGGATTTTCTTCATGGCTTACCTGCTCCCTACATCTATATTTATTTTTCGGCTGCGTATTGTTATCATAGTGCAAACATTATCGAGCAAACAGTCTTTGGAGAGCACTCAAATTAATTTCGAAATTTTAATAAAACACGTTTCTTCACAAACTTTAACTTCCTCGCAACAATTTCCATAAATTTTTTTCTAGTTCAGTCCGCGTTACGAAAACTTATTCCCTTATTGTAGAATACAAAAATAATTTCAGAGAGGAGTTCCAGTGGAAAAGACGCCAAGTAGTAAAATTAAATAACATTGTTTCGGGATTTCGCTGGGCTGAACGGGCTATTAATCACCTAACCAGAAGATAAATCGTAAGTACTTTGGGAAACATTCCCAAATCCCTACACACACGAATAAATACGATTCATTATAAGTATTAGCAACTCTGAATAATATTGAAAGAATTTAATTTCTCTTCTGACATATTGTATGATGGACATTCCTTGCACTACCCAATGCGATCTGAACTATGCCAGGAATATTTCATATCGTTGCTATGCACCATCACCCACGATAGTGTTAAATACTGCGCAAATTATTTACTGCATACTCCAAATTTAGTTTAATCCGTTCGAGTATTATTATGAGTCCTGATTCGAAATTTTCACTACTCGCAACAGGATTAATTGTATTTCATTATGCAAATCTGGTTCAGCAAACACGGTGGGCGCGCGCTTACTCAAATTTACTCATGCACTTGCGACCTTCGTGCAAATATTAGAAAAGAACTCGTCACATGGCTATACCAAATACTCGGTTCCGAATTATACGAAATTAATGGTTCGACCCGATGATGATGATGATGATGACGGCCGAAATCACTGTTTTTCCTTTTAGGCTGAGTAGTATTTTTTTTTCGCAAATTGGAAAGAGCGGAAACGTGTTTGGTTTAGGCGACAGAGAGAGAGGAGCGTGGGCGCCTAAAAATACAAGACTGGTACGCGTTTTGCCGACATCTCCCGGGAGATGAGCCGCCTCCAGGTGCATTTCCGGTGCACGGAGCGGCGGTGCACGATGCGCCGTCCTCCACTTTGTTCGCGGTCGCTCATGCGTTTTTCGCTTCCCTACTTAAGTCTCTTCCTGCATTCTGCGTCGCAATTACAGACATGCAACCAGGCGGTACGCAGCGCCGATGTCAATTCGTGTTTTATAATGGTTTTTATCCCGGCCGGATCGTCTCCGTGCCGCGCCGACAGCGGCTCTTTCACGGACGCCATCCGTGAAGGACAAAACGGTTAAAGCGAGTACCGAAATAAAGTTCCGATCGGCCTTCTCGTTGGGCCGCGCCGATTTGTCACGCCCGCCACTAATTGGAGAATTTTCAAAAATCTCGCCCGTTATTATAGCCGCCTTAAAGCCACCGATCGTGTCGCAATCACATCTCTATTAATCCGGGAGATGATCACTTTTTCTCTCCGTGATATGTTGTTGATTCACGTGGGGAATGATTTACCGCGCGTCTGATGGCCGGACGAGATGGGATTTATTCATAAAGCCGCGTTCCTTAAATGGTCTAGGTCGGTTCTCTTGCGACTGTCGGCGGTGACTTATAATCCACCTACCTACCGAGACATATCGTGCTCGTCAGTCTGAGCGTTCCAGGTTCACCTTGACCCCTCACGAATGCTAACGAATTTCAACGCCTATTGTTCGATGAGTGAATTATTGCGCCAACCCCCGGGGATTAATACGCATTTCAGCGATAGCAATATCGCGTTTAGGCCAAACTAGCCCCCATTCAACCGGGCCATGAATTGAACCGGATTTCGTTATTCCTGATTCAATTAGCGCCACTGCATATTCGTTGCCTGAGAGGTACCATTTTTGGACCCAGGTACAACGGCGCATGCGTTTTCTTTTATGTAGCAAAAATTTGGTCAAAATTGAAACATGAGTGATGAAGATATCCACCGAAACGTTTTTTGAAAATACACCAAATTGCTTAAGAAGTGAATTTTACAGGTTAATGAATGCAAATGTGTTCATCATTGAGTGAAATTCTGAACTAAATTGAAAGAAAAATGGAGGATTGCGACTTCCAGTTATTACAGTGACCCGAATGAATTGAAGCTTTTGAGTCCGGATAATTCGAATCTTTCAGGTCACTTTAATTTAAATTTTGAACTCAAGAATATATTTGACTACTCAAATAGTTCACTCGAAATGAGAGAGTCGAGTCGATTTTACTCGGACTTGAGTCAAATTTCGCCCAAACAGGTTCAACTCACCAACTATTCTTTAAATTGACAGCTAGAGAGGAATAATTTGACCAAAATTGTCGATTTCTCCACTCGCTCCCATTCACGGTGATCTGTGAAACGGTTCGATATTAAACTTTGCCCTTGCGCCGACCCTCAAGGATTAATATGCAATTTTAACGATGCCACCATCACACTTATTACTCTATCGATTTCCATTTCTACGTTTTAAAATGCCGCAGTCGCCTTTTACTTGATTAAAATGAAATTAAGCCTCCGGAAATGGTTTTAAAGAAAATTTCGCGAACGCATATCGGGGCGCTCCGAAAAAAAGTGGATTAGGAGGTAGGAATTAATGGGACGTTTTCAGTTAAATTTTAATTGGTGACTCGATGGGACGCAGAGAGGGTAATTACGGTCCCTTTTTCGCGCGAAATAGACGAGGATAATCCGCCGCTGTTTGCGGATTCATTACTGTCGTTCCTTTTGGAAACGTTCCCAATTGTAATCATAGGCGGTGGATCACTGTCGCGCACTCGACAATGCCAATTTAATTAAACATCCCTCGGTCGCAATTCCCATACACCACCCCTTCATGGCCGCCGGGATCGTCCCCGCCCGGAAAGTGCACACTTTTCTACCACCCTTTGAGGTGGTGGAAATCGGGCGAAGCGTTTTAGGGGATCGTGTACTCGACGTTCCGGTCACGTCCGAAAATCGGTCATCCCGGATGACTCCTGTCAGGACGAGCAGCTGCCCTCGGCCGATCCAGAAAACGCCCGGAATCGCCTTCGCTTTTTAACCGGATTACCGCGACCCGCTCTCGCGTCAAATGACGCGCAAATTGGGCACGAGTGCCGCCCGGAAAAATGTTCACCGAAAGCGCCCCCTAATTGCCCGTTCCGGGCGGCATCTTTTATTGAGGGCCTAAAAAGCCGAATTAATTCTGGATATTTTTGCGCGACGCACGAGGAAACGAAATCCTCCGGTTTCCCATAAAAGAGCGCATTATTGCGGCGGTTTCGAGCTGAAAAACCGAAAACACGGACCTCGCCGCGTTCCAATAACGGAAAGTTTTAATTAGTGCCGCTATCTCGCAGGCACTAAATAGATTCTCGGCCGGTGCGGCGGCGGCGGCGCTAATCAAGGCACCGGTCCGTGAAAGGGTGCACAACGGCCGCCTTAAATCAAGGGCCGACGACAAAAGGGTCACTTTGCATTTATTCCGTCATCCCCGGAGCGGATAAAGGGGAGATCGGACTCTCGCGGTCCGCTCGGAATATTTGCGGCTTTTTGTGGCCGACTTTATTCCGCCGTAACAATGCGCCAATTTGGTCTTACGGTTATGCCCCGGGCATAAAGACGTCTTATAAAGTCGGGCCGTTATACGGGGAAGAGGTCGCGTCTCCCCCGACGGATCGCGCGAAATAATCCGGCCGATACCTGAGGGCGTCACCCTGATTACCGGAATTAACGACGCGCCTAAAAACCCCGGAGAAATTGTGCGTTATTATCGCCGAATCGTGTAACACTGCGTAAAACGATTAATGTTGTTATAGGCCGAAACCGGTGTTACTTTATATACTCGGTTATATCGGGACGGTTTGTATAATACCGGTAATGCCGATGTCGAGGATCCGTGAGGGTAATAAACTCCGAAACGTAAATAGATAACCTTGGTTCGCGCTGGCGTCTTCGTCTGTACTACGCCGATTATTAATAATGGGAAAACGTCGAGGGTTTTTCGCCCGTGGAAAAGTGGGACCTTTCGGCTCGTCTAATATGCATTTCGTTCCCGAACGGCCGCGGGCGCGTACGCGGGAGAGGCCTAAACCAATTGGAGCTTCAGACTTTCATTAAATTCTGGCCCGCGCTGCATCGGGGCGAGTAATCTCGCTCCGACTGCTCGCTAGGGCTAGATGAGAGAGGTGCTCACGTTCATGATGTAATTTGAAAAAGTGCGCAATTACTTTCTTTCGCTGTAGCGCCCAAATCCGTGCAGATAGCCAGAAATCCGGTCCGCATTACAGTCGTGGTGTATCGTGGAGCTTTTCGAGACGATTTCTTGCGATCGCATCCAGAGTCCAGACGTATTACAGGGTGAATTTGTCTTGCGTTTTGAACTTGGAAAATTTTGGTAAAAGTTTTAAAAACGAAGTTTGAGGGGAAAATTTTTAAAAGATACATACTTAATTGCAGGAGTTTATTTTTCATAAAGAAAATTTAATAGGTAGATATCGCAAAAGAAGAGTACCTAATAATTTTTGGCAGTTATACAAGTAATCACCATTTGGATTAAAATAGGGTAGAAATGAATGTCTAGCCCTATAATTTTTGAGGTTTGAAAACAAGAATTTGTCAAATTTTCCAAAATTTATTGGTGTTTGTATACTAAATTTTACCAAAATTGATTCGTAAAGTGTTACAGAATTTTTCCACATTTGCCATAAATGTATCGAATTCTCTGATACGGCTGTGTGCAAGTTTACCGAGAAGTTTACCAAAATTGCTTTGAAATTCACAAAAAAATCCACGAATTTGCCTGATTGCTATATTGTTTGATTACAAAATTTTATCAAGATTAAGTATTTTGAAATTCTTCAACAATTTTCTAGAATTTCGCCATATTTCCAAGAAATTGGTCAAATTCGTTAAATAAGGCTAGTCTAAATAAAATATGCTCAATGTTGTCTTATAATTCACCAATTTGTCTGCATTTCTCCACATTTTTCAAACATTTTCCGAAATGGCATTATCCAAACTGACCTGACCTGACCATAATTCGTCAGAATCGCATAAAATTTGCCAAATTGATACGGCAGTGTGCAAGTTTACCAATTTTTTTTTTGAAATTCCAAAAAAATTCCAGAAATTTGCCTGATTGATATTGTCTGATGATTACTAAATTTCACCAAGATTATTTTGAAATTCTTCACAATTTTCTAGAATTTCGCCATATTCTCAGGAAATTGGTCAAATTCGCTGGATGCTAGTCTAAATAAAATATGCTCAATATTGTCTTATAATTCGCCATTTTGTCGACATTTCCCTCGACATTTCCCCACATTTTTCAACATTTGCCGAAATGGCATGGCCTGACCTGTCCATAATTGTTTTAGAATTCGTCAGAATCGCATAAAATTTGCCGAATTGGCGGTGCCTAAAAACCAAATTGCCAACTACTGAATCAAATTATGAAAAATTGACGTCATATTGGATTGACTGAGTTTTTGGAGTAGTTTCAAAGTTCTTGTGATATTTCCCCGGGCATGCCGTAGATGAGCGTTTAATGATGATTGGCGCGATTTCCCCGGATCACCCTGTATATGGAATCCGCCCTAATGTCTTGATAGGGTTGATTTAGTCGCCGCCTGTGATAGCGGTCCGGTTTTACGGCTACTTTGTCGTCGTCATCGTCGCCGTCGAATTATTATCGAGAGTCATAATTGAAGCAATCAGGCAATAAAAATAGCGTGCGTCGGGCCGATTCCCGCGTCGTCATTGTGCCCATCAAGTAAATAATTGCGTCCATAAATAGCCGATCGCGCCCATCGGCGGGCGAGACGTTCCCGCGACCGCACGCGGGCCGCGAAACGCCGCAACGGGCGGACGGAAACGCCGCCCCCGTGTATGTGCGGGGACATTGTTCCGACTTTCTGGCTTCAATTTAGAGTGCGGCATGCCGGGGCGCATTTCGAGCACCGCACAAATACGACACGACACGCCAGCGCAAACTTTTATCATTTCCCGGATCGAAATAAAACGTCGTTATAAATATTGCGTTCCGCGCGTTTACATAAAACGCGGATCCGCCGCCCGCCGCCGGCGCAAACATCCGCGAAAAAAGTTTCTCTTCGCCCCGCTCGCGATTGTGTTTTCGACTCATTAGTTTGAAAAATGGACGCCCGTTATACATAGACGCACACTCAGATATTTATTTCGGGAAACGGACGGAAGTGGCGAAACCGACGCTTTTTCGCACCTAGACAGATATTTCAGGCCAAAGTGGAAACCGCCAAACCGAAAACGTGATATACATGGGCGGAGTCGCATCCCCCCACTCCTCATGGCACCCACTTTGGCACCCGCCATGAGTGAACTACACAGGGGCGAGGCAGAATCCCCCCCACTACCCATTTCTTGGCTAAATAATGACATAATTTATAAAGAAAACGCATTTCTTGGGACTGATGTTTTGGTTTAATAAATAAGTGAAATGTCCTTGAGCATAATTTCAGAATAATTTCTGTGAGCGCAACTGCCCAAGGAAGTGTGGGATTAAAGAATTCCAGCATTTGAACAAACGGGCCCTTGTGCGCGCTCTGCTCTCATTAATTAATGTTTTTCATGAAACGGTCGAACGATACGTTTTTTTGCTCCCGATGCGATAATAGGAGCCGCGCTTTTTCTATAACGTACGTCGGTCGGTTCGCATGTCGAAAAGTGAGCAGTTTTGTGATATTTTCGCGAGTCGCGGCCGGTTTTACATGTATGCTCGTTTATGATTTTCCTGTGTATGACAATTAGACTTTAATTACATCCGCATCATGTCGGCATAAATAAATAATACGGCTCCGCACAATACGGGCAAGTCGTATTGCGAACATAAAGCCGTTTATACCTACAGACCGAATTTATTACACGCCGTTTTAGCGTTTTGTTGGGAAATGTGAACTTGCAGCATTTTATTATTGCACCGAAATATCGCGCACGCGATTATTCCCCCGAATGCGATCACGGCCTTTGGAGGTAGGTACGTAATAATATTATTAGCATGCCTGATGTGCGTATGCAGAGGTGGAGTAGGTGGAGGATTACGTATTCGATTCAATCCTGATGATGTATGCATTATCAACATACCGTAATTCCGTTAATTAAAGGCAAGCATTCGTAATATTTTCAGGAGTGTTTACGCCTGTTATACGTGGAAAAACGCATCATCGTGTTATTGTTCGCGTTTTGCTCGGCGTTTTGGTTATTTTCGTGACATCCAGATATGGGCGCTATTAAATCGGGGAGGCCTGTCGAAAAATCCGGATCTTTCTGGAAGCCGGCCAGTATTTTCTTTTTATTGCGGCTGATACGAGATTTAGAAATCGGGATATACCATTACAATAATTAAGACACACATCAGGAACACATTCGTATTATTAGTGTGGATTCGCTTCTGGTGGTAAAGTATTCTCGAGCTGACAGCGCGCAGAAAGAACGCCACTTTCCCGTAATGAAAAATGCTAAATCCGATATTTGCGAGTATTTATAGGTCGCGGTTTATAAATTTATTATTAGAAAATATCCGCGCCGACATCGAATGCATTAAAAGTATCGTCCGCACGATATTTTATAATAATTTCGTTGCTACCGGAGATTTATAAATCGCATAAAAGTTTTAATGCCGGTTTAATTTTTTTGTGATATAAATTCCGCCGTTCTCATTAGATTCGGTTTTCGTTTGTTGGAAATTCATCATTTAATATTACAATTATTATTGTTGTATTATTTGCGTAATGCTGAATGATGAATAATAACCCCATAAAAACGTTTCGACCCAAACGCATTTAAGCGGACTGAATCGCGATATTTATAATTTCATATCCACATGCTCGAGAGTGAAATTATTATGAAATTGAAATATCTACCTGTTCGAATGGTCGGTTCTCCGAGGTTACATTTAATGTCCATTGTTCCGTCTCTGTTTTATAATCATTCCACTCGTTTCACTTAACGATTATTTATGTTGAATATCATTTTATTAAAGTCATCACCATATATGTAATCTCAAATACAATAAAATTGAACCATAAATCGAGCTTTTAAAACTTCGATGCCGTATGAAATCTAAAGATAATAGAATTTTTCGTTACGGTTAAATTACTATACTTTTTGTTTCTATCCAATTAAAGTTAATTGAGAACGCATCCATGGGAGAATCCAAAAGTGTCTGACTCAATAGATTTACTTTTAAATTACCTAGTAAACATAGACGAGTTACATCTTCAAACGAATTTTGCGAGTTTCAACAATCATAAAAGTCAAACAGCGAATGTCTTTTACTCGAACAGAATTTTTCATGTGAGTTACTTACGTATACAAAAATGTCCACCGATTTTCTGTCAGGGCATTCGAAAGAAAGTGAAATGAATGATTGATATCGAAGAGTTTTTTGCTCGAACCGGGTCTAATTTAACCCACGTATGCGACAGTTTTTTTCCATTATAAATACTTGATGAATATAACATTCACGAAATTTCTTTTGAGAACTCGGATAATAACTCGAACGTGTGCAATAACATTATTGAGGTCCTGCTGTGTCCCACTGAAAGTGAACGGTGTTAAAAGTCTCATAAATTACCATTAAACTAATGGTCACCATTATGCTATTAAGCATTATTATATCACCTAATAAGTTTTATTCGCCATGTCGAAGTAGCTGCTTATTTCTTGTACACTCGAACGTATTATTCCTATTTATTAAAGTGAAGTAGCTCCATGAAAGGGACCAACATATCTCTGTGCAACAGGATGCGAGATAGCTCACAGAAATTTAATAAACTCGCATTATTATTGCAATAGCTTCTCCGTCGATGTCGTATTTTAAATCGCAAAAGTCCGTTTTTCCATACACTGGAGAGGCAAAATAATGTGAGCCCTACTTCCAAACCATTATGTGTTGAGTGGATTGTTGTCAGTTTAATCCGGATTTTCATTTAATTTTTCATAGTATAATAATCTCTGGTGTCTACGCACTTTATTAGATTCATTAGGATGCTACTTTGTAGCTTTATTATCTTGATTATGGGGATACCCATGGTAAATGAAATACGTCTGCGTGCTCGTACGATATTAGCAGTCGCTTTTGATGTCGCAAATATGATGTTTTCGCTCGGAAAATTTTATAATGCGCTTGTGGAAATCTCCCGGTCTATGATGCACAACAATTTTACTTCTTTCATTTAATGAACAACCATTCAGTATTAATTCATTTTCATGAAACGATTTACATCAGATACAAAGTTCGAAATGATATTGGGTACTTTCGGACAATTCGAAAAATTGGGAAAATGGGAAATCCCTAGGGAAATGCAAAAAATACCTTATGATTGCGAAAACCCAAAATCTCCTAAACGCAAGAGGTCACATTTATACGAATACCGATAAACTAGAAATCCGACGCATCAAATTATAGACTGGATCATCTCGATTCGTCCGATTTTTTATTGTCGATTGCGATAGGATTCGCGTTTATGGGGTTTCGAGATTTTGGTTTTCGGCTTTCTGGGGCTTACCGTTTGAAATCGTGGCAACCTTGCTAAATTTTCCGGGCTATGTAATGAATTTTTAGTTTTTATCGGTTTCCCCTGAAAAAAATCCTGAAAATCTGCATTCGGGCGCTGAAAACGAATCGATGGGGCGTTCGGCGTGCCGGATCGGAGACAATGTGGTCGGCGAACAATGGCGATGATGCCGGGATTATGGTCGAAATTTCGGCGGTTTATCGTCGCGGCGGTGCGTTCGTTTAGCCCCGGGGGCCCAGGCATTGTCTCGAACGCTCGGGCTCTCCGCTGGATGTCACACCCGGCCCGGCGTGCCCGCACCGCCCGTGTGCCGGCTCCAGCTCGCGAAAATCAATAGTCCCGCCCGCGTGTCCGCGGACCGCTGCCCGCCGCCGGGCACCGGGGGGCCGCGACGCCGCCCCCGCTTTCGGCCGTCTCTCACCTGGAGCCCGAGCGCGCGGTGCCCAGGGGGGGCTTTCTCGCGTGGACCGTGTCGAACCGGGCGATGCCTTTCGCCCGTTCGCCCGTTCATTCATCAGTTCGATGGAATATTTACGCTCCGGTTGTAAAAGGCTCCGAGCGATGTGTGATGAAATCGCTAAATCGGCGTATGAATGTTTGTGTAATCGAATAGCTTGTTGCCTTGGTCAGTAATCAAGCGGTGGAACTTTTTTTCTGTAGTGTGTTTCTTTTTTGGTTTCGTCGAACTGGGTCGCTGTTTGGGGTTATAACGCAAATTGAAATTTCGCACAAACATTTCACAAAAATTGTTTTTTTTTCACCTGCACCTGTGAATATGGCAGATTTTCAGTAAATTTGGTAAAGCTTGCATTCTTGCAGCAGTTTTGAGCCGTTTTGGTGATTTTTTTTAAGAAAGTCCAAGATGGATTTGGTAGGGGGTATACCTATTTTTTGAAAACTTGTCAAATTTTTGGAAATATTTTCCAAATTTTTTCCTCTAGCGAATTTTTGAAATTTTATCTTGGGAATTTTTCCTAGACATTTTAGCAATTTCTCAGCGAATTTGGGAAATTTCCAGTTATTTTTGGTAAATATTAGGTAATTTTTTGATTGATAAATTTTGGCAAATTTGGCAAATATTTGTATGTACCAATTTGGTTGAAACTAGTTGAAACCATAAATATTTGACAAAATTCGTAGCAGTGTAGTAGTAATTAAGCCATATTTATGAATTTTCGCTTGTTTGTATTGCAATAAATACGTTTTCTCAAACACCACCTTTTTCGATCAAAAACATGTTCATTCTTTTCGGTACTAGCAAATTTGTTTTTGGCTTATCGTTTTTTTCGCGGTTTGTCACTAGAAGAAATACGTAACAGTAAATACGCGATTAGCCAAATTCGGCAGAAATTCAAAAATTCCCCAGATTTGTCCAATCGAATTTGCGGAAATATTTAATTTTTCCATGAATTTTGATAGCTTTATCAGAGAGGCTTTATTGAACCTTGACAAAAATTTGCCAGAAATTGCCACATTCGTCTTTCTAGCAAACTGAAAATGGTCTATTTGTTCTTCTGAAAAAGCCTATTCGAATGAGTTATTGTGAGTTTCAATCTGAATGACCCTGTCTGCATTCTAATATGTAGGATGAGATAAGCCGGTAATGGCAAAAACGAGCAAAAATCTGTAGGTAGGTACACCTGATGATGATGATGCCAAACACACCTTTTCGTAATTTCGTGACGCTTTTGGATTTACCCGCAGCCTTGATGGTAATCCCTATGAAAATTACTTGCTGGTCTCGTGTGTCGTTAATGTTGATATTATATTCTGAATTTTGAAAATTTAATAACCGCCCGACCAGCCCGCGTATATTGTGTAGGTATAATGTATTACGGGCATCAACACTCGTTCGCAATCGCTCAGTTTGCACAGAAGATAATTATTATCAAATATGCACACAAACACCAAAATACCACCGCAATAATTATGGGTGGAAGTGTGGAATTTACAATTTGGATAATTCAGATTCGGATTTTCGGTCGTGATGTTCGCGGCGCCATTGTCGATAATAACTCATCGATGATTTTATAATGCCCGACCATGTATTAGCATTTTGATTATTATTTTCGATGCGGTAGACGGGCGAAATTCATCATGGGGGAAATTGTAGGTGTCGGGGAGGAGACCTCACGCAGGTAGTGCCATTGCGCGTACTGCGCGCATCAATATCTGCAGGAGATCAATTCCCACGTTAGACGGATCGGGCATCTTGGAATTTATTTAGTTCCAGAACGAAACGTCACTCGGATCACGAACGAGTACACTTCTCTTCATCTCTCTCGCCAGTTGGAAACCTGATCAGGTTTTTGCACAATTTATTTAATGAGCCAATTGGATAATTGGCAGCTAATATTGGCTCGTGTACGTATACTTACCTCAGCCGAAGGTGTGTGTTTTCTTGAAGTTTTATTTTCCTTTCAAGAACTCTCTTCTATAATCTGTTAAAGGCGAACGGAATATTAATTCCAGCTACTTACGATTATTAATAGTTTCATTCGATTAATGTCTACAAAAGGTCCAAATACTCGAATGTTATTCACTCTCCTGAACAGATTTGGAACTCGTCCCATTAGAATATTCATTTACACGCATTCTGCTGTTATTATTACCTACAAATTAATTAACTATGTAAATATCGTACCATGGCGTGAAAATGTTAATGCAAACAAAAGCCTATACACATCGAAAATTTCATTTTGTATTGTGCTAATTAGCGATTTAGAAAAGTGCGTAGTTGCGGGTGGCCGTTTGTGACGCGTCCAGGGAACGGAAAAATTAATTCCGCGTTTCGCTGCCCCTCGGACTTTTTTAATTGCATCTGACATAATCACGACTTCATAAATGCCTAAACGACGTTCCGTTTGTTAGAGTCGCCGAATTTAATTTTTGTTTTAATTCCGAATTAATTTTTTTACCAAACCTCTTCACACGCGGAATTGTTCGCAAACATTTTGATTAAAACCCATTTTTGGCATTCCCCCGTATACGAATTCCCCGCCGTCAATGGCCGGGGTCGGACTTGAATGTTGACGGTATGAAAGTGAAATATTCATTCATTTAAGGCCACACTGCGACCGCACATCACCAAAAACGGTTTTTCGTGCTTATCGACAGGGTGTCCCAGGAAATTTTCACAACCGATTTTTGATCAGATTTACCCTCGAAAAGTATAACAAACCCCAATTTTCAAAAAGCTTCTTGAACTGCGCTCTTTCGATTTCTGTGGTATAAGGCAAGTGAGCGAGTTGGGACACTGTGTGTAATCAAACCGTCCGTAATTTATTTCGGAATAATTCTGAGCTCCGCGCTGGATTATTAAAAGGGCGTTCGCGGTTCAAATTAATAATAAATACGCCATAATAATCGCCCCGAGCTCTCGCTGTGTCAATAGCGGCGCATCCGACGATTATGATTTAATGGCTGTTTATTTTCGCCGGACGCTGCGTCGCCGCCCGTTTTATCGCCGCAAAGCTCTCTCTAGCGCCGAGCTTAAAGCCGCAGGTCGCGTTATGCTAATTGGCCCCGGCGACTCCGGGCGACTCCGGGCGACTCCGGGCGTTTTCGATCGCGCAATAAGTGGCGGCCACCCCGGACCGAACGCACAACAGATCCATTAAAGAGAGGACGCACACGCGGGTCGCCCTAATCAGTTCACGCACCACGGCCTAAATAGAGATAACAACATGGATTGGGTAATAAATCAGAGCGAGAACCCTAATGGTCACGTGCTCGAGGTCCCCTAATGCGATGTTAGTGGCCGTAATCGTTCATCTCTGCTCATCTCTCGCCTTTTTCCCGTCTCTTTTCGGTCGGACGCCCTATTAACATCACGGCGGATCCCCGAAAACCGCCCCCGGTCCGACTCTCGCCTTTTTCCCCGAGGAATCACGGGGCAGGTGAGGTTTTCAAATTAAACCCCAATTCATTAATTATTTATGAATTGACCGGGAAAAGGAACGAATACAGGTGTAAAAACCAGTTGCGATACAGGAGCCGCAGTCGATAAGGCTTCTAAGTAGGTTGGCTTACTCATTTATCATTGAAAGTGACAAAGTAATATTTATTATGTAAGTAGTTACTCACACAAATTAATTGTGAGGTATAAGAATCATGGCTTGGTGTGTTGAACAGGTTTGTTTAAGGTCTATTAATTTTACATTGTATTGTGATTACATTTATTTTAGAACAGAGTTCATTTCTATTCGGGGGGTTCCATTCAGTTTTGTCTGCTCCACTGGGTTATTTTAAGCCGAACCTACATTAGTGATGTCTAAATCTAAATTATATCATCATCAGGCTATAACGGTGTAACCGAGGGAGAAATGCGCTCTCGGGGGAGGTAATGTGTATTTGGAGAGATTGAAAATTTATCTTCCCCATGTTGTTACGCGTTGCGAGCAGAGGAAGCAAAAACTGGCGAAATTGAGCGGACCACAGGCGAATTAAACGAAACTGTTTACAATTTGTTAAAGCGTTCATAACTTTCCCTCCCGTGTACGTATGGGAAAAATTTAATTAGATTATAGAGACACTTTGCGGAAAGTGCAGGTTAATATCAGATTGTTGTAGTCGGAGTTGTGTTCCTCTGGGAGTAGTTAAAGTAGGTCTCTGCACCTAGCCGACATTAGGAACGCCGGCGTGGAGCATTATTATGTTCATCCATAAACACACGTGCTTGTTACAAATAATCTCATAAATAGAATTACAAAAAGGAATGCCACGGATCAATAATAATGCTGTATTTCTGCAAACGCGATTTCCGCCATAGCGCTATTTATAAAACGATGCACGAGCCTTTACAAATTCCGTTCCGAAATCATTAGTCAGGTGAACATTTATAACATCAGGAAGTTTATCCACATTTCGTTTTAATAAAGCGATACGCTCTCGGTTCGGCCTAACAAAATTTGTGTGCCTCCGATTGAGTTCCCCGTAAAACGTCATTGTTCGTACTGGTTTTTCTATCATTCTTTTTTCCAGCTGGCGTATTCATCTGTATCCATTCGTTGCGCACATCGTAGAGTTTTATGCAACCTATTATTGTTGTCATAAACACGCATGCGAACTTTTTAGACCTCGCCAAATTGGTATTTATGAGAATGTATCGCGGAATAAATAACGAAATTTTGCATTTTATAACAATTAACGGAGATATGGCTCGAGTCAGGTGCAGTTAATACGACTGTGTAGTCTGGTGCAGCAATCGATAGAATCAGGCTTATTCGAAGTTTGACATGCAACGAAGAAACGATAATTGCGCGAAATTGCTTCCGCGACTGAATTTATGTCTGCATTGCAATGAGCAAATCCGAGAGCAAATCAATTCACTTCAGCAACACGCCGTGTGCTAAGGGCGAGATCCGCGGATAGTTGCTCCACGTGAACTCCGTTCAGGGGTAGTTTGCTACGTTCTAAAATACCTACATGTCTAGCGAACAGACAGTCATTGCTACCTGCTTGATGTCTTTGAGAGACGGAAAGTTGTTTCTCTTTGCAGCAGTAACAGTAATAACAGCATACTAAACTCGGAAAGCTCCAAGTTTCAATTATAAAACCAACTTTTACAATACCCAGGGCTTTCCGAGCGGAAAACACCTGCTAGTTACCTGGTGATACTCTGGCAAAGTTCACGTGACAGGACAGTTTTGGGTTTTACGACGAGTTGCTGCTTTTTCCCTTCTGGAACCGTTTCATATGTATGGTGTTTGTAAATTTTGCAACATGTTTGCTTGCTGTAGTCGAGGCTGATGACACAAATTGTAAATTATCATACGAAGCACATAAGAGTGTGGACAAATTTGTTCGTTAGGAAAACATTGCGCATAGAAAACATATCGGCAAACAGCCGTGCTTATCTTTGATAATCATGTGCTTTTCCACGCTCCACGGCCAATATTGACGTGACTCGTCCACCAGCCGGTTCGGCTTCAACTTCAAAATTGTATGAAAGGCGGCACTGATTGGTTCGACCACCCGTGAACTTATTCTCGAGATGTAAAGTAATTTGTCGCAGGGATGGTCCTGAATTTATACAAAACTACGACACGTGTTACTGGCCGACGGTGTGTCTTGCATTCGTAATGCACCCCCGTTCGCCCGGTCGCCAGTCCGCACAGGAAATAAAGTTTCGCACTTCAATAGTCGGACATAACCGTTATTATATGGCGAAATGGTCGCACTGGACCTGATTGACGTTGTGCCGGAGGCGAAATTACGCATTCAAAACGCGACGACAGGTGCTGTTTATAACAATCGCTGACATTTCCGTTTGTTCGTTTCAGGTACGTTGAGGATTTTTACAATGCTTCCGATTTTCGGGTTGGGCCTAGCACCGATCAGTGAGTAAATAGTCATAAGTGAGCGAGTCCAGGTTTACGTTCGAACCGATCGAGTTTGGGCGGTAGTCCGCACAGAAACCTCGGTTTTCATCCGATCCACCCTATTACTTTTGCTTTTGCCCCTCGAAATCGAATTTGTTTGTCTCTAATCGATCCTCTCGCTCCCTTCTCGTATGCTGCACAAGTGGCGAGAGCTCGTATGACGCAGCTAGCGCCCTCGGGGGCGGTTAGCGGGATTCCCCATCAATCGGCCAAGTCATTATTTCCGTTAATTTTCCGACGTCATTGTCGCGAAGGGATTCCCGATTTCATTTCCGATGTTCGATTGAGTGCGAATGTTTTTCACGCCCTTTAACCAACAGATTGCCCGCCCTCTCTTCAAATAATAAACCGCCCTCACTCGGAAATTTGTTCGGTTATTTATTTTTTATCACGGACCGGGTCGCACTTTTCTCCGCCGGCAGAGCGAGCAGATGAGATAATATTGAGATGCATTACATCCATTCAGCCTGACGTTGGACATAGGAAGTCGGACATCAATCATGCTGTGTTTTAACAACATAGATATTTTGCTCTCCCCAGCTGATGCTTTCAGATGCTCTTTAACCTCGTCCGTATTATCTGGTGTTTTCAAATAATTCACCGTAACGTTATTTCTGATATGAGCATGTTCACGTGTAAACATCGGTTCGAGTCTATTACTTTGCATCACACGGTGACGACAAAATAAAGAAGATCCAACCTCACGTCTTTAATTAATGTGATTACGGTGGATGTCGCTGAAATACGCACCTATAACACCGAGGATGCCGACGAAGAATTACCGTAACTCCTTTAAAATAAGTATTAAGGGTGAGCTTCAAAGCGCTCCGGCTGGAGCTCTCGGAATATTCAGGATGAATTTGCATCTGTTTATGACGTCGTTCCTCGTCTTCATCCTGATTATTGGTGTTTATTGAGCTTCCCATCCGAGCTTGGAAAGCCGTCAGAGTTGCAAAACTATCGGGATGAAAGACATCAAGTCAAATGCGTACTCACGTAGGAGAGGAACACGATTCGCCGTTTTAATTGGATAAGTAAAAAGAAATTAAAAGTGGAACGCGTCCCGTAATTACTTTTTTTACGATCCACAAACCAACACTCAATTTTTCGAGTGTCACCTTTTCAGGAATGCGCGCCCTAAAACTTATCGAATTTTTCTGCATTGCGCCAGTAATAATTATCCTTTTCAGTTCGGTGGTTCCGTATTTCCTTTGCGACATTGTATATCATGTGATCTTAAAAATTGAAAACAAAAACAAAAACACGTAGCCGGACGGGACGGTCTCGGAATCTGAATTATTTCTTTCGAAATTTACTGCTGTAGCTCTGTATACGTGGGGTACACTCGACTTTTATTGTTTCAATCTCCTTTATTATGATTATCTGTTGTAGTGGTATAGTTGCAACTTCTGCATCGGAATTATGTGCATAATTGCAATATTTCTGCCGGTCGTTTGTTTGCTTTACGAACTCGCGACGGCCAAGGTTCCATCTTTTTAATCCGGTGACGTCTCCACAATGTTGGTAATTATTTATGTGGCGTTTTTATTATTGGGTGCCTAACGAGATTTTTCCGGTAAAGGCAGCGGAATAGAATACGGCCGTTATATCGTAACCTTAGTCCGTGGCATAAAAGTCGCATCATACATATTTTATTCTTGTTGCAATAGATTTCCTGCGAGAATTTTAAGCTCCGGGATTCGCAAAGATGAACCTTACGACTATGCGGGGATGTAACTTTACAGAATTTCCAAGCACGACGCCGGTATCTGATGGTTATTCGGGGATTTTGCACATCCAGATGACGAAACTCTCGGAAAAGAAATCTGTTTTCTGAAATTCCTGCTACATGTGACCATCGCAAAACTTCACACGGTGAAAGCATTGATTTCGGAACGGAGATACGAGCAACTTCAGTTTCACTGTTCAAATAGCCCGAAATGAACTGATCAAACTAGCAGCAAATTGATCTATTGATGGATGGTGTTCCTTGGCTGCTCCCTGCTGGAAATTCTTGCAGTTCCGGGTGAAATTTTCGGGCTGTACCGCGTTTGCTACTCTTCCGAACGATGGGGTTCCGGGTTCATTTAATGAAGTGTTCTGTGTAATCGACAGCGGTGCTCGATCCCTTCCTCGAGCCAATGCGGGACTCTGCTGAACCTTGAACACATAAGATCCGCTGGGCCGATAAAAAGAGAAGCTTGACCAAGACACGCCAGTGTACCGGCCAGAAGGATTCTACTTACTGCTATCGTGCCAATCTCGGTGGTACAATCTGGTCGAGAACGATGTTGCGGAGGCGAGACCCATCAGAGCGCGTACCCCCCGGCGCATTATGCCCCGATCCTCTTCAGCTCATCTGCTGCGCCGTGGAGGGATCGGGGAAAAAATCAACAGAAACTGCCACGCTCGGATGACTCGGGCCCGTTCCGTCATAATCAGATCCACAAAGAGAGTACATTTCGAAAAACGATTCCGTGAAATTGTTTGATTCGCTCTAGTGTAATGTCCTCCGGTTGACCGGTTTATTATTCTGATTAAGTAAATCGAGTGTTTCGCGTCAGCCGCACATTTCCCTCTGTATTACATTTTAATGTGATTGAACCGCCGGTTTCGAGATGAATCGGGGGAGCACGAGAGATAGACACCCGGAAAGAATGAAGAAGTGTCGTAGACAGAAGGGATCCCCCGAAGCGACTCGGATTTCAGCCCTGAACGACACTCGTCTCCCGAGAATCGTACAGAGTCCCGAAAACGGGGCGTTTCGGTTATGGCTGTTTAAAATTCAACAAATCCGACAAATCACCCGCAAGTATCACCCGCTCCGGATTTTGACAAATTTCCGGGCGACACGGAATATCGATCGTGTAATGCGAGCGGGATTTCTACTTAACCCGCACTCGACGTGCGTGTACTCGGATCGAATTCGCGGTTTTTGCTGCGATGTTGATATTTGCGAACGAGATTCCTGGCGGTTTTACGACGCGACGTTTAGTCACGTGTTCGCGCACCGATAATGCGCCGATTTCGATATGATTCGCGAAATTTACGATGATAAGAAAGTAACGACAAGATCGGCGATGCACGGATCGCGTTTACGACTACCGGACATTTCGGTTTGCACGCTCGGGCGCCTCGCTCAACCGTCGCCCGAGATTTCAATAATTTATTTCGGTATACGGCGAGCAGGTGTCCTCGAAGGTTCGTCTTTCGCGCGGATAAATCGATGACGTAGATACATTTTACTGGCGCTCGTAATGACGACTGATTGATTTTATTGTTGACTAAAATCGCCAACTTGTGCATACTGTCGGGGTTTATGTCGCAATTAATGTTTAACGGTTCTTCGCCATGTGGAGGGCCCTCGGATGCATTATACGGATACGACGGATCCCCGAGGTCTATCTGCGTGCACCGTATAAACGCCCTAAACGCAAATAAACCGAATGAAGCTCTAATCGTGATACACTCTAATAATGCCGGAGAGGAACGTGATGCCACATACAGCGAAATTTGTTTAATATTCCGATGTTAAGCTGCGACTATTATTATCTTTGCTTTAGTACCGACGTCGTGTTTACATTCCCTAAGTACCTGCAGGATTGCGGAGACGCTTTTTGCCTCTAGCAGGACTCCCATAAGCCAGATTTTGTAATTCGAGAGACATAATGCAATTTTTACTAGTGAAAAATATGAGTTTTGGGTCGGTGTTGAGTGTGATACGGATCACACCTCTTTAATTCGCTCCGGGCATTAAAATAACTCGTGGTAAGTGCCTCAATATAAATCAAGTGTGTTAATGAGGCGCGTAAAGCGGTTTTAACACCGCGACGACTCTTTACGAGAGGTATTATTATTATCGAAACTGGACCGGCCAGTTGGCGATTTCGTCCTTCCGGACGAGGAGGATAATTGCAACGGTCATTTGATGGCGAACCGTTCTGGAACGAAAGCGGGGTAATGTGCAGAAAATTGCATCTCGTACGCATCAAATTGCATTAGTGGACGGCGATTTGGGTCGATAAAGTTGATGCACGATTTCTGCCGATAAAGACCGTACGACACATGCGAGTGACGTGAATCGTTGCGACTCTCACTTGGGCCGCAATGAAATAATAATGTAACGGAGATTGTCCGATTTATATCGTCACATAAACGCCTCGTCTATTTGTTTTATTATTTATCTCGCAGCGGTACCGATTAATCTCGCATTACATTACGATTGATATGAATTGTTTATCGGTCGTTGAATTATTAAGCAGACGTAAACAAACTCCGGTTTTTTTGAGTCACCGTCGCCTTATCAAACTATCAAATTCATTGATATACCTTAGGTGTCTGTGTCATAGGCGATAGAAGATTGTGGAAGATTCCTGATGCAAAATAACTTGAGCGGATTGGGGAAATTGCAGACAATGGGCGATTTGAAGTGCATCGGTGCATTAGTTGCTTTGTCATGGTCTTTTTCTTTCGTTCGATCGAACAATATCGTGTAACTGCTTGCACAAGCGACTTTTCAGCTTTAAAGCCCTCCATACTGGGTCACATCTCTCGGTTGTGCGAGGCCGCCTCGCGTTATTACAAGTCAAATAAGGACGGCAATTTATTAGGGCGTTTAATGGAAAGTAAATAGGCAGGTTGAATCGTATTATCATCGCACGGTAATAGGGGGAATTTAGCCTCATTAACTTTCCCCGGAATTATAACCGATATTAATTTAGCGATTTCACGCCAATGAGACGAAATAGACCGAATTGACGGGGATCGAGCTCACCACTTTTTCACGCGATCATGTTCGCGATGATGATGATGAAATCGTATCAATTTTTGATCATCAGAAACGCTGCGGTTTTATTCAATTCCTATGCGCGGAATTACAAATACACAATCGAGTCGGTCGTCGGGCGTGCAGGTGCAAATTCGATTCGAAAACCAACGATGCGTTCCGGCTATTTATCCCGAAACGGCCGCAATTTTCCGGGGAAATCATACAGAGTGTCGCTGGAAATTCGCGCGATCGTGATCAATTTTGGACGAGATTCGGACGTCGGTCGAGCGCGAAAGGGAAAAAAGCCGTCCCCGTCATGTGTCGGTGTCAAACGGTCCGCCTTTAATCCAATCCAAGATTCAATTCCGGGTTTGACGGACGTGTGGGTGGAAAACGTCCGTCCGGTCGTCCCGGCGTGTATTATTTATTAAATTCATGAAAGCGATGGTGCGTCGCGAAGGACGGATCGCCCCGCTCCGTTTTTTCCCTTCTTTTTGTTAAAAGATCACCTAATAAACGATGTCACCTGCGAACGCCCGGATTCATCGATACCGACGACCCTCTTGCTATAGGAGTGCGTTATTTAATCCGCTAATGCGTTTCGCTATCCGATATCGCTCCGATTCAAAAACGCACCTTTCTGAAGACGATTTAGCCGCCCCGGTTCAACTCGGGTAATAATAATAGCGAGGTCTTGACGCTTTACGGCAGTGTGTCGCTTATCGATTCGGCCCGACCGCCGGTTCCCGTAATAATATGTAGGTATTATGGATTTTCGGCGCAGTTCGCCGACATCGGATCTAATTGGAAGCCGGGGGAATTAGCGTCGATTGATCGTTCTTTCGCGGGGACGAGTTTTCGGGCGCGCATTGTCTGAATTTTCGTCCGGGGATAATTAACGGAAACCACCTTCGTATTTATGGCGGCCATAAATAAAGCGGCGTGGGCGGGTGCGTAAAACTTCCACTATATCTTTTCCCGTCGGCCTCTTTTTATGCGAGATGAATGATACGCGACACCGACGGTAATTTCGCTGTTTGTGCGAATCACGATCGGATCGGAAAACGTCCGAGAAGTTGTGACGACTTCATGATGTATGCAGATTCGGAGCGGCGCGGTGTATAATGGAATTAAGAAAATGCGGTGGTTTATTAGCGTTTATGCAGGGCGCGGGCGGAACGTCATTACGGCGCTCTCGGTGAAGATTCTCCGTGTCTCGGCGGATGGTAATAAATTTCGTTCGCTCTTTGCCGGTTTGAAATGAAATGCGGCCGGTGATAGTTCACGACAATGGAGGTTTTGTGCCAATTGCGGCTCTCTTCTCTCTCGCGCACTCCTGGGCGGAATATCGCGATCCGCGAAGAACTGTCGGCCGTAATTTCGCGCATTCCGTGCATTATGCTCGGTTTTGAGCTGTTTTGTAACACAATTACGCGGTTTGATTGATACGAAATAACTGCAACAACAACCGGCGCGTCGGATGATCATGCTCGTGGATGCTCTCGACTTGATATTTCCAGCTTTATTCCTTTTCGGTTTATTTTCGTTACGATTATTATTATGTGCGGTGTTTCTGTGCAATAACCCACGAGAGCGGGTTACGAAAATAACCGCGTGTAAAGTTTTCACGGTGGATATTTTTACGCGGCCCCGATCTAGCGGCGTGCCTCAAAATTTCATCAATCACTGATATTTTTGTTTGTTTTCCTAATAATCTTCGAGTATCTACCGGGTGTTTCACTTTAAAACGATAAATCGTCAGTCCGGCTACTCGTATGCTTCATATAGGGGCCATCATGGTGGCAGCTTTTTAAATCATATGTGATTACCCGTCAAGGCCGCACTGTCTCAACATCATGATGTGGTTTTAAGTGCAGAATAATCTTGAGAATGGCCGAGAATTACATAAGACACGATTCGCAACCTTACTTTTCGCCGACCATTATTATTTAATAAGCGAGCGAAAATAAACAATTTCCATGTGGGTCGGGAATTATTGCATTGCGACACGAGTATTTATGCGGTAACAGTTTTCGCGATTGCGCGCTTGCGATTTAATTGCGAAAGGGGATTTCGTCTTTCGGGCAGGAAAGGTGGATTAAAAAGAAACGCCGAATTGCGCTCGCATATAGAGAGCACATTCGTTAGCCCCGAACGACGTCGACAGGTTGATAAATCGAGGACCGTTTCCAATCGCGACCGGCTCTAATCTCTTCAATTTCATATGGATCTGGGTTTTTCGGTTGCCCAATCTTTGTCGAGGACGTTTCAAATTGGATGTAGATGGAATTCTCGTCGCGAGCCTCTAATTAACTCATTGAATTGCTAATAACCGTCCGTTATTGGTTTTTAAAGCTTTCTACTCGCTACAAATAGGTTATATCGCGAGGCGCGATCCTCTCGTTCGATAAGACGAGATGTGAGGGCCCGGCGTGCCAGAAAGGTCCGCTGATTCCGATTAATCATCCCGGAGCGGGCGCAAAAACACGAGTCTTAGCGTTCCCGCGGCATAAGTTAGTGCCGGTCCCGGAGAGAGTTAAAAGGGGAAACGTCTGCGTCCGCTGGCAACTTTGAATACGTCGAGGAGTTTGATTGATGAGGTCCACGGATCTCGGAACGACACACACACGAGGAGCCCAGTTCGGCGTCTTTTCCGCCCTTACGATCCGATATGGTCGCGGCTGACCGTTCGATAATTATTTCCGAAAGACGTGTCGATGATATCGCACCGCGATCAGGTGTCAAAAATATCGACGCCCCGCGCGCCGACCTAATTTACTCCGGAGGGTGGAAACGAAAAAGGAATTGGGTGCCGGCGCTGCCGCCACCTCCCTTCGATTTCAATGGAAATGCGAGAACGAACGCCGTATCAATTCGATGATTGATGAGTGATATGTCCCGCCTAAAAGCCCGCACCGTTACACCTACGTCACAGATACGGTTCATGATTACGTTATGTACTACCAGTACTTCTTATGGAACTCCTTCCTTCTCCCTTGCAACAGATTTCCAATACTAGTCATTTTTTATTTTTAGTTAAATTAATCCCAGTTCGCTGTTGTTCAGATTACATTTGTAGATTTTTCTCTTATTGATCAAGAAACCTATTCCTCGACTTACTGAAACTCTCCTCGTGTTCATCAATTGCATTTTTGACAAATTTTGCTACTTTGAGGAGCTTTCCGGGGAATAAATTCGCAAAAATACATAAAAAATTCCCAATATCATGGTTTTGAGTTTTGACGTAGGTACCTCGGTTTGGAAGAAAGTTTCCTTCACGTAAACCTCACGTCCACCATATTTTCATGTGATGAAGAATGAAACGACTCTGCCTGGTTTATGTAATTGCTCATTTTTTTAGCCAACATTGTTCCTTGAACAGCATATTTGAAATTTTTGATTAAAATATCGACCTAATTTTGCGCAGTCTTCACGTGTATTTCTTGCAAAGTTTGTGACAAAGACATTTTTAGGCTGAGAGAGTCAGTTTTCTAGTCTCTTATAACGAAGACATCAAAAACATTCTTGATAAAGGGAGGCTATGATAATCGTTCTGTCTCTATCCTTCTAGTAGTATTCAGATGAGATCACGATGAGACAGAACTATGAAGAATTTTTATGATGTCTCAGTATTTGTTAAAGGTA
This sequence comes from Salpingus planirostris, assembly GCA_949788335.1. NCBI lineage: Eukaryota > Metazoa > Arthropoda > Insecta > Coleoptera > Salpingidae > Salpingus > Salpingus planirostris. The sequence goes on from OX460922.1 coordinate 5,029,520, forward strand.
TGGTTTATAAATCAAAAACCAAACCGGGACTTGATTTGGGAAATCCGCTTCCTTCTCAAGTGGAAACGATTGGTGCATAATATTCGAAAAAAATTACATGTTCTTAAGATATCCTGATGTAGCTCTGAAATCGTTATCAGCGGAATTAACGCGCAGTCGTAAGCGCCTATAACTCGTGTCCTGCAGGTGCGACTTGGAGTTCGCGTATAACGAAGGCGTTTACTCCCGCATTATCGACTCATAACGGTCGTCCAGATCAATATCTTCAGTATTGAGTAAGGCGCGAAACCCGAAGAGCCGACTTTCTTTAATTGCGTTCGAAATCCATCAAGGCGATCGATCGCGCCGAGCCGTGACCCCGCAAATTGATAAGAGTTTTCGTTTTAGGGATGATGAGGTGCTCGTCTTTGCAGAGAGTGCGCGATTTCTTTCTCCATAGTAAAACCCGCGATTTTACGAGGGCTCCTCGACGACCAAGATACGCCGGTCCGGGGAGTTTGCAGTTTTTACGGTTCCAGATTTAATAGGTTATGTGCGGTGAAGGGCGCTCGAAATTTGCTGTTTAGCTCCGGAAGCCCCCCTTAATGACGACGCGGTTTTTCGAGGACCGCATTGTCTCGATTTTTTTGGGGTTTCGAGTGGACGATCCATATCACTGTTTCGTTTTGAATTTCAGAGGTCGCGATTCGCGAATCTCGTTCCAGGTGAATTTCGGCCCCGTTTCGACAATTAGCCGGCGATGGGGTGGAAATGGGGGAGTCGTGCGATAAGTGCCCGCGCCGGGCTGTCGTCAGCTAAAGTTCCGTAAAACCGGCCGAGCGTCCTCTCGACTCGGGAATCACTGAATGGTCCTCGGGGAACGGAACAACTCATCCCTAATGCCGCACCCCTCTCGAGTGTCACCGTCACGCCCGCGGCCCTCCGCGGAGTGGGCATTTGGCAGACAGTCGCCTTGGAAACGTGGGGGTGGCGGCCGAGGGGTGCGTCACGTGGGCCCGCTCCTGCACCGCGGGTCGATGCCCTTGACCTACACCTCTTGGGCGCCGTGCGAGAAAAAGGGATTATCGAATAAGGGCGATGCAGCCGTTCGGCCGGGGCCGATTCGATTCGGGTCGGCCAGGGCCGGGTCGATCCGCGCCGGCCCTTTTGCGCCTATCGCCCCGTAACGAAATCATCAATTGTGCGGCGGAGACACTCCCGAAACTTTCGAACCTCTATAGATATATAAAGTGCGCGTTTTTTTCGGGGCTTTTTGATGGTCTGTCTGTAATTTATTGCGAAAGCGCACGCAATACGTATTCATCAATACAGACAGGCGATAATTAATAATGTGGCGATGAGGGGGGTATCGCACGTAAACACCTCAAAAGGTCAATTCATTTCGCGATATTAACACCAGAAATGGAAGAAACGATCTTTCGACTTGCTCAAACTGATCAAGACTATACTCCTGGTTTGGATAGCTACATTAGTGCTAGAAAAAAAGGTGCAAACCTCTAAAAACCATCATTGTATAGGGTTTGTAGGGATTTGAACCGTTGGGTAAAGTTTAAACAAAATTGTATCACTGGTCCTTAGAATCTCAAAGTAGTTTTTACAACCTAGCTTTGATCCAATTGATTTTCAGCACATAGGAACATTTTCTTCATGTGACACTGATTTCCACACCTAGACCCGATTGTTCACTGCTATCTCAACATTAAAAAAGATTCAAGCTTCTAGAAATCATCATTTTACAATGTGTTTCTAGGAGTTTGATAATGTGCTCAAAGATTAACTTGACTTGGATAACTGGTTTTTAGTATTGAAGAGTCACTTTTCTTACTACGTGGCTTCAAACGACTTTATTTTTAGCTCTAGGTACCTTATGCTCATTAGACACCATCTTTCATACCTAGGCTCAGTTGTTCACTTCTAGTTTAACATAAGGGAATGATTCAAGACCCTAGAAACCATCATCGTATGGCATTTCTAGGAGTTTAGGATTCGTCTATACATTTTGCACTAATGCGACACTAGGCTTTTGTCGCACTTCCAATGGTACGATTCGGTACGAGAGGAAATTTCAATAAAATGAATGACGACTCGTTCTGATTTAATTAGGTTTGAGGTCTGGAACTAATTGGGCCGAAGGTTGAATTCGTCGCAATTAAAAATACAAACAGAACATTTCCGCTGCGGCCCTGCGCTGCTTATTCCCAGTTTCCATAAAACAGCGTCCCCCCAGAAAAGTTCACCCCGAACAAACAGCGAATTGATTTAAAGAAAAGTGTTTAATTGAATATAAAAAGCATTCATCATTCCGTTTCGACAGGAAATTTACTTTAATTAAAAAGCCATTTATATACCGCGCGAAAGATGATGATAAGCGTGAAATACGAGCCGATACTTCCCCGTGACGCACCTAACCGCTAATCAACAATAAATTATCTCGCAGGTACGGCCGCGCACTGTTAATTATCGCCGTAACGTACCGCAAGGGCCATTCTTTCGCCGTTTGCACCTACTATAATCACATTAAAGTTAATTGAACTAAGTAAGTCGCCGGTTTAAATACTTGTTTTTGTTTCAGGTGAGGCTTCCTCGAGTTAATGCGCATCCGAGAGGTTCTCCTCGGTGAGTTTTCTCCCGCGACGGTAATAATTTTCCCGGCTCCGGGCCGATCTCGCCCGGTGGATGGAGAATTTCACGGTCGGTGATGTATGAAGCGTCGCATTTTCGATCAGTTTTTCGCCGGGAAGGGAAATGGGCACAAAAATTTTGTTTGCCTTTAAAAATTCGCCGACATGCGTCATTGTCAGCGGCAGGACGCGTTTATTATTTCGCACAGGGAGAGCCTCCCGCGTTCCAGACAATATTTTTTACTTTGACGCGCCCCGAAGTATTATGAACCCGATCTGATTGATCGATCGCCTCTTTAAGGCCGCTTTTCGACGCCGAAAACGAGACGCATTTCCGCGACTGATGCAACTGCGACTGATGCGAGGGGGCTCGAAAGAGCGGGGCTGCATCAAACAAACAAAAATTTAGATTGCTCGCGAGACGAGCGCCGAGCGGGCGAGGGTGGCGCAGGGCTTCGCCTTTTATGTCTACATATTCCGGGGTAAAAAACACTCAGAATAAAGGGAGCGGAGGCCTCATCTATAATCATCTCATTTTCAGAATCTTTTGTTCTTAATAATGATCCTATAGAAATACCGAGCAGCAACTTAAGTACGTCAAACAGTGTTTCAAGAGCGAGATCCTTTCAGGCGAACTTTGCCAGACCCTTTTGTTATCATCACGTTGCATTCGGCTCAGACCTCCGATGGAAATTACGTCGGATTTAACATGCAGGACTCGTTACGGTTATTAGAGGCGTCGGATATGTCGGCCCCCCTACCCAGACGCATTTCCGAGGGTAAAAATCGCACAAAAGCTCCTTTACCGTTCGACTTTTGTCACGAGCCTGACAATCGGCCGATGATGATGGCTCATGATGCGAAGCTCCGATTTAAACGTAAGCACGCACGCGCGTCTTTCGACTCGGTAAGCTTTTAATAAGCCGATGCCATCATCGGTCCCCTACTTCAGCGTATTTATATTGAGGCGTACTTTAAATAATTGACCCGTTCAATTTACTGTCCGCGGGTCATGATCGCTTTCCCATGATGAACGTCTCGTGGTTTACGGGTTGATTATGCCGAGTGAACCGTCATGTCGCGGACGTAATATTTCGTACCGGCTGTAAGTACGTGCATTGTCATTATCCGAATGCATCGCATATGTGCCCTACGTTTAATAAATATGCATGCAACCGATACCCACATTAAATCTACTTATAGGCGAGTTTAGAATTCAAGGTTGGTGCGTGAGTTGTGGGCAGGTTATTATTATGAGACAGCTCATTGAAGCGTGCCTCTGGCCGCCGCGGGCGCGGGTTTTTCGATCGCGACTTTGAGTTATCGACTGGGGAAATTCGTTCCGGTCGAGTCGCTCCCGTACTCACTTACTATCTCACTATGTGAGGACACGGTTATGGTAAAAGCGCAGTGGGTAGTTTCCTGCTGAAAAGTTGGAATTGGCGGCAATTACGCTTCATTGTCGTTTCTATTATGCAATTTAGACGGTTTAACAGTAATCCCGAGAAAATTTCCGCGGCGGCTTCGTATTGTCGTCGAGCTTCCTCGCGTTTCTTTCTGCTCATTCATATGTACTATTTGTGTAAATCCCGAAGTTTGCGTAAAGGTTAAAACTTGGCTCTCTCCCTCTCGCCCTGTATCTGAAATTGCCGGAGCGACAAAAGAAAATCATAAATATAAAGTCGCATTTGTCGGGGCGGTTGATTTGTGGTGTGCTCTCCGCTTCATAATACGCGCCACGTTCTGCATAAAGGTGGAGGTGCCCGAACAAGGTTTGCGGAATCTTCCCCGGGAACAAACTTCTTTGTGTCGAATTTTCGTATATGTGTTCTTCCTCTCTTATCTTATCTCCGCATTCTCGGCATGAGAAAGCAACAAACTCTCTTGTACCGTGCTTACACAGACGTTATTTGGGGCCGTTATCGCCGGCTCTTTTTCGTTGCGGTGTATCGAGAAAGTCGCGGTTTACAATGTGCTGGAAATAAATTCGAATCTCACCGGTGACGTTTCGTTAGGTCGCGAATGGAAAACGTCTCGCGATAGTTTAGGCCGAATGGATGCGTGCGGGGTAACGTCGTAAAAAATCAATCATGTAAGAGCCCATGCTCGCTTCTCCCGCAACCCCCTCGTTGGATAAACGCGGTATGCAAACGGCCGAATTTGAATAATTTCGCATAAACGTCATTTCGTAATGGCTGGAAACGCTCCGGGATCCGAGCAGAAACAATAGGCGGGAAGTAATATAAAAGCATTCTGCCTATTACCGAAGGTAACCACATAGATACCACTCGCGCACATTCGTTAATAACGTCTGCCCTATTGTAACTGAGGAGCGAACGTGCAAAATCAAACATTGCTGCCTACAGTTTCTCAAAATCTCATTGGCCTACAAAACTAGCGATCTAGCTTTTGAACACGTTTAAATTTTGGACCATTTGACTTCTATCGTGATGATTCCGCTCTTTGCTCCAGAATTGATGAAAAATGTGTTTGTGCTTAGGGTGAAAGCGAGCAATTAATTTGCTTGTTAAATATCTCAATAAGAACTGTTGATTCTATCAATTATCTTCAATTATGCCATTTTTGCTCCACTCCCCCGCATTTTTCACTCCAAATACTTAACCACCGTCCTGCTACTTATGGGAAAACAAAAACTTGATTAGTACACGATAATTGAGCGCTTCAATGTGAATTTACGACGTTCAGGAATTTCAACAGCCATTCGGGGCCGATGATAATAAATTACCTTCAAGCATCTCTCGAAGACTCCACGCAACATAACATAACCCGTTCGATTTCATCGAGGTGTTCTGAATTTTTGTTGTTGTTACTGATGACGAGAGCCGCAGCGATCAACAAAAGCGTCCACCTGAACACATACTGCTTCATATAGGAAGACAAACATATTTGAATGTGGAAACGCTGATGGAAAGTGACAGTCACAATCTGGAAAATATGTTATAATGACCTGTCACCGTGTGTGTCCACACACACGAAAGGGAGTAAAAATATATCGTGCGCAAACACACGGAATGGAAAAATATCTCTCTTTCCGATGTCCATTCATAATTGCCATATCAATTTTATCCCAGATTCGTTATTTCGCAGAGAGACCCCGAATGTTGAACCGTAATAACGAAATATAAATTGGAAAGTGCGCTTTACTCATCGTTTTTATACCGGCCTTTGTTGTTATGACCATCGGGGTACACTGCTCGTAACTAAAAAAGGGGAATCCGGCACACCACCTCAGAGACTACCGCTTTTTTCGAGCAGCAGTGCACTTTATATCGAGGTGTATACCCTGACGACGCCATAAATCGGGACACTTGCCTTGAGAACTTTTATGGGAAATGTACCAATTTATGAGGCCACCGGTGTACCCCTGCCTACATTATGCATCGATTTCTCGTTCGCATATAAATCACAGATTAGCGGATTCCCCAGGCGGCGCGTATGAACATAGACAACGGAACTGACCGGCTCGAAAAACGCGTTATCCGTCCTCGCCCGTGCAACAATCGACCGGCGATAACCGCAAAATGTCGCAGGTCATCGATTCCCGCGAGATGATAAAAAAATGGCAGATATTAATCTTGCGTGGCCCGACTCGATCCGCAGAACGAACCGAATTTCTCCCACAACTCGAATAAATAATGCAAAAGTTTCGCAGTTTTCGCGTGCATCGGTACATTACATTACGTCCTTTATGTTGATTATAACGAACTGTTCCTAGATTAGTCGAGTCGAGAGATAATTGTTTTTTGCTGTAATTGGAGGCTTAATCTGAGAGTCACGGTTGTTGCCCTAATTTTCCACGATAAGGCCATAAACGTATCCGAGGGCCCGGCTGCTAGTGGAGCGGGTGATTGGTGGGACTGATGTGGTTTATTTCACCATGCGTATGAGGGATTAAGGCTGTCGCGGTAGACCCCCGATAAGCATCGGGGCTCGGTTATCTCTGGGCGATATAAAGTTCGTATTAGAAGGGAAGTGCGAGTAAAGTAGGTCCCGCTTCTAGAAAACCCACCAGATCCAAACAAACAAAGCATAAAAACGTCAGGAGCAACGGCGTTACTTATTATATACACCGAGAGATAAAATTATACAACACTCCAACAGCCAGCAGAAGGAAAATCGGCCATAAACGACACTGCGGCCAACGGCTCACTGGGTGCGTTCAGAAACTGCCAGTTTCTCTCATGGAAGTCACTCTGGGAACCTGAAAACCATTTGGAGAACGTTTTGGAACGCACTCATTGAGGAGAAATGAATGTGGAATTATACAAATTACGCATATGATATGGTGTGATTTTTTGGCACTGAAATAATTGCTCTGATAACATCAGGGCGATTACCCGTTATGGTTTTTTTATGATAATCCCGGCAGGTACTCGGTTTATTCGTGAAATTGCTTCGCGGGAGGGCAACGTATTAATATAGCAGGGGCGTTTTCGTATAAATCAACTCCATGTTTTATCATGTCGGGGGAGGTTCCCCCGATATGCCTTCACTTATTCAGAGAGAGTGGTCTCCAACTTTCGTCGATTTTCGTCGAAAATTAATAAAAACTTGTACTTCCACCTGCGCCGTGTCCTCCCTGTCCCCAAAACAAGAGCGCGCCAGGACGGGACGGCGCTTTCACACAAGTTTCGTCAGAAATTTATGTTCTGTGAAATAATTCACTTCCCGTGGACACTCCCAGAGCCCGGCGTTTCACGCTCGGTTTTTAGTAATTTTCGGGAGGCGTTCGAGGATGACCGACTTTTCGACGTAACGCCGGGAGCACGTGAATCTGGCGGCCTTTGCGTGTCTCGCGGTTTATTATTTACCTCGTCGCGTCATACGCGGGCCTACGCAATCCGGCGATCCTGCCAATTTCGCGTTCGCCTGCGACACGAGCTCGCACACGTTACTTTTTCGAATTAACGTGCGGCGAATGGAAAAAGTGGCCACCCGAGGGTCATCCTTGAGTACGCAAATAGCGTCGTGCCGGTGTGTCTGATGTACCATGACAAAACTTCGAGCAGAACGTAACGGAAGCCGAGGTTTTCAATCATCGAGCGTTTATCGACAGCGGCGATGAACTTCAACTCATTGTCCCAGAAGAGCGTTTTAACCGAGCCGAAAGATGTTTAGGTAGCAAGCAAAATGTCACCCGGGTTTGCAATTAGTCGGATGTCGTGATCGGTATTCATCAGTCTGAAACTTTACCTTTGGTTAGTGGCGAAATGAACTCTTTCTCGTGCCAAATTTCCCTGGCCGACCGGGCGAGAGAGAGGAATAAAGGAGGGTTCATTGAACTAGACTAGATCGTATATAGAGTAAAGTAAACGTAAACATGTCCAAGACTGGGCTCAATTATCACGCGAACTATTAAGCCAACACCACTTTAACGTCCGACATCACCTTGTAGGTTTACTTGGGTGGGTTGGACACGATTCGGCCAGAAAGGGTAAGTTTGAAGTGACCTTTTGGATGTATCTCTTCGAACGTCTGTTTGTTATGTATAAATCGCCGGTCAGGCTCGACTACTTAAATAATGTGTGTAAATATAGGAAATGTTTATCTATTATTTTACCTTGACCGTTCAAACAAAGTTCTCTTTATGCTTTTTATTAACTTCAGGACGCGTAGCGGCATCTTTTTCGATTATAATCTGCTCTTTCAGGAGTCGCATAATAATGCACTTGCTTAAGTTAACCAAACAGATAAATGTGCGTAAAGTTTCAAGTACTGTGTAAGACAGTATAAAGGAGTGCTGTGAAAGAAACTGAAGCACAATGCACTACTCTATTTACCACGATTAAACGAAAAGGAATAAAATAGTGCGCTGAATAGTTGAAGGAAAATAGCTAGTTTGTTACAACGTTTGGAATAGAATCTATCTGGTTATAAAATCCATTCTTTTTTTTTCAAAGGCATTATCGTCATTTGTTCGGAAACGCATTTTGATAACAGTAATTCATGTTATTTGTGTATAATCTACGTTTCCTCCCCCAACTTTTATTGACATGAGATTTATCGGATAAAGTTGTTGATGGAATTTTTACCTCATGTTTTTATATCGTGTGCGTTTGTTGGTTTGTATGAAAACTCTCTTTCATGAGTGCATGAATTTGCTTGTTAGTTGGGTTTTACGTGGCCGGTTTTATTCATTGTAGGTACATTTTGCTATCTTGAATTGCCTCCAAATTATGCGATTCGAAAAAGCTCCAGCGTGAAATTATGCGGTCGTTCTCTTGATGTTTATCATATACAGCGATAACTATTATACCAACGCGACCTTTTAATGTTTGCTTTAATATACATTTCATACCGAAATTTTTTCGCTCAATTCTGAGATTTCGCAGCAACCGAAAACACGAATGTGACTACATTTTATTGAATTCGAAACGGTTTATCGCATTATTGTCACACGAGATCAAATATTTGTTTAGATACTATAAAGCGATATTAAGTAATTACTATTTGTGGACCGAAATCTCGACGAACCGAGGACATATCGTATTTACTTATCAGTTGCCCACACATATGGCATAAGTGAGTGTTTGATGCCCTCGGATACGTTTTAATTTTATGTTTGGCACAAAGCGCGTTAACTGGGGGGAATACAGTTCCAAAAATATTGGCATTCGTTGCGCGGACAAATTGTGTGTTGAATGAAAATGTACACCATAAAAGGATCGGTTTATGCAACGATTTAAATAATTTCCATTACACTGATAGAACCATTATAGTGTCGTTACTTCTACCGCCAACCACTATAGAGCAAATGCCATTGTAATGGAAAAATGACCATTAATAATTCAACGAGTAAATGCTTCCCGACCTTACAAATTATCATGCTTTAGCGACAACGCCTGAAAATAATTCCCGGTTTGCGTTTGAACTTGTACTTGAACCGACCCGAGAAAGAATCAGATTTAACCTTTATCGCAATTTGAATACTTATCTATTTAAATACACCCCATGATTTACCACTAAAATATTATAATATCATATGATTATGGTGTTTATGACGGCGTCCCGAAAAGTGGCCCGCTTTCGTGCTCTGACATGGAACCGATGATGGCTGAGTTTATTTTCGGGTCGTTAACGACAGTCTCAAGTAATTATATCCGACATTGTGGCGCGCGTGTTCCAAAATAGTCATTAAACTGTCATTAACGGTGCGAATTTTTTCCTTTATCTAGGCGAATCACCTGACACTCTCTTGCGGTGAAAATGAGGCTCCCGTATCTGATTTGATCCGACTATTAAATTACGCGGAGCAGTCACGGCGAAGCCGAGAGCCAGAAGGAAACTTGTTTATATGCGCACATGTTCCCTTGTCGATCCGACATATATCTCTCACATAGTTACACGAGAAAGATGGATTCTAGTTTCGTATATTTCTCGTGCGAATATGTAACTGTGTCATCGGATCCATAATCAGTCCTCGCGGCGTATGCTTACATAAAACTAAAAAAAAAACACATCTGCGCCGAAGAATTTTACTCTTGCGGATGCCGTTCCAGCCGACGAGCCAAACCAGGAATTTTGACATATCATTGTACGCTTGGCATAAGATAGAACCACGCAAAGCAATACATGATTCTTGCAGGCGGATGTATTCCCAGAGCGAAATCATGCAAAATTATACATGTTCTGCGAGCCCCCGAACCGGTTCCCATTGAATCTCCATTGGTCGTACTGTGGAGGTTTTGTATGCAAAAATGACAATGGTCCTGTTAATTTCGTCGAATGAAGTCAATAGCATTGATGCCCTCATTGGCGGTTGGCAATGATCCGCTCAACAGGAACCGGATAGAGGAGCGTCTTCCATTGTGTATTTCGTTTGTGTATCCACAGACATAATTAAATGTATGCATTTCCACTCCGGAGGCTCCAATAATCCCGTTCAAGTGTTGTTATATTCCGAGGGCGGCTCGCCGTTTCGGTTTAGGGCTCAAGTTTAATTCAATTTGCGACAAAGTTTCCTAATATAAAGACGGGACAATGGGACTTTTCCGTTTATTCACCACGGCATTATCAGTTTTTAAGACAACCACTTCTCCGGGCAAGGTGCGAAGGGCGCATAAAAGGCGGAATCGATGCGTAATAAGTTCGGGTTACCTTACACGTCACACGACACCATCACAAGACATTAATTTTTATTCCGCCCGGGCTTTATGACGCAATTAAATTTTATTCTCGATTTAGATTCCAATAAAAAATATACGCGATAATAAGGAGCAAAGTCGTGACGATTGTCGATGTGATAAAGCCGGGACTGCACCTATAATTAATTTTATGCCGGAATAACCTTATTCAACCCGCCTGGAATATGCTCGAATATTATTTTATTTTTAAGACTTGAAATTCAGTCAGGAATCGGATTTGCGCCAAAGTTTGAGCCAGTCGATTGCTGTGTGGTAAGAAGTGACACCTGTTTTCACTTTTCGTTTTAAAAATCTCACCAAGGAGAGAACGGCTATTGTAGAAATTATAACTGCTTACTTAATTGCAACGGGTAAGGACATTCGGTTGCATAATCTTTATTGACTGGCGTTGTCGTCTAGAGAGCTAACATTGACAATGCACCTCGTGATAATAAACTTGCAACATGCATTACACAATTTTCTCACTCGATATCGTGTGTGCATTCGGTCGAGGGACGCAGAAATGTGTATCCCAATTCACACCGTTAACGGTGGTATGGAAATTCGTGCCGCACAAGGTCTTGTTTTGCGGTCTGCGAGAGAGGAAAATTCTTCCCTCTCGGAATTGGCATCTAACCGGTCAATTAAGTGTCAAGCCGTCTTTGGTTTTATCTCGTTCGGAATTCGTACACGTCCAGGCCGCCTCTCGCCCGCGGAGACCGGGCGCAGTTTTGCGGCCTGGCCGAGAGCGTCTGGGAGGGAAATGTGTCCAGGAAATTGGCAGTACTTTGTCGTCGCGGAGAATCATCAAGGCGGGCAGCGGAAATTAAGCGAACGGTTTTATCCTCCCATTGTTTCACTTCGGGTGGCAGGAATTGCATACGCTCGCCCCGTAATTGCCGAAGAATCTCCACTTTCCATCAGCGTTCGAGTCTCGAGAGGTTTTAATCAGTGCTCGCTTCGGGGGCTTCGCAACACACGCAAATGGCAACTAATGAACTCCGTTTTCGTTATTTTGATGCTCCGCAGCCGCGCTCGCAGTGTGTGAACAACGCAAGCTGTTAAGTGGAAAGTATTGTTCACTTACCTAATTAGAAAACCGGGAGGAATCGATAGCGTATACGCCAACAAAAGGCTTCGATGGCCGTTTGACTTCATTAGGCCAAAGGCGGCCCCGATGTCTTTGGTGCAATGCAGTGTAATTTTTAACGGCATGTAGGAGTGCGCCCGAACACATGGTAGATCTTGCACGCTTGAACTTTTGCCATTTTACATTTGTTTCCGCGATGAAGTATCCTGCGGGATCGCCGCCGGAACGATATTTCGAAAGGAAAGTCTCGACGATTCCGTATATACGGGCGACATAAATCCGGAGGACAAACTTCGACTATTAAAGCGCAGTTAGCCGCGAGAGGTCGGCCGTATTTTCCGGGCAAAAATTGGGAAATTCCGCGGAGGAAAGTTCGCCTCGCCGATTAAAAATCGCGATCGCGTTCGAATTTCGGACGAGGGTCTCTCGCGGTGAGTCTGGGGTTTTCGGGGGGTCGATCCGGGCTTCCGTGAAGGGTCAATTTATGGCGCGCCTAATTCGCCGGCCGATTCGGCGCACTCCGGGGGATCCGGGCCGTTCATCGGTATTCCGGGGCACGTCCGACGGAACACTTCTTGCTCGGTTGCGTCCGTCGCTTGTTTGCGCTGGAATTGCGCCCCCGTCTATTCAGAGGTGGGCCCGACGAATTGGCAAAAGGCCCGTGCCAAGTGCACGACAAACCAATCCGGGCGACCGGCAGGATGCGGCCGTGCTCAGACGTGTCGCAATGCAGCGCCGCAGGTGCAGACGCAGCGTTTCGAAGTTGCGACCGGCCTTAGCGGCTCGGAAATTTCCGGGCTCAACTGACGGTCAACTCGGGTGTCGCCCGGAAATCCACTTGCGACCTGATTAATTGGAAGGAGCCGGTCGCAGAGTGTCGAATCGACTGAAAGCCACTCGGAAAGTCGGCCGGGATTCGCTTTACACGGTTATTCTTACGTAAAAGCTCGAGATACGGAGGGTAAATTTCGAGTCTTGCGGTGAATATGCAGCAGCTGAGCGTTTTATGCACCGTACATTGGCGTAATACGACCGATAGATGCTTTCATCCGGTTGAAGCTTATTACTCCGACTCTCCGGCCAATAAGAGCGACTTGCGCCGAAATTATCGACTTCCAGACCGGATTTTCATCTTCGGTGTTTTAAGTCGATCGTATTTTCGTGCAAAGATCATTACCACTCGAAAGCTTTGGGGAATTTCGAAACGGTGCTCCAGTTGCGGGGTAATTTCAGCGACGATATTTCCATCATAAAATCGTGTTTAGCATACATAACAAATGTCGTGTGTAGTTTCGTTATGTGAGCGTGCATGCGGATGTCAGAGTCTCTGCACAGTTGACGACTGTTTTGCGTGCATCTTCTCTTTTGTCAAAAACGCGGTCGAGTCTCTCTCTACACGCATCTAAAAACTTTCCGAGGGTCGGGATTTGTATAATTAAGCAGTAAAGTTTTTCACCGGCTGATGTGCAGAGCCGTGAGAGGATTCACGAGTGGATGACATCCATCATGCATCAAGTGCAATCAGGGTTTCATGGTAGGTTCGGATTGATTCCGTCCTGGGCATAAGCGCGAACTTTTTCGTTTTGTTTCCTTCGGCAAAGTACATTAATTTTATAAATTGCCGTTGTGTGATTAATTCCCGCAGCAGTATCGATGATGAATGCAGTCCGCTCGAAAACGGCTCGCGCTTTTTTACGGTTTTAATATTTTTCCGATTAGGATTTTTGACGTTCGATTTATTATCTTTGTCGGCAGCAGCGCCGCCGCTGTCGCCGTCAATTTCCAAAATAATTATAATGGCACAATCATTAACAGTTAGGAAAAGCGAAACGCAAAACAATAACAACAAATAATTCCGACTGAACTCATTAATTTTCGACGTTTTGTCAGTTATGCTGCGGAATAGTCGAATTTGGTGGCCATAAGTGCACAGTCGGGCGTGCACCGGATTCGTTTTGGCTGTTTATTGCACTCGCATACGTTTAATCCTGGCGTTTTATGGTTTTATGCGTACAAATGCGGCGTCATTGCCATTTTTGTCATTTATATTAATTTGCCGGAAAATACGCGGTGATATAAAGTTCGCCGTTACTGAAATTCCCTTGTTTTATGCATTCGAATCAAATTCGGTCGCATTAAGATCACGTAAATGACTCTCTAAACGACAATGTTTGTTTTGATGAATTGAACTATCGAACCCGGGATAATTTCAGCGACCGCTCCCCGAAAGCTAATCCGGATTTAATCCGCAATCAGGTCACGAACGCAATCGTGCGTACAACCTGTTCCAAAAATTCCTACACTTTTTCAAGGCACAATTGCTTTATATTGGTAGACCCAAACTCTTCCACTATCCATATTTAAAAAAAATCTGGCGAGAGGAATAATCCCTCGAAAAACCTGCAGATAATTCCAGTGACAGATTGTCGTCCCGAGCCGCACCTCTTTCGTTTGGGGGAGAGGCAGAGGAAGGTGGCGGCGTAAGATGGGGCGTTTAATATTGATCCGGGTCGGAAAGTGGTGCACGAGTTCGGCATTCCCACGTGCCATTTATTTACATAACTCGATCGAATTAATACGTGGGTATGGGCAAATGAGCAATTTGCCACCGTGTTCCGCAAATTGCGCCGGTGGATGCAGCCGCCGCCGCCGATTGTGCACCGCATCATTTGGCGCGCTAAGCCGGGGCGGAAATGGGCGAGGCGCCGACATTCGCAAACAAATTAAAATTTCACAAAACCACCGGAACTGCGCTCGGGTCCGTTCCGATCAAGAAGGCCCCAGGTACGGCCCGGAGTACCGTAATGGACCAATTAGTGTCGGAAGTGCAATCGAAATTGAAAGTCATTAACGACATTCGCCGGTCGAAAGAGGTTAACGTGTATGTAAATATTTGTCTTCCACATTTACACTCTCGCTATATCTTATCGTTTTCATCGATTTTCGCGTACACATTACGCTCTCGTGTCCGCGTAACGATAACGTGGTGTCCGGATGACGCGCTGCGAATTTTCCGGGCGTTCTAATTAAGAAACTGCCCCGATAACGGGGAGTCAAATCGGCGCTCCCGGTGGTAATCTAATATTTAGTCGGTGTAGTCGCTTCGCAGTCGGGTTCTGGCAGGTAGTCAGCTCGGCCGTACCGAGGATACTAAGATGTTGTTTAAAAAGTACATCTGGTAATTGCTTTTACGACTTGTACGCTGCTCCTGCCCGTCAGTGGTTTTTATTTTTCGTGGAAGGAAACCAAATTACCGAGCGAACTGAGTGTACGGTATACGAGTTCATGAATGTCTGGTTTGAGATTTTATCGTCGAAAAGGGCGCGCGCTCCGGTCTACGACGAGGCATCACATCATCTCTCGCCCGGATCTGGAAATACGAGACCGCGTCGCCCGCCGGTCCGGTATTGCTTCTTCTTCTCCTTCCTTCGTTATTATTACAAAACAAGCAGAGTCTCTTGGGAACGGCGAGGTGTTGACGATGACATATCACGTCCAACCATGGACGGGTTCGTTGTTTTACCTCGTCTTTGTGTAAACAACTAGCTCTGGGGTACGTTCAAGTGCACTCTCGTATAGAGCTCGTTGCTTTCGAGCATTAGCACATAAGCTTGTTTGCTGCATGGGCATTTCTGCCCGCTCCTCGCCTGAAAAACGGAACGCAGCATTGTAGGATGCATATCGAATAAACAACCCAAGCCAGTAAATATCAACGATCGATGAAAATTATTCAATGTATTCATGAGTATGTCTTAATTACATCGAGCCGTGGGAGAGTTCAAATGATTTAATTGCTTCAGTAAACCTGACTCTTTGAAGATTGACAGGGCGTTCAACTTTGCTTTCCTTGCAGTAAACGTCACCGTGCCTCGTTGGCTTCTGGTTCCGTGTGAACCTTCCTGGGACGTTTCGTCAGATTCCGTGATATATCCCATGGTCCTCATGACGAATCGTTTATCGACTTTTGTCGCTCCATAAACATGGCCATTCGGTGTCCGACGCTGATGAAACTTATTGTAATGCCCGGCGGTCGGGAATGGGGCGATATAAACCGAGACAAAGCCCGAGTTGGAATTGCGTCGTCGTCGTCGTCCGATCGCACTGGCTAAACAGCGGGTTTTACACTGCACCGATTATTGCCGCTCTAACTGCTCCGGGTATAAAAATCGAAGGATCGGAGCGGGGACATTCCGCGCAAAGTGGCCCCAGATCAAAGGGCGTTATCTCTCCGGTCGCCGCACAACAGGGAAGTTTATCCGGCTCGTCCCCGTAAACATCACCCGGAGTCACCGCGTCACCACTTTTATTAAAACTGAGAATGCCGGAAACGGGGTATGCACCGCAGTTTTATGGCAATGAGAGCGTTACCGGAATTTTATGAACTGTTACGCGGCAGTAAAGCATTGCTTTCGAAGGGGCCAAGACGCTTCCGAGGGTCTGGAAGGGCAAATTATGTATGGCCTTCTCCCCAGGGGTGCCTTTTTTCGAGGGACCGAGTCGCGCACCTAACACGGAAACCATTTTATGGCGATATTTTATATTCGCGCATTGTAGCGGCCTGTAAATACTCGAATTGTAATTCTTTTTCTGTTTATTTGCAGGTGAGTGCCTATTATTGGGGGAGTCTGTTGAATATTCGAAAACGGTTCGCCGGATGGTGAGATATATTCCTCGGCGGAATGTGTTCGGTGCTGGCGTATAAACAACTCCGGGGACAAAGTATATCTTGCTCGTGCCTTTAACCAAGAGGTGGAGCGGCAAAACAACGACAATATCCCATCAGACACATAAAAATGTCCGGGGATATCTAGCAGAGACCCGTCACGCAAGGGGTTAGCGCTAAATTGCAAGGAACATGTAAGGAAACCCGACCGTTTTTTAAATAATCCCATAGTTTGCAGTCGCGCTCCGTAACGCAAACGCCCGATTGAAATCGAAACTGTAACCATTTCTGTCGATGCGAAATACGGCGATTCAGACGTGGCAAAAAATCTGGAAACTCTCCCTCGCTGGATACTTGTTGATTTAAATAGTTATGTTACGATACGGCATTGCCGTTCGGGAACGGGAGAGACTGGTGCAAGCGAGAGATTGTATCTTTAATTTAGACTTTGATGGTGTGTCTCTCCGGTGGTTTCCGTGGTTTATTGGCCATCGGAAGCTTTTTCGGTGTCGGATGTGGAGAGAACGGTCCGCGAATCGAAATCCGTGTTTATAAAATCTCTCCGGGTTCAAACGACGCCGCCGGCCATAGAGGGAATCGTGCTTTATAGATAAAATTTAAAAAGATTTTACGGCAGATACGAATACGTGAACGGAATTTACATGATGAACGTGTTTGATCAAAAGTTAAGGGGCCATTCCTCATCGTTTCGGCGCATACTTGCCGATTTATCGCCCCAAAGGGTGAACGATGCACGGAAGCCACCCGGAGCTCGCTCCTAATCATGCCGGCTGTGTTGTTCGTGCGACGTCAATTAACTTTAAAACGGCCCGATATAAATCCGAGAGCCCCGACTTCTCCTCCTGCATCGTAATAATAATTTAGAGTCGGGGCGATTCGTTAGTTATGTTCTTGGAAATTGCGGTGCGCCATACTTTCCGCGACCGACCCGCCGGACTATTTCCACACACCTGTTAATTTACTTCACCGTCTAATAAATTCGTGCCGACCTGGGTCGTTCAACTTTTCTTTGTTGGACTTTGCCACTTTGAGCTCGGCGAAAAGCGAAAAAGTCATCTCTTCCACTGCACGAAATGTTCACATTCTGTGACAATGTCTTCATTACACTAGTGTGCAGCTTTGCGCACTAGTTGGTTCAATTGTGGTGACATTAGTGCTCCAAGTGACCAAAATTGGATGAATTTGGCTTGAACCTACACTGTGCGCACTGACCACACTAGAATGTGTGAGTGGTGTCTGGTTTGCACTGGTTTTTGGATACTGGTCGTACTGGATCATACTCTAGAAACGTATGCAGTTTGGTGATCCCGCAGATGGAGTTAACAAGTTGGTGCCGCTGGAGCTTGAGCTTTTCAGTGGCTTGGCAGGTTCCAGATTGGTCGAGAGCGTTCGCGGTTTTCTTTTTTCGGGAATTATTATGCATGGTTTGTATGCAGATGGGAGGCATAAACTGTAAGCTCGGCTGTGCCGCCCTCGCATCCAGTTCCGTACTTTGTCGTAACAAAAGGCGCTGCGAGCTTTTGTCTAGTCTTCCGGCGGTTTTAATCGAAACGGCCGCAGAGTAAATTCGTGTCATAATAACGATACCGCCGGAGGCCCGGATCTGGCAGAGAGCAGGGAGCACACTGGCGAAAGAGAGCGCGAAACGACCGCCGGAGCCCTTGCACATAAATATTTCTTGTATCGAATTGCATTTTTTCCCCCTTTCGAGTGGCCCGAGGCCGCGAGCCCGGCTTTATGCTCGAACGGCGTTCGGGGTATAAACGCGCGTTTTTGATCACAATATCTGACTGCTTTGAGAGTGCAGGAGGTCTCTCGTGTGCCGGAGCGATTGGCGCGTTATGGCTTTCCGTGCGAGCGACCCTGAAATATGCGAAACACAAACACGATGATTTAATATCCTCCGTAATATTCATCAAAAAACATCTTGGTCGTGTGTGCAGGTGAAATGTCGCTCCGTACTCGCTCTCGAGGCGCCTCCGAGATGACGAATTTCGCGTTTTTACCGTGCGAACTTTGGCCCGTAATGGCGAATATTTATGCCCGCATTACTCACCGAGGCCTGCTGAGGGGATCTTGGAACCCTAATCATAAATGACTTCTTTCTCCGAAAACGCCGAAATTGCTCGAAACGAAACCTGCTTCATCTACTACCGTACCATTTGTGTTATTATGATGAAAAAGATGGAACCTTTTGGCCTTCACTGCTATAACTTCAATTTGTACTGTTTTTCAGCCTTCAGAACAATAATTGGTTGACACCAGTACAAATTTACAAAGTTTTCAGTTACTTATCCACAGCAATATATTATATATTCTAGTGTGATTGGTTTAGAGCAGAGCTCTTACAAGCAAAAGACACCTTGAAGCCAAAAAAATTCTTGATCGAAGTTACTAATGGTGGAAATTTCTTTGCAATCCAACTCTATTGTTGCACAATGTGTTTTAGAGTTTGGTGAATTAACACATTGTCGACACACCAGTTAAAGAAACCTTCCGGAATATTTGGTTTCCAAACGAGAAAGACCATCGAAATGATTTAACACCTTCTAAATCTTTCGTCACGTTACACCGAGGGCCTTGAGCACCCGAAAGAACACTCGGTCTGCATCCCGAAATCGGTCACAGTTATTCGGATTTGATCGATTCTTTTTTGCTGTTATTCGTATGAGTGGGGGAGCCGTGATGGCAATTTCCTGTTCGAGTTTGGTTCGGTCGACATGTGCAGACGCACAAATTCGCGCCCAATTTCGCAGATTAATTTACCGCCAGAGTTAATTACTTAATCTTCCTCTAATGGAAACTAAGTGTGTGCATGTGCCCGAATTAAAAACTAATTTTCAACATCAATTTCGTAACGTCTGGATTAATTTCCGTTATCGCTTTATCAATTTTAGCCCCCTAATATGCAAATCGATACGAATATCCAGGCGTCGCCGGTTCGAAATTATCACGTTCGGGAATGGTCCGTTTTTTTTTTAGGCGAAGCGCTGTATAGGAAATTCGAAATTGAAAGGGGCTTTTCCTTGTTGTTCGTTAACAACCGATTTTCGTTTCATTTCCTCTCTCGTGAAGGTAGAGGGGTAAAACTCCCTCCGGTGGGTCCGAAATCGAATCAAGTTTCTTCATTGCCTTCTTCACCGGAAAACTATACATGGCTGATAATTATCAAACATGTGAGCGATTGGGGTGTTTTCCGGGCAATTGGTCGGGTGGTCTGGAAGGGTTGGGTCTTTTATCCGGGCGAAACGAAGCGCAGTTTCTCAGGCTGGCGAGTTTTGTTGTTCCATTTTAGCGCTTTTGCAAGTTTTAAAACGAAAGACTTATGTGGTCCCACTTGTTGGCAGTGAAAACTCAGAATTTACTACACTGACCGTGTAGGATATTTTTACACAGAGAGAAAGATTCGCGACCGTCTCTCTCTCGACTCTAGTCTAATAGAATTATGGGCGACTCCAAATGACATTTCAAGTGGAAGTGTGTATAAACGAAATAGTCCTTGTCTCTTCAATCCCGTCACGTTTTTTTGAAATATATCACCATTCCTCCTTATCTGCTCTCGAGCATTCGCTTATTTTTTTTCCTCAAACCGGAGAAGCCCTACGCGAGTCGCGTAACGTGAATTTTAGTTACTTCATTTAAAACTCTTACGGAATATAATTTTTCTTAATCTTGTCTCTTGCCAGAATTCATAAAATTAAAATGAAGGTAAGGAAATTGAATTTTAATCTAATATTTTGAAGTGTCTCGTCACGGAGAAGGGGCGAGACGTCTGCCGACGCTGCAGCGCCCCGTTTTACATCCGCCCCGACATGTTTCGAAATCATTCGTGAAATATCGCCCCGTCATCTGCATAATCGCTGCAAAAATTCGACCGGGCGATTTCAATGCCGTACTTAATTCCATCGCCTTCGGCACAGACTTTTGCATTAAACTCGAGTCGTCCCCTCGGCGAATTTCCGACTTTCCATTCGGTCCGAGAGCCGACGAGCGCATCCGGCGGCCGGGGTCGGGGCGCCTCCTTAAAGGGTCTCGAACAAATTGGCACTTTGCAGCGTTAAGTATTTACGGCGAGGTGCAGATTGCACGTGGAAATTCTATTATGTGCGGGAGAGGCGAGCATGCAGAGTCGTGCCGGCGAGAGTTCCCATCAGAAATGATGGCGCAGTGCGATATGAGAGAGCGCCCGCGGATCGCGGAGACTGTGGGAATCCACGACGAGGCCGACAGAGGTGTAAACCCGGGAGTTCTTGCGGTGGCACCTATTCGTTCCACGCAAGGACGTAATCAAATTACCCAGTTCCAATATGAATCCCTCTGCAAACAAATCGAACCGAACGCTCGATGAGCTTCCCGCTTCAGTTCGGCGGGTGGAGTTTGCCAAAGTGTATAAATCACGGAACGCCACCGACATATGGACAGCGCGATTATGATGGGTTTCCACCCCCCAAACCGGCCCGTTTTTAGGGGGACCGAATATTGCACAGTAGCCACACCAACTCGCACTGGATTCCTTTGCCCCGATTTTCGCCAAAAAGCAGTGTACATTGCCTAACTTCAACCTTTTTCACTAGGGCTCATTTGGAATTTTACTGTGATTGACCGTGTTTAACAAACTGTACAATCAGTATACCTCTCAATTGCTAGGAATAGTTGGAATATCCCTGCTCATCCAAATAAAGCTCTGCTTTAATGAGTGGAAAAACTCAAATTGGATGTTTTTTCACAAAAGCGTTGCATCACGGAGTCTTTTACTGTTCACGCCAAGATCGCACGCTGTAGATTTCAGTCTCACACGACCGAGAGGAGAGGTCTTTTGAAGAAGAAATCCCAGTGCACGGTTCAAAGAACTTCCGTTGGTCCGTTTGGCAGTCGAATAAGTGATGTGTTTTCCTCACTTATTTATCCGACTATTGTAACGAGGCGTTTCGTAAATTCGGACCCGCTGAAAGTTTCACGGTAGAATTCGACTAGGCGACGCTTCTTCTTCGTCATCGTAGTCGTCGCGTTTCTATTAATTAATCACAGAACGCTAAATGATTTATCTTTACTTAAGAACTTTTCGACTCGACTCGAATCGACTGTATGGAGTCGACTCGACTGTGGGAGGCTGGCAGGTGTTTTTATCCGCGAAACGTCTTTAATTATTGCCCGAATTTCATCCCACTACGGTGCATCGATGATGCGGGAAAGGGAGTTTCAATGAATTTCGTACTAGACCGGGTAAACTTTCCTGTAGTAGTCAAAACGCCCCTTCGTTTCCAACAAAACGTATTAAATTTCAAGTTCCTGCGAGGTTAATTTCGGCCCTACAGGAAAACGCAGCGATATTAAAAGATCAGTTGATAGGCATGAATTTAACACATATATTCATGACAGCAAACGTGTTTTTTTGTTCGCATGTTTAGAAAAAATTACATATTTCGTGCATATTTAAGAAACCACTTCAAATTGCACATTAAGGGTGTGTATCCATATTTTCAAACATGTTTTTCAGAAAGACTAGTTTGTATTTAGAAATCCGGTGAATACCAAACTGTTTATCATTACATAGTGTAGATGCCTACGAGTCTGAAATTGCATTTTTTTGATTGGGGGTCATTGATTTTTCAAAAATTGAAAACTAGGTAGGCAACCAATACGTTTTGAAAAACGACTGGAGACAGCTTTGAGGATTTCGACCCTATTCGGCTAGAAACTCGTAAAATTTGGAAAAATTAAGGTTTGGCTGAACGATCGGCTCAAGGCCCTTTCGATATCCGGTCGAAACTCATCAGTTGCACACACGAGAGCGCCAACAACGTTCAGGTTCCCGTTGCCGGCAGAGTTCGTTTACGGCCATTGTAGTCGAGAGTTCGTCTGCCGCTTACAAATCGCAAAGAAGCCCCGGGGGCTCTTTTCAATTGTCTTGTGCTCGGTGTTCCTTTTATTTTCGCTGCGAAGATCGGCCGCGTCCAGCGCAACCGCACCGTCTTTGCTCTTTGCGTGGTGCGGATGTATGCGCGGCGCGGTCGAGGGCGATTTATTTTCGGTCGACCTAATGTCGCGGAATAGCCCGATTCACTTTTATCTCTCGAAAGCCGTACGCTTATTTTTAAAACGGCGATTAAGGGGCTCTTCGCGTGAGTTTATGCGATTACTCGCCGAATAAAATGTCCGAGTGCTGAATTTTTTCGGGCCGCAATTAACACGATTGCACCGCGATAATGCCTCCGTGCAGACGTCACGGCATGAACACTAAAAAAAGACACGTCGTTTCAATTAGCGCAAACGAAAATATTTCACTTTATTATCGCCCTCGCTTCATCATCATAAAGCGCCTGGTTCGGTTTTTATTTTTTCTCTTATATAATTATCGTTGGGGCAATCGATTTTATCGCGTATACAAAAGCGGTTCGTCCTATTATATTTGTCGGTAAGAATTTACATTGTCGTCTGCGTTAGTGCCGTTCAATTATAAACTGTAATTTATCTGCGGCGACACGTGCACACGTTCGAAATTATACGGTGCTGCAGAAACCGAGCCGCAGTCATTGATTAGTTTTAATTAAATCGAGATTAACGTGCCCGCTTGTACGGCCTTTGAAGTTTTAGATATTTCGACTCGGAGGTGCAGAATCACCGAGAAACTTCACCATATTCCTAAACCTGTTGATTTCTGAATTCTGACCTAAACAAAATGCACCGAATTCCCCCGATGTGCAATTTCCAAGTGAATTATAAAGTTTTCCGTCCCGTGTGTGTTTCCCAACGACAAGCCCGATCCCTTGTAAGACCATTCATTCATGATCATTGAGTGGTATTCAATCTGATAGTTGATAAATTATTCAAACGAAATAGCCGAAAAAACCTGCACTAATTGGTGATAAACCGGACTTTCCACATGTTTATCAACCACGCTTATATGGGAATCACCGTGTTATTCTACATTTATGCATCTGATAAAACAAGCAATTACTTAACCAAAATGGTATTGAGTCGTTTCAATTTTATATCCAGTAGTAATAAGTAAGTAGCATCAGATTTCTAGTGTATATTTCAGAATCTTTTCAAGGATTTGAAATAAATTTCCCCCTCGACGCATAAGAAATTATCAAAGTTCAATTACGGCAGCCACATGCATCACACATGAAGGTACGAAATCCTACTTTGAAAATTCCCAGCTGGTGCACCTAGAGAGCAAGCGGATGAGGTCTTTTTGCGTAAACACATGTTCCGCGCCTCTGCTGGCTGTACGGAATAAGATTTAGTGTGGAAGTTAATTAAATCGATCCGACACGGGATGGACTTTTTGCCCGTGAATGGTTCGTTTGGTCGTCGGATGCAAATTCGATTACGTTTGCCGTTATGTGACGCTGGTCAAGGCGCAACCGGGCCCCGTTTTGTTGTGTTTGATTCAATCAATCAACTCGGACGCAGACATTGTTCCACGAAGTAATCGCTTTGTGGCCACCGTTCACATTATATCGGCGGACGGCCTACAGGAATGACCGAATTAAGGTCCCCGCACAATGACCGGCGCTCACCTTTTTGTCCTGGCCCCGGCGACCTTATTCCCCCGATCCGAACCGAACCCGATATGACGGCTCTCGTGCCGCCATGACGGGGCGAAGAACAATGTCTCGTTGAAGGCGTTAGCACATTACGCCGGCAGAATGGAACGTCCGATATGCGGTCCCGGATCGAGTCCAATTTCTTTTTAAGTAGATCAATCGCCGTGAATGATTCATGCGGGTGACTCCCTTTGCCGAAAGCAATAATGGAAGCGCTTACTCGAAACTACATCGTCGACGCTTTTCGTTTTCTCCAGAAACGCCATCTATCGGAAACCACTTTATTCCGTCATACATCATCGATGCTACGTAGTCACGTGTGCGTACCCGTCCTGCAGGACCCGAAATTATCAATTATGGATCAGACCGGGGCACCGGTTCGAATTGATCCGGCGAAAGTGAAAATCCACCTGGGGTGACGTTGACGAGTACAAATTTAGCCAATCCTCATCGAAAATTCTATTGAATATTTCAGACCGTATGAACCGGAGTCCCCCGCTCCCCCCGGCGATGACACATTCTACCCTCATTTTCTTTACAGGCCATTTCAAACTCGGCGTTACGTCAGCTTATCTAAATACGTGATTTATAATGTCTGCGGCACACACAACGCGTAAAAAGTTTAGGGCCTCGCTCTCTCGTTAAAGAGAAAGACCCTCCGCGCGCATTAGTGTGGCGACTGGAAAAAAATCGCTCGGAATGAGAGTTTCGCGTCGCCCATTAAAAAGACGTTAATTCCGTCCTCGTTCATTTGCGCCTCCCCGATGACGACGATCGCGATTTCGGATCCTCGAACTCGGTTCCGTGCGCGCGATTCCGGGGAAGACGGCGCTTCCGAAGTTGGCAACAATGAAATCCGGGCCCCAGGTCGCCTCGGGCCCGACTGCGACTTCTCCAACCAAGAGAAATTAATTGCGCCGCAGCCATCACGATGATGCTCGGCTCCCCCGACCCGGCAATTCCTGATGAATCGCATGCGAAGCGAGTCTCCACCCCCGGATATTATACCGAAAATCCGGGTGGATGTATACTTGTGTAGGTTAGGAAAAGAGGCGCACTTTTGCCTCGATGCAGAGAGATTCCGAGGATTTGCACCCTCTCAGCCGTCCCATCCTCGGCTCCGCGCTTAAAAAGTTACCTCATACATATTAATGTTCGAAGGGGTGTGTTTATTCTTCTAATTAGCACAGACGAGCAGTTAGCCTAATAATTTAGAGGGGAAAATATTTACACCGCGTGCAGTTTATCAACAGATCGTTTCGGAGGTCTTCCCACTGACACGTCCCCTATAAAGTAGAGTGAGGCTTACCATTTTGAACAAGTTTTTAGAACCTTTGGAAGACTAATGAAGCCTTCTGAAGTTTTGAAGCACGAGAAGCATCCCATGCTTGAATACGTTGATAGAAGTAGAACAAGCAGTAAATCATGAATTTGCTTCATAAGGTCAAATCCTGAGAGGACATTTTTGAAAACCGCAGTCAATATCCTGACTAGTTGGCATCAGTATCAAAGATGTAGTCACCTTTCCCTCTGGTGGTGAATTTCGTTAGCAGGACCATTCGCAGTCTAGTAGATCAGGTGAAGGTGGAATAAGTTGGAGTTGCAAAATGTATCAGGGTCTGAATTCAGGTGGCGCCGGTCCAATATGGACCGCTCTGCCCTGAATGGAAGGGGTTTTAATTTCGGGAAGTGTGTTATCATCTGAAGTTTTAAAAGCCGAACGGGACGATCATCCATCAAAGTTTGAGAGACGAGTTCGGGAACTAACACTATCGGAGGGAGGCAAACTCTTTTAAGGTGATGTCCGGGACGCGGCAAGGTCGGGTCCGGCGCGATGCCATCGATCCCCCGAAGAATCCGTTTTTGCCGGAGCCGGGGGTGGTTTCGCTCGTGCAGGGAAGGGGGTGTGCCCGGACCGAGACATATCGATAACGGTGTTTCATGTCGCAGGTGCGGTCAGTACAATACTCGTCAATCAGACGGACGGCCTTTCCGTTTACGTATCGATCTGGCCGAGTGCGAGTACTACGACGTTACATATCTCGCATGTTGGCTCTGGAGGGCATCATTCGCGCCGTGACCTATCGCAGTTTTTACACAGAAACTCCTTTAAAACTATCACATTGATGCGAATTATTTATGGGCTTCCAGACGTACACTCGTACCGGCAGGGCAATTAGGTTTTCAGTCGTTCCTTTTTCTTCCAACATCCTGCTGAACTTTATGAAACAGTAAACGAGCAATTTCCTTAAGGATCCGCTTTTAAACGGGTTACGTGGTTCAAATCGACACCTTGCGAATTTCCACGTGAATATTTAACAACCCGACTCGGGATATCTACATCGTGTCGTAGAAAAACTTATTATTAGTTACTTCATTGAGAATGCCATGATTTATTCAGGGTAACGGAATCGATTCCGTGCAATTATTTTTCCAACCGACATTTTGAAGCTCCTTACAAGCCCTAAACTTTGGGAAAACTTCGAGGAAAACTCCCTATTTGGTCTATTTTTGAACTTTGTGTCCAAAATAATCGCCGAGTCATTAAAATATGAATTACGTGTGTTATTAGGCCGAGTGTGTGTATTCGCGGAGATACATAAAAGAACACAGACGGGCTGCACGCAAACTATCAAATTATAGTGTGCTTTTCAATTACCTCTTCGCTTTGAAACATGTTTGTACATACGTCCGAACGATATCAAGTATTGAACGTACCGCTCTGAAACATTCCCGGAGCTTTTTACGCGGACTGTTGGTCTGACGATATTTTATTACGGACGTTTTCAAAGCGGGGCTTTTCTCCGAGCGTCCCGGATGATGAAGGAATTCGGTTCAATAACCGCCGACAATTAGATTTCGTTACAATCATTGACAATGATGCGACTCCCCGGTGAAGCGAGTCTCGGAATGTATGACTTGCATCTACGGGGACAAGTTTTTAATCGCCGTCGGTACTCCAGTCTGTCGTACTTTTCATCGTTCGACTTCTTTCGGCGTATTCAGTGTTGAGTCTTGCTTCCGCATATCTCATGAATAATTTATTGTCGAGCGAAAAACCGATCCGAACCGGTCGAATAATAAATAAGCGTATACGTTTTCCCATTCTCTCTTGTATGATTAGTGATTATAAGGTTCTCGTGTCGCGTTTGAGAATGGTGTACGTTAACATATTACGTACACTTTGACAGGTAATTAGACACATTAGAGACGTGAGTTACTTCCACCTCGGTGGCGCGCTCACAGCGAGAATCGCGAACCACGTTCCATAATTAATGCGGCCGTTTGTTCGAAAACGTCCTATAACTATTTATTAATTACCCATTACTCGGTTCAATTACAGGCCTGTCGCCGAGCCGATAATGCCGAAAAACAATTAACCCTTATCCATGTTTACTCGCCCATTAATTTTTGTTTTATGGAAACGCTTAGGTAGGCGTCCTAATAAAAGGCGTCGCGTTATGGGGACGCGATTTCGGTTTTATAAGTCAAAGTTGTGTGAGGGTCGGGGTGGGATTTTACGAGTCGCACCCCCCGTTCGCAATTACGACGGGGGAGAGGGATGCGTATAACGAAAAGGTAAAATGTTCGTCACTTTTGTATCGCACGGTTATAAATTCGGCCGGTCGACGGCGTAAAAATGCCGCATGCTAAGAGACTGGAACAAAGCTTCACGTTGCAGCCCGGTGTGGGCCGGTCTCTTTCGCTATCTTTTACAACATCGAACCGGTTGTTGTGAGCATTGAATTTAAAACACGCGGGATATTGTACGCTGTTTCGGTGCACGTTTTCCGTACGCACTCACGTTTCCGGTGCGACTGCTGACGGATGGCGGCGTTTCGCCGCCTCCTTTCGTGGCGGTTTCCATTCTGCACACGTTTGACACTCGCCTGTTTTGCCCCAGTTTAGCTCCGCTGCTCGGAATCAAAATTTTCACCCAGAAACAGCATAGTTACACATAGTTCGTATGACCAACATTGAAAGCCAACTCTGTTCTCTCGTATTCTGTATTGAACTGTTCAATTTCTTCATTTTAACAGTGTGGTTCTATATGACAATGCCCAGTTAATCGCCTGAGCCTTATGAGCATTCTTGTGAAAATAGTTTTGCTGTTTTGGTGCAATTAGTTGATTGGATTGATCGTCTGATTTATTATGTGTTGGGTGTGATGTTGCTATAATTTGATTGTTTGAATGCCATGTACCCAACAAGTGACGAGTCTATAACATTTATGCATGCGGATGGGCGTAAACGTTATAAATGTTGAATAGGAACAAAGTGATGGAAACATCAGGCCTCACTTTTAAAATTGTAAATTCAACTCATGGCAAATTCATTACTCATCCGCGCTCGTGATGTTTCTGGACAGGCATCCGATTTAACGGCTCAAATTGAAAGCCTCCGTATTGAGCTGCACACTGCTCCTTGCGATTCGCTCGATTGTCAAACACTTTGCGACCGACGCACAAAAACCGTTCACCTCTCTTTTCTGCCATCAATAAAGTAGATTTATGTAATTTTAATATGTTTACGACTCGCACATAGAAATTAGCAATCGATCTTGTAATAGCGAAGACCATCAGAGGTAATATTATTAAAATACATTGTGCAGTAATACAAACGTTCGGTTGTGCTGTCAATTTGAAAAATTATCTCGCAAGTTTGTGGCGCATTCAATGCAAATTGATCCGTTATACTTGCGCATTTTCGTTTGGGTAAATTAGATGTTGTTTGGCTTTAGAAATATACTTTGAGAGTTCAGCCGCTGCACCAGATGTTTGTTCCACCGACGACTACCAAATACCTCTCATTACTGTTGCTTGTTTCGCCCCCAGTCATGCGTTATTACTGTTGTTAGTTCGGATTGTCGACATGAGATTTTAATGCCTCTACTATTGTTTTGATTGCGGCTGTCTGTCGTCTACATCCTTACAAATTCTATTACCCTGCCGAAACCGCCGCCTCCCTTTTACTCACCTATCAAAAACTGGCTGAACCTTGTAAACAATCTTGATAAGTATTTCGTGAGTTTACCACCGTTCGAGAACGAGCTTTCCGCTGAGCTTTTCAGGTATATTGTCTAAATAAGGCAAGACCGGCGTGATTTAGTGTGGGTGGTGAGTGTGGTCATGATAAACCACCTTGTTGAAGAGTATCCAACGAGCAGATAAAGTGGGTATATACGAGGCATAAAGTAAACAGAGTTTAGATTATATAAAGTGGGCACCGTATAGCCGGGTATCCCTGGGCGCCTGTCGAGTCACCCCCATCCATTTCCGCCACCTTTCCCGCGCTCATATTCATACAATGCCGTCCTTTATGCTATACCTTCGGCTGTGTGTAGGTGCGAGAGTTTGTGCCTGCATCACGGAAATTTAATTATGTTTAGATTCGGTTTTAATTGTAATTATTTCGGGTTTAATGTACCCAAATCGAATTAGTTCTGGAGGTTTAAGAACCCCATCGCTAAGTTGGAGGGCGAATTTGCAACCGAAATTAGTTCGGATACCTAAGCCGAATCCGATACATTGTACGTATGCCAGGGATGAGTCGAAAAGCTCACAAAGATCGCAATCCTAACCGCAAAACATAGTGAGAAGCATTCACTACGCTAGCATACTGTTTAGGGGCACTTCATTCTGGCACTAAAATCTCTTTGATTTTTTCACACTGTAGTAAGTGATTTTTGACTGGCCTACATTTATCAATCAACTGCATCTCATGAGTTGATACTAGTGTCACACTTGACGAAACTGGCGATAAATATATCAGGTTTGGGGATCATGTTCACTGTGAAATGGGGCTAACGAGGGGACGCGGCTAGCAGCGAAAATGATGTTGGCGTTTAGAGCCGAGCCTCACGTTTCAGCCTCGTTTAAAATTAGTATTTACGTATTTATTCCGAATCCTTTGCAGTTTAAAATGGCGGAACTGATTTTATTTTCGTTGTCAATTGCACCGTTCATTACGGTGATGACTTTATCTGCTCGCCCTCTCCGTCCCTCTTTGATATCGCGTTGGAAAAATTTGTTTTTCCGTATTAATAACGTCGTTTATGGGGGATCAAAACGTTCCTACCTACCGGGTCGACGCGGCGAATTTAATTAGCGAATTTTTTCGGACCCTGCACGATGATGAACGCGGATTAGAGGCGAGACCGAATAACGGCCGTAATTGCTAAAGTTGGAAGTAGCGGAATTTATTTTTAAAGTCGTTGAAGTGAAAGAGACCGTTGTGTCCGCTAAAACGTAAACACTCACGATGATGGCCGGAAATTTTTTATTTCTAATTACACGCGGAGACATTTTGATGAGAACTTGTTAACGTCTGAATGTAAAAGACGTGGCGTGCATGAGAATTCCCCTGTCACAATGTGATAACGCGATGTCGTTTCATTTAGTAACAACGACTTTAAACTGGAAATTGGGTTTTTGTACGGCTTTTTTGAAATATCTCCAGCTGACGAGGTGGACGGAATGCCGGAATGTCACACAGGTTTATTAATCCCGACTTACGGACACTGTAATTGGGACGTTAAGGAATTCAACTACAAGCGCCTAACAGCCACCACTGAATGGTGCGATTTCATGCTGAGGAACTGCACCAGTTCGAGCCAATAACGATTCCCACTGATGTTGTATTACGGCAAACATTCGCAATTTAATAATGATTTTCAAGCACCTCATCATCCTGCAGGGAGTTCACGAAGTTAAACACAGTCTTTGGGATATTAAAGAATATACAGAATGCAGTACTTCTAAACAGTAATTTGTTCACTCCCGGAAGGTTGCTGTCGGTTTTAATAGCGTCAAATTATTGTGCGTCGGTCCGCACCCACCAATCAACAATTTTCTCCGGTGCCATAAATGAAATTGTAAAAACCTTCTCGGGCGGAATTGTATAATCAATATCGCCTAGACTACTATAACTACCCCTTATTCTAGCACGCCATCTCACAGGCCGCCATACGCGTTCCCCATTGATAACAATCAAATATGTATAAGCAGTTATTGGATTTTGAAGTTTTCGGATAGACTCGCTCCAATCTGACCCTCGGATCTGACTGCATAAGCAAATCCGACGGAATTGCGTTTTCTATTATACAGATTATTGGGGTGTAATAACTTCGACATTGGTGGTAAATTGTTCCTCGTTCGCTTATACTCCAAAGGCGTTATCGTGTAAGTCTCCGATAAGGAACCGAATCAAATTTCCTTTTCGGTCGGCCTGTCTCCGATAAATAATATTCCGCATGCGGATAAGCGCCTCGAACTCGAACGGAAGAAAATTGCTTAATTTGTCCCGTGCACAGTTAGAATTTCCTTTCTGGCACTAATTTTATCGCGCGAATTAATCATTCCGTTATTTCTTTGGTCTTTGAGCGCGTTCGGCGTCGCCCGAGGTCCAGAAACGATAGTCTCCTGCCCGGTGGGTCAGTTTCGCGAACCCCACCGCAGCAGAGGCATATCGGAGGCGCATTGTTTCAGTTTCCGCCGTACAATAATGCCGAGCCACAATGGCCATCACGGTGTTACGTCACGGGCTGTTTAAATGCGGTTACCCTCCCACCTCGCCGTAATTATTAATGGTTTCGAGTTATTGTTCCCCCTTGACCAATCGGAATACCATTAGGAGCGAATCGTGCTGATTAGACGATTAATTGCCGGAGAGGGGTCATCAGATTTGGGCCGTGTACGTTTTCGTGTTTTCCAGTCGACACGACGACGAATCGGGGTTAGCTTCGTGGTTCGTGCGTAAGCTGCGTTCATTACCGGTGCAGCTGCCATTTCTAAATCCGCCCGATGCCCCCAAATACTCCTGGAGTTGGCAACTATCCGTGGTCATTCACTAGCGGTCGATGCGAATCGTGCAGTACCAAAGCCGGTACAGAGCGAGCAACGAAACTGCTCGCCAAATGACATTTAGCACCAATGGCCATTAGATCAATTTAATTTTGAACACTGGTAATGAACATGGGGTTTCACCATTCAAACCGTTCCATATTGAACTCTGTTTTGACTATTGGCCAACACTGAACACTGGTAATGAACATGGGGTTTAACCATTGAGATCTTCATATAGAACACTGTTGATACCATTGGTCATTGGAGCCATTCAGTTTCGAACATTGTCAATGAACATGGAGTTCGACCATTACCATTGAACACTGTTTAGATCATTGGAAAGGTTCATCTACTCAGTGTTTGATGGTCCTACGGAATGAACTCTTCTGCTGAGAAGAGAAGAGAGGGCAGCTTTGGTGCTTCATGAGAGAATTACGTATACATTCATCGGTTTAGAATACAGGGAGAGACGACTCATTTCTCAACGTTATTTAATCCCGAGAAAGAAGCGCATTAATACGTCAACTGTGACGGGCCTCGCGCGCCTCCCGGACGGAGTGTTCTCCGGGAGATAAACTCTTGGTGGCTATATGGAGTGCACACCCGAGGATAAATTCTAAATAGCTGATGTCGGATTCCCGGCACGACGACCGGCTTATATTAGAGGATCCTCGCCTCTCTCCGATTCCTTTTTATCAGGAATTTCATAATTACTGGCGTAATTATCCCTCGGGGACTGCCTATTATAATACCCATCGGTTGGCGTGCCGTAAAACTCGGAAACACCGCTAATTCTAATGAGAAATCGCCCCGAACACAACAAGGGGCGATAAATAAGATGGCTCAGTTCAAGGCTTCTTCTGCATGGGGGTGAATACGCATCGTATGAATATACTTTTCGCATTGTGTCTTTAAATCGCGTATTTTAAGAGAAAATTATCACTTAATGGAATCTTGGGCGCGGGCTAAAGCTACCGGTCTCGTATCCATAAATAAAAATTCCGTTGAAGTGTAGGCTTTCAATATTCCGTTCAATTTATCATATTTTTAAACAGGCTTTGCCACTCGTCTTACAAATTGCTTCGAACAAGATTATTCATCATATTATTCTTCGAATAAATTCCAATTTCGGAGGGATGTTGTGATGCCGTTTCGTTCGCTCGTTCCGTTTTCTACCCAAGGGAAGGTCAAAGTCGTCGAATTCTGTCGTAATATTTAAAATTAAAACAAACAGAATTAGAAAATTCTTTCGGCTACGCAAGCAGCAGTAGAGATATTTATCTTTGCAACACTCGAGATTTTGTATAATTGCCACGGAGGTTTCTCGAGTGCACTCCAATCGTGAACATCATTTTATTTTTATTCGGCCAGTTCAAGTTCACCGCTCTACTGCACGGCTAGGCTCTCCTCTATCTCGGAAAAAACCTGCAAGGAAATCCGAGAGAAAACCGATAATACATTTGCCTATTACAAAATGAAATAGTCGTTCGGGAAACTAATTTCATTAAGATCATGCTCAAGTTTCCTAATCAATTGAACACACAAGTAAACATGCTAGACAACTCAGACTTCACTTAAGCATGTTTCATCTCATAACGAAGCAAGTTCATGTGCAAAACTGACCAAAAGTCGCGCAAACAAATGTCGGCTTTGGTCCTCGTAAATGGTTGATATGGCTGCTCATTTAGTGCTTTCCAGTATTTATATTATGGAAGAGTCTTCAAGTTTTCTCAAATCTGTTCCTGTTTTTTTTATCTCTGAGACTAGAAATGTTCTGCAGCATTTGAGGGGTTTCACGGTCGCCGATGTTTTTGCCACTTTCCACTCAAAATATCGCACGGGTTTTTGTTGCCGATACAAAGGCCTCCCCCAGTTACACAATTGATTGTTAAAAAGGTCGCCGGCAATAATAATAAGGAACGGCTGCCGAGACGGCTTGAATGTGTTTTTCCGGTCGAGGAAGTCGACGCGTATACTTTTACCTAAAAGAATGGAACCGAATTAAAGCAAAGGGGGAAAAGGCGTTTGAAATATGATGGGAAAACTTTCAAAACTTGTTATTTCCACGGTCTATTTTAAAGAATCCGCCAAGATCCCAGACTCTATTAGCTCTTTTGAAATTTAGAATTTCAATTTTCCTTTTATCGCTTTACGGCACGCATTATCCCTCTCCACCCTTTTTCAATCTTTACGACGAACAAAAACTTATTAGAGGGATATTTCATGCCGGTTCCGTATAATAGAAAAATCAATTATCGCACCTTTTGACGACCGTTCTCGCGGAAACTTTGCTCATCGAACGACGGATAGATATTCTAATAACGTCTCAGACGCCTCGCACATAAGCCCATAAGGCTCATTGTTATGATGCAGAGAATGAATTCCTGAATGTGCCGTTTTCGCAACGTTATCACCGAAAAACCGACGAAAATGGAAATGTTTCAGTTTCAGCATTCGACATTCAAGACTAAATGCGTATCTAATATCGTCTTACCTTATGTTCGACTAAGCCGAGATCAAACGGTGCGTTTCCATTCTGTCGAATTAATTATGGCTAAAAACACTCGGCACGCGTTGCGTAATTAGCGATCGGGTATCCATAGGTGGCACCTGATGGCGCCACCCGGCTTTCCCCCGATAAGCACCTCTCTGCACCAACTTTGAGCCCATTATCGAATCGTTAAATTTCGCCGGATATGCGCGCAATAATCGCCGACTGTGCCCGGCCGCCATTCCGCCACACCGGTCCGTCTCATCCATAAGGAAGGAGCCGAATGGCGGCGTCTCGTGACGTCCCACGCCAATTAAACGGACTCGGGGACGGCATTAAATCGACCCGATATAGGGGAAATTGATTATGCCGCGGCTCCGGCGACCCATCATTATTACTTTTCTAAATGGACGTTGCGCCGCTTCGCAGTCGCTCGTCGTGTTGCCTCTTCTTATTTATGGGATTAAAGAGTCACATTTTGATAAAGGGAGCTACAAACAACACTTTGCGAAGGAGAATTTAAGGGGATTTCGAGGAGCTTTCCAAACTCGGGACCTGCGAAGAGATCAAAATTGGGGGCGAATTCGACCCACACCCGCAGGAAATTATGATGAATCCTGTGGGTTTCCTAGAGAAGTTCCCAAAATTTCAGAATACAACTTTATTGCAGAACTAAATAATAGAAAAAATAGACGAGTCCCTCAAGCTGATAGAATTTTGAAAAATTTTAGATAGAGGAGATTGAGGAACTATTGCAAAAATTCAGAAGGAGGTTCCATGAATAATCAGATCAGATTTGTGAATTTGAATTAAAAGAAATTGAGACGGATAAATAGGAAATTCGAGGAACGTTATAGAATCGCAGGAAAATGTTGAGCTTTTGAAGTGATGATTCGCCGAAGGGAACTCGCACTTTTCAGGTCAAATAACGAAACGCGAAACTGCGCCATTCGTGACACCCCGGCGTATTACCATTTGAATTGCACCGGTTGAATGATTGTCCTAAGGCTCGCCTAAATAGTTGTGATTGATAGTGTTAATTTAATGCGAAGGCCGGAACTGTAATGAATATAAATTGTGCCGCAACGTCGTCCTCGAGACGGCTCCAAGGATTATTTAATTTTTCATCCGCGACTGGTGGCGGCGCTCAGTTAATTTCTTTGACGATGGCGAAAAACGAAGACGAGAGGAGGAGAGCGCCGGTTGCCGAACCGTGTTTGCCTCGGAGAGGAAGACGTCGCAAAATAAACGACCAGATTCCGTATAATTGGAACGTTTTCCGCACTCTCCGCCAGTCGCATACGTTATAAGTCGAATCGTCAGCCCTCGGAGGTGAAAAACCAATCATAAAGTTCCGAGCAAAGCGGAATAACGTCGAACGGAACGACATATTAAACGGGGATCCTGGCGAAACCGTAGCGAGTTAATCCGCAGACGATCGGTTGGCTCTCCGGCTTAACTCTTCCACTTCCCGTGTGTTATGTGTGCATTGCCGCCCCCCGTTTCTCGTTTTTCTTCTCGAGGAGCGCAATCGCCGCAGGACAGACGTGCACGTACTCCCGATGCATTCCCGGCAATTTATTTACTGGTGCTGCACCGAACACACCCGGAATATGCCGCAACTCTTTATTCAGTCCGCCGGAGGAAAAACCGGGGGGCGAATTAATCGAAATTACGGCAAGGGGAAGAGGAAGCGCGTAAACAACTCGGCCGCCACCATACATCATCGTCGGACGTTCCGGAGATACATTATCCCTCGGCGAAACATATATCGAGATATCCAATCCGGATAAGTAATAAATGGTCGGCGGCGTTTTGCAAAAAGGGCCCATTTTCGCGGCGGCATAAATACAATGATGCCACCGAACGCGAAGAATGGCGACTGAAATGAAGAGCAATGAGACGGATTCGGAGGATCCTTATCCCCCGCACAGACACTCCGAATTCGCCCCTTTGTGCGGCACGCGACTTTATCTCTCCGCGTTTAAATTTTATCGCTCCCAGTTATCGAATTTTTCGCCTCTTCGCGATCCGTAATTCCGGCAATTTCCGCAAGTTGCCGGCGAATCGTAGGTGCGAACTTCGGAACAACATTACAGCGCGTAATTGCAAACACCATAGACCGCAAGTCCCGGCCAAGTTGGAAACGACCCGGCGCCGTTCCCTTATCCCGCGCGTATAACTTTCCTCCCGGATGGAGGCGAGGCCGGTCCTTATACTCCGTCAGCCGGATGTTATCCGGAGCCCCGGATTAGGAATGCGAAAATTCCCTTCGAACAAACAATAATTATAAACAGTGCGTTTATCGGGCGCAATTTTAAGTCCGAACCATTAGTCCGATAATCTAAATCACCGCGGGGAAACCTGGGACGTGCCTACTGCTCACACAACATCATCATCTAGATAAAAACGAAGCAATTAGTCGACCGCACTAAAATAACGGTGATCAGCGGTGCTTCAAATGTCAATATCGGTGATTAATAGACGCCGTTTCCACTCCCACACCTCCATATCTAGAGGTAGATCCTTTGAGGTTCACCAAATTCATTGCCAATGCCATTACTGGAATCCGTGGAGGATTTTTGTGTTTGTTGTTATTACTGGGTCAGCTATGGCGGGTAATTGGCCGATTTTCCCCCAGAACTCGATTACCTCACACTATTAACATGATTAGGGTATGGAAGCGCCCTTTGTTTACCTAAGTGGTACACCGTGCCACGGTTTTCACAATGGAGCCGGGGAGAGTAATATCGGGCAACCATCGCCTCGCTAATTATGCGAAACACGGCCCCTGGAACCTGAAATATTCACGCGTTTTCGGATAATCGAACGGTCTAAATCCGTTCCGTAAAAAATCCGGTAGATTTGCGCCTTTATCATCCGGATTATTTCAGAGGGGATGCATTTTCGCTAAAGATGCACCGTTCGCCTGAAAAATGTGTAATTCGACGACTCCCAATCCGGGGTGTCTTTTCGATAAAACCCCCGCATCCGCCGAACGCGCTATCGGATTATACGGGGAGATTCCGTATTCGACATTTTTCGGAGCAATTACAAAAGGGGCCCTCATTCGTATTCAGCCGCGGTCACCTTTTTATGTGGCAACGTCGCCGCCGCCGCTCCGTCGGTAAATATGTACTACCTTTCGAGTGAATATCCGCACGGCCCATGAATATTTCATCGCAAAATTGATACACACGGTAACGCGCATTCCGCTAAAGCTTTTTAAACTATTAAGGTGTCTATGCGCCCCCTCTCGGGGCAAAGTGCAGGCGCCTGAATCGTATTTCTCAATTTGGACCCGGAAAACCGAAAACTGCGGCGATTTCCGGTTCGGTTCGGTACTTCAGGGCGGAAAGAGCCATCGAAATCGGATCGGGCGTTCTCTCGAATCGCGATGTCGATGGCGCTCTCGAGCGGATTTGCATCGAGTCGTCCTTAATTAAACCGTGGAAGTACGCATAATGAAGTCGTCGCAAGGCGGCCGAGGTGGTACCGTCTTCATTACGATCGGTCGCCTCTGGCAATTTCCGGGCGAAAAACTCGGATCTACGGGCCTCGTGCGGGCGAAAGATCGTGCGGCACGCATCGCCCGCGGGCCGAAACTGCACCTTTATGGGCCGTCGTGCCGACGTGGAGGAACTGCAGGAAACGAACATTTCGACGGGCGAATCGACAGATTCCCCATTAGATTCGCGCGATGAGAAGTCGATTCTCGACTTTGGGAGTCTCCTTTCGAGTCGGCACGAAATGCAAAACCTCGTCCGCCCATATTACACCACACTCGGTGACTAATCCGGCAATTGTGTTGTTTATCTGAATTAAATTGCGTTATGTAATGGGAGAATTAGCATCACGCTCGGGTGATCATCCATAAACACACATAAATACCTGTCCGCGTATTATCACATGCATGCCAAGGAATCCTGCTGCAGTCCTGCGTGTGAGAGATTATTCGACATGTTACCGTGGAAAATTGTAAGGTATGAATAATAAACATAGCGAGATTAATTGAACACTCGATGCCACCTACAACTGCTGGCATAATGATGTGAATGGTCGAGTGCCGAGTGGGACGTGTGTAAGCGGAATCGATATCGGGAAAACTCGACCCTGAAACTTTATAAATGCGCTTATCAATAATGAACATGCGAAGCGACAGTTTCTGAAGCCATTTATATTTCAATAAAGTTCTCGCGTTTGCTCCGATGGTCGAGAGGGAGGCACTTTGTTCCCGGCGATATGACCGCGGTTTGTTGTTTCGCCATTCTTCTCGCCATCGATTTCTTCCATCGATTACCCTATCCGCCATTGTGTGTGCCCGCTCTCTATTATTGCAGTTCGCAGGTGGTTTTTTTGCGTCTTCAACAAAACGACTCATTAAAATGGCAAGGAAAATGTATTTCAGACGTGTTCACTGGTGAACCTTCAAGTAAAAGCTCATTTAAAAGTTTTAATTGGAAAATAAAGTCGCCCGGCTCCGAAGGGAGGCCCGTCGAATAATGTGCAACTGCATTTCGATAACAAACCTCAGAATTAATTTCCCATCATCACCTCCTCTCTACGTTGTAGTTTGCCATAACTCATATTCACCATTCAAAAAAGAGCTTCTTCTAAAATTTATCCACTGATGCGGAATTGGGCAATAATGTCAATTAAAAATAATTATAACTTATTATGATTGTCTTGATCGATCCTATCAGTTTCAGTGATATTTGCTTGATGCTTTACTGCACGATGGGCGTCTGATTGGGTGCGCTTAATAAATTTCGCGATTGGAGTGAAAATTGGACGTGGCTGGAAAAGACGGCGACTAGTCAATTTCACAGTTTGTAACTGGATTGCAACGTTATGATTGATAATGTCTGCCATTAGGTCCGGTTCCAATAAGCCCAGACGTGACAGGTTATCAGAACCGGTAAAGTAAAGAAGCGAAAAGTGCCGTCTGAAGTTTCAGTCGGTAATGCCGCGAAACTCTGCACCCCCGACAACGCGAGTGAAAGAGGCGAGCGAACGGAAAAAGTTTAATTTTCGCGTTCATTATCTTCAAAGGCGGCGCGAAAATCCGTCTCATCAGCGATCTTGCCGGCTCCGAATGAGAAAGGGCCACCACTTTCCGCAAAGTGAAAATATATCAGGATTTTACGGCCCACTTTTGAGCGCGGTTTAGCCTCCGCCGCTACTTTATTAATGCAGTTCATTTTACGTACGGACGGCCATAAAAATATGCAATGGCGCGACTTCGGACGGCCGTATCGTCCCGCTCTCTTCCAATTTGTATGCGACGGCCAATATCCGCCCTATTTATTATCCGTTTTATGCACTCTAAAATATACAGTGGGAAATGCAGCGTCTTCAATCGACTTTATTGTTTTCCGATAAATAAGTTAACGGCCGACCGATACATGATTTATCTCTTCCATATCGATATTCGCGCCGCCCGGTGTCGACCTTTCCATAAAATATGTGCCCCGCGGCCCACTCGTTATCAATTATTCGTCATTATCGGCTCGGATTCGCGATTTTCCATATTATTGCAATTTCGGAACGGAACGGTATTAGGAACTTTTCGAGGGAGGTAAATAGCGTAGAAGAAAAGGCCCGGTGACAAAGCCCTCGACTGGTGGCGCTGTCTCTATGTGCGCCTCGGCCGATTGCCCTTTAAAGTAGAATTTAACGTAGCGACTTTAAAACTTTCGACTGGAAGTTTTCTATAATGTTCTTGCAGACGCGACTCCGGCTGTCACAGCGGTTACTGTCTGATCTCGGCCGGCACTTTGATTATAAATTGCCCCATTTTATGGATGGTGTGACTCGGTGAGGCCGGTATTAAAAAATCCTGGCAGAAATTGAAGAAGATTTTCCCGAATCGTTATTAAAAGTGGCGGCGTTGCGGATTTATCGCGCTCGGCGGGGGCGGTGCGGCGGCGGCGGCGGATGTATAAACACACATTTTATGCAAATTCCGCTCGATTATATCGTATTGTTAAGGAATATGCCGAGGGAGGGTGCGCCGCTGACAGTATTTGTTTTGCTGCGGGCTTAGATTATGTCAATCCCGCGAATTACACCCGGGGAATATTAATTTAAATATATACCACTATAAGAGTCAAGACGTATTACTCGCTCCCCGACCGCCGTAAGCGGGAGCTTTATTGACAGAGTGCGCTCGGAATTTTTAATTTCGGCCACTGCAAGTGTACGAAATACGGAAAATCTGGCAGCGAATTGTGGACGGTTTCGGTGCGGGGGCACTCACTTAAAGCCGCGCATTTTTATTTGCTGCCGCGCGGGCGCGGGGATATTTTATGCGGATTGCCCGTAATTTGTTCCGGGGAAATATTTAGATGCGGCCGCGTTGCCAAAGTATCTCGAACACGTACCGCATTTGTTACCCGGCATTATTTGTGACAAATAGAATTCGCCGAAAGAAGTTACCAAAAGTTAACGTATTATATGCACGCAAAACGTGGACGCAATCGCGATGAACCGCGCACCCCGATAATACACAAAATTCGCGCCGGTCGCAAATTCTCCCCGCATTTAGAAACGTTCCACACCATTTTTGGCTACTTTTTATCAACAATCTGTGCGAATTTCTGCATTAATTTTGGTCCAACCAAAAAAGTTGGTTATTCCGGCATCCACCCGAAAGTTGGGTAGACAGGCTGTGTTTAATTGCGGCGGTAAAAATGTCGATGTTTCGAGGTTTGTTCCGGCGCTTATATTGCGTCTCGTTCCGGAGCAGACGTAATGCGAATCCGGGGAGAGAGGCCCGCTTTTCCGTTTTAATAATCCATCATATCGGTTGACGTATTTTATGCACAAGCATGTTCGTCGTCAAACACAATAAGACGGGGTCGACTCACTCAGTTTGCCAATCTAGTTTAGTGTTCATATACTTTTCCACTTTTCTTTTTTTATTGAAAGGCAATTTCGGGACCAAATTGAAATCTTTGTATTCTTGAACTCGACGTGGATGCCACTCCAAGTCCGATATGTGATCAGATTATGCTCGCTATGCTATAACCTCCACGGACCGATTCCTCCCGCGTCTCGCTCCCGCCCTCCCGACCAAACTATCGAATCGAATCCTTCTATGCCGACACGAAAATACCGGCATGCATATCGTAGTGGGAAAAGTGAAAAAAACACCTGTTCGCCGCACTTGGCTCGGGTAGATCAATCATTTCCGTTCAGTGAAAGTTCGCACTAACTAAATACGAAATTGTGCGTTCAGATTTCCCAGACTTGATCGAATCCTTTACCTGTCCGCATCGCCGGCTAATCTATCGTTTCCGCGCCGCGGAGGCAAAACGAGGTCGTAATTTTCTTAATAAATTTCCCATAAATCCGCCGAGTACAATATAAGGAGCGACGACGGTTTTGTTTATCGGTGCGCGTTTTGCATAACATCGACGTCTCGTGCGCGGCTACGTGAATAGAGTCGACGCAGGAAATCGCAATTGAAACCGCATAAAGAGACGGACTGAAAGGCCCGGCCTTCGCTTTTTGCAAATAGTCACTCCGGCGCAATAGAAGACTATTAACAGTGATTGGTTGATAACCGTTGCGTGCCACCGGCCACCGACTGAAGGCGGATTAAAACGAATGACCATTATTTTGCATTGCGTCATCATCACTCGAATCCGGGCGCACGTACGACACAATAGCCGCCATCGAGGGGCGCTTTTCCTAAAAACGATCGTGTACCGCGAATAATGCGATCCGTGTTTTTCGGTTCGTTCTTTTCCCGTTTTGCGCCGATGCCGTTTTTTCGCGTTACGAATTCATCAACTTCTTAATTACTTTCCGAGGAGTTTGTAATTACGTGTTTATAAGCGGAAATGAGGAAGTGGAATTTCGGTCTTCCACCGGGCACGTTGAAATTACAATATATATTTATAAGTCTGGGTGTGCACGCAACACAACAAAATATGTCTCGGGACGGCTGCATAAACAGGCGCATAAGAGGCGCATTGACATCACAAAAGTTCAAAAGGGTCGACCCCCTTTTGCGTCTTTCGGTCGGGTGCGCCGCGATGGTCTGGTCCGGATTAGGCCGATTTTCGCGCTATAAATCGACGTTACAACATTCGAATTAATACGATGACGGTAATTAACGTCGGTGTGTGCGGGCGATAATTCGTGAGATATGCGCGTTATTATCGACGACAGCATTAATAATGACGGCCGCCCGAGCCGCCCTGAAGTTGAAGTGATGTGCCCGGTGTGACGTTTCTTCATGTTATGAATGAAATTTATTACCGTGTTTGTCCACCGGTATATTTCACGGCGCCGTAATAAACGACCTCATGTGTATCTGCAGACAGTTGAATGAATGAATAAAACATCGTGAGGGAAATTCGAAAACGATCGTTTATGTCGAACTTGCGTAATGACGACCGCGGAAGCGGCCAATGCCAAACCCCTTTAATCGAAAATTTAAACGGTATTGAAATTCTCTTAGTTGTTCTAAAAAGAGGTACCGATGTCTCGGATCGGCCCTGTGATGGTTTTCAATTTGGAGGAGATGAATTTTTGAGGGCGAAATTGCGTTGCGCTGAGCGTGCATAAGGTAGTGCCGCGCCTCGACGAAATAATTAGTTTATGTATAAGAGCGAAACTTTCCGGCTTGATCTTTAAGATAATTTTTCTCCGTTGTTTACGTATTGTTATTTCTCGCTCGGGAAACAATACAAAACTTTATTTTCTTTCGAGAAGTTTGTTTCACTTTTAA
This sequence comes from Salpingus planirostris, assembly GCA_949788335.1. Classification (NCBI taxonomy): domain Eukaryota; kingdom Metazoa; phylum Arthropoda; class Insecta; order Coleoptera; family Salpingidae; genus Salpingus; species Salpingus planirostris. The sequence continues at coordinate 5,072,687 of OX460922.1, forward strand.
CGAGGTTCAGAACCACTTAACCAATTTACACGACAATGGCGAGAGGTGCATGAGCGTACGGGGGGAGACGACCCCTCCGTTTCAATTTGCTCCTCCGCTCATCGGAAAAGTCGATTCCCTCATCGGGTTCATTTTGCATAGGGCTGATCGATCGCGATCGGGGTTAATCCGGCCGTGAGTAATTAACCCGAATTGGAGCGGCGTTTTATTGAATTTATCTTAATTAGTGCGAATTAAAGTTACATGCGACCTATTAGAGCGGTTCCACGTTTCTTTTATTTAAAAGCCAATCACTCAAAGTCGGTCGACACGCACACACTCCGGAATCGGAGAAGTGGGAGTCGTTGGAAAATCGGCAATAAATAATTCCCGTCTCTTATTATCTCCAATTAGCTTATATTGTTATAGCGCGGCTCCTGGATGGCTTTCGATGACGACAATACGTGATTGGTTTCAAGTTGAACCGGTTAGATCGGGTAACTTTCGACTCGGCAGTTTTATCTATCACTAGTAGACTTAAACGCGCGCTACGCGCGCTTTATAAAATTTTGTTCTGATTACCTATTATTATACCAAAATATTTTCACCGCAAATTACCGTAACTTTAATTGTTTCTTAAACCGATATGCACCTGATTTACGGTGATTTGCGGTGAAACCGGAAGTGATACAGGGATGAATTTTTTTGGAAAAGATGCAGGGTTGAAAAACAAAATCGACGTGCCCGGGAGATTTTTGAAAATTTCAGCCGTTTTCAAAATGGTCGATCAGACTCGAAATAAAAAATGTGAAAAAATTTGAGCGGTAAAGACATTTCCTTACCAAGCAAAAATCGTAAAATTCGAGAATTCAGTTTAGACGCGACCTTTAAACGCAGAAGAAAACTTTTCTGTTTCAATTAAAACTTTTACCCGTATTTGGTTTTATGCCTCTAAAAAATGTAGTGAAAATGTTGAATGTAACACTCTGTATCTAGTATTAACCCTTCATAGGCCCCTCTTTATAAGAACTTTTTTTCTTAGCTTGACCTAAAATACAGAAATATAAATTTAATCTTTCGAACAATTAATACCCGTTGGTTATGTTATAATACCTCCGTAATATCTTGAAACTACCCCTTGGGATCCTCAACTTGAGTTTAAAAACTTATTGTAAAGTGGAAGCAAGAGTATGCTTATCACAAACAAAAGCACGTATGTACATACCTACACTACCTACGTAAGTTTGTGAATTGAACACACGAAATGTGTAAACTTCGGATCCATTTTTACTTTAAATCGTCGAAAATACAGAAAATACCGCAAAATTATGTAAACAAACATTGACATCTGTCATTATGATTTTGTCAATTGTCAAATAAACGCAAAGTGAGACATTTTAGCGCGCTTTAGAAGAAGATATTCATCTCTTTTATACATTCTAATATCTGCAACTCCTTATACACTCGCATTTCAAATAGACACACATTTTCGGAGAGTGAGATAACGTTCATTTTAATGCGCTTTAGAAAAGGATAAAGTGCATCCAGTTCCGAAGATACCCGAACCTGACCCTGACCTTACCTAACTTAACATTCGGGTAGTTTAACAAAACCGATTCATGTCTTTTCTATAATAGGATTTTCGGAGAGTGAGATAACGTTCATTTTAATGCGCTTTAGAAAAGGATAAAGTGCATCCAGTTCCGAAGATACCCGAACCTGACCCTGACCTTACCTAACTTAACATTCGGGTAGTTTAACAAAACCGATTCATGTCTTTTCTATAATAGGATTGTTCGACTAATTGAACTAACAACCCCCTCACCTTCAGTCATTTTACGACCCTTTTTGCGGGTTAACCGCTCACACCTCGACTCATAATGTCCTTTTTATACACGGACCGGGGACCGCCATATAAATAGGTAGCGACTCCCCCGAGGAAATGAATGATCGAAATGATTAATGCACGATTTCTTTTCATTCCGTTTCAAGACGGTGAAAATTGCGCGACTCGTACGAAAACGAGATTAGGCACAGATTTGCCGTTCCACTCGGCTCCCCGGTATATATCTTTCATAACATTGTAAATAATGAAACGTGAAGCTTAAGGTCTATCGACAACGGTGATTGATCACCTTCGAGAAAGTCTAGAGTCTTTTTCAGTGACATTATATATTATCATATGCGGAAGGACAACCGTCGAGAGGTAATAATTCTAATTAAACGTTCGCGACCGAGTTTGTATAGTTCTTGACGAATGCAAGGGGCAGCAAAGACGGTAATCGCATTAAATTACGGCCGAACTTCTCCCGTTTTCTGCTTTTTATTTGGTGTCCTCGAGACCGGCGAACTTGAAAGCGATGTATTTTATATCATTAACTTAATCTGAAAATGTCGCTTCCGGTGGTGCCGTTTTTTCTTTGTGGGATACTTCCGTTACATTCGTGTCGCCGCCATTTACCGCCACCGCATCGTAGAACCTTTACTTTTTTAAACGGGGTTCCGCAAAGAGGTGGAGAACGATTCTAAACTCTTTAGTGCTTATAAAGTTAACTTTTTATGCGACGTTTTTATTTTTTTATGACGAGCAGAAGTTATTTCTATATAAATCCGTGATTTATGTGGAATGCTCCACGCGGGCGCCTCCGCGTTTGTGATTTGACCCTTTATGAATTAAGTATTTTCACTTTTGCTCTTCATCTTTAATGCGCCAAAACTTTTAATGGGGAAAATACACCGCCGTGTATACAACTCGGATTTCTCATTGTTATTTTGCTCTCGTAAGTACAAACTTCGTGATTTATTGCCGGAGGCCACTTAATATAAATAATCCGAATATGTTCGGGATATTAGCAGAGGATGCACTCGGTTTTGCGAGATATTTCACTTTCGTGAAAATCAAAAGTTGTTTGAAAACTTGAATAACCCTCGCAAATAACTCAACTTTTTGGACTATTTTGCTGGGACATATTTCAGGGTGCAAACATAAAAATATTTTATTATTTTATACCCCCCTATAAATTACTGCAAAGCGCTCTTATGTAACCAAGTTTTGATAAAATGTTCACGACTTTTAGATTTAATACACTGCAGGGAGCCGTAGCATATAAAATCAGTAAATGGACAACGGAAGTAAAAATAAATGTGTCGTAGAAATTCCGTATACAATTTCTGAAATGGCTGCTAAATACGGGGAGATCTTGTTTAAAATAAGGAACAGATCAATTATCCTGCTTCGTACGCTATTGTATAGGTATATAAGGTATGTTGTTTGTGACACAAACGACATGTGAACATGAGCAATGGCTTGGGGCCAAGTTAGAACAATGGCAGGGAGCATTTCATCAAGTTTTATATATTATTCGATGTTTATGTATTTGTACTTGCGGTGAAAATGTCTGATTCATTGTTTTTGTTGTTACAGAAAGCCTAAGAGAATACTTTAGTAAATATGGGGACATAACAGAAGTAATGGTAATGAAAGATCCTGCCACCAGGCGGTCGAGGTAAGTTTCCTTCAAACAAATCGCAAACACAGTCGAGCAAACTAAACTAAACTTCTGCCTGGTACCAAGTTTGTCGGGGAAGAGAGATGAATTAACTTAAGTCAGTGATGTGGTTCCGGATAAACTGGGTTGTTTAGTTAGTTTCCTTGATGTAATGATGCCTGATACTCCCCAAAACTCTATCCATCCTTTTGACGTATCGCCCCCGTAATAGATTCGGACTTGTATCAGAGCCAGCCCGAGACCTGCGAACTTCGAAAACTTCAAATAAGTTTCACTCGCACGAGATTTCATTAATTACTTATAGCTTAACACTCGATAGAAAAAGTCCCGCCCGAGCCGACGATAAAGCACTTGCAGTGGTTTCATTTCCGCCATTCGGAACATCGCTAGAATCCGTTTCCACGCGGACCGACATATAGACAGACGGATAGATATACTGCACTCTATGAAAAATTTAGACGTCCCGCTCAAGAGAAACATCGTGCATCATAGCAATTTATTATAAATTTATACAACTTTATAGTGGAGCAGACTCAACCCACGTCCACGGTTAACACAGTGTAGTCCCTAGACGTTAAAGTGCCGGTACGGTTGCTGTAGCTCCACGTTAATTACATTAGGTACTTATAACTTGGCAAAATATTAAGCAGCTGCTATTGTAACGACATAATCATGCACCGAAACGTATATACCGACGCCGACGTTGTCTCGCAAAACCGGCATCGTAATCTAATGCCGTTTACTGCATGTCCTCGCAGGTATTCACACTTACTTAGCGTTTCGTGAAATTATCGGTGCACCAGCTTCATGCTTCTCCAGGGAACACCCCATACTCGATATGGAGATAAGTCGATTAGTGGCGGAGCAGTTTCGCTACGGATACGTTACGACTACTGAAGGTGCGTTCACCATTAGCGTACCATGTTCAACTGGCTTTCAAAGAACCATATACCCAGAGTTTCTGAAGGCACGTGTCGAGAACCGTGCATTCGGTCCCAGTGGATGCGCTGTAGGTAACACACGGATTGTCTATGAATAATTTGACACATCCGAAGAATGCAGGGGTCTGTAATAATCCCATGCATTCGGAAGTAGCGCTGCATTCTCCGGCACGCACTATTGTTACAAGCGGAATCCGAATTCTGTCGGCAAATCACATCTCCCATTATAAACGGGGGCCGATTCCGGAGCAACAATATCTCGTACGAGATATTCAATTCCGGTCGCGGTGCCCGTTCTGCGGGCCCGAAGTTTTAAAATTAATCATCCCCTTTGCAATTATTGGCACTGGCGTAAGTGGTGCACGCCCTGCGGCCGACTATTTAGAGGATTACGTTCGGCATTATTAATTCGACTCGAATTCCGGGGATTCCCTCGGTTTTACGTTACGGGGGTCCCCCTTTGGCCGATATTCGTGAGGAGGGTGGCGCACCCCCGTCGGCACACACGCACGCAAATCCGGATCTCGTAAGCCTCCCATAATTACACACTCTGTATTGTTATTGTATGCGGCGAGATTCCCGGTCCGACACCGGTTATATTTGCGCAACACCTGCGGCGGACCCCCGCTCGCACTTACAAGTCGCCCTTCCTCTTTATTAAAGTCCGGGACGTACGGAGAGCACGATTCGACTATTTACCCACCGCCCGTGCAACGGCAGGGAGAATACAAATATTGAAGAATATTACGGCACGTTTCCGGCCCTCACGACGGAGATTTGTCGGTACTTCACTTTGAGGTGCACATTCGAAACGTTGCTCATTGATCGGGATCGGGATGATTGAATGAAAACGATATTCCCTAGTCTCGCGATAATAGTTCAGAGTTAACCCTGTTTCGCCGTAACCGGGTTATATCCATTGTGCGCCCCGTCCTGCTGAATATTTTACGGCAGTTTAGCTCGATTCGGTCAATTATTTGGAGCGTTCGCGGTTTAAAACGTCGGTTTATCGCAATTCCCTCGAACTCCGTAATGAGCATAATTAAAATCGGTTCGATCGCCGTTCCCGCGCCACCCCTTTGATTATTTCGCGCAGGTCCCGGAGCGACTGATGATGCCTTTATCGACACACCTCTGACGGATTTGGGAATCGCGCCTCGTTTACGGGAGATACGCGGATTCGCGATCCGGAACTCACTTTATTCCGTCGGATTGAAACGTTTTTCGCTTTGGAAATTGATGAAAGCGGAGCGACGTGTTGTGCGATAATCGCGCGCGCCCGTTCCGAACATAAACAACTCGTTTAGTCCGGTCGGGCTGAGCGGAAACAATAGAATTAACTGCAATTGGTAATTGCGTCAGTAATCGTCAGATGTAATGGAAACGATGCCGGCGATCCAGGTATATGGCGATTAACGAGTCGTCGCTTTTGGCTTTCGGCTGTGCCGGCAGGGATTCGGCCGTGCCGCACATAATGCGCGCCGACTAAAGCGGACCTTTTAAAATTGGACCGCTCCATCAAAGTCTGCTCCATACCGGCGCCCATTTATATCAAGTTTGTTCCCGGCTACTGATGGCAAGTCTATTCACCGGCGAAACTTGAACGTCTCCATTACGCCGACGATTTAACCCGTTACCTGATGCGGCGTAATTAGGACGGCATTTTCACTTTCTCGCGAGAAGAATTTGTGCGGCTCGAAATGCACTTTATGGTTGTGGGATTCGTGTATCGCCGGGGTCGGGACATTTCGATGTGATTTGTGTGAAAGAATCTCGAACGTGTGTCCCAGACTTTGGAAAATGGGCCGGTCGGTGTATACGATTACAATATGTAATGCGCTAGGGACGTATGGACGTTTGAGGTCACATTTCTACCATCTCGGGTCCGTGGCTCTTCAGACTCGTATACATGTCATTTATATTTAATCAGAGGAGGAATACATTAAAATGTCATTAGTGCGTATGGAGAGCTTTACGACTCGAGATTGCGGATTCGTGATACCAAAGACGGTTTTTATTCAAAGCGGAAACGGTTTGTCGACTTCCGCTGTTTTCCTATTATTGCACACACTGCTTACCTCGTAACTCACGAGGGAACCTCTTTTATTGATTAATAACGACGTATTTACATCGCCGAAACGGGGTGATCTGTCAGCGGAAATACGGTTTTTTCCTCGATCTGGATGTTCAGAACTCCATCGAGCATTTTGATGAATTTCCTCCCCGGTTTGTATACATACGTTTTTCTTATTCAGTGAGGAATTTACGTGCGCATTTGGGTATTCGTGGTCTGCGGTATTGAAAGGTCCGGAGGTCGGCATTAAAGTGACTCGATTTGTAAAATTGAGAGAATTCTCGTGGATACCCTTGACGTTTCAGCAATGGTGCATGAAAAATAAATGCCGTTAGATGCCACTATGCGCCACCGGAAAAAGTCTCGAACCCTCTGAAACGAAAATTTGTATTAATATGAAACGTTTCGACTTTCGCCGACCGTTCCCCTTCGCCCCGAATCCGTATATAGATCAAAACGGGGGCTTTTTCCCAATGTGCGTTCGTATCTCCAGATACTTTCGAGAGGATACAGAATAAGGGAAATGGAGCGTGGCTCGAAATATCAACGTTTTAATCCACTAGAGGATACGCGGCGTAACAATTCGTCGGAACCACGATATAATATAAAAGAGTCGAAACGAAAGCCTTTGAGGAACTGCACGCGATAGGGCACGCGATATCAAAGAACCCGCAACTGGGCGCCGGTTCTATCGAATCCATAGAAGCATTCAAGCCGCACCGATATATCTCACCTGGAGCGTCGATAAAGCGCAATTTTATCATAATATCGAAATGCCCCGAGGCGGCTAACTGTTTAGAGACGATAAGGGACGGTTTCATCACGAGGCCGAGAATGTGCGATCCGGCAGATGCGCGGTTCCCGATTGAGCTCCGAGTGCCGTAGTGCTCTGCAGAAACTTGGCACTTTTTGCGCCGCAATGTTCGGAAAGGCGGAAGGATTAGAGCACGGTACGGGGTGCGGCGCGTGTAATTTGGCATGGATCGAGTGGCAATTAGGGCCGGCGTAAGTGTGCGGGACGGCTAATGCGTCGGATGTTGTATGCAACCAACATCGTGCAGCGACGGGGGTAAAAAGCGGGTGCGTCTTGATGACGACGATTACGTGCCGGGGGAACGAGGGTGCGTTTCGCCGCCAGACGTCGGGGGCTCTGTTTGGGGAGGCGGCCGCAATTACCCGCGAACTCCCGTTTAATTTCTGACGGTGCGCCCCGGGGCCCCCGGTCCGTGTCCCTGTCCAAACACACATCACCGAACTATATTTACCCCGGCTCCGACGTCATCCAAGATTCCGCCGCTGTCCACTTTATGATGCTTAATGCAACGCACCTGTGCTCCTGCATTTGCATATCGTCTTACCAGGCGAACACTTTCGCAAGGAGGTCCAAGACCTAGTGACTTTTGCTGGGCGACCTTTATTTCGCGTTATTTTCGGAACCGTTTGCCAACGCTTCGGGCTTCCTTGGTCGAATCAGAAGTTCCCAGCTGCTCATTTCGATATGTTCCCAGAAATCGGGCACAAATCATAGTTTCCAAAATCTCCCCAAATTGTTTTACACTCTTACTAAACTGCTGCTAACGTTCATTGAGTGATTTACTGTGAGGTTATAACAGTTTTACTGTCCAAGTTGTTTTGTGCGTTTGTTGAACACCTCAAGAATGAGATGTTTTGTGTATTCTCTGTAAAAATGTTTTGCTAAATTCCCTCACATTGTTTAATGTACTGTGCCAAATCTGCCTGAGTGTTTGTGATTGATTTAGGATCAAGAAATCCCTGTTGTTCGCTGAAAAAACGGAGAAATTTCGGGTCCAATATCGGAAAGAAGTGGTTGGAAGGCATCGGAATAAAGCGGTTATAATCATGACTTTCGCCGGTTTTGGGACATTTCCCCCGAGGGCTTAATTGAAAAGGAGACAATATAACGAGCCAGATCGGAATGCAAAGGAGTCGACGTCTTGTAGTTGGGTACGTGCCTCCTCCGGGAGGAGGGAGGCCGTCGAGCGCGTGCTAACTCCGGATAAATAATTCATAAATAAATTTAGAATCTCGTCTTCCATAAAAGTTGCGGAGTCGGATCCAATTTTATCCGGATAAGAGTCGTCGGGAAGCGGCGAGGAAGGTATACGTATGCGGTCCCGTATAGGCGGCGACGTTGCACTGGCAGGGCCGGGTCTAACAATATTAAAGTTTGAAAGGCCGCCGGAGTTCTTATGCGGGGTCGAGGCGAAAGAGGGCCCCCTCCTGCCCGAGGAGAGACGACATCAGAAGACAAGCCTGCAATAACAGCCTGCTCCATATGTAACGCTCATGTATATTCACGGGCAGAACAAAGCCCCCGAGTAAACAATGATAGCGAACGCCGGCGCGTCTCAGACGACGCTATCTGGCGGACCCAGCGAGAACATTAGCATAATCGGATAAAGCTTTAGCCATCATTATGACGGCGATTAGGATGCGACAAGATACTCCGCACAATGGTCATTGTGCGCGAGAGGCGATCAGTGCACCGGTTAAGACGCCACTGGCTAATGTAACCCAATTACCGGACACCGTCAGCAGAGGGTCATAGCATCAGGTGACCCTGGATTCCGTATCGACCCCTCATTTTTAAGGTCCCACCCTGACTTGTAATTGTATGCTAATAATCCTCGGATGATAAACTTTTCGTGCGTGTACAATGTAAACAGCGAGCACAGTTTTAATGGTTAAGTTTTGGCGTTGTAAGTTTGTTTGCTCCGACATTCAAGGAGATAAAACACTTTCCATAACAACGACGAGCTACAAAATCCCGACGAATTACAAGTACTAACGAAACTACCGCTCGCTCACAACAAGAACTACCCGCCGGTTTATACCGCACAAATTTAATTACGCCTGTAATCATCGTGCCGATGCTGGATCCAGACCGAAATTTGATGCCCGTTGGTTTAATCTCTGCAAAAATTCCACCTCGGAGGCAGAACAGTTTCTTTATTCAAGAACCAATTACTCCGGGATTGAAGTGCCCAGATCTTTTGCATTCGCAGCTAAATCCCGGCGATAACGAACTGCAGGATATTTTCACAGTTCCCTGGGTTTCCTTTAAGAAGCCGAAACTATTCGGCGCTTTCCGACTTGTTTCTTCCGGATAACTCGAGCGCCGCCTCAGGAATCGCACGACTTTGTACGAAACGAAACGGCCGAGTATATGAAACGATCCATCGTGTTCGCATTTCCTGCCGTCCGTCCTATGTATCGTTTTAAATTTTCAATCGAAATTGTCCGTTTTTAATCCGTCTGTTTGGCTATATAGACGGGCTGGACGTTTTCGGGTTTTTGTTTCCCGTTATCATTGAAACGTGTCAAAGCCCGGTTGTCCGAAATTAATCCGGCGCCTATTCCGGGTCCATTCCGGCTGCACATTCGAACACTATCCACCTTTTTTGCCGTCGTCGATCGGAATCTCCGGGATTCGTTCGCCATACCTGTAACGATCGCCTTGGGGGAAGCGGAATGGCAACTCTTGCACTGTCTATTTGACCGTTTCCACACAGCCAGACTCCGGATGCGCCAGAACTTTGCCCTCTTTTCCGTCGTCTGCACCTGGATAGGTACGCCGAGCATTGCAGAAGTAGCAGTAGAAGTTGTAATATCCCATGAATTCTGATAGCTCCTCCAAAGTAGCCTATCTATACTAGTTTGTAGTAAACTACCATGTGATATTGATGGTATAGACGCGAAATTGGAAACTATACGGAACAATTTCGATCTAGGTATACTGGCAAAAACACCAGCGCTGCCTGTTTATTCTCCCAGGGAAAGTTCGGATAGCCTGAGCGGTCGAAATTCAACTCTAAATTAGGAAGTCAATCACCGGTCGGAAATCGATAATAAAAACGTGGGCGACGAAGAGGAAAAAGTCATTGTCCGTTATGCTTTTCCCTATAATGTTCTAATGGGGGATGGCTATTATAGAAATTGTTAATTTAATAATCCGTCATTGATCGATATGGTAAAAACGTGGCGTGTAATACCCGCATTACATTATTACAGAGTAAACATATTAAACAAACGCCATTACGGAACGACTTTGATACAAAGTGGATAAAGTAATTGTTTTATTCTGCGTACACGGTGCAATTTCGTAATTTCGCTGTCAATCGCCATGTGAAACATAAAGCACAAAGCTGCGGCGCGCTCAGAGTTCTTGACTCGCAGCTCGTTGGTGTTAATTCGAGGTGGGAAAAACAAATCAATCGGCGATATGAACGCGGACGACTTAAAAAGTCGTTCCATCAATCAGCCGTTCGCCTCTTTAAACGTTGCGCGGCTCGGGGCAAAAACCGGGCCAAAGTTGGAAGTGGCGATCAGTCAATCAGTGAAATTCACCGTATCATTCCGGGTAAATTAGCCAAGATTAAGTGCGGTGACCACATGATAAATTGGCGAGTGCAGGTGATAATCCCTGAGAGGGCCGGAGGTGGCGGACACTCCTTCGGACCATTAGGGCTAATCCGATCCGCCTTGGCATAATTCATCCGCGCGGCAATCAATCAATCAATGCTATCGTCTTGACAACATAAATCCGATTGCCTCTTCTGGTTCGCAACTCCTCCTAGGAGCATCGGCATCGCTCCGTATATACGCGACACCCTCCTCTCTCTGTACGATTAATGTTCTTGCATATTTGCGCCCGAACCCCACGAATGCGAGCCGGCCTAGAAAATGAAAATAGTTAACCTACAGCGCCCAGTATTAATTGCCGAGGGCTTTAGGGTCTCGTCTTCCGCTCCGAGAATTCGGATAACCCATTACGATAATAGGCGAGCTTTTCGATGTCTCCGGGAGACTTGTGTCGATATTTAATTAAACGCAGAAGAAAAGAACGCGGCCGCCAGAATGTATAAACAAGAAATAAAGTAAGTTAGAGCTTAAGTTTTAGTGGCCGTTAAAATTTAACAACATATTTTGTGGCTGCACTGGAATAACCCCACTGTTTTAATCGCGGTATTAAACTGTTAACCGTAATGCCGCTGCTTTACAGAGATAATTTTTACGTTCTAATCTCGCGAAAAGTACATTTTATCCCAAGTTTTCTTATTAGGGCATATAACTTCCACCCGAATTAAGTAAATCATGAATGAGCCCATGAAGTCACTATGACGTGCAAGACAGGGCGGACACTTCATTTGAGACGGGTCCTGTTCTTCCTGCGACATCTGCACTGATGTTCCGATGGGGTCACACTCGCACCGAGGAAACTTTGACCTACATTCCCGAGCAGTAACAATTTGAATGGAAGAATAATTTAGAGTCTCCTCCCACACACGTAGGTGACGTTCAGACGTATCGATCGGATGAAAATTTCATATCTGCTGCAATTATCCGTCGACCGGTCACGGATTAATAGTTCACAAGATATAAGTAGGACGTATAATATTTCGTCGAAAGCGCCGAATAAAAATTTTAAACCCCGCTTCAATCGCAGGGCGGAAATCGATATCGAAAACAAACAGAATAATCCGTAACTCTGGTTCGTTTCGGACGAAAACTCCTTTCATGGCGACGAAAATTCGGCCGAGGCTCAATGGCCAGATATGCAAAAAAGATTTTTATAGTTGCCTCCATCCGCCCCGGACGGATTACGGACGACGGGGGGTGGAGGAGACCGCGAGAATACGGCAGACAAATATGAGCTCGCGACCGCCCCACCGCCGCCCCCGCGATATTGCTCGAGCAGCCAGAAGGAAATTAAACTGAAATTGTAATATCGAAAATCGTAGGAAGGAAATATGCATTAAGCTGATCAATACATCAGCGATATTAATGCGCCTCGGTCTCATCCATACACCACTCTCTCTCGCATGATCCGCCATTGAGCCAACCAATCACTCGATGGATGCGCCTCAACCATCGCATGCCGGAAACCTATAATACGCAACGGGGAAAAAACCAGCAAACCTGAAATGGTACGATAATTCTATTCCACTAATGTATCGATATCGGCACTCAGAAAAAAATCAGTTCCTCTGCAGTGAAAATCACTGCTTACGAAAAATTAATCCGAGGGGCGATTTCGGAATTTATGCACGTGTCGCCTGGCGCATAATCCGCTTCGCCACTTTCGAGCGGTCGGTTAATGACTGAATTAGCGTGACAAATGACCGGACCGTCGGCAAAACAGGCCGCTTCAAGTGTGTGCGCTTTTCAAAGAGGAATCAATTAAGTCCGTCGCGTTTTAAATGGAGCGTGCCCCTACATCACGGGGTGTTTCGAATAACGAACGTCGCCTGATGCATAATACGTGTGTGACGTTATCGAGATGCATCTACATTACCGCGGTTTGCATAACGTCGTGTAACTCGCATGATTAACGTTCGGGCAGATTCAGAGGCTCGAATCACAACTTTTTCGCCACCGTTGCCGAGTTATTATCAGCGGACGCAAAACCGCCACTTTCGGGGTTTCTTCCGCACATGGGGGTAATGAATTCAGATCGCATTTAGATTGAATCACACGAGATGTGTTTTAAAAGCGACGTCGCGGTCAATGTTATTAATGACTTTCGGGCGGATGTGTGTCGAAAAATTATTCATACATGCATATATACATACTTACATCGCATTACACGTGTTCTACTGGTATTACCTATCCCGTGATAATATGTGTTTCATAAGAACCTAAGGACTAATAATAATCGCCGTATAATAATGTTTGAATAATTCTTACACCGTTAAGACGCTCAAACAAATTTGCAAGTGTAAATATTTAACGTTTATTTTCGGATATTTGTATTTGCCGAATCCCTCGACAAGAAGGCTAATTACGGCAATTACGGAGTGAAAACAGAGTGAGAGAGGGAGAGCAGCCAGAGCGTCGAGAAAGCGACTTGAAAATAAAAGACCGTTTAATCTGAAATCTGTGAAGCTTTTACGGGAGAAAAGCGACGAGCTTTTCCCGAAACCTACCTCATTATCAAATTAAATTCGATACACTTTTGAGAATTGAAGCGAACCAAAATGGCCGCAGGCAATATCTGGGGCCATCTGGGCGCCCATTTCGGATAGGAAATAAGTGATGAGGGGCTTAGAATTCAATTTCGTATTGAGAGAAGCTGATGCAAGGAGGGATTGAGCGAAAGCTATGAATAAATAGTTTCATTCATACACACAACCCCGATACGTTACATGTTACACTTTCTGGTTTTCGTCTCTCCGCAATATCGGAGAAGACCTTTCGCACACCCGAAATAGATTCAGCGGGCTGAACTTTGCACATGCATTAAGTTCCTCTAATAAATTTGAATATTCACGTTGCGTACAGAGCCGCACCAGACCGGGTTTCGATAAAACCGGGCTAAATTGCATTGCCGCCATGAAAACCGCGCCACTTCCGAATGCACTCTCTCGCAGAACGCAATTGATGAATGTGAGAAATTATGACGGGACGGGGATTTTTAAAACGCGGAACAATGTCGCGAAATTTTGCTGATGGAACAATCCGAACGCTAAATGTTAACGTTAATAGTGGTTATGACAGTTCCGGCGTGAGTGCAATTCGGGCGAGCAACTTGTGAAGTGCTATTAACTTTAGAAGGTCTGGGGGCGGCGTGGGCGGGAAACCCTCTAAGCTCGTGCACCCCCAAAAAGGTCGCACAACAAAACAAGGCGAGGGAAAATTATCAACAGTGCGGAACTTCGCCTCGAAGCAGCTCGAGCCGGCGCTTCTAAAAATTATAATTAAGATAGAAATTGCTCGCACTTACAATTATTATTACCAACTCGGTACGAGTAAGCAAACTTCAACGGTTATTAGACGCCCCCGTCTTAACTAAACTCTCATAATGTTAATCGCCCCGATGAATTATTAAAATCCGTGGCAAATGTAAATTGTTCAGGGCACGGCTGAAAAAACTGATAAGATCGAAGTCAAAGTCAATTAAATACCCGGCACGTAAATGCCGTCACTAACATTTCATTACCTCCATGCGCGCACCACCCCCTTCGCATCTGCGAGAGGTGGAAATAACGAACCGGCACTTATGTATAATTAATTGAAAAGAAACGAGAGCGGGTTAGGATACGTTGACGTAGTGCGCGACGCCATTATAAAGGAATTAAGGCGAAACTGTTAGTTCCGAGACTTATAAAGTCGGTTTCATTATCGGGGCTTGTATATCACCGTCGCAGCCGTAGTGCGGAACAGAATGCAGCCCCGCAGTTTCGTCCTTTGCATTAGCGTTCTAAGGCATCTGCAACGTTATACATGTCGTGCATGTCGCCTTGTAAACGTTAAACTAACCGAATAAGCCGGGACATGTATGTATTATGGTGCGGGTATATGCATTCGGATGGGAGCTCGGCTGCGGCGGAACTTAATGAATTGCACCGGGACCTCGGGCCTTCGCCACATTTTTATAATGCCAAAAAAACGCTGAATGTCATGCGGGATTGCGGGCAGACCTCTCCCTGGTATTTACCCTGAAATTCGGCTGCTCGTGATTAATGGCAGTTTTACTCCCGCTATACCGAGGGCAACATTGGTTTTCAACAAACCTATGTTTAGGAAGGATTTTCTAGGTTTTTCCAATGTCTATCAGCATTTTCTTGAGATCTAGAACCATTCAAACTTTGTGAACACACTTTCGTCAGATTCTGAAGTATTATGGTCGGCCGGCAAATAATGAAGTTACAAGCAGCGACAGCGAAAATAGGTATGCAAATGGTCCTTCCAGATTACGTCTAGCGAATTTCCATCAAGAGGAAATTAAGAAACGCCTCAATATAGGTATATGTGTACGAGTGATGGATCCAATTAAGCCCCTTTGATGGTGTTACTATTTAGAGCACATGGGTCTGAAATCGAAATAAAGCGAGATCTGGGTGCGTGCATCGTACGGTGAGCGTATATCGAGGATCAGTGAATTTCCAATTTCCCTTAGCGATGAGGGCAATAATATTCGTCGGAGCACTATTAGCGATCGCATCAGGTATGCGGGGGGCTCGAGGAGAGGGAGGGTCGTCGGCCTGGATGGCGGGGAGGAGTAATTAAATCAAATTACTTTATGGAACCGTGATTGCTTGAATTAAGCCATAATTCTGGCGGAAATCGAACTGCAGATTGCGTGAGCAGCACACAAAAAACCAACATCATTACGCGGGGCATATAACGAGGAGAGTTTTTTCCTCGACCTCCAGCCAACCAAATATTCCGAATAACGAGCACTCGCCCCCCCGGATGCCGGGTCTTACGGATGCATAATTCATTCCGGGGGCGGGCAAAGACGCGGGCCGAAAGCCCGGTCAGCGGGCGCGAAAATACAATCCGATCGGCCAAAAGTGCACGGGTCTTTCGGGGGCGGCCGGTATATTCGTCGGTATTGATCAGGCAGAGCCCTGCCGATCACCAGACGTAACAAATGTGACATCATCCAGTTCACTGACGCTGTCGTCCGTGTCGGGAGACAAACAAAAATAGTCCGCACACAGTCGACCATTTCAAAGCAGACAATGAAAAATTTCGTCCTCCGGGAACAGGGGGGGTGTTCATGAAGAACAAATTCATGTCGCGGCCGTATAACATCCACCCGACATTCCGCTCCTCTGTACATACTCGAACCAATACATGAAACGCCGTCGAATTGGATATCAAAGCGGAGAAAGGTGTGATATGAAGCGGTAACTTTTAAACCCCATTTGTGTTCAATTTAAAGTGTCAAAGGAGAGCTAAATGGAAATTTATTGCGCCATATTTTAACTTCCTCGCCAAAGAAATAGCGCCGCTCGTGTGAATGCATGCGGGTGATAAAGCGCACGGACCACCCCCGGCTCGGACTTCTCAGGCCATTCGATACACTTAAATTAACTACCGATGGTGACAACATCATTCGCTACGCTACAGGATCTCCCAACCGCGAGGTCTGAACGAATGCAGACTGACGTCCAAGGAGGAAATTCGAAATGTGATCATATTTCTATAGCTAGTCAGGTTTTTGGAAGATAGGAGGAACCTTAGCTGATATTCTGAACACCTGACTTCCTGATATCTCTGATTTCCTCTGGTCTTGGTCTTGACTTCCTCTGACTACCTCTTGACTCTTCTCACTACGTTTTGACTTCCTTTGACTACCTCTTGAGTTTTTCTTACTACCTCTTGACTTCCTCCTACTACCTTTAGATTTCCTCTGACTACGTCTTGACTTTCTCTTGCTACCCTTTGACTTTTTCTCATTACCTCTTGACTTCCTCTTACTACCTCTTGACTTCTTCTCACCACCTCTTAATTTCTTCTGACTATCTCTGATTTTCTCTATTGCAACTGGCTCCGAGATCCTTTGACAACCACTGAACCGTTTTGCCACGTGTCCATCAATGGTTAATTTTGCTCGTTATCATCGCAATTTTTACACGTTTTATTAATTCAGAACTATGTTGTACGCTATTTGTCGGGGCGCTGACAAAAGTTGTTCGGCACACGCGAACCCGGCACGCTAACGCGATGAAAGCTAATTATATGCTTATGGCAGGACATCACCCCGCACTTAATTTACGCGATGAAAGTTTCCAATTCACGTCAGATGCGCCACTCGCGATCGCGACAATTTAAAAGCTGTGAAATAACAAAGTCGCTCCCCCAGTCCTCGACCCGTACATAACAAAGTGTAAAAAGTAAAGTACCGACCGTTCTTGAATTATTGGGGGCTATCGCAGCAACAGTTCCGCGATCGGGGTCCGATCCCATAAACCTATAGCCGTTCATGGGGTGTAATTCGCTTACGAGGCGAAGGAGAGGACGGCGTCAAGTCGTAAACTTTCGATGAATAACCCGGCGAATGGGTGGCGCCGACGAGAAAATCAAGTTCAAGCATTAACTGTTGATTGTGAAATTCTGCAATTCATTGCAGTAAACCGGCGCAATTTTATTATCGTGCAGCTAATGGTTTATACGCCGTACAGTCCGATGCAATTTTGTAGTTTATCGTCCGCGCGATGGCGGAGAGCGCGCTTTTGTGCCGACCGAACGCCGAGAAATATACGGACGTTTCGTGTGAGCAACATTATTCAAATGAAAGTACCTGGCGCGAGAACGTGGCGGTGAAAAGGCCCCGATGGCCTTTCATTAGGACGGGAAGAAAATACTGCCGACATTCAGAGTATCATTAGAGCGACGCCCCTATTCAGTCTAAGTGTCTCTCGCACAAATGTATACGTATAAATTCTTTGCAGTTTGAACGCGAAATGAAGTGTGTTGTCGCGCACGCTTATTGCCGACTCATCCTCCCGCATTTCTCAGCCGGCACACCCCAAAACGAACCCCAAAGCGGTCCGAATTATTCCCCTGCTCCGAAAACACCCAGGTCGGAACTTCCCTTCTAACCAATTTCTGTATGATCCATATGGTACTGAACTGGTTCACCTAACTGCCGAAACGTTAACTGGATTTAGCTTGGGTACGTTCGTTGGAAAAATGGAGTGACGTGCGATTAGCTTAATGACCGGAATTTGGATAATGAGATGGGAAAGTGCCAGGTAAACAGCCCGGAAACGGCTATCCGTGCGCCCAATTATTGGACGACCGTAAAACCCAAGCATCCACACTTTTTTTTAGTTGGCCATTAGAGTCGTAACGAAGCCGTTTTTCGGAACGGGTTCTCATCCGAAAGCCGGATTCAAAAATGGCTTCCCCGAATATGACCGGAGCGGCTTCCTCGTCATTGCCATCGAATTCCCCCCTCTCGCGGCCTTATCAAAACGTAAATTCCGACTAGACATCATCAGACGCACCCGGAGGGGGAGGACTGGATGTCGGAATCCGGATTCAAGATGGAGGTTGAAACAGTTGACGAAGCATAAGTGACGATCAAGACAGATCTCTTGTTTCGGTACATTTCACTGCTTACTGGGTTCGAATGAAATTTCGGCGAAAGCGCTTACGTCTTGTTTGGGGCGGAATCTCGGAGGAGGCGCGAGCCGTATGCTAATTTTTCGGCAGCGGATCGATTACGGAAACCCCCAAACTTTCTTATACAGAGGTTTATCGATTTCTCAGGGGTCGGGTGGTCGTTTGAATCGATATTTTCCAGTTTTATTTATTCAGAGTGCAGCCGTAAGGGGTGGCCGACGGGACTGTGACTTGGAAGCGCATCTAAATTCACGTCACGCTTCAAAACCACGACAGTGAGTGAGCTTAATAAACAATGGCGCAATTTCTCCGTCATAGCAGGCGAGCGAACGAGCTTTGCGGGAATCTTGGGGGCTGGCAGTGGGGCGAACACAACTTTCGCTCGTAATCTAGTGTGTTGATAGCAGTTATCTGAAGAATATGAGCCTAAGTAATGGGATAAACATAGATAAGCTGCGGCAACATTTACACTTCTCGAACCGACAACTTTCTATATAGTTTACGCCGTATTTGGAGCCATTACGTTACAGCTTTGCAGAACTTTTCCGAATCCGGTGCCAATAACGCTCACTCGCACACAATCCGTCGACGTTTAGGATATTTTTGCGAAATTGGTAACTTCCAAGTGCGATGACGTCGTGAATTTCAATTACCGCGAGTCGAAAGTTTCGTATTTCCGGCCTCCCTTTCGTGGGCTTCTTTACGTGATTGATAGATTCTTATCGGGATAAGGGCCGAGCCCCGGAGTTATCGCCCCGGCATAAATAACAATTATTCGGACAAGCCGAAATCGTTTGATATTGTTTGGGCGCATGAATGTTAATCTACCGGGCGATAAATTCCACCTTTCGGCCCCGCTGCTGGCGAGGCCCTCCTCTTGAACCGCATATTCGCCAAGATTTAAGGGCAGATGAGCACGCATCTTCCGGAAGCCACCCTAAGTGAGTTTTTGCCCCCGTAAGTAAGCCGCAGTACATCATAGCGTAACCCCCGGACTCGCGGACCGGCCTACGGCCGTTATTTATCGCGGGCAAACACGCAAAATGCCCCGGCGTTTCGGAATCAAGTCACGTGGACGTGCCGCGGCATTGTTTAGATAGCGGCCAAATTACCGGACCTTTTATACGTTCTCGGCGGTACCGGCGATGATTTACGGGCCGTATTTTTCACGCCGACCCGGTACGTGACGGATTTCGTCCACCTGGAGCCGTTCGATCGGAATAATGCAAATCGCGGCGTGAAATTACAGAGCGGCAACAATGTCGTCCTCGCAGGGCCGTAATGGTACCCTGGTCGGTGGAGGGCCGGGTCAGGTTCGGCCCTCTTCGGGCGCTCGCCCATTGGCCCTAATGGCGTTACCGTCAATTCATAGCGGAGCTGATGTAATTATGTTATCAGACGCCGGAATATGCCGGATTTAGAGCCATCATAAGTCCGTGAGTGCCAATCTCAATAGATGTTCGCTGTCACTCTCATTACGCGCGCTCGCTACTATGAAACACCGTTTTACTTCACTGCCACGTTAAATTTAATCGAACATCAAGACCTACGACAGACACTAAACTCAACGTACGTCACTAATAATAACGATACGTTTGAAGCGGGGTGGGGCCGAAAAATCCTCGGGGTTGGCGGCCTCTTTCGATGACGGCGCGTTAAATCGTCTATACGGTGTGCGGTCCGGGTTTACGGCGTTATTAACGTACATTGATAGGAATCTGGTTATGTGATGGGCAATCCCGAACTCCATACAAGATTAGTATCGCGGCCAATATTGGTTTACTCATTGCAGAGCGGTGAAATTGGTGCATTTCCTATTAATTACGGTAATCGGGTTCGGTCGATCACTGTGAATCATGACCGCTTCAAGCCAGTCATTTAACTTTATTATTACAAATGCGAGCGGAGAGGAGCTCTAACGCTAAGATAGCCGCGGCTACAAATAGCCGTAATTACCCGACCGACCGACCGTCACTAATTCTTGATTTCGTCCGCCACCGAGCAACGATTCCAGTGCCTTTCAAAGTGCGAACCGTCCGCTGGCGATCCATAAAATGCAGTCGGTGTGATCCGGCTCCAACAATACGTAAAATCCACTGTAGGTACGCGTGCGATTCTCCAAGTTTACGATTAGTTCGCGATTTGGGGTGAAGTTTGGCGCCACTGCAAACATCTCGAACGCGACCAAAACTAAAAGTGCCCCCATCGCCCAATCGATATAAGCAATTAATATTCAAATTAATATGGGCGGCTAAGTTGCATCGAGAGATCCGGGCGCAGGTACCCTCTCCCGGAAGTTTGCTGATTAAATCCGGTCCAAATGGTGGTGTCGTCTTCTAAATTCCGGGTGACGGTGTCGCCGAGTGGCGGGGCTAATCACGAGCCGGTCTGATTCCATTCCCATAAAGATTAGCATGTCGGTCGGCGCTCGTGAAGCTTTGTGCGGCGTCGGGGTCGCAACCGCACCGGCGCAACTTTCGCAAAGTGCGACGCCGGGAGCGCGAAAGATAAAATTCGGTATCATTTGACAGAGTTATAAATCCGGATTAGGGGATACAAACACCCTAATCTGCCGCAATGGTCAAATTCAGAGACAAATAGTCATTTTTGCTTCGCTGAGCCGAACTCGACGTCCGTATTTATGACATCTGGTGTGGAAAGCAAACACATTTAACATCCCTGCTGTTGACGCTGATCCTTAAACTTGTACATTGTCCTGCGAGTGCTGCCGTACACGACCTCTCTCCGATATTATCAACCGTGCAGACGATAATTCCTGCATGCAGGAGGTTCGAGAGCGCGCCGAAATAAATTCGCGAAATCCGCCAGTGTTTGCGACGTTTACACATAAAACGAAATTCATTTACATCGGCGAAAACCGTTTTCCGGCCGGCCTTTGTGAAATGATGGCCGAATTGACCGCACTCGAATTAAATTGTTGGCACAACAAATGATATTTTCATATTTTTACACTCGACCGACGTTGTTCGACGCCGATTCCACGTGCAAAAAGCACCTCTGTACTCGTACCGCCTGTCGATAATTGCGCCCACGCCATTGACCGGATCGACGCATAATTCGCATTTCGAAATAACGCGGAAAAATCGCTGGACGTTGTCTTATTAGCGCGACCAGCCTATATTTCGCAGGATAATCGCCCTTCTGGATTACCTATAACTACGCAACTTATACAATAACAACGTGTAATTAACGCCGTACGTAGACTAATGGCATAAATTATAATCCACCGTAATCGGCGTCATGTAAGCCACCCCCTGACGCATAACGTGAGCGAATTCGGATATTTTGTAACATAAGGATTCGCGATTCGGTCGATCGCCCCTACTTTGGCGATGATGGAGTTCGATTTAATTGCGGGGATTTTCGACCGTGTTATGTGGGTCGGACCAAGTCGTGCGAAAAAGCGCCGGAATGTCCCTCCCTGCGGGGACACAACATTATATGGTGCAGCTAATAATACCGGCAATAGAATCCTGCCATTGACAAGTAATTAAACGTTTTATTGTGAACGTGGAGAAGTGGAGGCGCATTTGCCGAAACGACAGGCAACTATAAACAAAACTAATAACCGTTAAGCCTATGGGGTGGGTGCGTGTCCAGCGGTCAATCCGATGGGGTTGTGGAAGGAAAGCGGGCGAACTCTCATATAGTCACTCGTTTTGGGCTTCAAAGTGTAAAGTTTTGGGTGCTCGATCATGCGTGTAACGTAACGCTTTCGATTAAAACGGTACTTGGACAGGGGTGGAAAAGTTTCGATTATAGCGGAATCCGTTACATCCACTCGGGGCCCACAAATTAAGCTATTCACATTGTCGCGTTAATATTAGAAAAGTAATAATAGCCCGTTCATGATATACGGGATATAATTATAAGCTTATGTTCCGGAGGCGAGATTTAGTGAGGTGCACCGCAACTTATACCCACGACTTTTATTTATCGCTACATTTTTGTGGGGGAATTGGTTTTTTTCTTTGCCATATACGAAACGGTTTTCGTGAAATGCGGATGTTTAGCCGATCCCGTACGGAAGAGCCAAGAGTGGCGGTCGTAATGCAAGATTTTTACCTTTTGCGACCGATTTATTCCGAGCTCATACGGAATTTATGTGTACGTCGTCGACACTACTTCTGGCCGGCTAATAAACCGCGCCGTGATGAAGTAAGTGCAAATAACTACCATAACTTTGGTATAAAGCGACAGCGTTAAGTAGGTGAAACATGAAAATATTACGGTTTGAAAAGCTTAGAGCAATTTATCAATTTGTGTGCGCTGGAAATTCTCGAGAAACATAATACTCATATCTTTACAAGATGAACTGGCAATGTTATGATGCGGCGAGGAAGCCGCCGGTGATTTATTACCGTCATATTTTCGCGTATTAACAACACGGTGCTACTTTGTAACGGAAATCAATCGATTCGGATCCGGGTCCAAGTCCCAGTTTCCGACTGGCCGTCGTAGGAAGACCAGTTTCAGGAAACTCGCGGATCGGGGCTTAAAATGCAATTATAAGTTGGGGCTAAATCGGTTTCGCTGCAGTTACCGGCCCGCGATATGACTCGCAACTTCGCGAAACACACGGTTTGTTGATGCCGGACCATTAATTGCGCCTTCATCTAATTAACGGAATTTACTTTGCCATTTCCATGGACGATTCCGTAGTCAATTCGAAACCAAGATTACTCTGCAAATAGTACTGGAAACTTTTTCGGTATTTTGCGATATGATTTTTTCGAGTCGTGGAATGCAGTATAACGGCTGAGAGCGTTCGGTATTTCGAGGGCCTCTCGAAAATTTCTCGGCAGGATGAAATCATTGCAAGTGCGCCAACATTGTTTCCGTCATACGTCGCCCTTGTTCCTTTTCCTGGACCCGGTACCTTTCACACGCTTAGTTCCTCCACGCCGCGGCCGTAGACTAGTGGCTTCTAGAGGTAGAAAACTGCACGATACTGATAAGAGAGGGGGTTTGAAGTGAGTGATTCTCTTTCAGCAATTGCGACGGGTCGGCCGTCTTCGGCGTGGACAGCGTCACCAGATTGTTCACCCCCAGGTACGTTCGGCTTGGTGTCGTGCTGTATAATTACCAAAAACACATCACCGACCGTAGTAAAAAACCTTAAACGCGTAGTGCCCCACGTAGCTATCTCTATCTCTATGTTACTACTCTACTACTCTAGTAATGTTATCTTATGTTGTCTTATAGGGGCTTTGGATTTATCACCTTCACCGACCCGGCTAGCGTAGATAAGGTTTTAGCCCAAGGCACTCACGAACTAGATGGCAAAAAGGTAGGGTAGCTTTTTATTTACCTAATTTATTTGTAGTATTCTATTTTAAGTGTCCTTAGAGATTACCCATTATACCGCCGTGTGCGGGCTGCCCGGGAGGGTCGAATTACGCGCCCCCAGACAAATCAAATCTTGTTTTGAGGCCTCAAAAACCATAACCGAGACAGAGATAGATGTGTGGGCAACAGTATTCTCCTCGAGTCTTCGGGGGAAAAAATGCGAGTACTCTCGCGTAAAACCGGGCAGATTCGTCTGCGACGTCACCCGATATTTCAGCCGGCTCACCCCTCTCGCGGTATCGGTTCTGGGGGGAGTCTTTTATTCAACCCT
Source organism: Salpingus planirostris (assembly GCA_949788335.1). Taxonomy (NCBI): domain Eukaryota; kingdom Metazoa; phylum Arthropoda; class Insecta; order Coleoptera; family Salpingidae; genus Salpingus; species Salpingus planirostris. Next base: position 5,096,711 of record OX460922.1, read on the forward strand.
TCCGTGAAATTTATGCCTACCGAGCTAAATACATCCGAGTCGCGGTTAATGAAGCGGGAAAATCATAAAGTAGAACGTTTCCATTTCACGAATCCGTGGAAGTTTTTGAGAAGCTGTCGCGGGGTTGACGGCAGACAGCGAGACAGGCGCGGTTACTAATTGCTCTCGAACCGCACGATAACCCGCCAGTCCGGACCCGGCCCTGGACTCAGCGCTTTGCGGCACGTCCGAAATCAGGGCCGCACTCGGAGTTTTCCCGGGGCCGCGATCCGTCCTAATTCGACCCTCTTCATAGCGCCGCTTTTGAGGAAAGTTTTAAACCTTCCCGTAACCTACGCTCTCGTACGTCTCCTCGGGGACCCGGAGTCGAGATTTTCCGGCAAATCTTGCGCGAACTGCAGCGCCGCCCTAACGAACGCGATTTGCGCCGCGCGAGCGAGGTAACGAACTGTCCTCCGGATTTTCCGTTTTTTAATTCCGGGTCGATTCGGCGAAATCGGCCATCGCGCGCATCATCATCGCCGTCATCATCGTCAGATGGATCGGAATTAATCACGATCCGAAAGACTGGACGAAATCCGTTTATTCGCGGGCAAAATGTGGAATATTAATAACGAATTAACGGCGGGAGAGGGAAAAGCGGTGTTCGCGTCGTCGCCGCCGCCGAAGAGGAGGATGAGGGCAGGCGGTGAATGAAATTACAATTTGCACGGGAAACGTTTCACGTGCATCTCGTCTGAGTTTTATTTAAGTTGATAGTTTAAGCTTTTGAAGTTACGTGCGGCGACAGCTGACGCCGGAGTCGTAAGGAATTAGCGCCGGGGTTTCCCAGGATTTTCGCCTCGCCTGATGATGCCCGGACAAATAAAAGTATCGAATACATTTCAGTTTATCTCGCTGCTGCAGGTGTTGCGGGTGCCAAGCCCGAGTACGACACGCCTGGTACCGCCAATTCGACTGTGTCCCAGGAAAAACGCGTCAGCCGCGATATCTCCCTTATTCGCTTTATTACACCCGAAAAATATTACATCAAGCGAAAGAATGGAGTTCAGGGAGTAATTATGAAAAGCAGAAAAATTTCTTTAAGTGCCCTAGTTTTTGAGCTATTTCAATTTTTTTCTATCGACTCTCAATAAAAAAAAATATTTAAATATTTTTTCCAGGATCACATTTGATTCCTGTGATATTTTTCTGGGCTCATATCGCGATTTTCGCGTTTTAGCTGGATCGTCTCTGTGTTCATACCGCAAAAAATGTTGCATGCGCACTTCTTGTAGCGACTAGGAACACAAAACGGTATGAAGAATAGAGCGTCGCGGAACGGTAATAAACCCTATTTAGTGAAAGCGCTTAAGCTGACGGGATTTAACGCCTGGCGTAAATTTAAATAAGGAAACTGTTGGGTCGGGTTATTAAAACTGTCTTTATGCCAGCACTTTGGAATTTTAAAGGAAACGGCAGATTCGCTCAACCTTTTTGGAGTGCCAAACACGCCAGCGCTTTATTGCAGCGCCCGCGAATTCGACTGTTCCCTTTCGAGTTGAAAACCGACGACGCCCGCACATTGAAAAAACTTTATCGGAATTGCCTCACAAAGTTAAAAATCTGGAGAGCTTTCTAACAATCCGCGACCCGCGAAGCTATCGGAATAATCCCGTATCTTTATTCCCGACTCGAAATTATTCCGATATTACCGGGCGGCCACTCCGTAAGCCGCGTACAGATTTACCGACCCGTAATATAATAATTCACGGGGTACTTAACCGCATAAATATAAATAATAATCGCGACTCAGACCGCCACAACCGCTGTGCACGCAGTGGCTAAAAGGAAATGAGTCCCCTCAATCCGGGTGCTTATCGGGGGACCGGAAGTTTCTTCGTTGGGTTAGCGCTGGGCCCTTTCCCGGTCGAGATTAATCCGGGGTCGGCCTCTGCTGACTTTACTTCAAATATAAAATCATTTGTTCAATACCGACCGCGATAATTTCCAATCACGAGGATTATTCCGTTCGAAAGTGGTGGAGGCGCCGGGATATTATTTCGTACCAAATCTGAATAAAACCGGGAGGAAAGCGATTTTACGCATGATTTGTTTGTTTTAATTACCGAGGGTTTACGCCTCGCGACAAGTCCTGAATCGGTCGAGTTCCATTTTCTTGAAACGCGCTTTTTCGAGCATCCTCTAAATAATTAATTAAGGAAATTGTGCGAAAAAGGAAACGAGTGTCGTTATAATAACGGGCGGGCCGTAAGTGTAACGAAAAGACCGAACGCAGCATCCCGCTCGCTCATTAGCGAATTGTGAGTACGAATGAAAATTTGTAGTGGACCGGCCGGGTTATGCTCTCCGTTCTTGAATTCATCAGAACGATTCGATACGAGAGAGCATTTCATCCGATACCTGCTGCCGTAATTGGATAAAATAATTGCGAGTGAGCGCATGTAGGACCTACATAGGTATAGGGACATGTGTATTATGGCGAGTCGACTGAACCGTGCATCAATTTGAAAAATGGTTCACCGTCATCTCAATTAAATTCTTCGTCTCCGTTTGAATGCGATTCCATTTCAATAATCACCATCACTCCGCACGCGGAATCTAGTTTCAGTCGAAAAGCTCAGCTCTTCCAAAATATTCATAAGCTTCACTTATGCGACTTTACCAGAGCAAGGTGTATCAGAAATTTCGAATTCTGACTAGATGAAACCAATTTTAGGTCTTGACTATTATTTCAATTTTGATAAACGATAACAATGAGTGGGTAGGGTGGTATGTTTATCGAAATTGAGGGGCCCTGCTACCAGTGGCGTGTAACCGAACCAAATTTGTTTACCCGAAACCGCACCAACATCGGCTGATAATGGCAAGGGGCCCGTTTTATTCCGTTAATATGTTGTTCGCAACGACAGGTACAGAGAGTCGGATATAATTCCGGCCCCGGTTTTCCCCGCGTCGGTTCGTTTTCCCCGTCCCCGGGTCGTTCCGTGATTGCGATAATTAGTCGGCGGATTTTTGGTACAAAGTCTTTTGTGCCCTTTGTGCGATCAAAGTCTCGAAAACGAGGCGGAACAATCCGCAAATGAAATGTGAATAATTCGAATCGGAGATAATAAGGATGAGACGCCCCGGTTGCGTTAATCAAAAGTATTCTTGACAATGCGCGCGAGGGCGACGGATTACATCAAGAGCCCCCCACCGAGACACCCCGAAGACTACGATAGAATCTCGAGCCCCTCCGATCTGTTATCGGATAATTTCACTATACGATTTGGTCTGGAAATAAAATTGAGCGACCTAGTCTGGGAGGATTTTCGAGTTCCGGGGCTCTTAAAACGGGTGTTAAAAAGCTCGCTTTAATAATCGGTCGATTATCGGAGGAATCGAGTGGTAGTTCGACGTAATGAGGCGTCATTAGGGGAACACCGTCCGAGAACGGTTAGGCATTAATTGCTCCGGTTACTTGAACCGTAACGCGATTACGTCTAGGTAACGTAATATTTGCGGCGTCTCGCGTTGCGTTCCATTCATTATTTTCGATATCCGGCCGGAACGAAACGAGAACTCGGCTCGGCTGCTCATAAAACGATTATTTTATTATTAATCGCGCCCCCGCTCGCCGATCGATGGCGTTAATGAGCGGCCCCGCGAAAAGGGCGCGATATAGAGCGGGCCTTTTCGGGGGCGCTTTTATTGTCTCGGCGGCCCCGGATCGGGGCGCTCACTGTAACCGGCGAGCGGTCGGCGGCAATGAATCTTCGGCGGCGGCGGCGGCGGGAGCGCCTGCAAATGATGGCCGGTTCTGCCCCGTGTGCTCGATGCCCATATATTAGGGACGCCGATCGATCGAGACCAGACTCCCACTTGGGCACGCGGGATTAGCACCCAGCCGCTGCTCCTACACGGCCTGATACAGCGTGTTACTTGCGGTGCTCGAATAAATCCGCAGGGCCGACCTTCGATCCTCGAGCGCGCCCTCCCTGCGTTTGACGTATCCAAACCACCCCCGATATCGATAACCGAGCCAAACTCAGACCGAGCAATTTTTTTTCTACCATCGAAATGATACATCACTTTCATGGATTGTCTTGACTTTACTTGTCTCTCGAGTGTTCTAAGAAATTTTAGAGTTTCTTGTTATTTTAGGTGTACAATTTTATTACGAAGGGTACTTAGGGGAAGGTGGCCTCTAGTGCTTTTCAGAGGCTATTTCTCACAAATCTTGAAGGAAAACCTTTTTTACCTTTTTATTATGTATCAATAATTCAGTTTTAATACTCTTTCATATGAAAATTTTCATTTCTAGAAGCTTACATTCTGTACAGGTGAAAAGTTGAATTTGCATAAAATGTACCCCGCATATTGAGATTTTAATTTTTTTCACGATTCGCTGAAATACTCTGTACACCGATTCTGGAGCAATTTTCAACAGAGCTCGATAACTGTAATGAAGTTTCCTAAGAAGTCTATTCGCTGTATTTTCAGGATTCATTTATTAGAAAATACCTATAGGTTCTTTTCTTTTGGTTTTATTTCTGTTGTACTACTCCTTCTCTCGGGTTTTGGTGAAATTGGAGGCGGTTTCGCGCAAAGATAATTTTTATTAATTGCACGCCGCTGTAAACAGGCCCAGAAGACACGGATAAATTATTTACGGGCGGTCCGCTCGGTGATTAATGGCGGCCTTTGAAGTAAAAATATTCGTCGAATTAAGATGTCTGAAGTGGGCGGCTATTAACTGCTCGTATAATAGAATTATTGCCCAGGTGAACACATTTCTTTTCTACACAGCAAGAAAAATTCACGACTGTAGGTAGTAGACCCAAAGCTTTCTTCAAGTAGTATGTTTTCTCGCAAAAATGAAACTAAGTATTTCATGGAAGAAACTACTCTTACACTAGTTTTTCCAAAACTCGAAAAGACCAAAAAGGAGATCCTCTGTGTAATTATTTCTGGATCACCCTATAATTTTTCTAGTGTTTTCCAATCAAAAATTTTGCAGATACTTAGGTTACACTAGTTTCACTCTATAAGTGCTCCAAATGCACACTAGATGTTATAAAGCACACATTCATTTCTAAAGATCGAATTGATTGGTAAAATCATTACTGGCAAAGACAATATGAAGAAAATTCTCGGATCTGTTTGAGTTTGGCGTGTTCGTGTTATAACCAGCCCGCTTTTTCACAATTGCGTATAACGTTCTCGTTAGGGATTTTCTAGGCGGCCATAACGCACCGCGATAGCGATCGCGGTCCCGCTTAATTGTCGTTAATATTCAAACTGGAGTCGCGCGAACCCCGGCGCGTTTCGAATGGTGGCATTTCGCCGACCCGAGTTCAAACCTAATTTATTTGTAATCGCGGTTATTATCGTGCGTAATCTAATTCGGGATTTGCGTTATCAAAATAACAATTTATTCCATCTCTGCGGAAGCGCCTCGCCCGCCCGCCCGCCGCCCCAGCTGTAGCGCAAAATTGCCTTCCTCCCCGCCTCAATGTACCCGCCTAATTGCCCAATTTTGCACGGAAACAATGCGAAATCCTCCACGCACACCTTTCGCCGGATCCGTTTCGCCTTTTCGGAACACTTTCCGTTATTAAACCTGTCGCAAGGATAATGTTTGCGAGCGTCGCCGCACTCACCCGGAGACTATTATCTGATACGCGGCGTACGGAGAATGGATTAGGTTCCTGGGGGAGCCCGGAGGACTCGCGAGAATTTCGACTCCTTTCGGCCGAGTCCGAGCGAGCGTGCACCGTCCCCATAAATCCGGCGCGGGTCTTCATTTTAAGCGCCACGGACTTGACGCGGTGCGTTTAATCCGCCACGCCGACTTATTATCGTTATTGCAGGTGGCCAAAGTTATTTATAGTTATCTCGGATCCGGAAACTCCGGAGTTTCCGCACAGAGAAACGGGCGTAATTGTTGAAGTGAATACACGTGCGCGGATACAATCGCGATAAGGGCGCGACGTAATGATACGGCATGGGGTAAATGGGGGGTGCACTGCGTCTTTATCCGAGAATTGATCGTTAATTATGTATTCGCGGTAAGTGCTCTCGTCTCTATCCGTCGTCGCCGGAATAAAACTCGGTGCGCCGCTCCGTTCCTGTGAAGAAATCCCGGGGCTTTAATCATGCACATACATTTTAGCACAAAGAAAGAAAATGCAGCTTTCGCTCGGCGCTCGACAAAGAAAAACCGAATAAAGATCCGATGGAGTGAGACTCGAAATGATAAGGGAGAAACGTGTCTTAAACTGCGAGTTTATTGCGTCGTAAACCTCATCCTAATATTATTCAAACTGATTTATCCGAATGTTAGCAAGCGGCGCAATTATTGACGGCCGTAATTTTGTTCCTTTGAAGTGAGTATTAAAAAGTTTCTATGCGCTCTCTCCCTCTCTTTAGAGGCAAAGTTGAAGGTTTTTTAATGTGTACATTTCGCGTATTAAATTCGGATGGGGATAAAAGAAATCTTATTACCACCGGTAATAGCGTTTCGAGGATTTAGCCACCACCTTATCTCTCATAATACTCGAGAACGTCGCGGAAAAAAATCGTCTTCCTTGTTCTCCCTCGTATTATTTTAATTCCGAAATCGGCCGACTGGAAGACACAGATAGGTATACGACTCGAAGACGAGACCGAGGAAACGGGGGGTAGGAAAAAATCCGTTTTGTTCTATTTTTAATTGCGGGATGGACGTTTTCGAAATTATTGCTTTCATCAGTGTCGCCTTTTTATACGTCGTATGGCACTAAAAATGAATTGTTATTTGTTCTTCCCCCGGACTTTTGATATGTTTTATCGCCGGTTTTTATTATTTCCTAGTTTTATGTCACGAATAGAATTAATAAATGATACGGCCCGCCGCGATCCTCCCTCTCCGCGTCCGGATTTCCGCAAAAACTCCGGCCAACAAGAAAGTCGCTTTCTCCAGTATCCGCAGGACCGTTTTGCGATCGTTTCGCCGAAACTCGTTTAAAATTCTTTTTAAATTCAACTGGAACAGTTTCGTTTTCAGAGTATCAACATATCTCGTAATAAATAAACCAGCGTCACAACATAGCGTGTGTGTGTGGCTCGGCGGAATCCTTTAATCAAAGAGAATGGTTCTAAATCAGCTTAGCGAGAGTTCTGCCGGGCTTTGCATGCCGGATAGGAATATAGAACCGAGATAGGGGTAAAGTGGAGAAGCCAACCGCTGTGCACGTGTGTCGTCACACAACCCTCCCGCTCCCTGAAATAAACAGTTTTACGTGCCACGGAAAAATATCTCTTCTCTATTGATTACCTATTACGCGTCCGTGTTTACCGACGTCCTCGGCTTTCTAACCGAAAAACGGCTTAGCGACCCGAAATCCCCCCCGTAATCAAAGGCCATTCCCATTCGGATCAAAACATAACTCGACGATTAGGTTTTTGATGGCACCATTACCGCCAATCAAAATCCCTTTGAATACATTCCCGAACTTGTTCATTGTTAACTCGCATCAACAACGGCGAAAATCTGTTTTCGCCGTCGACAATTATTAATCGCCGGCCGACCCTTCCGCGATATAATAATAATATAATACCTGATCCGTTTCAAAGTTCGGCCGGAAACATAATTACGAAAAAGTATCGGCCGGCGGCCCTCGCGTATGGACGGCGGCGGCGTCGGGGGGGCGGGGGAGTTAATGAAAAACGAGATAGGACCGCACCACCAAATCCCAAATTAAAATAAATCGTGGAAAAGAAAGCGGCATTAAAAGCGCGGAGAGAGGGTTAAAAAATGAGTTGTGAGGCGAGCACCATTGTTTCCAGGATAAAAGCAATCGGGGGTTAACAACGGGATTAAAATGCGTTAGCGAACGACCGGCCGCCGCACCACAAAGAACTGATGTGTGGAGAACAGTTGACTTATGGCTAACGAGTTTTTCCGAAAACCGCGACAACGGTAAAGCGAACCCAAAAACTCGAAAAAGCTCACCGACCCTTCAGTGAATCCAACGCTTTCGGAAGAAAATCGAAACACTGACGTATTATACCATCCCTAAACGAATAAGACTCTTTTTTATAGGCTCGAGTAGGTGCGTTTTATTAGTGTTCAGATTTTCGCACTATTAGAGTTAGGCCTAGTATTTCCACCTATGGTTAACCTCCATATTAGCTAACTGTAAAGTTCAATTTTTTAAAGAAGGAACCGACGTCATCAATTTTAGTGGTATGAACGCTAACGGTGACGTATGTCGCAAATGTTTCCTCTGTAAATGACGTCATGGCTAGTTCAGCAAGAATTTTTACATTTTCTGAAGTGAAGAGTAATTAAAACACACAGGAGAGCGTTCAGAAACGTACCGGGGGAAGGTTAGAGTGATCCAAAGTCGTTCAGAAATAAAATTATCTGGAAAACACTCAATATCAGTTCTTGACATAATCTTTCAGTTGACAATTCAGTTTGACAGCGAATGGAGGTTGTGCACTAAGAGGTATTTTATGCAGCTATCTTTATCATACTCATGCATTCTTATGGAAGTTTTGGGAAGACATGAATGTCCGTAATGTCTCTTTCCAACATGTACTGCCTAGACAATAACGTAGCGCGAAGCTCGTTATTAAATTCGTGACGTAAGTTCCTTCTCTTAAAAATTGAACTGTAACTTTGAATGTGAGCATTTTTCATTCATTTTGACTGGAATTGTCACCGTCGAAGGTTAACCATAGGTGGAAATACTGGGCCTTAGAGAGACCAGAGATTCAATAATGGAAAACGCTAGAAAAGCATTTTCTGTTCATTTTTAGGAAGATTTACCACTAGCTCACACTATTTCAGACTTAGATTAGTGTTCAGTTTTCTCTCAGTAAGTTTTAGTGTCATTTTGTAGTGTAATTTTCGCATCAAGGTGACTTTACCAATTCCGTAAGGTCGGACAGTGAATGCAACTATATTGTAATACTGTGATCAGTAATCACACTATTAGAATATCGATTTTAAGTGTGAACTAGTGTTTTGAAGACTTTTCGTTGAAGGTTGTTTGAAAAGTAGAGCTTTTACGCTGTAAAATTTCTTCTGTGGGTGTCCATGAAGCCTTCCGGCTCTCGATTTTCGCTCGATTTTGCACAAAGGCGCGTTTTAAAAGTGTTACGAATGCCGCCGGATTCGCATTACTGGGCCATTTGCGGGGGCGCGGCGAGGTCGCCCCCGGATGGGCATGCAGAAGTCAGGGACGGCGCGTGTCTTGCGTGGCGCTCTGCCGAAATGCCGTCTTTTGATTGCCCATAATGCCGCCCGTTAGACTCGAAGACGGAAGGAAATGAAACAGAATAATTCAAGCAATTCGTTTATTGCCACTCGTAAAACAAGCGGAATAATTAAGAAAAAGGACCCGGGCGTTTTCGTTCACCATGATTTTTGCGATGGCCCCGTATAATACCCAACCGTTTTTCCGTCTTGTTTCAGATCGACCCCAAAGTAGCGTTTCCGAGGAGAGCACATCCAAAGGTGAGTGATTTCGATACACTTTAACGTAGAAAAAAGAGGAAGGGTTCATTTCCGCCCGAGCGTTCCTTATAAATAAAGAGCGAACGCACGCCAAATTTCAATTAAGGCCGCCGCTTATGAACGAAATAACTAAAGTCAGCCGCTCCGACATAAATCTTCTGCCCCGAACGTAACATTGTGTGGAAGTGTAAGCCCTCCGCCATGCTCGGGTGTTGTAAAAGTGGAGCGCGTCGCCGGAATTACGACGGAAACTTGGAGGACGCGATAATTTTATTACAGGTACGGCTTGTTATGCCGGTAAGAAAGTGCTCATTAGAATTAGGCACAACTTACGTTGATATATTCGCGCGTCATCCCCTCGGGGCGCGGGTGCGTTCCCGGCCTCCCCCGGCCCATGATAATTTTAAAGGCGCGCAGGACCGGGGCGCAGGACCTCGCCGGAATTTTCTATGCGCATATAAAGTTACTAAATCTTCGACTATACATATACCTATATATACGATTTGTATTTCAATACCAAATTCGTTTTCTGCCGTATTTTTAGGGGATGGAGCCACGCAATATGATAATTTAATACCCCTATCGGCATTAAATTCCAAAATGCGCGTTATTATCACATTTCCATTCTGAAAAGTTTTTAGAAAATTCGAACCGACCGGAATTGGGTAATACCTGGGCATCGTCCCGAAATCCGGGGCTCGTTTTGGAAGAAGGGGGCCCAGTGTAAGCCGCTGTGCGGGGCCCACTCTGTTTCATCTGCTTAATGACGTTATTTTGCGCTTAATTGTAATTGTGTTAAATTTGCGAAATTAAACCAGTGCGCTCGGGGACTCTCCGGCTTAACTTGTTGACGGTTTTCCATTTTCGTCGGCATCCCCGTTGTAATATATCGTGATTAAAAATCCACCAGTCTAATTAATATTGACAAGCGACCGGTCCTCTTTCTGCCAGCTCGAAATGATCTAATATTTGGACTCTCGCGATGCGCCCGAGTCGTCGGATTGGACGATTAAACGACTTTTATAAATGTTCCGCGCCTCTCATTTCGCTAAGTGGAAAACGTTACGCTGCACTTTTGCATCGACTTTTTTCCTCCCCCTCCGCCCCTGTCTCCTCCCCAAAGTGTCTTTCGAAACTCTCGTGCAGTGCATGTAGACCGAATAAAACGGAGAGAGCATCAGTAAAGTGTAATTACAAGTGCATCGCAAACTGGACCGACAAAAGCAGTTAAAAGTTGTAGGTGTTTTACGATAACTGGTAGAGGTCCTCTGGAACTGTAACGCGCATAAATTACCCATCAACCCGGAACTTTTGTCCGGATGATTCAAGTCCGGAATTATTTCACTCTAATTCGGGACGAGATTGATGCGAATTCCGTAATCCAATTTCGAAAGGGACCACTTCGCCCTGTGATAAGATAACGATCGGACGCCTAGAACTTCGAAAAATTTGCACCCCGGTTCCCTGGTTGTTTAAACTGTTGCTTGTGTCGCAGTGTTTCTATTAAATTCGGCGTCAATCTGCGAGTTTCGGTTATTATAGGCCCTAACGCCCATCGTCATCAAAGTTTACAGCTCCACTAAACAGGCACCTCTCGTTTTACGAGTTCATGAGTTCATCCCTATCTGCGACATGGAATGGGGCGATTTTTCTGCGCGATCGAGGTCGCGGTGTGTGCATGTCTCTCGGCATTACCAGTTTCCACGACTCGGCCGTAAGGAAGTTTTAGCCGGATCGCCATCATCATTATCGCGTCGAGAGCCCGTTGCATTTTTCTCGGGGGTCGAGGAAATGCGGCGGTTTCGCGCATCCCGGCCCGGCCGATCGGCCCTCGCGTATCGACCAAACTTCTGACGTGGGGGAAAGGTTATACTGCGTATAAACATGTAACAATGTAGTCAATAAACGCGATATATCAGCGGTTCTTACGAGCCGCAGCCGCTGCGCGAATTACTACCCCTAATAAAACACCGCCTGTACTGATTACAAAACACAATAAAGAGGGAAACAGCTGGTCAAAGCGGGGGAGGTGGCGGCGGTCACTGCATGGCGTTCGCGGGCGGCACAAGTCGATGCCGGCGCCGGATATGTTCGACCCCGAAACACGATTTAATTAACCGCGCGTGGAATTCGTCCTTATCAGCAACCGGATGGGATGATCATGCAATTCGAGTTTTGGAATGAAAATTATGGAAAACTGTCCTTTTCATCGTTATTTTGGAGAAGAAAACCCATAAATTTTGACGAGGAAAATTGACCGGAAGATATTTTTTCCCAGGAATTTTCAAGGGACGTTTGAGTGGTGCCTAAGAACAAATTATAATAGGACGAATTACCAAGAATGCTAAAAAAACTTTAACTGACTGACTGACTAAGAAATATTTTCTAATTTCTAAAAATATTCTCCAATTTCTAAGAATATTTCTAATTCCTAAAGAATTGACTACCAAAAATTCAATTGACTGAATTTGAAAATTTCTAAGAATGCTCGAGGTATTTTCAAGTGAATTTTGAAATATTTCTGACAACACTTTTTGTCATTTTTAAGAATTTTTACTAACAATAAATTTCTCAGAACATTTTTCTATTGGTCCGAGATTTTCTAAGAACACTGGAGGTATTCTGAAGTGAGTTCCTGATATTCCTGAAAATTCTTCTCCAACAAACTTTTTTAATCAGAAATTTTCTGAAGTAGTCGGAACTCAGATCCTAAGAATTTTGAGAATTGTTTTCGTCATTTCTGGAATTTTTACCAATGAATAAACAAATTCTCAAGAAATTTTTCTATTGTTCCGAGATTTTCCAAGCAGTGAGTTCCTCTAATCCTCGAGAATATTTTTTTAAACAAACTTTTCCATTCAGAAAATTTCAAAGAGTAAAGCAGGTATTCCGAAGTGAGATCCTGATATTTCCGGATTTTTTTTTTTCATTGTACCGAATTTCCCCAAGAATACTCGAGTTCCTATAATATTTCTGAGAATTCTTTTGCAGCAAACTTTTTCATTCACAATATTTGCAAGAATACTCGAATATTTCGGAAGTGAGATTCTAATAATATTTTCGAGAATATTTTTAGTAATTTCTGAGAATTTTTCTACAGAGATTTTCCTAGAATGCTTGAGGTGTTCTGAAGTGAGTTCCTAATATTCCGGAGATTTTTTTTCCAACAAACTTTTTTGCTCAGAAATTTTCTAAGAATCACTTACAAGTATTCGGAAGTGAGAAACTAATATTTCCGAGAACCTTTTTCGTCACTTTCGAGAATTTTCACATATAAAAAAAAATTTAAGATTTTTTTTTGTTGTTCCAAGATTTTCCTAGAATACTCGAAAAAAAAAGTCCCAATAATATTCCACAGAGTTTTTTTCCAACTTTCTTATTCGGAATTTTTTTAAGAATGCTCGAGGTATTCGGAAGTAAGATTCTCATATTTTTTGATAACCACTTTTGAGAACTTAAATTTCCAAATGATTTTCCAATCCTTGGCGGTTTCATGAAATTTTCCGAAAACTGCAAAAAATCGCCTCAGAATCGCCGGATTCCTCACGAATTCCCAAATTGAAAGTGGGGAATCCCGAATAGATCGCCCCCATCCTTCACGAAACCCTCAATCCTTCTTCGATCCGCATTTTCCGGGTCGATATCGGGCCCCCACCGAAATAGGAAACGCGGTTCGGTTCGGAACAAACACACACACACAAAGAAAATTCCGACCCCGTTAATTTCCTCGGTCGTAAATTAAAGTTTCTCGGCGGAGAGAGGCCCTCTCGGCGGCGCGGCAATGGGTTTTCCGCCCAAACAAAGTTTTTTGTTCGCCCGGGTCCTCTCTCCCTTTTCCGCCCGTTCCGTTCCCTCCCGTTCGGGCGAAACCGAGCCCCACTTTGTCCCGGTTCCGGAGAGGACCTATATGATATGGTGATACCGCGGGATAAAACGCGCGTATTTAAAAAGATGAATGGGCCCATTCCGTTGATTCAGTTATCTGGCGGGTGGGTCTTGTTCGGATCTCGGCGAGGGCCGGCCCTTTCAGACCGCCGAGTGCCGGCATGCAAAGTGTATGGGGAAAAACGCCTCGCATGTATTACCGCCGCTGATTTATCCACCGAAAAGGATCCGATAGCGCGTTTCTCTAAATACTCGCCCGTATCAGATTTGATTGAAATTGCAAATCGGAAAATATTGGGCGCATTTATGGCGAATTTGATATTTCGCTTGTGACCGGGTGATAAGAATTTTACGGCCTTTCCTCTTCACCACATTTTCAGAGCGGCACTTTTCCAGATTTTCTTACTGAGGGTTATTTTTGCTTGCGACACTATCCCAAGTTTTCACGGCTGTGAAGACTTGCTACGTTGAGGGAAACTAGTGTGAAAAATTTACTCTGATTCCTTTCGTTTTTCGTTTTCTCTTTATATTACTCCCGGTGTCGCAACGGTAATCTGGGAGGCTGTCGCGGGAAATGATGATTTGGGTCATTGATTTGTTGTTTTGTCGCCGGCATTCCCCGTGTAAGGAAGTGGAATATCAGTATTCAGCATCGCGAAATATTGATAACCCGATCCTCTCGAGAATAACGGAAGCAATACAGCTCGTCTGTCACCACCGGCTTCTTTCGCCCTCCCCGGGTTCCAAACAGACATACACCCGGCCTCGAAAACATGTACAATTCCATTTCCATTTTCACGGTGCTTGCGCATTACGGAACCTACCCCGCGACGGACGTACCCGTTATAACTCATTTAAGCCGGCTTTTGATTTCCGCCATACGGACAATAATGCACCGCACACACGGCGACCGTTTTTCCAGAAACGCCAATTAAAAATAATTGTCGGCGGAAAAAGCGCGCACGACCCGATTGATTCCGAAGGAGAGAGAGACGTATTAATCTCGTTAATCGGTAATTAATTTCCAATTTAAATTTTGTTTGGAGCCGATGTTTTTAATTACGGCCCGGGACTTTGTCTTATAAATTTAATATTAAATTCCGCCCTTTGTGAGAGACGCGAGGGCAGCGGGCGCATTTCGAGGTGGATACGTTCAGCCACTCGTATACACTTAGGCGACTTTAATTTGTTTTCAATAATAACGAATCTGCATAGAATTCGCAATATGCTAATGACGGTGATGCGGTGGCGGCGCCGCGGAATTAGGCGGCCCGATTTGCAATTTATATAACCGCGTCGCATTATTCGCATCCCCGATGGCCGGGCGCCTCCACTTTTAAAGCGAAAATAAGTCCGCTCCCTGTATACGCTATTGGATTTTTCGTTCGGTCCTCTCCTACACCTGAGCGAGGGAGATTAATTTCCTTTAGGTGTGGTGCCTAGAACGGGGAAGACGGATAATGTCGCGGGTTTTCTATTTTTGCGTTTTAATGCGGTTATGGTGCCCGCTTTCGCCCGGATTAGGCCCGGAGTGGTTTGCGGAGCCGGCCCCGGCTAAATTGTTGCTTAAGCTGCCGCGAGTGTGGAGGCGATAAAGTGTGTATTTTCGGCCGACGCCTCGCGGAGCTTTACATTGAAATGCAATTTCGGGAGAGCCGCGCCGTTTCCCTGAAAATATTAAGCCCGAGCGGAATTTTCATGAAGTGTGTTATACATTAAGACACACTCAGTTGGTTTCTGTAATATGATGGTAATTCTCTCTCCGGGGCGCTGGAATCGAGCCAGAATGCGCCCGCGCTCGCCGTTTATTTCGACAATAACTATTCAATTGTTTTGCGTTTTGCGGACGTGAAAGGGCCATAAGTCGAGGGCCCGGCGCGTTATTAGATAGATCTAATCGAGCCCGGGACATGATAACCTGTCCCGCCCGTCCGGAATTTATCGCGGACCGACGCAAAGTGGATTGCGACAAACGGACACCGGCCCCGCTTTATCCGAATTGAAATGTGCGCCCTTGCGCCCTTACGCCGTACCTGTGCGAACGCGATAATCTCTCGCCCGAATTATCGCTCTCGTCGCAGGGAAGAGAGTCGGCGCACATGAGCTTAATTGCGCTAACGTATTCCGAGTGCGTGAACAAGTACCTGTCATTCCTGCAGCCACACGTTCAGGTTAGGGTTCATTTGCGGTCGGCTTCGTTATGACTAAAGTATGAAGTGGCGCGTTACGCGCAGACTAAACCGGGCCTAAGCGCGCATCACCTCGGCCATACGTGTGGATAGAATTAGCCGCTTTTTCCGGCGCCCTGAGACTGATTAAACGAGTCGAATTTACCCAGTCACGAGACGTATTATTGATGTATTTTATCTGTCAGTCGGTGCAGGCTCGATCCAAACAACAATCGCGATCGGCAACTCTGAAACCCCCAATCATTAAGACCTCGCCGTTGCAGATAATAATAGATTCACCCACGTTCATTGTATTGTCATTTCCACGGCATTCACCTTCGGTTCTGTCTCCTGATTGTGAGTTTACACAAGCGGCATTGACAGCGACGCGCCTTCGACTGTACAGGTGGATGTCATTATTCGGCGTACTTTTAGGAATTCGCTCTATCCGCTTTAAACATTCTTTCATGGGGTTTCGATTTTTTGCAAATTTAGCAAATAGTTTTGGTTTTTACTATGTGCGACATTCATCTTGTGCTAAGAATGACTCAGTCCGTCTTAAAACATGGCACATTGAATGGAGAGAACCTGCAAAGCTGAAGGGCAAAAGTTGTGCGTCACTTTGCAGAAGAATGCAAACAAATTCTCCCGCATGTTTCTTCCTGATGAGTTTTGTTCAGACAATAAAACCCAAGTTCAATGAAATCAAGGAATGATAAGGTTTCATAAAGTTGCTGATTTCTGAAAACATTTTTTAAAGCAACCAAAACCACTGCTCATTGCTTCATTATCATTGATTGCCGCCAATTTGATCATTCAAATTGGATCATATTGGTTTGATATTGGTGAACAGTTTATACATAGAAAGCAACACATTGAAGCATTTTTCTACAACCTTGCGAAAAGTAGGCTTTCTAGACCTCGGAAATCAGTCTTAGGTGAACCATGTGAGGTACTCTAAAATGAGTTATTTGTACGAAAAATAATATGATACCAGTGTGACTGTCTCATTTCTCACTGTTCTATTGCAATGTAACTTGTCTGAAATCATTCGCCAATCTGGACATGTCTGCTTTAGCACATTTTACTCATGTCACCTTCCCATTGAAGTGTCTCCTTGTCTATTAAGCGCATGTAAACATCCAAGATGTGAACATTCATGTCGTTGAATAGATATTTCGGATCAGACCGGATCAGACAAGTTTTCGCCAAAAGGAGGCAATCCCGTACACTCGATCCTTCGTATGATACATGCCTACTAACGTTACCGACGTTAATTTACTTTGGGAAAGCGACGTGAACGAAGGCGAATCTCAAATTTCGCCATTATTTCGGAAACGAATGAAGATGCATCAATCAACTTTAACAACATAAACGTCGTGTACCTACCTGCGGTATAATGAGTCGCTTTCGTCCCCCGTATCTCTCCATCGCGAAATATGGAATCCTAGAACGAGTTACAAGGACTTCGGGGACCCCGAACGGCCAATCGGAGGTCGCTTACGGTGCTCCGAGAGCTCGGCTTTTCGTATTTAGATTTTACACGGGAACACGTAATGGGAGGAGTTCGGTGCGCCAAGGATTCCGTCGGCGGTAACATCCTCCGGCCGGAACTTCCGACCGGAATGCACACGCCGTTTTTATTTGCCCAACTATAGAAATGAATTGCTCGTAATTACCGTGATAATGTTAACGTTGATGACGTATTTCGTGTATCCGCCGGCCTATTAAATTATTTCTTTGCGTGCGTCTCCACCCCGAATCCCCCCGTACACCTACATAATGCATACCCGTGCCGTATCCAACGCGATGTGTTCGAATCGCTCGGACATTACGCCGTCCGCTCTAACCTTATGTGTACGATTATTATACGATCCCCGAAAGCGATAAGGCTTTACCGTATATACGCGTATAATGTCCTAATGGGTGCCGGTTAAAATGTATTTATTGTAATTCGGATATACGGCTGATGCAAATGTCGCCGCCATCGCTCGACCGCCGACGGAGGGTGAAGACGTCAAACCGCACATCCACTTCCTCCATCCACTTCCTCTCGTTCGAACTGCCCCAATTTTTCACGCAACTCCTCGCCTGCATCTTCGTAATGAAGTTTCCGTGTTTGGCTTTGTCCCCCAAAAGAGGGATCAGATTTTGTAAGTTCCTGAACTTTGAGTACCAGGATTTATTTTTTGATTCCTGGCGTCTCGGTGAAAAATCAAAAATGAGCAACGGAGGCGTTTAAATATTTGCCGGAAATAAACATATTTGGCGCCGGGGTGATGTGTTTAGTGAGAGCCGGATTCGTCGGTGCTGATGTAGTCCGGAGTTGCGAGGTACAGTTCGGATTGATTGTTTGCACAGCAAACAACAGTTTCATCAATATACGGCACGCATTTATGCAGACGAGCCGGAGAGAGGGCAAAAGTTTCGCATCCGAGCCGGCGGAAACGGCGTCGGAAAACCGGAGGCACTTACGCAACGTGCGCCTAATTGGGGGCATTACGACCGATGGAGGTGCGCTCGATAGATGGCGAGACAGGTCGTTAATTCGAAAACTGCCGTCTCGTACCGCGGATGCGAGCACACGGGAGAGCCTTTCGACTTTCGTCGACGGAGTACAACGTTAATTAAGTCCAAATCAAATTACCATTTGGATTTCATGCTCATTAAATCGCAGTCTCGGCGCGGCTGGCGCCCTGACGAGCCTCCGCCCCGGTGCTCATTATACGTACCCTCCACTTCCCACCCTCTCTCTTCTTCGGCGTAAGTGTGCAGACTACAAAAACTCCAACATCGGGGAAAAGTCCGCCAGTTTGCACCTAATTCTCCGCCGGCAGAGCGGGTTCGAACTCGCGGCATTACCCCGTT
Organism: Salpingus planirostris; assembly: GCA_949788335.1. Lineage (NCBI taxonomy): Eukaryota > Metazoa > Arthropoda > Insecta > Coleoptera > Salpingidae > Salpingus > Salpingus planirostris. The sequence continues at coordinate 5,115,122 of OX460922.1, forward strand.
CCAGGAACGACGAATATGCGTGCACGATCGTTATTCAATCCGGAATAAATCGGAAAATTTAGTGTAATATCCGAGCGAACTCCCAGAAAACTTTCGAACTTACCTCGCTTTAAAATTTTTCCCCGGTTGAAAAATTACCCCGGCCGGGGAAATTCGCCATCATTCGTCTGCTGCCATTATTGCGAACACGCGAACCCTTTAGGTACGCGGGAGAGGTCCTCAATTTCGCCCTGCGATAATAATACGAACGAACACGATGGATTCCGCAATCCCCGTTCGTCGTGTAATTTTTAATCCGGCGTTAGCAAATGCCCGGGTGCGAGTACCGACATGCATGTACGTACCCGTAATGCGAGTGGTTGCATAAATGATGCATGTCTGCGATGTGTTCCCGATAAGGCACGAATATTTAATGCGACCGCCATGACAATGTGACGGCTCAATAATTAATCACGTGTGAGCCTCTTCACTTTGATATTCTAATTGCCTGGTTGTGTGCCCCGTGGTGCGGGGGCGGTTTTCCGGGTGGCGGGTCGAAGGGGTCGAACACAATGTCGAATTTCTCGACTTTTCCGCGTGTCCACCTACCCGCCCTTCGTAATGGTTGTTGTCGGCATTGTGTCTTCTCTCCGTTAAGCGCGTTCACACAACTGGCGTGTTCCCGCCGTCCCTCCGTTAAGTTAAGTTGGCAGCCATTCAAATATTAATTCCGCAATTACCGGTTTTATTCAGCCGTTGCAGTCTCATGCCCTCCTTTCTAAAGCTCTCTTCCCCAATTCTAAAGGAACGTTGCGATATTTGAAGAGAAGTAGTTAAGTGCACGCGCGTTTCAGATTTTATTATCACCCGGTAATGAAACCGGACTTTCGGTTGCCTACCTAGTTTTCGCTTATATCAAAACCGGACCCTACAAGGGAAAAAACGAAATTCCAGCCACGTACCGATCTAAACAGTGTGTCGGCACACGATTTGGTTTTGGTCCGATTTCGGTAAACGGCACTAGCCCTCTGAAAAATTTGTTCGAAATCGCGATATTCTCTTCGGGTAATTCGGCTCATTTCGGATGCGTTTCGCGTAGCACGTCCACGATGATGCGTGTGGGGGCGAGTGTGCCGATAGCGCCTAGAGAGTTGCCGCTCTGGGGGCGGCATATGACATCGCGGATTGGGCCGTGAAGCGTTTTAAAGAAATTACGCGGAGGATAATGGGCGAAATTTGGAACGAGAAGAAGAAGTGCCTTATTAAATCTTTTGCTCGCTGACCGAGGCGCAATTAGGCAACCGCCAGAAAACCCGCTCGCAATTAAGGACCGGGCGAAAACGTTAAGGCGCACAAGCTCCGATAACAAACGGCCCCCCGTTCGAACCGCCAATTACCGATGGGGGATGCCCGCCATGAGGTGCCGCGACGGTTCGCGTACGTTCTTGAAGTTCGTTCCCGGCGGAGATTGCGCGCGGGGGTCAGTTAAGTCGGCGGGTTCGCGCGCGGAGGGTGTTAATTTAACTTAGTTTAGATCTTGATGTTTTGATTAATTGCCGTTTTAATGTTTCTTATAACTCCTAGCCAAGTTAAATTATTTACAAACTTCTGGATCTGCTCATTCAATTATAAGCGTTCGGTTTCAACTTTCGAGGCCAATTTTCTTTTGGTCCTGCGATTTCGCGCTTATCACTCCGCGTTGCGATCGACCCCTTTCGTATTATTGCGCACTTAACGGATTTCAGCCCGGACGAATATTGTTATCATCGTACCGATTCAGTTCTCGCATCAGAGGCAATTGGAAATGTTAATTAAAAACGGATATTATTCACAATATAATGGTTTTCTTTTATTCTTTTGCGCGCTCCGATTGTTTCAATTAATTTATAAAATCGATTCCAGTCCGGACCACGACGACTATTATTGTATTATAAAAGCTGATTCTGCCCGAATGCCGATTATCTGGGCTTAGAATCGGATCCAGTCGGTAAATTTGTATTAGCACAAAGTCCGATGCATGCGGAAGCGCGGTCTCTAATATAATATAAATAAGAATTTGTTGTAAGCCTCTCACGGCGGCGTCCGTAATGAATTAAGGTGTATAATGGTTCGCCGGCGGCCGCATTAATTAGTTTCGTATTGTTTTAGCAAGTGCAGATTGTTCTGGGAAACATTTAATAGCCGCCGTTGATTATTATTACGGTACGGGGATTTATCCGTACGATTTGCACCGTTTGATATGTGCAATTAAGCAATTTCCACACAGCCAGATTGAGGCGCAACGCCGTACAGCTTAGTTTTAATACGACGAATTGCACCGCTGCAGTTATACGGTTACTGCCGACATTAAATGCAAATTTTGAAGATTCTATTGCCGACATAACGGCACACTGCTCTGTACGTACAATGCTACAACATGCAGCCCGGAACCCGGCCAGGAACTCAATTTTAGCTCGGCTCGCTCCATTGCCAACATCTGACCAACCGCACCCGCTCGACGCAGGCACACCGGATACACCAAACGGCCTTTTGTGCTCCAAACCATAAAATTTCGAGTCGCTCTGCGAAATTATCCCTCTCGGTAGGCGAAATCCGCAAAAATTCGTCAATCAACCCGGAATTGCTCGAAAGACCGATTCCTTTGTCTGAGGAAGCGTCCGAGGAGTCCCCGGTTCCGAGGGTGGATTATAAACCCCGAGGGAGTTTAATTTGGCTGTGCCATGAAGTAGGCTGAGGCAATGGATCACATCATTCGGGGACTCGGAAGCAGAGGTGAACCTTTGATTCACAATTGACATCCGAAAATTGATAATTGTCTACCCTGATAGTTTTGGACCCTCTAACTCAAGGAAACACTAGGCATATTCGTTTACCTAAGGGATAACGGCAAAACCGTGAAAGAAACGGCTAGTTTCACTTGTTGGACGATGTCTAGGAAGTGGCCTGGATCAAGGAGCGGAACATCGAAAGACACCCACCCTTCTCCCGGTGCCCGGTGCTCTCGCATCAGGCGGGAACAACTTCAATCTGAAACGTGACCCGCATTCGCCCGAGCCCACGGAATTCCTCCAGCGACCTTGGGTTTTTGTTTTCCCTGCGTGTTCCCTCATTCCGGACCGAGTCAGCTGTCGTATTTCCTGCTTGCATCGGGAATAAGGCGACACTCCACAGACATTTATATTTCACTTAGATTTCATTGGATTACCTCGGATGGGGAAGTGGAGATTTGCGGTCGCCTTTTTCCCCGACCCCGATATTCCGCACCTCGGAATTCCGCGATCAGAGGTGTCGCAAATATCGCCCTAAATCACCGGCAACTGCGGAACTTGGACAATAAACGTTTATGCATGGGGGCCCTCCCCTCGGATGCTCCTAGGACGCCGCACAACAAAGTCGCGCATATCTGGGACGGCTCGGCGCGTTCGTGTACAATGCGCCATCGTATTAATAACACTTTAATCAGACCGAAAACCGAATTCCTCGGGTGGCGGAACAATCTTCGCCCGCGCCGGCGGCTTTTTGCCTCTTTGGGGTAGGTTATAAGCGCGGGGACGGGCGGGGATGATTGCGCAATTAATCAAAAATCTTCCGGGCTCGTCGGATTTCGTTGCCGTGATTTATAGAGATTCCGCCCCTGTTATCTCGTTATCAATCTCGGCGAAAGTGCCCGGCGAGCATCCGGAACACAATACGGCGAAACTGCCTTTGTCCGGACCGTTTTTAACCTTGATGCATACATTCCGACGGGCACCTCCAGACGCGAGGCGGCTTTTAGCGCGAGAGGGCCTCGAAATGCACCGGAGCGCGGGGGCTGTGCACACATTTCGCTAATAACGACGGGCTCGTGTGCTTATTTCGCACAAACTGCGTGAATGCGGCCCGGAACAATGGGCCTCTTGTGAAAAACCTGCGAATGCGACATTTACACGCGACTTATATTGGCGTATGTGCAACGCGGCGGAAATCCACCCTGCCGGATCGTGACGGGGGCTTAATCCGTGAAAGGGGGCGCTGGTACGCACTCGTACTTTATCGACCCCCTCGTTTTGGTACCGCCGGTATATCCGTCCCCTTGGTGGCGATGCAGATGATCGGGGAAAAGTTATTTGCCTGTCGAGGGTTGCAAACTTTCTACTTAGGCAACTGTCCGTCGTCGTCTCGATTCTATGCGTTCCTCATTCCGTCGTCCTTTTTGTGGAACGGCACAATGCCCGTGTCCTTTTAATGTCCTCTCTCGTCCTCCTTGCGTCAGTCTTCGCGCAACGCTCTCTCTCCCTTTTAGTCTTTCCCATTGTCGTGAGTCAAGAACGCCGCAAATCTCGAACACACTACCACCTATGCCCCTAATAGGACTTTAACGAATTACGAATTTTCGCATGTTTTCTAAATGTTTTTAATGAGCTCTGCGAGAGGAGAGGCGGTTTGCTGTGCCGTGTGGCAATAAATTCCTAGTGACACATGAGGAAACACCGACCATATTCACCATTGCCAATTACTCTTGAAGCCGTAACGGAGAGTTTGCGTACACTCCACCCAGATTATAGGTGTATTCAGGCAACTTCGGCCCGAGTCGTAATTGGAATTTTCTGATTTATTGCCGCCGCCTGAAATGCCTCTAATGCGACCTCTCCTCCGTCTATCTATATGAAAAATTTGTAATGACGGCGGTGGCTTCATCAATACCAAAATGTTCCATCGGCGTTTTGGTGCAAAGGTCGGTTCGCTTGTGAAATTTGGTATTTATTTGGGCAATAAGAGTTTCGTATTTTATCGGGGAGAGTATCGCGAATTGGAGTTCGGTCCATTGACGTAATGACAACGTTTTAGATTGTATCTAGTCTAGCCAATTCAAGGTTTAATTTGTCAAAATACCTGGCATCAACAAAGTAATTAATTCATGGTTTATATCTAGTCGGTGATGTTTGAAAATTGCATCACTCCGAAATGCACAGATATCCGTTCTCTCGGATGTATTCACTCGCTCGGCTCGATTATAATGTGCATAATATCTGCTAAATTGATTAGAAATGTCGCATTTTTATGCATATTGCCAATGTTAATAGACTGAGTCTAGGTTTTACAGTAAATCGATGCCTATACACTTTAGTGGTGACTTTAAAAAAAGAACTTGAATGAAGCCGTCGAAGGGTTACAATGTTCTTTGCGAATCCGTATACTGTGTATGTTCATTCTAATTGGATCCAAAGTCGAACTTTACCGTTGAAATAGGTGCGTTCCTCGGTTTTAAGGCTGCTGATTTTCAAAAATCGATTCTCTTTATATTTTCGACATCTCGTTAGTACACTTACCTAAATGCAAATTGAAAATTCGAAATTCAGTGAAAATGCACGTGCGGGTTCAAAAGGTCGGGTGGCGGTTGTTTTAGGCGTCGCTCCTAGTTATTAGAAGATCGTAACGTTCCGCATTATCAATTTCTGATGCGGGTCCCGGCCCCCCTCTGGCGTCGTCGTCGGGCGTAAATCAAATAAAACTCGAAAATCCAAAGTTTCCCATCGCGCCGTGCCATATCGGTCATAAAAAGCGGAAAATATGAAGCGTCGTCGACATTCCTCCAGTCTCCGGCTATACCGGGTGTCCCGGAAACCCCGGAAAGCCCAGAAAGTCGACGATTCTCAAAGGCGAGCATTTTAAAGCCATCTACATTTTTCATAAAAGTCCAGAACTCAAATTTCAACGCTTTCTAATGCCAGTTTACATGAAATGGTGATATCTCGGAAATTTGAGCACTTACTGTGGAAAAATCCTAAAAAAATGCTGGTTTTGAAGATATCTCTGTCTCTCTGAAAAATGAATTTAGACTTAATTAATTCGAGCTTTGAAGAACTCAGAACATTTTTCTCACTTTTCAAACTGATTCGGTGATATCTCAGAAATTTGAGCACTTGCTGTAGAAAAGTTCCTCAAAAAGTCTTTGCTTTGGAGACATCTATGATTTTTGCCTGCAGAAAATTATCCCTCTCGCATCGATTTTTAGAATTCTGTTTCTTGGGTCACCTGCCCCAGTCACTTGTAATCAAGGATTCCACTTTTTTCGAAAATTGAAATTAATAGAATGATTTCTAGCACCAGTTTCCTTGAAATGGTGACCTCTCGAAATTTGAGCACTTGCCGATGAAAAATTGGCTCCGAACTGAAGTACCTTGAGCAGTAGACCTCCGAGAATAAAATCAGTTTTCAAAATTACCCTCTTTTTCTGGGACACCAAGTATAGGAGAAAATTCAGAATTCCAAGTCGTTCGAAAATCCGAATTTTGAAAGATTTCAGAAATAGGCATCGAGTTACATTTCCTCGAACAGTAGAGCCCCTCCGAAAATTTCTGCTTTTTTCGAAAATACCCCTCGTTCATCGATTTTCGGAAGCGCGTTTCCCGGGCCACCCCGTAGAGATAGAGGTGGGCCCGGGCCCACCCGGAACCGCGATCGCGCCGAGCGTCCGCACACGCAGGACGCGTCGCGGGCCCGCGGTGCCGGTGGCGGCGGGTCCGTCGGCGGCGCCATCACCCCCGGACGGCCGCCCGCGGTCGCCATGGCGACGGGCGGGCGGCGGGCCCCGAGCGGATCGCGCCGGCAGGCAGGCGGCTCAGTTCCCGCCATTCCGCGACACGACGCGCACTCGCCTGGTCACGTGGAAAGTGCAGAGCGCGTGCGACGACTCCAGATCCCGAGTCCTGCTGCTCCCGGCACCCGGGCAAAAGAGCCTCCTCCTGCCGACGCCGTGCACCGCCGGACCGCCGTCGCGACGCACCCGACGCCTCTCAACGCCGCCCCGCATCGACCACACGAAACCGTAAGTCCCCAAAACGAGAAATAATCGCGCGACCCTCCCCCGGGCCGCCCCCGAGGGCACCGATCGCCGAAATCGCACCCCTGACCCCAAAACGCAACTCTAGGTCACCGACTCACTACCGAAGCCCCGATTTTATAGTAAACAGTTTTTTTTTCGGAAAATTTCGATCGGGGTGGCACTTCTCGCCCTCCAGGTCGGCGTCGTCTCCCCGGAGTGGTTCGCGTTTTCTCGAGGGAGGTAATTCGGTCGTTGTTTCTCCTTTTTTAAGTCACCCACCATTTCACAATTCAATTATCGGCGCTTTCTCCACCGGAAAGCCGGCTCTCGCTCCCCTTCTCGCCGCCGCCCTCCCGAAATCCCGGAGAAATCGGCGAGCGCGTGCATCGGGGGGGGCCCGGATAATAATAATCAGTGCACTTCCCGCAATTACCGACTCCGGTCGTGGCGCGTATCTACCCTCCGGTTTCGTCGCTCATCCCCGAGATGAGCCCGGAGTTTATCTGAAAATTGTCGAAATTGAAATTCGCTCCGGAGGGCCCGGGGCTCCGGTGTGTATCACGCCTAGATTTACGGAGTTTTTACGATGCAGTTCGGGAGCTTTCGGGCCCCCGGCTTATACACCAGAAATTATCGTGATTTAGTTTCGGGCGTAGGAAATTTTTATCTAAATTCGGTCGAAATTTATTACACGCGCCCCGCACACAATAAAACGGGTTCAGCTGCCACTCCGACCACTCTTGAAATATTCAACAATTTATTTTTAGACCGGGCGAAGGGTGGAGGAACGTTCCGTTTTATCGATACTAACTTATATACGTGGGGGGTTGCTCCGGATAAATTCAGTAGGTATAACTAGTCCGTTCCGTATACGGATCCATATTAATTGAATCCGATCGCAATTAAATATTTAAATCGACACCGGGGTTTCGCCGGCGCTCCGAATAACGGAGTGCGAGCGAATCGGGGCTATTATTATAATCTTAAACCCCTCTCGTAGCCACACGACCGGCTGCCTTTATCGATTTATGCAAATCGTCGCCTAAACATTCCGACGTTTTTATTTCCCGCTGTCAGTCCGCGCTCTACCCCGAACCGTACATTACGGCCTCGCCTTGTTGCGATATCAGTCTAATCAGCCAGCCGCGATGATAATAACGCGAGTTGCGAAGACCCGGAGAGCCGAAATTCCGAGGTGGGCGAAGTTCGGATTCTGAGCATCACTTAGGCGACGTCTATTGCCACTCCGAACTAGTAATTTGACTTGCAACCCCCGGAACTTGACGTTTCCGCAAAATTCCTCCGCCTCAAAAGTGCCCTAATACCAGACTCGTCCGTTTGATAATCTAATACCCGGCACCGGCGTGAGAATTAACAGTAATCATCGTAATCGGCTAGCCGTGAAAACGGGTAAAGTTTCGCTTCCGCCGATGGCGCCCGCTAATGTGGCTCGCCCACATCCGCATCGCCTCCACAAGAGACGAGGAAGACGCCGACTTTATACCTCCGTTTTTACCTGACGTTTATACGCGATATCAATTAAGCTCCCTGTTTGTTCCGAAATTCATCCGGGTATACGCTCGCACGCGTCATATCGATCTTCAATCACGTTACGGCCGGATTCGCCCCCGAAACGTTATAAAAATACGGTCGCATTTTTCATTAAAACGGGTTATAATAAGGGCGCATCACCGTCGATTCATCAATTCCGACAATGAATAAAGATCCACGATGATGATGACAGGCCCACGCATTCCGGAATAACCGCGAATTTTATAGTCGCATATCATCACAGAGTGTAGCGCAGAACGAGCGCCATCATCTTCCATCATCGTTCGTGTAATCATTCACGATATTGCGGTTACATGTGGAAAAAATCCTCGCCCTTATATGCCGTCGCTTCTTATTCGCGTTTTAATAATTAATAACGCGATAGAGATCGTCGACTATGTACGCGTTATTATCGTTAGGCCGTAAATTGGTCACGAACGGACAATAATTTTTAATTACTGTTAACGAAACCGATAATTGCGGTCACATGATAGCAATAATAACAATTTAAACGAATATCTCTGTGTACTGATCGACTTTTCCGATTTTTCCCGGTTTCGATTAATTTCGACCCCCTGAATCCGTTATACAGGGTTTTCGCCCTTCCTGTGACACCCTTTATACAGGGTGGGCTATTTACGATCAAGATCTGAAAGGAGGCGCCCCTCCTTTATTTGTCGAGTATTCGCACATCCAGGTGATGCGACAGTTTGTTCGGCCTTGTTTACCCCATATACAGGGTTATGCAGTATTTCCGGTTTTCGGCCCGGAGCTTTTTCGTGCACGCATTGCGGCCCGATAATCACGTCGTGCTCTTTATGAAAATAGAGATGGGGAGGTGCGTTATCTTCCGGTTGCTTCGTTCAATCAAAGGATCCTCCGGGCCGCCCTCTAATCGATACGAGTTTTATTGGCGAAACTTTTTGAACTTTAATGCGATATTCGCTCCGGGCCAGAAAGCTCTGTTTGCCCATTTGTTATTTGGTATGTTTTCGTTCGGTTTTATATGTTTTTCTGGCTGTTTTTCCGTGTGTAGGTCGCCGACTCGTTTCTTTTGCATCCACTTTCGCGGCACGTGGACCCGCGCACCCTCCAACGGCCGCCCTTTCGTCGCTGCCCTTTATCGGGCGCTTCGGCCGTTTTCGCCCCCCTCGGCCGATATTTACGACCGCCGAAACTCGCGCAAGACGCATTTATTAATAATATCGATCACGCGGGGAGCTCCGTGCGTTTGTCGTGGATCGAGTGGGTCCGGGGGGGCAAAAAATGAAAAATCGCGCTGGCCGAATGGCTTTTCCGTTGGAAGTGGCCGGCGATTCGCCTTTTTTTCGTAAAAGCAATCAAGTGACAATGATTGGCGGTCGGGGAGATCGGGTCCGACTCTGACCGAGCGTTCTGTAGCCAAACACACAGAGAAGGGAGGCAATGGGGTGTTCAGCGTTTACGCTGAAACAAAGCGCGCGGTGGTGGCTTAAACAAATGCATGACTGGGCACATTTATTTGATTCCCGGGATTTTTCCGAAAGTTCTACTTTTTTATTGGTTTCCATCATCGGGGGCCGCATTACGTCCGAGTCCGGATCGATCGCGGACCGGGGGGAGCTTTTAAATTGGCTTTCTTCGCGTCGAAAGGAGAGGTACTACCGCGAGAAGTACATTTAAAGGCAATTAAAAATTTACGGGTCGAATCGGGGAGCGAGGATCTCGTCCCCTTTGCGTCCCGAGAGCACGAACAAAACGCCAAAATTAACATTGGTTTTGCATTTCCGCCCCCGCGTCCCACTTTTAAGTATTTAAGATCCCGCTCGCTCCCCCGGGAGAGAGACGCCCATGAAAATTTAATACCGAACGAAACGGAGATCAAACGGCTCGCAGCAAGCCGCATTAATTAATTTAAGTAGGTACGCATCACACTATCGCTAAGAGAATAAAAAGACTGACGCTTTATATTGGGGGTAACGGAGAATTCGCTTATTCGCGTTACGACCTTAGGAAATGTAGCACGAATCGAAAGAATAATGATTGAGGAGTAATTTTGAAAGGGCGCAAATTTTTGTAGTTGATAGACCGATGAAAAAGCAATACATTTTTTGATAGACAATGAAAAATTTTTCCGACTGAACGTGGAAACTATGCAACATCAATCCTTTTTTGTAGAACTATCATTTTCTATACTGCTAAGGGAGTAATTTTGACAAGTTCAGATTTTTTTGCAGCTGCTCTAGTTTTTGAGTTAATCCAATTTTGATAGATCGATGAAAAATCAATAATTTTTTTGGTTGACGAACAATTTTTTCAATTGAACGTGGAAAATATCGCAATATCAATAATTTTTGAAGGACTATCATTTTCAATACTGCTCAGGGAGTAATTTTGACAAGATGAAATTTTTTTGTAACTGCTCTAGTTTTTGAGTTAATCTAATTTTGATAGACCGATGAAAAATCAATAATTTTTTTCCAGATATCTAAAATGATCATCAAAACCATCGATAGCTCTAATGATAAAGTAATTAGAAACAAATTTCACTGTAATGAAAAAGCAAAAATGCTAGCCTTGCCTGATCTTTGACTTTTCTCTTGAGAATTTTCTGATACTTATTTAGTGGTTTTTCAATAACCGGAAAAAATTCCACGTTTCAAAATCACTTCTTAAACCCCTCTTTCGACCCCTGCGAAGTTTTCAGGGTTATAGCGCGCATGACGGCCCATATAGGGGAGTATTTATTATTACGAGAGTCGGGCGAGTGTCGGGGGATGAGGTCGGCCCGGATAATGACGGCGAATCCGCGTATTTGCGAGAGGAGCGATCAGACAGAGGCCGCTAATGAACCGTGAAGCCGATAGCTGTTCGCATTTTCGTCCCCGTCAGGTGCAGGCTGTATGTGCCCCCATTCCGCGCCCTTATCTCGATCCGCGTACGCAACCCCCGCCCGCCCCGCGAGATAAGGGAGTATCTTCCGGGAGTGCACCGGAAACTTTGCCAGGTGAGATAGCGCGCCTCTTGATAATCCGTCCCATTATATCGCCCGCTTCATCTTCAGCCGGTAAACGGCCGAAACCTCACTACTCCTCTCTCGAATGTGCCGTATCAACTTTACCGCGTTTGATATCAACATTAACATGCCGAGCGCACCGCCATCCGCTCTCGACTACGCCCTAATAATCACGGCGACGAAAACAACCCTTAATGGCGACGGGGGCGAATCGGCTCCGGAAGTGGACCGCGCCAAAGTCAAATTAACCCTCTGTGTCAATAATCCGCAAGTTCACTGTGTTCAACTCGACCAATCTGCAGAATTCACCCAGAATTTCAACGAAAATTATTGTCATATTCGGTGATGCTCTACTGTAGGTACCCTGTGTCCAAACCGATATTCATTCCTTGTGGACCATGACCATCTCTTTTCTGCCTTTCTAATGGTTACAGGAAGAGACAGAGAGATGGTCATTAATAAGTTCATATACTCGCGCACCACTGACATTCAGCCTGAATTTCGACGACACTGCTTGAAATTTGTCAAATTTGCTGATGCTCGCACTATACCCTGTGTCCAAACCGATGTTCATCCCTGGTGGACTATGACCATCTCTTCTCTGCTTCTCTAAAGCCGGCTACACACTATGCGTGGTTCGCGGTTTGTGATGCGTGATGCGCCTGATGCATGCACAGTGTGTATAGTGTGGTGCGTTCAAAAATGGTGCGTGCGAATCAGTGCGGAGCGGTTCGCTCTCGTGTCGGTAAAATGTACGCACTCAAAGGCAACATTTTGGTGCATGAATCAACACGCATAGTGAGGACACAGCAGTTCACCACTTTGATGGTCTACAACAAATCACGCATCGCGCAGCGCAAACCGCGAACAACGCATAGTGAGGACACACTGGTGTGAAAATCTGCGCACTGAGTCGAATCAACGCATCACGCACCACAAACCGCGAACCACGCATAGTGTGTAGCCGGCTTAATGGTTGCAGGAAGAGACAGAGAGATGGTCATGTCCTGTTAGGAAGGATAACCTGATACCTGATTGAACTGGACTGAATCTACCAAGATATTTGCTGTGTCTGGTTACTAGTGCTGGCAAAATGTCCCATATTTTCCGGTACCGTGGAACTTGTTGGATTGATTGCAAGTTGTTGGTTCGAGTTGTCGTCCCGAATGAATGTGCTGTACGGCGTTGTAAATAATACGAGGGCGAGGTATCATGCTATCCGCTCGGATCTTGTTCTCACAATCAGTTTAAAAGCTTACAGCTGTGTGCGGCAGCCAGCCCTGAACTTGTGTATGTGCAGCGAAGCCCAATCGATGATAAGGCGACGTCAGCAGTTTGCAATTGCACCCAACATGTGCAATCTGACGTGGCGCTCGTGACGTGGAAATAGCTCGAGAGGCGATTTGTTTGCCGTTTTGGGTGCGTCCGTGACCATTACCGCGGGAGCGCGGATAAATGTTTTTCCAATTAAGTCTTCCTCGTGCGGAAATCTGATTTCCTCTCCGGTCAGAGGGGCGTCCGGGCCCGGAACACCGTCGGATACAACAACACGCACGGCGAGAATCGGTGATTCGAGGAGGAGCCGAGTTTATCTTGGCCGGGATTGTTTCGAGTCGAACCGGGACGCAAGGTAAACATCACGGCGGCCATCTACAAGCCAAGCTGCTTACCGACTGCCAAGATTACGGAGGAGAAGCGACCCTCGCTCCTTTCAATATCACCTCCTCCGAAAATCATCGATCCGGGGTGTATCTCGCCCCGAATGTGGGACGTATTCCGAGCAGTGTCTGAACAAACTGTAAATTGCGCGTCTTACGATCATTACCGTGATCCGCGCGGCAGTGAAGTAAATCCGGCTGGAAATGGCGCAATTTTCGCACACTCGGCGGATTCCTTATCGGGATGCGGGTCATAATGCCCGCTCTCGCCTCGTATATAATAATACGCACCGGAGCGACTCGCTAACCCCTTCTCGGACCGTTTCGTTATTTATCCACTTCCTACTCGCCTCGGAATAAAAGTGGCACGACGTTGCCACGTCGTCGTCGGCACGGAATACCTTTGTCGGATCGCACGAGGAGAGGGCCCCTATTATGCGAGGCCCCGTAATTACGGGACAGCTGACACGGTGCAGTCTGAATTCAAGACATTGTTTGTTGCCGGTTCCCGGCCGGCGAATTGTTCATGCGGTACAACATTCAAAGGAATATTCAACCCTCTCTCTTCGGTCTTAATCTCCACACTAGAGCGGCAAAATATCCGGTTCTTCCGAACAAAAATTGATTTATCACGACCCACGAGCATAACGATATAATGATAGATCGGCGGTACTGCTGGTGTTTGATGGCGTGGGTGTAATATTTATAGGAGATATTTCACCCACGTCTAATGTATGCACCCTCGCCTTATGATTATTCAATTCACGCTTTATTATCGCACACTTTTCCCCTGATGATATATTTACCTATTATGTGTTTGTTTTGACTGAATAACTCAAATTCGTAAAGTACACATCAACCAATAACCTCGCAGGTTGCCTATACCACTTCTCGCTTAATTGAGTTCGTTTAGGCTTACAATATTTAAAACTAATCCGACATATCTGTGATGGATTAGACCACACGCAAGTGCTGCATGAAAGCCTCGTTTTGAAGAGCAAATTGTAAACTGGAAAGTATACTAACTTATGTGCTTAGAGGAATTGGGTCGAAACCAATGAGGTTGTCGATGGTTTTGTCTAGTTGTCAACGCAGACCTCCAGCGCTTCTCCGTCTGCGAGTGAGGTGCAATTATGGAAATTACGCTGCCGTCATGGCGAGGTCGCACAATGCAAACTGTAATAATTCATTATGTTGCTCTGTTTGCACAATTGGAACGAAACGATCTTTCGAGTCGGTTTTTCGCGTGAGCGGGGTAGACGTCCGCCCGAAATGAACGCCACTTGCACGCCGGTATACAGTTGACGTATTTCATCCCCGAAAGGTCAGTTTTCCGGGTGGTTCTCCCTTATATCGCTCGCCACGGCCAGTTGGGCGCGTTTTTACAAGCCGAGTCGATCCGACAATGCATCAACCTGCCCCCATCGGCCGCCGTCTCTCTTAAAATATTTCGCCTCCCTTATATTACCGTCAGGAATTCGATCAAGGGACGTGGCCGTATTCACACACGAGGTGCGTTGCTGGGAAGGAGAGAGAGGCCGAGAGCGGAGCGTTCGCTCAAAACTCATAAATTATACACTTTGTACTTGAAAACCTGCAAGCCGCTCATGCCAAAACGGCAATTTGTTTAAAATTAATTAATAAGTTCATATACTCGCGCACCACTGACATTCCTTGTGATAAATGAGAAACGTACACGCTCGACGCAACTCCGTTTCATATGCAAAATTATTAAACGTTGTATTATACACACACACACGACGACATGCCCCTGGCGCGCTTAATACGCAAACTTCATAATTCGGCCTGTTCGGATTAATAAACGGCTCGAGCAACGCGAAAACATCACAACACGACGACGGATTTCTCAAAGTTATAAGAGTATAATATTGCTCGCGCGGTGACGAGAGCGGATCTAATAAGTGGCGGAACAAAAGTGTATACCGCCGCCGATAAAAAGTTGTGCTTTTGTGCACCACTCCCGAAACTTTCATTTTCCCCGAAAGAAAGCGCGGCGTATTTAGCAAACGGCCGAATCGGTTTTTCCAGATTCTATTAGCAAAATTTCGTTCAATCTCGACGCGGAAGTGCCATTTGAGTAAATCACGTTTCCTCCTCCACGAGACCCCTGAAAGCCGAACGCCTTTGAACTTTCCGGCAGAATTTCATTCCGAATAAGTATTTCCAACACCAAGGGCCAGTCCATCAATGTTTCAGCCCAACAATAAATTTATTGATGTTCTCTAATTCATAACTAAATGATGAACAAGATATTGAAATTTCTAGTTTCAATTATTAATTCTGGGAGTGGTGCATCCCTTCAGTTGTTGTCGACGTGGCACATCCATGCGTGAACTTTGGCTACTTTAATCCATCCAGAAGTACAAAATATTCTGAAATGTTTGCTCGCAACTCTTGAATGAATTTTAATTCGGTTTATTTAAAACTTTCCACGGCTTTTCGAACCGGAGGAGCTCCGCGCATTTCATGAATCCCAAAAGTTCCGAATCATAAAGCAGAAGTTCGCCATTGCAACTCAAATCCGACCCGCGCACACGGGGATCCCATCATTTTTTTGCAATAGAATCTACCGGTCGATTTACGATAAGGCTCCGAGAGAGAGTAATTCCATATAAACCGGCATCCGGCCGCATCCACTGTGAGGAAGTGAAATTACCTCCTCTCGAAGTTGGGGCAAGTTTGTCATCTTCTAGATTAGAGCCGGCACGACTTCATATGTCCGGATTAGCCCATCATTTACTCTCAATTGGTCCCCTCTTTTACCGTACGTACAAACAATGATGATTCCGTGTTCCGTACGGGAAACCATTTTAGCGTGCTCTTTGTTGGATAATTCACGAAACAATTTCATCGATTCACCCACCCTGCGCGCTCCTTCCGCCTCGGAATATTGAAAATAACAATTTCCTTCTGCGCCTCATTCCGCTCCCCGAAACAAGGTCGAATTAGGGAATTAAGAAAGAGCAGCGATTCGTTCGCCGCAAGCGATCGAAATTACCGACTGGGCACTTTCGTTCGCTTTAGACTATTTGGGAAACGCGAGCCGAGTTGCCGGTGTAGAAGGCCGGAACTTTCGGCTGTGTGTTCAGCTGAATCCGAGTCTGCTGTTGACTCGACCGACTCGAAATCGTCTCGACCTCATTAAGGCCTTCGGGATAACGTCGAAAGTTGAAAAATCTTTACTCACCGGTTTTTGTCCTGTTTCAGATGGTAACCAGGACGAAAAAAATATTTGTCGGCGGATTATCAGCACCCACCACTCTCGAGGACGTCAAAAGTTACTTCGAGCAGTTCGGCCCGGTAAGTACCTAGCTGACTAGACGCGGATCGGGTTGTGTGTTTTTCCGGGGCGCAATTTTCCGGCGCGCGGGTAAACACATCCGGTGAAATTAATTCGGGCCGTCCGCCTAAGTAAATGACCGCGAGCTTAGCAACTTTTCGGCCCGGAGTGATCCGGGCATTCCGATGCCGGCCACGTGCGCCGTCCGCGGACCCGTCACCGCGACGGCGGTCGTCATCAATAGGCCGTAATCACGCCAAATTACAAGGTCCGTGCGCTCCGGAGGACTCGCGCCGAGAAAGGATAATCGCAGGACGTTCCCTCTTTGACCGGCACTCGCATTATGCTCGCACGACACGGAGGGCTTTGTGACGATGACCTCCCGGACTTTCCGGATTAGCGGACCGAAATTCGCCGAAACTAGTCAATTCTCAAACCGGGTGCTGGGTTATTTTCGGGACTCGGTAATGGGAGGCAGCTGCCAGATATTTCGTCGACTGCTTATATGCGAAAAATGTAGAGTAAATGGGGCGCGACCACGTTCTCCAGAATGCGTCTTTCGTCAAATTAGTTACGCGATACCGTGATGGCCTCTCGGATCTAAATTTACCGTCATTACCGGGCAAATTGCCGCCCCGAATTCGACTTTGGGGACGTCAACACTTTCGGGCGGCTTGTTTCGTGACGTTTTTGCGTATTTTCGTTACAGTTTGAGACGGGGCGGGGGCGGGTGCCCCCCATACTAAACAACAAGCGGCAAAGCACAAACAATCCATAATTCAACTTGCTAATGATGCCGCTGCCGCGACCAGTCGGTCCTGCAAGAGATGGATGTGGAGGGCGTGGGGGATGAGGGTGCGCAAAGCAAAAATAAATGACAGTGTGTTTCCACCCCGCGTATCCCCGTCCTGCGTTCCCTCTGATTTGCTGAATTACTGATGAGAGGACGACGACGTCATTAACTGGGTAACGAGACTGCGATTTATATTGAGCGCTTTCTTATATATCCGAGCGGCGGGCGCGATGTCGGAAAAATAAAACGAGGAGGAGAAAAGGCGATTTCCTCCGATTAATCTTTCAGGGCCGTGGGACGGCGCGCGAGCGTATTATTCACATCGGAAGGAGCTTAAAAACCGAATTAATTGATAGATAAATAATTGAGATTGAGCATCCAGCGTGCTCGACCGCCCGGTTTCTGCACAATTCATAAATACGTAATGATTGATTATAACCGACGCTGGAATATGCGCACATAAAGTAATGCACGGATTACATACTTATCAAAATTTCTATACAGAAACAGTTGAAACTAGAATCCACTAGCCAGTTTGAAACGACTAGTCAAAACTCAAAACTAGGTTCAATATTTAATTAGTAATGAGAGTTTTCTTTAGTTACGTTTTTTAAAGTTGTGCGTTGTTCTAATTAGTGAAAATCTGAAGTTGCCTGCACAAACTTTTACGAATTTCAAAAATTGTGTGTCAATCAACAACCTCGAATTTGGCTCAATTCCACGATTATTATTAAGGGGTTGCTTAAAACCTGTTTCCATAAAACTGTTTCAATTTAACACGTATAGCCATGCAGGAAGTGAAGTTCAACATTCAACCCGTTTCAACTAAATTTCATAATACTAGCTATTCCTAGTGAGAAGCTGAAACCAACGGTTGTCTTTGTAAAAACTGAGGTTCAGAACAAGAAATTTAAGCAAATCTTGTGGAACTTGAGAAAGACGATAAACCTGCCTATTAGTTCAAACTATTAGGCGAAACTGGTTTACTAGCCCCATTCAACATGCTAAAAGTTGTCAGGTTTTTGGATATACAAGTTGCAGCCAACCTATCTAGCTGATTCTGCTGATTTTACTCAAAGTTTTTTCATAATACTAGTTATTCCTAGTAAAAAGCGGAAACCACCGGTTGTCTTTGTAAAAACTGAGGTTCAAAATAACCAATCTAAGCAAATCTTGTGGAACTTGAGAAAGATGATAATCCTGCCAGTTAGTTCAAATTATTAGGCAAAACTGGTTAACTAACCCCATTCAACATGCTAAAAGTTGTCAAGTTTTTGGATATACAAGTTGCAGCCAACCTATCTAGCTGATTCTACTGATTTTACTCAAAGGTTTTTCATGATACTAGTTATTCCTAGTGGAAAGCTAAAACTAGTGGTTGTCTTTGTAAAAACTGAGGTTTAGAACAACAAATTTCAGCAAATCTTGTGAAACTTGAGAAGGATGATAAACCTGCCTGTTTGTTCAAACTACATATCTGGTTAACTAGCCACATTCAACATGCTAAAAGTTGTCAGGTTTTTGTCTATACAAGTTGCAGACAACCTATCTAGCTGATTTTACTGATTTTACTAAAAATTTAACTGTACCTGGTGTATATGAAAAGAGAGGAGTTTCGCGATGTGAAAATTGGGAGCTCGTCGATAAATCAGCCGCCGTAAACAAGCCGGGCTTCTCTCTGGCGCGCATATAATGTTCGGGAAGTAACTCTATTTTTATTCGTGAGTAAAATTAATAGGATCGGTATCGAAGAGCACCAGACGCGATTTCGATCCATTAATGCGGCCCGCGACGCCATCACAAGAGCTCTTATTTATGCTCATAGTCCTTCTTAATTTAGTTATTACATCCCGTAATAACCAGAAGCCCCCGCGACCGGTTCTGCTCCGCGCCGATAGACAAATTGCGCCGCGTGCCCCGCCAGACGCCGTCCCCCGATTGATCGCGACCCCAATAAAGCGCCGCCACCTGAAACGTACGTTATTATCAAAACGCGGCAGCCGCCCCCTCTCGCCCGTAATAATATCTCGGGGAGGAGATGTTTGCGGCAACGCGTCGTAAAGGGCCCTCGTAAATCGATGATTTACAAGAAACGTATAACGGCATCGGAAAATCTAATTAGCCGCGCCGTAAAACGGGACGAGACGCAAGTCCCCAATAAGCGGAACGAGGTAAAAAGATCCGTGCGACACCGTCTCGGCAATCAATTAGACGTGAGAGTAGCCGCGGTTCGAGGGCCGGGAGGAGCCCGAGTGCCCCAGTCACATGCGAATGTGGCGACTACAGAGGAAACGAAAATAACGACTTTTTATGATCGAGAGATTACCTAGAACAAATTGTGTACTCATTGTTATTATCATTTGAATTTCTTTCGCCCCGTTTCGCGCCGTTTGGCCCCGTTTCGGCTGTACACTCGCCCCCTTTCGCACACCCGCCCTGCCACTTTGCGACGCTCGATAAATATTTAAGTCGCACCTTAGACCCCAATTAGGAGGTCATTAATTGATCAACAGGCTTGATTTGATTATTACACGACGGGCGCAAAAACTGGTCTCGAACTTTTCCACGGCGTAAAGTGAATTATAATGCGAATAAAGATAAGAGCAGTTTTAAACAAATTTACCCAATTACCCAGACTTCAAAACCCTTTTTTCGGGTTTTTGCGAACCTGATGAAACTTTGTCTATGAGGACGGCGAGGGGGCGAACGGATGTTGTTTAATTAGTGGTGATACTCCGGGATTAACTCAGGAACGGAGCAGAGCCAAAAATTAATTTGGTGTGTGAGGTCGAGCGTGGCGGAGGGTCTGAGGCAGAAAAAATCGCTATCTATAAAGCAAAATCAACAGATTACGCGTGAAATGAGGGAGAGGATTAGGTAAAACGGCTGGCGGGTTCGGATCGCTCGAGTTTAAAATATCGATGGGGGTGCTAGCATAGGTCTGGCGGTAGAAGGGGGTGACCCGGAGCGTTATTCGCACCCCGCAAAAACACCATTTCAAACTTGCAGCGCGCTAAAAGGACATTATTAAGCCCGCGAAGGCGCAAAAGTCTTTTTAGTTTCGTCTGGCCTGATTAAAAGTTTCTCGCCGAATTCCTCGAGCACAGTATTATTATAACACAGACGCGATGACGAAGAGGCGTGTAATCCCGGTCGGAAATAACGCGGTTGTTTTCGAAGGTTTACATTCATAATTCTGGGGATCAGAAGCAGAGCGGTGTCTCCGGGACCCTCTCGGAGTTGTATAAGAGTTGCGCGCTTTCGTTATTCCCATCTGAATATTCCCGAGAGAGGAACTCTCATACATGACTTTCCGGTTCGAGTCGAAACTTTAACAAGTTTCAAGCGCAACTCGTTTTTTGATATTATTGGCGGGGCAGGGTCGCCTCCTGAACGTTCAATTACCCGAACACTTGCGGCCCGCTTGTAATTCCTACTGGTTTACTGCCAGACTCGCGAATTAATACGCCTCCATAATGAACTCATTACAGTGATTTAACTGATGCCTCGGCGAAAAAGCACCAACTCTCGGACTAATCCCCAAACCCATCATCTCCCACGGACTCGACTCTACTCTGTTCCGGTTCGAATTTCAAAGTTGGTCAGACTGGTGCCGGGAAGTTAATGAAAAATAATGCAAGTTTGAGGAAGTTCGAAAAAAGTTGATGAGGAAGCATGATCAAAGTTCTGGTCTTACTCCTTATGTCCATTGATCCGAAAAGGACAACCAGCGAAATTTCAAGAGTATCCAAAAATGGGACCATCAAATCCAAGTATTATCCGATTGCAGCAATTTGGAAGTCACAAGACATGGAAGTCGAAATACGTAAAAGAACTAAAAAATAGTGCCAATCATTGAAGGCATTCTAGCAAAACATTCTGAATGCAGATCGGTGCCATCAGCAGTCGAATCCGGGGTATGCAAAATGATCGTGTGCTGTACGTGTTTTGCCCATTTCGGTGTAGCATTATTATCCATCTATGGTGGCCCGTTCTTATGGTCTGGCATTATTAATTCGTGATGTTCATTAGTCAACGGTCCGTGATCTATAGTTTGTTGTGACATTTAACCGTCGAGTTCCGCTCGTTTTAATCAAACTGTTATTGTCTGACTGGGGCTCGTCTCAGCCCCGGTTCCGAAACGCAAACGGAACTTGCAGTTGACAAGCATAAATTTAATGGAGATATATATTGGAACGATTTAGGACCGAATGGATAACCCGAGGCGAACGTTTGTTTGTGTCATCACATCGACTAAAAACTTCCTCCCGAACCGAAACGCGAACCGGAATTGCAGTGTCGTGTCGCTCCGGCCCTTTTATCGTACTCGTACTCGTCTTAATGCCAGAGGTGTCGTCTCTTTCAGATTGCACCTTTTCCTATATGTACGGGGCGTTGGCTTTGCATTTTTTCCCTCGATTTTATTCCGCAATTTATCTTATATGGTTTTTTTGCGTGTGTTTCCCAACCCGTAAAAAGAAAAGTAATAAAGGGGAAGTGTCTTTTGATATTTTTCGACCGAATATGAATTTTCTTTGCGTTATTATTTTTCCGAGTGATGTATTTTCCAATGAGATTCCTCAGTGTATTTTATGACTACTCGTCGTTTTCGGATTTATACTGTATAAAGTAATTTTCGGCGCACATACCTACACGTATATTACGCCCATGTGCCGTAATAATTCAGTTATACACTTTCGTGCTTTTACGTTCTCATTTTCACAGAAATATAAGCATTTGCGGGGTTTATGGCGGAATAAGCTTTAAACATCAAATGTGTTTAACTACATACCTGGAATGATTTACAGGCTTTTAATAAATCCCAAGTAGACGTGCCTGATAAAACTGGACTCGTATACAATAATACAGCGCTCGCACACGATTATCGGGCGGAGTGGATGCGACAAAAATAGCCGTCTCCCCGTGTAATAAAACGGGCGAAAATCACACCCGACCCCTCCAGTTCGGAATAAATTGCGGTGGTTGCAGGTGGAAATATTTAGGTCGCATCCATGTAAGGGTTTGGCCGGGAAAGGTAAATGGTTTTCGGCCGGCGGGTGTAAAATTCTATGGCCATGCCGGCAGTTTATTGCGGACCGTTGTAATGCAATTTATTGTAAAATATCGGTTAACTCCCCCATTTATAGAATAATTACCGTGATGTATTGGCCCATAAATCAGGGCCGTACGGGGGCGGCGCAGAAAAAATGGCCCGAGTTGTGTACGGGCACTCGTAGCGGCCCGTGTAAATGACGCGTACAGTCCATGCAAATCACTTATGAGCGGCGACAGCTGCACGTAACGATACCTGCTCGTTGCGACCTGCCTCCCTAAAACCTAGTTGAAATTCGGCAGGTTCCGGAGGCGGGTCGAAAGGTCGCCCGTTACCGGCCAAACTATAACATATTTCACGAATAGACCGCAATATCGGATAGTTTCGGGGAATAATTCGTGCAGGGGTGCGGCTCGCCCCGAAACGAACGCCCTTTATTAAAATATTAGAGTTGCGGGTGCAGGTTCGAGCTTATTCTTTATCGCGGGCCGTTCGGAGAAATTTATCGAACGAGGGTACGCGCGGGTGTGTCGTATCCGGGCGACTCGAGCTGAAAATTTCAAGAGGCCCCTTGCACCCTCGAGCATTACGCGAATTAAACTCCTAATATAATTCATGAAAGCCCGTCGAGTTAATTCCATCAGCGGAAAAAAATGATGAGCGGACCAGAAGGGAAACTTTTTCGGCGCGTTTAATTCACTCGATATAGAAATTCGGCGGAAAAGGTCACTCGACCGGTTTCGGGTGCGTTTATCGGACGGCGAAAGTTTAAAACGAAATTTTCTTCCCCGTCCTCCGGGGATGTCGTATTTACTCGCATCGTGTTGCACGGCGCGCGGAAACAAACAAGCTCCTTGTTAAACTTTCGGAGCGCTCGACACGGAACTCGAATTATAAAACGCATGTTTTAAAATTGTATTGTGCACACAGCGCGGGCCCGTCGCTCATTATTAAAGTGCACAGGACCGGCACGCATGTTATAAACACGCACAACTCCACCGACTCCCATTCAGAACTCTTGTGTAACTGTTACAAAACGCAACCCCTCTCCAGAATGTACCCTAGTAAGGTTTCGCTACCAGGATCAAGAATAACCTTTTGAATCGACGGATCTTTCGCTGGCTTTGAAAGGAATATTTTGGAACGGGTACTCATTTTCTGAAGCTCGAACCCTCCTGGTTTCTTTCCGATTACAACCAGCGTCTTTTCAATTCAATGGTCCAGGAATGACGAATTCGCATCTGTTACAACCACCTAAGACAGAGCATTCTACTAGGATACACAACTTTGAAGCATTGGAGGAATGCTTCGAACAATCAATCTCTTCCAGTAGGAATTACAATAGTACGACCGTCGTGGGAGACACAAACTTGGGTTGATACGGTTCTGAGCGGTCTTTCGCGTAATCGAGGAATTGTGCCGAGGAGTGAAAATCCCCGGGTGCCTCGTTTTAATGAATTTTTTTGATTATGTAGTGGGAAACATTAAGAAAGTTGTGAGGCAAGTTAAAAACGGGGAAATCTCTCGGGCCTCCCTTACGACGCATTCGGCAACAATAATCGCAACCCGTAATTACTTGCTCAACTTTTATCAAAACGGAAAGCCGAGAGCGCCTGACGCAAGTGATGCTTTCAACGACGTCCACCGGAAAGCGGACCGCTGGCACGTATGGCGATCGGCTTCGAAAATAATTGGATGCGCGTCGCTTTTTGATGCCTTCATCATCTTATCGGACGGATGCCGGAAACCGGGAGAGCTTTCGAGTCTTTGTCAGTGGCCGTGCGACGTCACGCGCGGCATAAGCTCGAGTGGCACTCGACGTCTTTGCACATCCACCCGGAGGACTCTTCAGCGCAGTCTGCGTCTGCGACTAGGTCGCCCACAATACGCCATTATGCACATTGTGTGTATCCGCCGTTGTCGCCGGCCCACGAGGACGCCTCTCGAGCCCCGAGACACGCCACTCTTCCGTCTCGCGTTTTAATTACGTGCAGAGTGGTACCGCTGGTACCGGTCGAGGGACATTTTCGCCGGCTTGTCGGGAGACGCCTGACCCACTTTGCGACGTCGGGCCCGACAGGTAGCATTATCAAAATTGGGATTTGCGGAGCAAAAACCGCACCGATCCGGCTAATTCGGAGTAAAGTGGATTTGTCTTTGCCCTCCGAATCCGAAGTTTCGCACGGAATTCGCCGCTCCTCGTGCTCGGCGAACGCAGATACCGTGGAGCGGCGGAGGGACGTTAACTCGGCTGATGGCGCTTTTAACAGCCGCCTCCGGGGTGCAATAACACTCAAGTTGTAATCGAATTATTGTCACAGTCTGGGAAATGGTCGGCCCATAATCATGGTCAATCAGATAAAATTTGAATAGGCGCAGTGAGGACCGCGTTATGGGGTGGTTCGTTTCCATTAACAGCAGCAACGCACCCTCGCATTATAGTTTTTGTCGGCCACATAGTGAAAGGGACACTGAGAACGGAAATGCTTATGATTCTTGAACGTTTCCAAATCCGGCTCCAATTCCTGAAAATCCGTAAGAAATTCTAGATAAGTTCTTAGAAGTTATTCTTGCATTTTACAAGAATTCCTCGTTCTTTAGAGGATTTTCAGTAAGTCTTGCAAGACCTTTCCAGAAATTCTAATATTTACTGAGGAATTCTAGAAAGTCCCTTCTCATTTCTGAGAACTACTGAACCTTTCCGGAATCCATTTATGAATATTCCTAAGAATTGATCGCTTTCTCCGAAGTTCTTAAGAGGTTTTCAAAATCATTTTTTGGAATTCCTAGTTCTTAGTAATTGGTCGACCTTTCCAGACATTTCCAGAAAACTTTCAATATCTACAAGAATTTACTGTTTCAATTAGATGAACTAGCTGCGTCTTGCATGACATAATTTTGTAGAGTGTACAAGCGTCGAAAGTTACGGCAAATCGGCTGCAGTAAGTTATTGATTGCCAGCCATTCCGATGAATACGAAAGAGAGTAACTAACTTTTAGATATTATTGAGTTTCGGAAAGGCCACAAGTTAGTTTCTGTAGGTTTACGATGCCACTTTCCAAAGTTGAGGCAATATACGGGAAGAGAGAGGGTCCTTCAGAACGTAAACCTCGCCTCGGAACGGATCCCGACACATCTCTTTGGGTCTGGATGGAAATGTAAAGGGATATTTCAGGGACAATTGTATCTGATGAGCAGATTAGCGGTGCGGTGTTTACGATCTCGCCCGGGGAGATGATCTTGAACCTCCGGCAAGATACGGTGCAGTTTTAGCGGTCCGGTTGACCTGGTCTCGGGATGTTTAATTTATAAACGGGCCAAACGGGGATTTAATTCCCGGCGGGAGAACGGAAGGGAGCAAGAATCGCGTCATTATTTCGAACGGCCGTATAAAGATGGGGAGCCGGGAAGCGTGTTGCGAAACTCGTTAGTTGCGGAAAAAATAGGCGAATCGACGGACAAAGACAATCCGTATAGAGCCGGGGCCTAATCCAATTGCTGATGTGCCACATCTGTCCGAGCCCGACATCTCCGGCCATAATTCCGGGCCACTGGCGGCGGCGCCTCCCTCCGCAAATTGAAAAATAAATGAACTCTAACAAGACAGTGTTTAATTGAACAAGCTGCTTTTAAAAGCGGAATTCTCTGAATAATGAGTCGGCACGAACGAGGAAGTCGGAATTATTGCGCGCCGCATTAAGAAAAATCTCATTCTGGTTCTCCGGCCATCACGGCAGATATAACGATAAGGCGGAGAGAGACGGAGCGGCGGGATGATTCTACAACGTCGTCAGAATTCTGTTATTGCCAGTGCGGATGATTTAGGATTCCTCTTCCGAACGATAATTTAATCCGAAGACGGGCCGAATTTGCGAATTAAAAACCGAGGGAGGGCGCGCAATTAGCCCCCGGATCGGCCCGATTTTCGCAGTATCGAGTTTCGTTTCGGCGTCTCCCGGAAAGGGCGAACGCGGGGAGGCCTCGAAAGCGTTCTACCCATTTCATGTCCGGCGCGGGTTAAACCTCCGGTGATGGGGAGCAGTAGATCGTGGGATTTGCAGAAATTCTGGGGGCCTAACTAAGTCCCGTGTCACGGGGAGATCCACGCCCGGATATCTGGACCGCATCGGCCCGACGCCCTCCTTTCGCTATCTCTCCGCTTCTCCCGCGGATAGAACGGGACTCCCCCCGGTTAAGGCACCTCTCCCACGACGTCGGATTTAATTAAATTGATATCGGTTAACTTGCCGCGAACTTGGCGAATGTGAATAAGCCCAGACAGGCCACAACAACCCTCTTATCTGGGCCCGACTCACGGCTACACCATTTCGGCCCTGATTTCTCCCAATCGATAAATAGCCTAATTTTCAGTACCCGTGAGGAATTGTCGAGGAATTGTATAATTTTCAGGAACTCTTGCGAATTCCCAAATATGTTCAAGAATTGCCAAAGCTTTTTAGATGTGAATTTTTAGACACGTGGATCCCATTTCGGGAACTGATTTTGGTGAATATCTAAATTTTCAATATTTCTAAAAACACTGGAAATTCTGCTGTTCTGCCATCGGTCGCATATCGGGTTTCGGCGTTACATTGGAGGGAAAAGTTTTTGTCGGCGCTCAATTTTAGAGGTGTTTTGGGTGGGCTCCCTCACCCGGTAATTTCCTGTCCATAAAGTTGCAGAAATGAGGCGCCTCGAATGCATAATGCATAAACCGCGCGCTGCGGGTGGATTATCTGCGGTCGCGATTTATAAGCCTTCACGACGTCATCAGTGGGAAGTTTTGTTTGTCGATGTCTTCGGTTCCGTATCCGCGAAACGCTTTTACGACGGCCCTAAATTACACGTACCGGCACGGCGCGGGGACGGGGCGAACCCCAGACGCGCTCGACTTTACGGCGTTTAATAATTATCCGTCGCGGTCTTAAAACGCGGCCTCATTACTCGACTTCCAGCGCAAGAGTGCATTCTGATAATCCGCGCCCTCGCGAGATACACTGTGTCAAAGTAGCACACTACTACGAGACACAAACGGCTCGTTCCCATTCTCGTCTCTTTCTACCGTTTTTATTTTTATTTTTTACCGAGACGTGAGAGCGAAGCGTTCTCCGCGTTTGTGTAACCGCTTTACGGGGATCCAATTATTCACCCTCCGATAATTCGGAAAAATTTCAGGTTGTAATTTCCCTTTGGATCGCGGAGCCGCGCGTTATTAATATTTAAACGTAAACTGCATCTGGAGAAACGGCTTTTCGCGAGCCGACGTTCGAAAAGGGAAAGGAACGAAAATAATACCGCGTCGCATAAATATTGAAATGAGGTACGGTCGGCCTGAAAGGTTCCGTGTATACGGAAAAGATTTATTTTAGCAAAAATACGCAAGACTAATGAAGATAAATATTAACCGCGCGTCCGCCCTCCGCCTCTCCGGTCAAACCCTGAAACAAAGCGCTACCCCCGAATGAGCAGGCAGTTTCACCGCGTTTTAATCGCCTCTTGTAATTACCGCGAGTCGCAAAAACCCAGGATTCCTTCCACGAGCAAGTGTGGAGCTTTCACGGGAAGCGTGGACTAAATAAAATTAAAACGATAAAGCGACGTACACAGAAAATGTTTGCGGGTACTCTAATTTTCTGTTAATCTACAAATCCGCAATCCACAAATTCTGTGAAATATCGTTTTGGAATATGAATTTTCGACAGAAAGTCGGAAAATTTGACAGGAATTTCATAAAATTCACCAAATTGTTGAAACAATCCCCTAAACGAATGAATCGAAGCCGTTGTATTAAAATCCGTCGTTTCAAAACATGATTTTTCCATTCCTGTGTTATTTTCCGGGAGTCAGGACCCGAATAAGGGAGATATCTCAAGACACGGCGTATTTCAGGTGCGCTTTCCGAGCGGTTGAGTTCGCAGCGAGAAATCATCGAAAGTAATGCAAGCGGCGACGTTATCGACGAATAAAACTCGGAAATATAAAGACGTTGATTAAAATATTTTATCAAGTCTGAGGGCGAAAGGCAGAGTGGAAGCTGTTTCCTGCGAGCGAGTCCGCAGCGATGCCGAGCGCCGCGGAAAAGAGAAAATATTATTCCTTTAAAGCGATGCCGCTTTGAACCGCTTTGACTTTACGCTTCCCTCCATTGGGAAGAGGAGGCACGAGAAGACGTCGGAAAAGGCGCCGCGTTAAAAAAGAATAAAACATACGTATAGCGTACGGGAGGGGCGCGCCACACGAGCGGTTCTCCCTCAAGGGTTACAAGCCGGGGCGAAATACATGCAAATTAACGCGTGTCTGCAGTTCGGAATACGCCGAACTGCATCCCCACAACTTCTCTCGACATTCGCATACATACATATATTCATGCATGGCTAATGTATTACACACGCGAAAGGGAAAATTTATTCACGGGGACGGCCCGAGATACGCGCGCACGTACACGGCGGCCCGAAAGCCCTAAATCACGCCAAATATGTAATTTTGACAACAAAAAGTTGCACGGCGCGGCGCAACTCACACGAAACTATTCCGCAGAACTTCCGCCGTATCTCGGGCACTTTTCCCGTATCGCGCGAGCTAGCAGGATCCGTCCATCGCCCACACCCGGCAGGAATAATTATTATCGCAGTGCTACAAATGGCAATTCCGCCGAAAACTTGGCCCACCTACGGACTACTTCGCTCTTGTACTATACTCGCCGATTTGTTATCCGGGAACAATAATCGCACCCCCCGAAGCTTCCATTACGAGCGAACCAAAATGTGTTCTCCAGGTAGAGGATAATTTCTTGAGACAAAGGGCGTCCGCATTGCCGAAAGATCTCGAATAAAAGGACGCGAAGGCTTAAAACGGGTAGTTAATCAGCGCTTCTTTTGTCAGCTAAACGTTGGTAGACCTGATGACGTGACAGTTGACTCATTAGGGGCTCTTTTTAATTAAAACATCTGTAACAAAGTTTGGGATTACGTAGCCCGGCGTTCCGGGGCGATATTTTATACTGCCGGGGCTGGAGAGAGAGAGGCGAACTAGAGGGCAAACTTTTATTGTCAAATCGGTAGAATCAACTTTCGGTATAAATCAGTGCGCCGAGTTTTATTTTAAAGACAATCCGCGCTCCGCCGCGAACATAAACATATTTTACGTGAGCATAAATCGAATTACAAATTGAAAATTCAGCTCTTTATCTTTTATTATCCCCGAGTCGTTGATATATTTTTGCGTGCATGGCGCACACCTATTCCTTCGCCTTCGAACTTTTATCGCCGATTTCGCCCCCCCGATGCGAGATAATGACAGCTCGAGGGTACATAACGGAATATGTTTTTGACTTTTCAAATCCGCGCACACACGGGGGTAGCTTGAAATTTTTATAGCACGCGGCGCTTCCTCCCCCTCTCTCATCACGTAAATTCGAGCGCAGGCAATTAGGTCAGGTTTAATTAAAAATGTATCTCGTTTTAGGAAGACATTACGCGTAAGGTCGTATAACATCGCAAGTGGCATGTACCTTCTGCCACTGACATGTTACAACCACCACTAATTACCAAACGCAACCCTGGCCCGACTGCCCCCTGAACTTGATGTAATCTCCCAAGCGTACGGTCCATAATATTATATCACCGAGACTTACATTTTTCACCCTCTCACCTCGTTCCGTCATTTCGAGCTTGCTCTTCCACATAGCAAATTTCCCTATTATGGGAGTATAGTGGAGTTAGTGTAATGCTAGTTCTCGACTTTAGAGACTGCGCATTGGAAATCGCTGGCCTAATTCCCTGTGTAACCTAAAACAATACGAAAACTCGAAAGGAGGTACATTTGAATTCGCTCTCCCCGAACAAACGAATATTCAACGCCAGAATTCACCCGAAATTCAATTAAAAGCGCAGATTCGGAGACAACTTTATAAAGCTCATGATTAAAACATGCAGGTCATCCAACATGGCTGATTAACCCGAGTCGCGATTGAAACATCTTCAGACGGCACGTCATGACACCGGACGGACAATGAAAGCGCTTCCATTGAAATGCTCGAAATTAAGCAGCTCGAATGCGAGCGAAGAAGGGGTGGACGGGTCGCCGCGCCGTATCACCGAGGGCGGAAGAAGTGGAGTTTTGGATTAATCGTCCGCCAGCGCGAGGGCGAAGAATATCACTAAGAATCGAACCACTCTGCAGTTACAATAGATGAGACACGTTCCGTAATGGCGCACTTCCGGACACGTCAGCTCCTGATGGAGCTTCATCGGATGATAAATGTACCGGGAACTCGTTATGTGTCCTCTTCAATTCGTTTCTTATATGGATGGAGGAGTTCACCTCTTCTCGGACGGGCGGAAGAAAAAGGCTGTCGAAAGTTACTAATTCAATTTTTCTCCCGGCGACGAGGACGACGCGACGGCCCATTGTTGCGACGACGATGGCGCGTAAATAATTAGCGAGGGCGGATTCGAGCGACGCATTATTCCGGGGAGTTCGTGTCGGGTCATCTAACCGATAAAGCTGAAAAATTGGCCAGATAGAAAGCGAACGGGTTAGTTTGATAATGTACCCAATCATTTGTCACGAAAGAGATAAAGTGTGTCGTGGGCGGATATCGTGAGTGGGCCGAATTTCACCCCGAATTGAATCAACAACGGCGATGGATATTTCATTCCCTTATAAAGAGCCAGCAGCGAATAAAAATTGAGCGCAAAAACACATCCTCTAGCCTTGTCCTAGTATCTAGAAACTAGCTAAAATGAGTTCTACTAACCACACTAGATTGACACCAGACTCAACTTGGTCTAGTGTGAATAAATCTCCACTAGGACTTGATTCGATAGATATACACTGGACTAAAAATGACATTACAAGTTGAGCATAGTGTTACACGGTATGAGCTAGTTTGGTAAATCGCTGGATGACGGAAAGACATCAATCATTTTCCAGTATCGATTGTCACGTCCGCGGGCGAAATACGTAGGAGGACGTCCGTTTATTATTTTGATTGAATTAATAAACCCCGAACTGGGATGGAAAAACCCATTCTGTACCGTACACGCGCAGGCAAAATGCGGAAGAGTCGAACGTTCTGCGCTTATGCCGAACCTGCAAAAAGTCCCCCAATACTCGTACATCGATCCCGGCCTAAAATTTATATCGGAAGATTAACAGGCCGTTCCAATCAACGGAATGAAGGCCGGGCCATCCACTAATCCCCGACGTTTCGCCCCATATTACCCTTTTCGTATAACTTTCACGTTATTGAGGCCGATGTTGCATCGAGGAACCACACCTATAAAGTTTCAGCTCTGCCTTACGAAAGTGAATGGATGATGTGCTCATTTGGGGGTTGCGAACTTTGCCATTACCGGATTCGCACCATGATGCAGTTCGCGCTGCGTCAGGAGTCGGATCCGGAAGTTTATCGTCACTTGCGATATTGCACCCCTCTCGCAATAAAGGTGACCCCTCTGTTTGCTCTGTCAACTCGATAATCACTTCTCGCGTCGCCGAATGAAGCCGATAACATTATTTCGACTTGATACGGCCGCATCGGCATAACCGCATAACCGGAAAAGCGGCATCGTCATTACACACCGCACCACCCGACCCGCATTTACGACCTGTAAAATCCTCGCGTGGTTTGTTTACGATAACAATCGCCCGTTATGAAGGGGACGTCCTCGGCGTTGCGAGCCGTATAACAACCACCTCGCGACCTGCGCCATCCTCGAGGAGGATATCGTGTGTTTCGGAGTCGTAATCACGTCGAGACGCCAGAGTGGCCCCTTCTTCCCGGTCCCGTAAAGGAGATTCGCACTCTGACCCGGTTTTTCGAGACTCTTCCGCGAACCAGGGACGCAAAACAAAGGAATTATCAGCTCGACACACCCTACCTTGTTTTGTTCTCTCGAGGGTGTTGAGGCAAGTCTAATTAAATTCATTCCGAATTGCCGAGATCAGCTGCTCCCGAGAAGACCAACTTGACTGGGATGAGAAAAAACTCAAGTTAATTCTTTGCGAAGCTGAGTGAATCAAGTGGACCAGTGTCAATTGGCTCCACATGCCACCTAATGATGTTCAGAGATAGATTCATAGATAGATAGCATAGATAGATAATTTCGAGAAACTAGTGTAAATGTTCCAGTTTGGGACAAGTTTATTAGTGATTGACACTAGTATCAATTTGCAAAACGCTGTTTCAGCATCAGTTCAAACTATGAGTCGCTATTCTAGTGTCACACTGGTCTCACTCAAAGTACACTCAAAGTGCATTCACACTAATCAATTTCACTCGCTTAGGGTAGTAAAATACAATGGCCAGTATGAACTGCAAGTTACAGAGATTCACACTGAACTTCGCTTAGTTTAATCATAACAAAATCATCTTAGTCCAAAAACTGCAAGGTTGAAGTTACTCACTGTACTTGCACTACAGTTGAAACTATTAGTCGCTATTCTAGTGTTACACTGGTCTCACTCAAAGTGTTGTTTGCGGTAGTGAAATATACTGGCTAGTATCAACTGATGGAATGCCAGTCACTGGAATTCACACTAATCTCATTAGTGTAAGGACTGTGACATCATAGCAGAATCATCTTAGTGCGAAAAACTGCAAGTTTGAAGTTACTTACTGTACTTACACTAAAGTTTGACTAAGTGTCAGGTTTAGTGTTACAGAGTGAGTTGGTGTGGTGAATTAGTTGCTGCTGTAGGCCAACCCTGGCACATACCGTATATATACCGGATTAGGCTCGAGGGTTGGAGGGTTGAGGACGGATTCATCGATTTTCGGGGATGAAACGGCGAGTAACAATGGTATCTGCCGTGAAAAAATTCGGACGATCCGTCTTATTTCGACCAATAAATCCGGGTCGGGCACGTCTCACCCGGATCCCGCCATTTATCTTGTTTGGTTCCGGGCGGCGTGTGGGGGCGCGAGCGGACGTGGGGGTCGGGAATTATGCATCCGCGTCGACGTCAGAGTCCCGTAAATAGAATAATAACTCGGCGCTGTCCTTTCCGCGGCCTTCGTAATAATAAACAGAGTCTGAGGTCGTTCCATCGGAACCGTTTCGGGGGCGGAGGGATCGATAGCCGGGGGTGGTTCCGATGGCGCCGGGCTAAATAATGCTGCGCCCGTAAAACATTTATCTCGAACACCTGCATGCACGGGCAACCAATCTGGCGCCGTCGCGCATATACACCGTGTCCAGAAATTAGCCTGCAATAATTCGCCCGATGATTCCTCTATAAATACGATGAAAAAAAGTTCTAATGAACGTATGTCGAGAATCGCTTCCTAAGGGAGATATACCCCCTGAAAGGTAGCCCCCCTATGATGGTTTATGTTAAATATCTCCAAAACTGTTCAAGATTAAGAAATCATATTTGGTACAATTATTTACCTTTTTATGCTCAACAAAATGGACTAGGAAAGAATTCAAAATTTCCACCAGAGGCGGGTCATCTAGGGGGGGCCTTGATGAAAAATCTTCCTAACTTTTTTGTGTGATGTTTTTTTCGTGTTTGAACACCATATTATGAAATTATGTGTTTTTTCACGAAAAAAAGGTACTCTTGGTAAACATCGATAGGAGGCGCCACATTCGAAATAAATCGATTTTAACATTAAATTTTTTTTTAAATTTCTGTTGAAATGTTACAATTCAAGCAGTATTTTAGTCAAGACATCTTGAATAGCGATCTAACATCACTAACCATATCAAAGACTTGGACATTCATTAGAAAATGCATCATTTAGGATAGAAAACGTCGCCTCAGATCTTACGACGTGACACCCCCGTAATAGTGGGAAAGGTTTTCCTCGAATTCAATGTAAAATGTTGCATTATTTGTTGAATTTTCAAATTTTAGTGATGTCAGATTGCTATTCAAGCTGTCTTGACTAAAATACTGCTTGAAATGTAACATTTCAACAGAAATTAAAAAAAAAAATTTAATGTTAAAATCGATTTATTTCGAATGTGGCGCCTCCTATCGATGTTTACCAAGAGTACCTTTTTTTCGTGAAAAACCACATAATTTCATAATATGGTGTTCAAACACGAAAAAAACATCACACAAAAAAGTTAGGAAGATTTTTTACCACGACCCCCCCTAGATGACCCGCCCCTGGTGGAAATTTTGAATTCTTTCCTAGTCCATTTTGTTGAGCATAAAAAGGTTAATAATTGTACCAAATATGATTTCTTAATCTTGAACAGTTTTGGAGATATTCAACATAAACCATCATAGGGGGGCTACCTTTCAGGGGGTATATCTCCCTTAGGAAGCGATTCTCGACATACGTTCATTAGAACTTTTTTTATCGTTTTTATAGAGGAATCATCAGGCAAATTATTGCAGGCTAATTTCTGGACACGGTGTATATCGCGGGCGAACACGGGGTGTGTAATTTCGGTTATAGAACACCCCGGTTAATTATTTAGCCGCGGGGCCCGGCATCGCATCAACTTTCGGGGGCGCCCGGAATTGCATTATGAATACGGTTATAAGGCTCGTTTCTTTCGCTGACGTCCGAGCGAGCATTAAACTTGCATAAAAAGAGGAGAACCACCCCCGGTTACTACCCGCGTTTGCACACTGTGCACATGCCGGGGAAAAACGGAACCGCTCAAAGAAATGCCGAGACGGACGGGCTGTTAGCCCGTTTTCAAACGGCCCGGACTGAATTTCACGGTGAACGGTGACGCATCAAGGACCCTTGCGGGAAATTCCACCCCCGCGACGCAGTGTAAGAATGTAGACCACTTAAATGCACAGTCATGCGGAATTCGTAATTTTTAACCTATTACTTCGCCGGACGTTGGCAACCGAAAACACAAATACCCGATTTACATAACGAAATTCTACGCAGCGGAAACTCTACACTGAGTTCTTACTATTAGTCTTCACACTGGAAAATGTTGCTGTTTTATCGAGAATGCTGCTTTTGGTGGATTTTGCCGAAGCTCGTAATGTCCGCCGGGCTGACGTAAATTGCCAGAAAAAGGGTCGCAGTAAAATCGAGCTCAGTCCGATTGCACCGGGCCCGCTTAAAATTTAAAAGCCACTTAAATTTTGAGCCCCCTTTTTAAATATTTAATTTCGGCATTCAGAATGCTACAAGTGCCGCATATTCAATTACGTCCGCCGTTCGGTTATAAAGTGCGGCGCACGTAAAAAGCCCCGGACTATTATTAAAAAATATATCCGATCCGGGATTATCCGCCGTCGCCGCCGTCTTGCGTGCCCCGCCGTCGGATTTGTTAATATTAATAACGTAATCAGGCCCCCGTTCGTGCATTAGATTAGCACCCTTCCGGTCAATTAATTACGGTTCTCAAAGATGCATCAGTCGGGGGAAGTGAATATTTAATGTCCGGGACGACGGGGGATGATGCGGTCGGGGTGCGATTTAGCACGTGGCAAGGCCCCCCTGCCCTTCCCAGTCTCCGGCGTGTATCGGTGCTATTTGGCCGCTTGAACTATTGAATTATGGCGGACCCGGGCCGAATGTAAATGCAAAGGGGCGAACTTCACCTAAACCGAGGATTTACAAGCGGACTTGGATGAGATTACAAAGGGCGCTATTAGCCGCTGCAATTTCGGCGTGTTCCCATCACAGAAGGTGTCCCGAGATCGAGCCACTCTCCTCTGTCAACCCTGTATATAACGAAGAGCGCTTTCGGAGATTCGTTAAAATTTCAAGTCGTCCTTTTTATGGCGATTAGTTTTAA
The DNA here is from genome assembly GCA_949788335.1 of Salpingus planirostris. Taxonomy (NCBI): domain Eukaryota; kingdom Metazoa; phylum Arthropoda; class Insecta; order Coleoptera; family Salpingidae; genus Salpingus; species Salpingus planirostris. The sequence goes on from OX460922.1 coordinate 5,150,988, forward strand.
AATTCAAACATGCCGTTTCGTTTGCACAGTTGCTGTATACGGCAACAAAGACATGAGTGGCTCCACAGTGAATGTCTGTTCGGTTTTATTGCCGTCCGTAATTGCGAGAAGTTGTGTGTGCCGCGCATAGCTCTAAAGCCGTCTCGTAGACGATGATGACGTTACGTCGAGTTCAAAATTTGATTCGTTTTTCCCTACGTTTTAACTCGGCGAACGGGGAGAGTGGTGTGTTTTCGGTCGTATTTCGTTTTGATTCTCCGGGTGCGTTAATGCCTTACGAGTGGTGCCGGGCGAGTAATCCGATGCCGTTTTCGAGTGAGCCCCGCGTGATGCCGCAAATGTATGGAAATTGGTGCACGGGGAAATTGCTTTTCATTTTAGTCGGCCGCTTTTTACGGACCCGCACACTTAGGACGTTTACCGTTGTCGCCGGCATTTCTGATGGCTGAGGGGATCACATTTTCACCTCCACGAACAGTGCGCCCCGATTGGACCGAAATCGACAATCGCGGCGCCGAATCGTCGATTTATGAAGTTCGAACCGAATATATCGGAATTTGCGTTTTTCGTGGTAACGTTGCATTATGCGTCGATTTTTGGGCGATCGGCGCAAATCTGGCGTGATGGCGGTTCGATTAGCGTCCAGCGCAGTGGAAATTTCATCCGAAGTCCGGTTTTCGTTCCGTGCACCTCCGAATTTCCGCTTTCGGAAGTTCACACATTGTTTCCCACTTTCCATGATTAATATTTTCGGCCGTGACGGCCTTTGTGACGACGTTACATAAAGCGGCCGGATTATTATGCCGTTTAATTCATTACGCCGCCTCACCACCGAAAGGCGTTATTACGCTAACAAAATTATTTCGCGTTTTTGCGGACAGGTCCGGGCGCCACGATGACTATCGAAAACGGTTCCGCCACATTCCGGATTATGATAACATTCCGCGCAATTACGCAAGCCGACGGTGCATTCGCCTCCTCCACAATAAAATCCGGTCCATCTCGTTAACCTATAACGATAAACGTGGCGATGCCAGAAATATACATTCCGTAAAGTGCTCCGTTTTTTGCGCTAATGGGGCCCCTTTATGATCGTTTAATATTTACTCAATTGGCCGTATACAAATAACCGTTTCGCACGGAGATAAAGTGTCGTCGTAATAATAACGGAGTCGAGGCAAGGCCCAATTTCCAAGTGTGCGAGTATTTCACTTACACAAGTCGGCACGAAATTATCGAACCACACATTTTTCCTCATACACTTTGAAAGTTTTGGGTATCAGTGAATTTCAGTAATTTTCGCAAATTTTCGCATCGACAAATTTTTCAATTCATGAAATGAGTGACTTGGCATGATTTCGCGTCGCCCTGTATTACGGCGGAAGAGTCGATATCGCAAAGGGTGGAAATTCGGAGTCGGAAAATCGCGCCCCTAATCGCATCGGGAAGCCCCTGAGGCGTCAGGTGTAAAGTTTCTCGGGGTGACTGCGCCCGGTCCTTTTAAAAACCCGTCCGGATAATTGTATACCCCGGTAAAAGCGTGCGACGGGTACCTACGTCGTGCCCCGGCACTTTGGCACCACCCAGCTCTCTCGTTCTCCACTTCACCGAAATAATTGCGCGAGATTTTAACTCGACGTAATCGTTAAACGTTCGCCATTCCGGAGCGAAAACGAGGTGAGAAGCGGAGAGCGCGTCGAAATTCCATATTATATACACTCTCTCTCTCAAGAATATTCGCGCCGTAATTGCTCCGGAACGGACGAGTCTGTGCATCACCCGGAAGCGCCCGACCGAAAATCGGGAGCGCAGTTTCATTTCCGACCGCTGAAAACGTACGTCATGAACGAAATTTTCGGTCGCCTCGCCGTAAATCTAATGTCGCGTTGTTCCGATGATCCGTTTATCCGCTCCGGTCCAGGTGAATCGGCGCAATTCCGATCCGGGATTCGCCTGGAAGTTTTGTTGGGACCTCGCACGTACCGCATTAAAATTTGTCTGCGGGCGGACGATTAATTATTTGTTGCGCAATTATGGGCGGAGGCGCCCTCTGTATGCATGTCGGCCACTCCGATCCATTTTCCGGTTGAGCCGGTATCCGGTTGCGTATTATCCCCGACTCCCTGATAAATTGCCCGACTCGGCGCTAGTGGCAGGTAATTCACGAGGAACTTTAGAAATTCTTACTTCTTAACACTTTTCCTCCGCCCCGGTGCTTCGCTCCCTCTTCCGAACTTTCCGTTCTTCGAGTGTTTGCTCAGTTGAATCACATATACTTCTACCACATAATGGCCGTAATCGAAAGAAAATTGCTTCCAACTTTCGGGTTAGTCAATACGAGTGCGATTTACTGTATGAAAAGTATTTTTCTTCCGGATTGTTCTGCGATTATTGCTCTAAAACTCGGCGACCTCGCGCCGAACGGCCCGGAAAAAAGGATGACACCAATTTGGGGCAGAAATCATCCGTTCGGGGTGCGAAATTTCCGCGCCCGGGGGCTGAAGGGTACACAAACGGAACGGGGTTTAATGAAAGCGTCCGACTAATATATATATCTCGTAAATGAATGCGAAGACTTCCACGGATTTGAATAGTTTTTGAATTTGCATTGTAAATACTCGAATCAGTTTTTAGAATTTCTCCGTCGGTATGTAAATTGATTGTCGTCCCGCTTTGTAGGAATTGTCGGGGAGAGTGTACGAGAGCCGTGTAAATAAAATTGTATTATTCCACCCTCTTGGAGCCCCGTCAAGTATTGCGATTTAATTCGCAATTAAGATTCGGACGAAACCGAGGACGAATGAGCGAACGCCAATAGTAATAACACTCGCACTCGATAACGTTTTCGCCTATCCGGGAAAAATATGCTTTATCTGGAAAGACACACTGCACGGATCCTCTCCCGGAAGATGATGTAGTGGTCGTATCAGCGTAATCGTTTTCGGATAAACTGCGGATGCACGAATCTTGTACTCAAACATAGCGTGCCACTGCGTGAAATATGGCCCGGATTAATGCCGCGATTCCCGCGGAGGAAACTATTCCGAAAAGACGATTTCCTCTCGAATTATTTCGTCTCCGACAAATGATATTCCGGTTCGCCGTTTTTACGTCCGCTCCGCTTTAAAAAGGGGAATTCGGCCGAAATAAGAAATCTTCGGGCTTAATTCGAAATTCGTTATAACGCAATAATAACGAGAGAAAGAGCGCGGGATGCGGCGTTGTTGATTTGTCGGCGGCGGGCGGTCGTGATGATCAAGCGCGTCGTAAATCACGGGAATTCATCAAAAAGCGGAATGAAATTCGCGCTTCGTTATAAAATAATTAAGCTAATGTTGTGGTCTTTATTATTTGCCCGGGAAAATTAGAAATTAAAATCGGCAGATAGCGGCGAACCGACGCAAGAAAAACAGGGGCCCCCTCTCGCCCGTATCGGATTTCGCCGGATTTCGAAGCGCCGCAAAACAACCCCGATGCGCACCGATTATTCACCAAAAACGTTTGTCTGGGGAAATCAAACCATATCGCATGTGATATAATAATATCTGGCCTGCCTACTTTGGAGCGTTTTCCTTTTCAAGAAACATGTCAATATCGTGGAGCTTTCGCCGGAGGTCGGACGCCGATACAAGAGATTGATTTGCCGTTCGCAATTTCGCGCTTGCGGGAGCGTAACACGTGAAACACTACTTAATTAATTCCCGATATCTGCTTAATATTTACATTGTGTGTGTCTATACCGGCCACGGTTCGAATCATCGATTCCACTGGATGTAAATGGCTCAATTACGGCCCGGAATTATCTTGATCTAGACAAACCCGGAGCTTGCTTATGTGTACATGGATAAATTTAGTGATCCGTGTGACGTAGGTATTTCTCTGTCAAATACAGCGATATTACGCGTAATTAGGTGGAGGCCACATCGATCACACAAGAGAAAAAGCACCACACTGGGTCATATTGTTTTATTAGAGAATTTTGAGTAGGTAAAAGTATAGTGTGCTTGAGCTTAATTTTTCTCCAAAACGCCAGAAAATTCCCAATCTGTGTATCGGATGTTTTTCGCACTAGGCTGAGTTATTCTTAAAATTAGAAAAATTTAACTTTTTTTAATAATACGTCAATATTTGCTGAGTTTTCCCACTCCGGATGACTCAATTGGAAGCCCATTTAAATTTTTCAGCGGTATCTCGACTACTAAGGAAGTTTCAGCACTTCGAAATTTTTAACAAAAACTTCCTCGAAATTTTCGAAAATTGAAAAGTTACTAAATGTTGTCTAAATTGAAATCTGAATATTTTTGATAGATTTTGAGCAAACTAAGCGATTCCCGCCTCACTCGACTCGATATCTCGACTAATAAGGAAGTTAAAGCACTTTTACTATCAGTGTAGCAATTTTACTACACGCTTAGCAATTTTGGCAATTTTGCTAAATGCTGTCTAAATCACAATCTGAATATTTTTTCTGGTGGATTTTGAGCAAACTAAGCGATTCCCGTCTCACTCGACTCGATATTTCGACTAATAAGGAAGTTACAGCACTTTGAAATTTTTAACAAAAATTTCTTCACAATTTTCGAAAATTGAAAAGTCACTAAATGTTGTCTGAATGGAAATCTGAATACTTTTTCTGATAGATTTTGAGCAAACTAAGCGATTCCCGTCTCGCTCGACTCGATATTTCGACTAATAAGGAAGTTGAAGCACTTGTACTACCAGTGTAGCAATTCCACTAAATGTCGTCTAATAATATGGATGATGAGTGTGAGAAAGTACAGCAGATTTCGCACTGTGGAAAACCGCAGAAAAAAGCGTTCTCCTTGTAGGTCGATCCATCGGCAAAAGCGCACCCCCAGGGCCCCGTTTTTCAGAACGCTGTTCCGGGGGCGGCGGCGCCCCCCGATGCAAATGTATCAATTATCCACGGCGGAGGTGTGCGCCCCCGACCCGGGCCTTATCGACCGCGTGCGGTCCACGGAGGTTCGAGCGCGGCGCCCGCGAGATCGCGTCCGGTCAGTAACGGCCGCCGCCCCCGCACGCGGGCCGGTAATTGATCCGCTCCTGCGGTAGACGCGGCCGATATCCGTTCGGGTCCGGCGCCGGGTTCCCAGGGAGCCATTCCGCCGATATCTTGGCGGGGACGTGCATCAGCGACGGCACCTTAACGGCACCTCGGAGAGGCGCCGCATTTCGCGCGGATAAATAAACTATTAAAAGTTTTATTCGAATTCGCCCGGACGTGCGTCCCCCTTCCCCTCGCTCCGGGAAAGGGCCCGGCCCCCTCTGATTGAAATTGATCCGGACGGGACGGCGGATAAGGAGAGGCGACGCGGCGCGATCGAAAAGTGCAAAACCGGACGCTCGCCGTTCCATTTGTGAAGCTCAAAGCGCCTCGACGCTTTCGGGTAAATAACTCGGGATATCGTGGACCGGGAAACCCGCATGGGATAGGAGTAAACGTAGACATGGCCGGGTAAAAAATGAAACCCTGGACATGTAAATAACAGGACACGGGTAAATCCGCGCGGAATAGTGGCGAAAGTGGATTCGTAGTTGTAGCAAATGCGGAATTCCAGTTTTTGTGAACCCTTTCGGGGTGAAAGTGAAATTCTTTCGCGTTCGACCCTTCGGTCGAAGGTAAATAACACGGAAAATTGCAGATATCTCTCGCGTGCATCGTTATACGCATACGAATGTCGAATCGGTGAGAGTGGCACGATTTTCTGAACTGCGATAATGGACGTGCAATGCGACGTGTCCCGCTGACAATAATAATCTAATTAACCAAAAAAGCAAACTGATGGCGCGGTAATGATTTATTATGATCAGTTAATTGTGTAATTGCGTTTGATTATGTAATTCCGTCCGGTTTTAACGCGAAACGTGAATAAATAATTCGCATTAGGGCTCGGCCGTCCGAGCGATCAATACGGCCCTGATTGGACCATGTCGAACCGACTGTGTAAACTGATTTTGTTGTTCTCTCTGTTGCAGATCGAAGATGCGATGCTAATGTTCGACAAGCAGACGAATCGGCATAGGGGTGAGTGGAAAATTCGCGCCCCCGGATTCGCTGGGGCACGTGTCCGCATCGCGTGAACTCGTAATCCGGTTTCGAGTATCGGGGAGGAAAACAAATCCATCGATATAGCGGCGAGGCGCATTAGCGGAAATCAGCAGTCGGTTTCCGGGAGCAGTCGCGACTCCGGAGCGGGGAAAACAAATAAATACAATTTGCAATTTGGCCGGAAAGTTCGTGAGAGCCGGCCGGGGCGAAGGGGTGGCTTTTCGAAGGTGAAGTGATTCAGACTAATGCCGGGGTAGGCGAGGGACGGTACGGGGTGGAGTTGGCGGACGCAAACTTGGCCATTTCCAGGCGAAAACGTCACCGTGATCAAGTCTTGCGACATCGATAAGGGGAGACTTTCAATTATTGAAATGCACTCGGGGCGGGCGCACCCCTTTCACGCTATAATAATAATTCCCCCCGTCCGCGCGCTACTTTTAAATCATCCTTTTCCAGGGCGGAGAAGCGAATAAAACGGGCCGTCATCGCGCGCATGCAGAATTTAACAAGGGTCGGTGGAGTTTTTCGGCGTGCCGGGTCAAGTGAAATAAAAAATTACAATCGCCGCCCGTCCATAATCCGGCGATATATCTTCCGGGCGGGGAATTGCAGATTGAAATAGAGAGCAGCAACTTTGACCAGTCCGCCTGATCCGGGCTTTATCCCCTGCTGTTCTACTTATCCTCTTCATTCGTCCGAGTTAAATTCGCAGTTTCCGTCCGGCCGGAATGATGCCGGAGTGAAATTATGCGCGCACGATCGCCGGAGTCGATCCGGGTTGACGAAAATTCCAGGTGCGCCGATCGACTTCCATTAGCGCGCCGCCGGATGATGGACGATCGGATCTTTCGGCCCGGCGCGCCGTGATTAATTAATAAACATTAAAAATAGTTTTGTAGCCGGTGAAATTCGCGTTTCGCGCACGTAATTTATCAATGCGGGCGGCCTGGCACCCGTCGTAAATTATTTTTAAGCAGACCGCGCCAACACTTGAGCGCCATTGTCCTCTTAATTAATTCGGCGAGTTTTAAAATTCTCCGCACAATGCACTCCGCCGCACCTGGAACGCGGAATCGGCGAGGAAATCCAGTTTTAACAGATTTTAACCGCACGTGACTGAAATAGAAGCACAACTACAATCCACCAATCAGATTTTATAACTATAGGCCCTACTGTTAAATTCCAAGTTAAAATCGTGTTAGAGAAGAGGTCACGGGTGCAAACAATGACGAGTCACTCCCCGGGGTCTCCTGATCGGAAAATGGCCTCATCGACAAGATAATCTAGGCCCCCAGGAGCCGCCACCACTCATTATTAGCTTTGCCGAAATTAACTACTCCAATATTGATGAACTATTTCTCGTCATAATCCTCCACGGCTAAGACGGCGATTAGGAGCTTTCGTCTAACAATATTTCAGTTTAAGAGTATAGTAATAAAGAGGGAGAGACATGCGAAGTGCTTAGATTTGGCGAGAGATTATTTCTCGTGACGTATTTGCGTCCCCACGGTGGTCTCTTTACTTGATAGCAATAGCGGGCTTAATAGCGTAAAAGGTTTAGCGTGTTTGATTTAAATTTACCCCGCTACTGCGCACTGACTCTTTCCTTGGCGCCGCTAATGTAATTATTTGCTCAAGGTTTAAAATCGTGGCCGGTTATTAATTATATTATAAGTCCGGAATTGCGAATTCTTTGTGCGGAAATTGCACGTGCGAAAAACGTTGCGCGCATTTTTACGAATATTAATGGGCGGCGAATAACTAAAGTCGAGGAAAGCACGCGAGCCGACCCGTAAATACTCTGACCATTAATTCTACTGTCTTATGACGAGAATGGCAACACGCACACGAATTTCTCGGCATTAATTATCGGGCGACCGTTTTCCCGAATAATGATCGAAAACGTGTCGTGCCCCCGGCGGGTTTCGTTCTCGTCGCTATATTAGCGCTAATAAAACGAGAGGGTAAAAAGCGGGGTCGAGCGTTTAAGGAGGAAGCGACACATAAATCGGAGAATACACGTAAATATAATCCGAACAAAGGAAACTGTTTAGCCGGCGACAGAAGTGAATTAAACCGGCCATTGTTATCTGTTGTGTAATGGATGTGGATATCTATCCCACTTCCGAACCGTCGACCGACCAGAAGCAGTATTTCACAGATATTGCGGCGAGGCGGCGTGGGGGTGTTAAAATCCGAAGGGCCTCCCTTCCCCCTGCGGGTCGAACCGAGCCGCCGCCACCGCCGCCGCCGCCGGTGTCGGGTGCTGCGATTTAATTACTGGCGCTGCCACATTAGCGTCCCAGGTAATCGCTTTAATGCCTTCCCGTCCACCCGATATTATACACACTCTAATATCCCGTCATTAGGAGAGCGCCGCATCTCGGGGGGCGGCGCGGACCCTTCACTCTCTTTCCGCGATAATAGCCGCCGCCTATCTCGCTCCCGCGGCCGTGTAACAGCTCGTGAATTTTTAAATAAACGGAATCCGGCCCACTTTCGCAAATTAGCCCGGAGGGAATGCCCCGCCGAGAAAAACGGGGGCGGACCGCCCGGCCAATTTACTAGGTATTAATTGGAGTCTTCCCCATATCGTAGGGAACTTTGTTCGGAAATTGAGCCGAATGGTGAAATCGATCCGCAAATCCAGCATGAACCTTCAAAAATGTTGGTTTTGAAGGAATCAAAATTCTGTTGCCTGGGACTGATTAGGGTCGATTCGATAATGGGAAAAGTGGATTCGGTTACTTTATGCGCAGTTTGACGTGGAAATTCGTGGGGAATTCCGCGAGACCGTGTGTGTGTTCGAACGCGCATTCGATTACGGCCATAATGGAGGAGTCGAGAAGTGCAGTATGCAAATGCTGGGCGTCGAGGGCCAAGAGAGTAAACCGAGTAAATTGGTTCATTGGCTTAACTACATAATAATTCAGGCTCTCGCAAACATGTCAAATTCAGATATAATCGTGGGAAGTTGGCTGGTTCTGGCCGGGTTAAATAATTAATATCAGTCGATAGCGGTTAACGTGAAACTATTGCATAATGCATGCGCCGCAGCGAGAGTAAATTCGAGCGAGACATAATGAAACGCGGGCCCAGGTATTCGCATCCGTTACGGCCCTGGATCGGCGCAGATCCGGCCCGGATTTGCGCTCCAGCCGGATCGCCGCTTTCTGGACAGAATTCCCGGTCGAAATCGAGGAAAACTGGATAACAAGGCGACCGGGGATCAATATCGCGGAGATGATCTCGATCGGTTGGAAAAGTGGAAAGATAGTGGGCGTAATGAATTCCGGGCTAACAAGCAATCACGTGCAGTCCTGACTCTGCAATGTGGTAGCTCGTTAATTCGTGTGTTTATAACCGCACGGGTCAGTCGGCCGTGCGACGCTTGATTTGCGGCCGGCAACGCGTATTCCGCGGATAAACCGCCTTCCGTATACACGCCCGTATATTTAATTGACCATTATGACCCCCTAAATTAACGCCGACGACACGGATAATTTTATATGCCGCGATCGAGTGCCGGCCGCAAATTGACCGCTCGAATGTGCCCGACGTACACCTGAATAACTAAATCGCCCGTCACACGGAAGCCCCCGGGGCGCGCACGAAATCCGACGGATATTTTCGGGATTGTACAGGGTGGAGCGCGCTCATTTGCCCATAAAAATGTCATCCATTGCTATTCATGCATTTACATGCATAATTATTTCTGCATTCAACTCATACAAGAACTTGAAAATCGGCGAAAGAATTTTTCACTGAATTTTAGACCCGAAGGCCCCAGAAAGCTCGTGCCTATCACATAAAGTGTTTAGGAGAACATAGAGAATTCACTTGTTGTGCTATAAGAAAGAAATTATGATGCTTGGGGGTGACAAATAATGCGCTCAATCCCGTTTTAGTATGTTTTTGTTCAAGGATCGAGAAATACAGCATTCAAAATTAAGGGTGGCAGATATATCCGGATATTTGGGTATCCGAACTTGAGAGAAATGCAATATTCATTTCATCAGGATTTTTTCCAGATTTTTATCCGCGGTTAGTCATCCGGATTTTTTTTATTAGGTATATCCGGGTACCAAGAATAGAAGTCAGGATGTATAAGCAGTTGGCAGATTTAGAACCTGAAGAATTTCGGAACCATAGTGAATAAAACATCCAGATTCTATGCGAATAGATACAAACATACAAACATATAATGGTTTTGTTACTTGAATACTGAAATGCCCCTACTTACACCCCATAGGATAAGAATCTGAACGAAAATCCGGATAAATTAGCGCATAAGTATCCGGATAATCTACCTAGGCGGATATGTTGGATAAAAGGGATATCCGGATAAAAACCAATATCCGGATATTCGGCTAAAATTTCCCTTGAACAAAATTATGTCATTCCATGTAATTTGTCCGAGTTCCCAAAACCTCTGCGAGACTTTTTCTTGGCTCGTCTCCTTAGAATACCGATAATTGCGCATTCTACTCTGGTGCGATTCTCGCGATATTTTTCGGGGTCACCAGGAGGCACGTGTTCCTCCGGCGCCACTCCTGCAGGAGAACCGAGCCCGCAGAGACATCTCTGCGCCAACCTGCGTACCGTTCCTAAGGTGGCCCAATATTGATTTTACATTCTTCACGATAGTTGCCCTCTCGTGTGTGCCGGCGGGCGGTAATAAGAACTATCGAATTTCGAGCCCCGCGGACTAAGTATTCAACGACCCGATCGATAATCCGCCCATCCCTCATAACATCTGAGAGACGGCCGCTTAATGACAAAAATATACGATCTCGATCATAACATCACTTTCGTATACGAGGAGGTTTTGTCCTTCAGATTTGCGAGAACTTATTTCGGGGGGCGAAACAGTGTCGGAAATCGCGGCGATTGGAAAGGGCGGATCAAAGCGGGAGAGATGGGTTCGATACGAGGGGCGCATCGCGAATTCGGCGCTCTCTCGTCGTCGATCATCGCCCGTTATTGACCTCCCGGATTAAGAATCCGGCGGCCGGGTTTATTAGGCAAAGTGGGCGAACGCCGAATCCGATATCAGCTCGGCGCATAGTTCCGATACGACGAATAAATCGAATCCGGCGCGGGCGGAATTGCACGCCGGGACGTCACGTCGTTGCGAAACGAAATGCGCCCGGTAATGCGCCGGATTAAATTAGCGGCTCGGGAGACACACACGAGGTAACGAGGTAATTTTACAACATCGCCCGCAGCGGTGCCGGCGTATTATTTTAAACCGATTGCGAGAGGAAAATGCCGGCCCGGCTTTGATCGCTTTTCGGCCGCGCTAAAGCCGTTTGCGCCGGGCGGCCGCCCGTTAAATCGCCCGTAATGTCACGCTCCTCTCTCATTCTTTCGATTGGGCCGCGAAATCTCAAAAACTGGACAGGATTTGAAAGTTTCTATCGATATCTCGTATAAGTCGTATAAACCACACTTTCTCTGGGATTGACCCCTCGACTCGAGACTGTATTGAAACAGGTGTTCCCAGTCCTGGAATCCAATTTTTCAAGTCGTGTGCGAAACAAAGCTTTATGACGCTGTAAAAAATCGAGCCGTTTATATATCACGGGAAATTTTACGCTTTTTTCAGGCCTTCCACCAATATTACTTACTATGCCCACATACAGGGTGTCCGGGACAAAGGCGTTTCAACCCCCAATATTGGAGTTGAAGAAGTAACTTCGATAATATCATGAGTTCTGTAATTTGTGAGAGATCGCAATGAAACACAATATGATTTCACATTACAAGTCTGGAACATCTTTATACAGAACGAATAGGCAGTGACTCCGGTAGAAACGTTTCCGGACGTGTTTTTGCATTAGAAAATCCGACATTACTTACTAAAAAGAGTCGTTCATATTTAAATTGACATTTCTTTTTCAAATTTGAAATTAGTCCTGTGAAGTTTCAAAAACAGAACAACTCCGGCATAGTCCGGTAAAATGTATAAAAGAGGTCAACCAACACTTTCCAGACGTCCCAGTTTTTTTTTTTATCAAAGGTCGTTTTGCACTGAAATTTAAAAAACTCGGAAAGCAGATTACTTTTTCAAAGTTTCCATTTTTGCGAAATTACTTCTTATGCTTCACTCTTGCGATTCTTGTGATATTTTCCTGAAATAAAGGAGACATAGCGGTCATGTGATTTTTCCTGTAACACCCTGTACGATAAGTGCCTTGTGGGCAGCGAACGGAGCAAGAACTCGCAACCTTCAAAGAGAAGTCCACTTAAGGACCGGTCGGTGTGCAGAAAGAACAAATCTATTACCGTCGTCCGTAAAGCCGACAGTTCCAGATCGAGAGATGGCTTTCCAATCAAACGGCGTGTCCGAGAGGCGCCCCCGGGGGGCCCGGGCTTCACGCGGCCCACCCCCGCTCGACTTTCCCCGGTTTTCCGACGGAATTAAAGTCGCTCCTTCCCGTTTTTAATACGATTAATGCACTTGCCTCGTATTGTTTACGTTTTTTGCGGCCGCGTCCCGCCATTAAATTTGCATTCGGGATGATGGTATTACGGTTACCGCCGTTTTTCGAGCGCAATTTATTAATGCACCACGGCAGCGATTCCTTTACGACCGTCCCGCCCGGTAAGAGATTGCACATTAAAAATCAAAACTAATCACTCCCGTCGCCGATCACGTAACGCGACGTAACCGATCGATCGCGAAATATTTTTCGAGCGCGGCCGTTTAATAAAATTGTCGCCGTTTTTATCCGGGGGAGGGAAAAAAACGTCGATATTTCACGGGGTAAGTGGCGTGAGGTTGCCGTAAATCCGGGGCGGAGTGAGACCGCACACCGGAGTCAAAATCCGGGAGCGGTTGTGCACAATCTCTTTGACTCCGCAGATTTATGCCGGCGAGTGTCATACGTGCGGCGCGGTGATTTGCGTGCGCGGCATGTCGGTATACAAGGGGCGCCTTTTTATTTTCGGCGTTTCGGCCGTTTTTTCCGAGACGGCGACATATCGCGGGGCGGAAAAACCGGGCACTTTTCACGAGGGCGCCCCGTCATTGTTCGTCCTTCCAATTAATCGGCGCTTATGCCGATGCGTCCGGGCTGACGAGCGCCGCTCCCTCTGTGACGTGACGGGCCGTCGTTAATTTAATCGCCATTTATTTTCGCATAGACGGACGGTATGCGGCGCAATTTCCGATCCGCCAGATGGCCAGACGGCGACCTGCACCTACAAATGACCGTTTGAATATTTAATCCTCTTTTATTGGGTCCGCCGGAACCTCTCTCGCGAACGCAAACACCGCCGGCCCCGGAATTCTATCAACCGTCGTGGCGTCACGAGCGTCGAATCGAAATCGGCGCACTTTGCGCCGTCATAATCCGGGAATTATTCCTCCGCATCGACCGGGGGTAGTTTAATCATGCGGTCGCGAGAATTGTCCGATTCGCCGAAAAACGAGGAGGTATGTGACGTACGGCCGTTTCCAATCATCGAAATGCTCCGGTCGCCGCGACTCGCCGGAAAGTAATTCCTGATATTGGATGTATCAGGACGGTGACGTAAAAAAGCGCACGGACGGTGGATATCATCCTCTCCGGCGGCCGTGATATTAATGCATTGCGGCACCCGGTTCAATTTCGAAATTGGCTGATAGTTCGAAATATTGTTACGCTCAGTCGGTCGGATTATGCAGACATTTTATTAAATTACGGAGCGTTGCGGACTCGATTTGTTGTGACATACGCGCGCACCGCACGCGCGGCTCGGATGGATGTTTTCGGACATCCAACACCGCGGCTCCGGTGATAAATGTACCACCTATGATCAACCGAATTCGCGTTCAATTCCAATTTCGGAACGCCGATTAATGCGCAATCGAGCAGCAAACAAATTCTCCAAAAGGACAACCAAAAATTATTCAACTGAAAAATAAGGCCATATTCGAGGCCATATTATACTTAAAGTAGTTTAACAGATTTCTTGACTAAATAAGTTCAGAAAATGCATAATTTTTTTCGAACTGCTCACTATACTGGGAAAGTCACAAATCATACCCCCACGTCAGGGACGAATTCTCCTACGAAATAAAGAAAAAATTTGGAAAAAAAGTTGTAGGTCGAAAATGTATAATGGATACAGGGTGTCCCATTGAACATTTCCACTGCATTTAAATAAAGAAGAAATAAAGTAAAAGTTGTAGATCGAGAATGTATAATAGATACAGGGTGTCCCATTGAACATTTCCACTGCATTTTTTACTTAAATGACGTCTTAAATCGAAAACAAGTATCAAAAAAATTAAGTCTATGATTTCAACTTTCAAGAAAGCTTTCAACGATTTCCGCATCTTTCATAATTCCAGAGATGTTGCGGTTTTGGTGCAGTCGATCCGATGACAAAAATACAAAATTTCGAGATTACAACCATATCACAAAATACTCTAGATGAAAAAGACAGCTCACAATATTTTAACTTATCTATTAAAGAATTTGATATATTAGTGAGAAACATCTATAAAATGTAACATCAGATTTCGTCTAGTTTTCATGAAAAAAGCACATGAAAGCTTTGAGTTAAAAAACCTTCAAATTTGATAAGAGGATTTCTTTGAATTTTCAACCCATTTCTCATGGCGTTCACTAAGAATTGTGACGAAAAGTTAGAAATTGACTAAAAATTGAAAATCCAACTAGGTATTGACTTTGTGAACCAAAATTCGACAAAGTGTAATCCAGTTTAGTTAACAGAATATCTGTAATAATTTATGGGTATTTTCTAATTGCATTTTGTGAAAAACGGGCAATTTTAAACTGTGTATACAAATACGATACTTTGCTGTTGACCAAGTTTATAGGCAAAGTGTTCAAGTCTGTTCGGAAAACCGAATCAGATTAAAATTTTCCCTACAAGGGTATTTTCGTGTCGGGGCCTTGAATTTCGGAATATCCGCTGCGATGACGTGGCACAGTCGAAGGGTTGGTTTTTGGGCTGGGTCCCGGCCGGGATTATAAATCGGACGGAGAGGGCGCGGGGCGAACCTCGGGGGCGATATTGTCTTTGGGCTCCTTTTCATTTACCCCGTGCGACGCCAAGACTGCGCAAACACGCAGGTGAGATATGCGCCACCTGGTGTCGTCATTAATCAGCGGTGGCATCTCTAATGAATCAATCCGGGGTGGTGTGCAATGATACCGGGGGAGTTTCGGCACGTCCGTCACCGCGGGGGCCGAGCCTTCCGCATCCGCAACGCGTCATCCGTCTTCATTTAACGGGGCGCTCGTCCGATGATGCACGGCGCGGTTTGTTAATTCGCCGCAAAAACGACGATAAATGAAGCGGCGCCCGCTATCCGATTTCGCGTTATTCCGTTACGTCCGATGAAAGGAAACCGTAAATTGTCCGGAATTCGGTTTTACGACTCGTGACGCACGTCGCGATGAGGGCGCGGCCCGCGGGGGCCCCGATTTTTCGGATCTCACGCGCCACCACTATCGTGATTGACGAGGAAGCGATGAGCTTTCGGCCGGCCTAATCTCGCGCCCCTCCGGCGCTAAATGCAGTTTTTACGGCCGCGGGACGGACGTTATCGGCCGCGAAAGTCGGCCGAAATTAGCGCAGACGAGCGCGAAACTACCCCCCGCACGAATGCGGATACATAAATCGCCGGGAAATTTCGCTCAAAAACTCGTATTTATTAGCGCGATCTTTCATGTCCCGAGAATATTACCGACTGATGTGAAATATCCCCATTTGAATAATACAATTCACCTTTGTTGTACCAAAGTTGCGTGCGCGGACGGTATTAAATAAATAATACGCCTGAGGGCTCATGTACCAATGAAAGTCATCCAGATGTACGTTATTTGAATACATTTGTATAATGCGTAAATGATTTTATTAATTCGACCACCGTGACCCCGTCTAGTCGTACACAATGAGACGGCAATTGGATGGTATTCGATCTAATCAATTGAGGAGCAAACATAATACCAAACCAGACGAATCTAGAAGATTCAACTAACGATTCGAAAAGTGAAGATTATATTCTTATTCCTCAAAAAACAAATCTCCTACTTTCCAAAAAACGTTTCTCCTGTATGTAGGTACACGATTTATTGACACTTTGGCACATTTTCCTACTTTGAATACTTATTACCTGAAAAAAATTACAGATGGGATCGTTTTAAGTTTCTCTTTTTGCAGTATGAAGTGAAACATTTGTGCTACTTTACTTAATTGCTCATTATTATCTATAAGCAAAAATCATCCTCTGACTTGGTCGCCATATACAATTCTTGAGTTGAAAATTGGTCAAATTTAGCGCAATTTTCACGCCAGATCCGTGCGTCATTTTCCAACCCTACAAAGCATTCAAAACTGACCTGAGCTTTTGAGCTGTTCCTTTCGCATTCAAACTCTCGGTACCACTTTGTTCTAATACACTACGAGCGAAACCATGTTGGTAGCACATATCTCGTCATCGGAGGCCTAATAATACCGGGTGCTTCTTTCGCTGCGGTGTAATCCGTCATTAACGAAGGAGCTTTTCGAAACTGAAACCCGGAGATAAAACGGGCCGGGCTTTCGACTTTCTACTAGTCGCGCCTAAGTAGTCGGGCATCATAGAGAACCGGGCAGTCCCTTTGACCGTGCCGGTTCCGACAAGTTTAAAACCAAAGTTGCCGGGCCGTTTTTGCCATTTGCTCGTTTCGCCATTTCGGTACGCCGCTCCTCCTCCCGCCCGTCAAAAGATCGACACGGAAAGCCCGCTTTTGCGGCCGCGGCTCCCGATGCGGATGGCCGCACCGCAGAGAGACACAGGGCCGAACTTTCCGGGTGTTATTCGGGACTTACAGTTCGGATCTTGCCGGCCCCCTAATCCGCATTCCGCTTTTTCCGGGGCCGGCGGCGGCGGCGGCTGTAAAACGCAGATTAGGGTCCCCCGTTAGCATTAACTAGGTTTATTGCATTGCGGAACACCTGCCGCGCTGTAAATTACCGGCGAGTATCTAAATATTGCGTGAGCGTATGCATATCAGAGGCGGCGCTTCGCCGCCCCCCGGCGGGCGTCGAGTGCGTGCGTGTGGCGTTTTGCGCCCCCGTATCTCCCTAATTGCGGAACCGTGTTGCCGAATCCGCTCGTTCCCGTTCGTCTTCCCTAGTTCCTCGAGAATTCCGGATTCGTCCCTTTCCTGTTCATTAGCGGTTTACACGTGCATCGAGTATGTGAGCTTTTTCACCGGCCGAGAGAACCGCGTCACGTGTAAACCGAGTCGTATTCACGGCTTACTTTGTTGCGAACGCTTGAGCCCTACATCGACATTAATTAGGGCGTCACACTGATACATAAACGCGACATTATGGAGGGCTTTGAGTGCAATTTCGGCCCTCCGAATTCTCCCGGATATAATAACCGAAGTTTCGACCGGATACACGCTTACCCTTTCAGGTCGACCTTAATAATAAAAACGGTGCGGACGTTTCGATCGATAAAAACCGCAATTTACCTACGGTCGTGTTCGGCCTTTGTGACAAAGTCAATGTTGATGTTGGTTCTGTTACACGTCGGCGTGTAATAAATTACGGGCGGGAGGCGAGATTGCGATACACACTTTCGTTTGTGTCAAAAACTTATTCGGCCACTTTCCGGCTCGTTCACCTGGATTAAGCTCGGCAACACACGACTAAGCGCGGCAATCGATGGCGCGAAAGCTCATCGTCGGCCCCTTATGACGTGATTCGCCATTAATTAGACCTTTATAAATTGCGATTCGGGCGGATGTTTAGTAGACTGTGCGGTTTTCGGCTCTTAGGTAATTTACGTACGGTGCGCTCGCCGGATCAGTTAAGGAGCATTAGCGGCTGCCGCAAGTCGATATTTGGGGATTTTCTAGTTCGCCCGAAATTGATTCGAGCGATTACGGCCTTAATGGGGGCCATTAAAAACGGGACGATAATCGAGGCGACGCGCCCAACTTTTACGGTTGTTGTTGTTGTCTTGACAGGGAGGACGGTTATTCCGGGAGTTTGCATTATAAAACGGGGGCGCTCTCGCATCCGTGCCATGGCCGAGGCGCCCTGAAATATGTATGGGCGACACCTAATTATTGCCGGGCCATAACTGTAATCCCCCCGGCTAGAATACCAAATTTCGGCCCGTAAAATTTATGGTGTTGTATACAATGTACGGGAATTATGAACGCGGGGCCTCAGCTTTCTGTTTATGGGGACGGTTGTGTGTATGCGCGAGATTTAAAATTTCATTAGCCGGAATTAATGGCGACTTTTTTACAAAATTAAGCCCGGAATGAGTTGATTTAACAGGGGCGACGCCCGAAAACGCCCGATTTGCATCAAATTCGCCCTAACCACATATACGACAAACAAAAATTCTTACACATTGGATTGATCGAAAAGTTCAGTGCTTTACATTCGTAAATTATCTGAAAAATCAAGGTACTCTTATTTACTTAATCGAAAGAACTAGTCTAACGAATTTTGAGTAAAACATCCAGTGTAACAAATTTGCACTAATTCGTCGTCACTTTCTGTCCGCCCCTGGAAAATGGCAGAAAAACGTCTTTCCGGGTATAATACACCTCGGGGTGACGTCATCCTCCCCTTATTCATCGATCCTTTTGGGCGACGCGTGGGGAAGAAGAGGGCTGGTGCAAAAACCGCATCCGCACGTAAAAATGGACGCGGGGGCCCATCCGAAAGTGTTTCGGCGACACGACGACGCGCAATACATCAGAGGGGGAGCGGGCCCGGCCTCCCCCAGACACTCGCACGCTTGGGGGGTCGCCGCCACTGGGGTAAACATAGGCGCGATCCGTTTCCGCGGGAAGGGGGGCGGTCGTGCGAATGTTTTCGGAAATTGGACGGGGCCGGAAAAATGGCCCGGAGTCCCGGAATCGCGGGACGCGTCTGGGAGATCCGGGCGCGCGGCTCGTTACTGGTCGGAAATTGACCGGACGATCGCACATTACCGCGCGCCCAAAGTCTTCGTCTTTTTAACCGGTTTTAATCTGGAGGGCACTCGGTTTTTCCGAATGATTAGTGTGGGTCGGATCGTGAAAAATTCGTCGGTTCGACGAGTGACGTGCGGTCGTCTCCGCCACATTCACGTGGACGGGCGAATTCCATAAATAACCGATGCGTGCAGAGGGAGGACGACCCGTTCCGATTGGAAAATTTCCCATCAAAGGCTCAAATTTACATTATAATTTATAACTCGACCCGATTTCCATTTTTGCAGTGACCCACGGAGGCCATCACTCTTTAAAATAGCGTGCGAGTACACAGGGTGGCCCGCGGAAATGGAACACTGAAAATATCGCACAACTTGATGATGAATTTTACTAAATGTCGTCTGAATCGAAGTCTGGATACAATTCCTGATAGATTTTCAGCAAAGTAAGCGATTTCCGCCTCACTCGACTCGGTAGCTCCACTAATAAGGAAGTTACAGCATTTTGAAATTTTCGACAAAAGTTTCTTCAAAATTTCTGAAAAAATTGAAAAATCTCTAAATGTTGTCTAAATCGAAATCTGGACACTTTTTCTAATGGATTTTGAGCAAACTAAGCGATTTCCGCCTCACTCGACTCGATAGCTCCACTAATAAGGAAGTTACAGCACTTTGAAATTTTTGACAAAAGTTTCTTCAAAATTTTTGAAAAAATTGAAAAATCACTAAATGTCTAAATCGAAATCTGGACACTTTTCCCGATTGATTTTGAGCAAATCAAGCAATTCACGCCTCACTCTGGGTGACTCCGGAGCAACTGACTGCGAGAAAACTCCGGGTGATTCTACGTAAACTCCCGGAAACTTGCGTGGTTCTCTTTCTGATCAGTTTTGATGTCTCTAAAGGGTCTAAAATTTTCGAAAATTCTCAAAATCGCGAATTTCGGTAAACTCTGAAATATTCTTGAAATTTCCAAAAGCCGTAAACTCCAGTGTACCCGAAATCGAATCTCCTCCGTCCTTTTCGAACGTTTCACTGTCGCGGATCACCCCGTACAGCGCGGCGTGCATTGACGATATTTGCGATGAAAACTCGAACGTGTAAAATTCGATTTGGCGGTCCGGGGTCCCAATTCGCGGCCGCCGGCACTTTCTCTCGGCGTGTATTGTGTTATCCGGGCGCGAGAGTCTCCTCTCGGGGGGCATTTGTCTGTGTGTGGCGTTAACTACGGCGATAAATAACCCCAGGCCTCATCTTGGAGTGCCGAGTTTACAGCAACTCGACGACACGCTGATATGTGAACATAAACAAGACGCACGCTCGCAATTGAATTAAATGATTATGTCGTTTAGCGTCGTTCTCTCGCTTCCTCGTCGCCGACGCCCGGCCAGATTTCGGCCAGATTCCGCACACACGTCAAGATTTACGCGGATTAAACCGATCCGACCCCGTTATTAATCTCGCAAACTGAATGTAGAACAAGTAGGGAAATTCGCGATTGCGATGTCGATTCGCGGGGAAATTCGCGTGCGAGCCGGCTCTTTATCGGCGGGCGTGAGGAATTTGGGGAAGTCGGGGTCATTACCGCCGGGGGAGGGAGAGAATCGTCGACCTCGCGATTCGGGGGTAAACAGAGCGGCCCCGCTCTCGGCAAACAGAGGGTGGATGTGGTGACGGAAATCATTATAAAATGGCGAACGAAATTGGTTGTAGCGAGTGTGGGCCGCGGAATTGTGCAAACAGCGCTCTCTCCGCTAAGTAGGTCTGAAATACGAGTCGCAGTCGTCCGCGACGTCCCCGGCTCGGTATCATCCCGCATTCGGGGAACGTTCGGATGCCGCAAGGGCGGGCCGCGTTCCGAATCGGCCGGATTACACGTAATAAAAGCAAATATTTAAGTGGCGTTTAAGTGGGAGACATTCAATTACTGGGCGCGCTCTAGTCGGTGAACGACTGGAATAAGAGAGGGCGCAAAATGTTGCCCCGGCGAAATTAACATTTAGTTTCTGCAACGAAGCCAATTATGCACTGAGGGTGTATAAAACACCGAAACAGGCAAACGCCAAGAAACGTCGTATTTTCGGATACTTATACCAGCTTGAGTTAGGAAAAGTTCCATTTTTCCTATTAAAGGCGGATAAAATATAACCCGCACTAACTATCATTCTGGACCTAGCCATTCATTAAGTCGACTCACATTCAGAAAGATGGTATTATCATCAGAAAGTTCTATTAAATCAGAAGTTTCTAAAGATTTCTACAGCGGAAGAAAATGTGTACAGAAGCATTACACTGACAATATCAAAAATTCCTCAAAGCTCCATATGCATCTTTTTTAAATTCAAAGTTTAATGATTCAAGGTCTTTCTCTAACGCCAGAAGAAAAAATGTTCACTGCAGAACACGGAAAAAGTGTTTTTTGTGTACGAAAAAATAGCTATTTGTATATCTAGTCAAGAAAATTTTTAATTACAATATCTAGCCTGAAAGCGTATAAGTATTTGAACATTTTTCCAATTCTTGGTAACCATTCCTCCCATGTGACACCCTGTAACTATTGAGCCTTTTCGTACCAACCCATACAGCAACTTTCGTCTAATTTTAATGATGGGTACATGAAGGACTGCTATGAGGCGCGAGCTCTGGGACACCCGGTATACTCGGTTGAGATTTTTCCCACTTCATCATCGTAAACGCCGTCCGGGATCCATCTCTGCGCTCCCGCTCTGTTTTCCCCGCTGCGCAATTTCGCGATGCAGTAAAAGGGCGTAAAGGCGAAATATGACAGAGAGTTGCATCCGTTCGTTCGCGAGAAAGCGGGACAATAAGGGAGGAGGAAACGCCACGCGCTCGCATTATACGTCGACAAACAAGTGATCGGGGCCGGGGCGAATCAATGTGGCGGCGCCTCGGTGTCGCCAAAAGCGGCCCTTCGAGCCCCGCAAGGTGCAGGCGTCGCGGCGCCGGACCCTACCGAGGGCGCCCCGCTTTCGCCCCCTCCGAGAGACGCGGATGCCGTCCCGCGAGGCGTCCGCCTAATTGGACACGTGACGAGTTCAAGATTTGCATCGCGAGGTGTAATGACGGAGCCCCGGGGGCCGAGCGGCCGGCACAATTGAATCGGCGGGTTCTTCTCCCGTATTAATAGACCACTTCGGGGCGGTCGCGGATGAAATGCGGGCCGCGCGACGCTAAGTGAAGCGCGCCGCGTTATATTAATAACGTGTTCCGACTCGGCGGTATTGCGTTCGGATCAATTATTCATTTGTGCACGGAGGAGGTTCCTGCCTCCGAACTGCCGGAGTTCTCCGGGCGGTAGACGATCCGATATTGCACGGGAAATTACTCAAAATAACCGTAAAAAGCTCGAAAGCTCGTCGGTATTTCCCCAAGTGGTTTTTGCACCTTGGAAACTTTGTGGTGGTGAATCGTTGATGAAAGCTCTTAACGATTTTCGCATCTAGGCTAGGTCCGAATGAGCTTGATGAATCGAGAGCTTTTCGTTGTTGTGATACATTCTAGGTTAACATCTTCGTTTCAAATAAATTGCGTGTTGAAACATCTTCGAAAGTACAGTTTCATGATAAAATCAGCAAAATATTGTCGAAATCGTTAGTACATACTATCAGAATACTCAGGACAGGAGATCGCAAAATTTGCTTGAAAATAGTCATAATCACTAGTTCATTGACAGAACTTCAAAAATCAGTTAAATTACAAAATTTCGCAGTGGCAACTCTAAAATTGATCAAATTTCTTCAAAATAGCCAAAATTGTGAGAAAATTACCACAATTATCAAAATCTCCAATCAGTTCATTGAAATACAAAACATTATCAGGAAATTGTCGAAATCGTTAGTCCATACTATCAAGAATACTTAGGAGATCGCAAAATTTGCTTGAAAATAGTTATAATCACTAGTTTACTGACAGAGCTTCGAAAATTAGTTACCTAAATCACAAAATTTCGCAGTGGCTAGGCCAAAATTGACCAAATTTCTTCAAAATATCCAAAATTGTGAGAAAACCACCGCAGTTATCGATATTTCCAATCAGCTCATTGAAATTGACAAAATATTATCAGGAAATTGGCGAAATCAGTACATAGTAAAATCATGAAAAATCCTCACAGTAGGAGCTCGAAAATTGGCAAAAATGCTCGAAAATCATTTGAACATAGCCGAAAATGTAAATCGACAGAATCGCCAGATCGCCAATTGGGTTATTGAAGTTCCTAAAATGAAAACTCGAAAAAATGTTGAAATCGCTCATAAAATTCTCACAGTAAGCCACAGCTACTCGAAAATGGCTTGAAAATAGCCACATTTGGCAACATCATCAATCGGCCTATTGAAATTGTTACAAAATATTACTAGAAAACTGAAAGCAGTAAAATCGTAAAAAACCAGCTACAACCGCTTAAATTTCCAATGAAAATTAAAAAAAAATATATTACCAGAAAATTATCAAATCTGCTTAGTTTTATATGCATGTACATTGAAGCCGAAAAGTGGTCAACTCCTTGATTTGCAGACCCATTTAGGTGCTTTTTTCTTTCCGGGCGCCCCCTCGGAATACCGGATGAAGCCTTGCACCTGTTCCGTGCGCGTCTGTCGATACGATTCAATGACTTCCCATTTGGTTATACCTTCTTCAGGTGCGCGGCGTCCATTCCATTGGCGGGAGGCCGCTCCCCCAGGATGTCATTATTGTAGGTACAAGTCGGTGCTGAGTGGTGACATTTTCAGGCGTCCGTGGGGATCCATGTAATTCCGAGCTCGCTCTGACATTTCTACACCCAAATGATCCATCCGGCGAACTGCCTGGCGCGCGTCTAAATGCGACATCCCCGAAGTACCGATTTATTATTAAAACCACCGTCATCAGCGGAACGCCGTTTTTCCGATCCTCCCCCCAGCCGCTCCGGGTGCACGAAAGCTCCGACATTTTTCGCGCCCACAAAGACAAAGGGCCTTTCGGTGTCGTGTCGGGACGAATCTCGGTCGCGCGCATCGTTAAACAGCTCTTCTGACCCGATAGAGGAATGGCAAGGCTTCGTGTGGATGCACCGCAAAGTTTGAAATACCGGCGGTCACTTTTGCGCCCGATAGTCGCCATCGCAGGCTGCAAACGCCACTTTTTTAACGATCTCGGGTAATAAAAACAGACTTTCAATCCGATGCAGGACGAAAGCTGCACGAGTGTGGGCGAGATGATGAAATATTTTCCCGATGTGGAAAAACGTCTGACGGCGTCGTTAGCCTGCATCAGAGCGGCAATTTGCTCCTTGCGTTTTATTTGCGTCATTTTGAAGAATTATGTCGGCGTCGTGTAATTTGTACACAAAGTAACACAGGCGCTTTGACTGAACCCCAAAGTCGTGCGCTTTAAAGCGTCAAATATCGACGACGATGTTCTCGACCCGATTCGCCGTAATTCCATTTCCCGTTTCGAGTCCGGACGATGATCACACGTCGCGTCTGAAAGTCGGTATAATTGCGCTCTTTTTAATTGCGTCACTGATGGATTCCGTCAATTTCCATGAAAATGCATCCGCGAACCGTAATAATACCTAGAGCGGGCGGAGAGAAAAAGGGCTTTCGCGCGCTCACATATCTGCATTAAATGTGTCAGATTATAAGCTATGAAACTCGATTTGCATAATTGTGTTGTTTGATATACGGCGTTTTTTATTTTCCGCGGTGTGCGGAAATTGTGTCTCTGTTCCCTCCACCTACCCAATTGAAATATCGACCGGGGGATGAAAGAGCGCCCGAAAAACACGCTCCATTTTCGAGTGCATTTGTTACGATGGCGGACTCGACGTGTTCCGTTAATTAATAACGGGTGTCAGGTGGGGCCGGCCTGTCTATACACTCACCCCGACCATGAATCGGGGTTATTTATCGCCTTGGCCCTTTCGGCGTTTGCTGCAAGACGACCCCGATCGACGGCGACCGGGATAAAACTGAATAATCAACCCGATTTTCGCGGTTTCGAGCACGTGAAATTCCGTGTAATTTACGTTCGTTCCGATGGGGATTACGGTGCGAGCGGGGCATTATTATTATGGCGCAGGGGAAGTCGATATTCGTCGGCGACGTATGCACATATCATCGTTTAATCTCATTTAGAGCGACGATATGAGCCGACGCGTATTAAGCGGGGCGCACACCGCCTGTGACAAAAGACCGGGATTCCGCCGAATCGGCGGGTTTTCTTCTTCTTTTCGCGGTCCCGGCTGTCACGAGGAGCGCTTGAGGATGAGTTATTGCCTATCTGTTGGACTGAAAGGGGGAAATGGGAAGGAAAAGCTCTCTCCGGGACCCAATCTCTCTGACGCACGTGCGCTATCGCATCCGCAAACTCCCTCTGAATAATATTTTCAACAAATCTCGAAAACGCCTTCTCTCCTTTTTTCTCCCGGCCCTCCTCCACTTATTTATTTGAGGCGCCCTCGCGCCTCGGCATAATTGATAAACGGGAATTACGTCCCACCTCATTCTCGGAATGCTCTCGCTTCAATCATCTCAGAAATCGCAAACACGCCCCGAAATGTATCGAGTCGTCCGATATCGTTTTACCTCTGTTAATAAATTAAACACGAGTCGGACGTGAAAGAAACGCCTCTAGTTTGCATTCAATCCGCTCAAGACTCTTGAAAAATCGTTATTGAATGATCCTAACCCGGCGCATCCGCCACTTTTCGCATATTAATCAATCGCGTAGACACTCGATTAAGCTAAATAGATCACTTTCGCGAAAAGCTTTTCATTCACACTCCGCGAAACATAATAAGCCCGAATTCGATAAAACTCGAAGCTTTCAATTTTCCGAGGCGCCAACATGATGCAATTTCGCGTACGGAAAATCTGTCCGAAATTTTCCGGCGGCGTCAATCCGTCGGCCGTTTAGTCCGAGATGTGTGCGCCCGCTAATGTTTATGGGGGTGGCAGGACTCGCGTGTCAGCAACGTTCCGGCCCTTGAGGGTGTCGTAAAGTCGAGCAAAAGTGGCAGAGGTAAAACGGGGGAAATTCCGGTGCCCGTAACAGTTATTCATGCATCGATGCAACGATAAAACGTGACGTCCGGGAGATACACACACAACGGCGGAGCCAGGGTTAAGATAAAAAGTGGAACTTTGTTGTTTATAAACCGCGCTGTCAATTTTCGATATAGCGGCAATCGCGGGAAATGGGTTCAGACAAGCCCCGCAAACGCGAAAGTCGATAAAAGTCGGATTTCAACCGGCGGCAACATTAGGCGCAACTAAAAATAAAACCGTGCGCTTCTTCCCGGGCTTTAAAACAATACTTTGTCGCCGGTTTACGGCCGTTTTGGTGCCCCTTTTTAATCGGAGTCGCGCGAGCTGAGGCCACCTCGAATTAGTCACCTCTAAATAGGTAATTGGGTTTTAAACGACGTTTAAAAGCTTAAGCCTTCTTTACACTTTGGGCGAACGGTTTCGGCGCCAGAGTGCCTAAATTAACGTTTTCAAGGCGTTAATAAAATTCCGCCATCCGCTTTAATGGCACTTTATTACGTGTGCGTATCTGATGGGGGGCGCCGCCGCCGCCTCGAGAGCCGACTTTCGTTTCGTAATTGGGCCGAAGAAGAGACCCGGAGAGAACTTTTTAATCTGCCAACCTGTCCGCCTGCATGAACATAACATGTATAAAAAGTTTGGAAAATGAGCGTCCCGCAACCACTGTACCGGAGAGAACAAATAATAAACGACATCGGAAACCGCGACCATTTCAAAAGTTACATTTCTGTTTTTCTGTTTCAGGTTTCGGATTTGTCACATTTCAAAGCGAAGATGTTGTAGATAAAGTTTGTGAAATCCACTTCCACGAGATTAACAATAAAATGGTAAGTTTTGTTATGTGCGATGGTTCTTTATTATTTTTGTGCGCTCAAACTTCATTCGATAAGTTTCGTTATATTATTGGGAACGACATTCAAAATTAAGTTGGACGTTTATGGATTTATTTGCGCCGGAGCTTTCCGCACCGCGACTTCCGGGGCCAGTTGGCACACTTTTCCAAAACAGAGCCATTGTGTTACCAACACGACCCACCTATACAACACTTTTTCTGAGATAATTACGGCGATTATCGCTAAACGCATCGCACGATGTTCGGACTAATGGAAGTCTAAAAATAATACACGCATTATCATTGGCCGTCCTCCAACCGCTTTTATTTGCATTTCCTGATAAGATTATCGTTTTCGCATAAACGTGTTCGTCCACCATCGCTGTGTCGGCCAAGTCGGAAATTGCATCTTGAAATAATCCGCAGAATCGTGGAGCGCGTGCCAGAAATGGAAATAAACCCTCGTTTCGAGATTTCGACTCGAGCGCACCACTAAAACGATACCTGCAGGTGAATAAACATAATAAACATATGCAGCCCTCGCTCCGGTGAACCCCCGATGCCATTTAATTACGTCTGCGAGCTGGGATCAAGAAGATTAAGAACTTTGCGCTGGCACTGCGCAATAATTGTAACCAGACAGCGGTGGGATACCAAATGTTCAATTTCGCAGAGGAGCAAAAATTGTACACAACTCCCACAAATACTGACTTTCTAATTTCGAAAATAAGGAAAAAGAGCCTATATGCAGCCATTTCAAACTCAACTCAAAATAGAAGCTCTGAAAATTGTTGAAAAAATCGGCGGCTCAGAAGTGAAAATCAGGGCGAAATTGGTAGCTATTGCTATTAGTTTGAGAGGATTTGCGGGATGGACGGTTCCGGCCCGTTATCTCTCGATCTAATTAAGTGGAAGAGAATGGCGGTCGGTTTTTTTTCTGCGCGTTCGGGGGAGGCGTCGTGAGAGCAATTCGGGTCGGAAGACATTAAAATGGGCCCCGAGTGTGGAAGAGTTCGTCGGTAATTGGAAGCGTTGCCCTGCAAATCACTCCTGATTGTAAGACACGCCATCGGCCGGGCAAACAGGCCGGAAGATATATGGCCGGCTCACGTCTAAAGCTCGGGCTTGTAAAGTTCGGGGGCGGGAGGGAGCGCGCCGCTTTGTCACGGCGGAGGAGACGAGGGCGCGCTCGAAATTCCGGGACGACACAATTCGCAAACATAAACATCTCAGGGACTAATTCATGCCGCTGCACGATATTAAAACACCCCTAAAGAGGAAGTGCACCGACGACGAAATTCCCATATTAATATAACGTACGCGCGGGGCTTTCGCGAGCTTTATACTTACCTACGTACACCTGGTATGGACGAACTTACCGATTCGCCAGTCGAATAAGAAACGCGCCACCCGATTCGGGCCGCCCTCTTATAAAAAGCTCATTTCCGGTGTTGAAAGCTCATCGGTGCCGGTTATCCGGTCGCTCGCCGGCGTATTGCGGCCGCACACACAATAGAAATTACTCCGGGTTTTGTAGTGTATAAAATGCAATTTACATGCCTCCCGAGGGAGTGATGTTTCCGTCTTACCAACTCAGACGGCGTTCAGGGGATAATGATGCAAGAAAAGTCTAAGTGACAACGTTATTAATGCGCTCCGGTAATAAGGGCAGGCACCGCGCCGCCCCCGGACGCCCGTACTCCCCGGGCCGGACAAATGCCTCCCTCGCGCCATCTTTCCGCCTCCCCGAACCGCAGATCCCGGTTAAACCGTCGAATGGATGTTCCTCTCGTTTATCCAGACGGCGGCCGGCTGTGGGGTAGATCGACCGGTGAATGAACAATGTTCGTCTGCACCTGGGCGGTGCATTGTTCATTCAATAGCTCGTTCGAAAGTATGCTCTAGACTGGCAAAAATGGATGCTCAAATGAGCCGTGTAAGCGAGCAGTGTTTTGAACTGAACGCCATCCTGTTGTGGCTTTTGCTATGCATATCATATTTCAATTACTAGAGGAAAATTCAGCAAAATGTTACTTTGGATCATCGTTTCTGACCTGTTTCATTACAAAAAGAAAAACTGATGGTGTTCCTTAATAAAGGTCGACTTGACAACTTGACGTTGTTTACACTGACTCCAGTAATCTGAACACCTCCTTGCATTTGGCAATTTGTATCAAAAGGTATCAATGAATATACTCACCAGAAAATTAAATCAGCAAAATTTTGGGTTAGGTTAGGGCATTGTTTCCGACCTGTTTCATTACTAGAAGAAAAACTAATGGTGTTCTTTGATAAAGGTCGAAACTTGACGTTGCTTACACTGACTCCAGTAATCCGAACACCTTGCATTTGGCAATTTGGATCAAAAGGTGTCAATGAATATACTCACCAGAATAGTAAATCAGCAAAATGTTGAGTTGGGTCATTGTTTCTGACCTGTTTCATTACTAGAAGAAAAACTGATGGTGTTCCTTAATAGAGGTCGAAACATGACGTTGCTTACACTGACTCCAGTAATCCGAAAACCTCCTTGCATTTGGCAATTTGGATCAAAAGGTATCAATGAATATACTCACCAGAATAGTAAATCAGCAAAATGTTGAGTTGGGTCATTGTTTCTGACCTGTTTCATTACTAGAAGAAAAACTGATGGTGTTCCTTAATAAAGGTCGAAACTTGACGTTACTTACACTGACTCCAGTAATCCGAACACTTCCTTGCATTTGGCAATTTGGATCAAAAAGTATCATTGAATGTACTTTTGAGAAAAAAATCAATCAAATGTTACGTTGGGTCACCGTTTCTGACCTGTTCCACAACAAGAAGAAAATCTCATAGTGTTCCTCAATGAAGGTCGAAACTTGGCTAAATTTGCACTGATTTCAGTAATCCGAACACCTCCTTGCATTTGGCAATTTCGATCAAAAGGTCTCTACTGTATGTTCAGTTACTACGAAATACACAAGGATGAAAGTCACTACATTCGTTCCAAATTTCAAAAGCATATGGTTTTCATACATATCTGTGCTCCAAGTATTTGGATGGAAACTTGCCTCAGAAATGGTATAAATGAATTTGTTCATCGACTGCTTAAAGTGTGTTCAAAATCATCAACTGAGGTTTATTCAAGGCTTTCATAATTATATTGAAATGTAGCTGTTTAGTTTGTCAGACCATTCTATTCTTTAATGACAGATATGTACATGAAGCACATTTCACACGATATCATTTGAAATTTGAAAGATAATCAGCAGTGAACACTGAACCTTCCTTTGACCGCTGGTTGTGATCTTGGCTTGACTTTTGTGTTTCTGTTTCAGGTGGAGTGCAAGAAGGCGCAACCGAAGGAGGTAATGCTCCCCGCCAACTTGGCCAAGACAAGGGCGGCCGGCCGGGGCGCTTACGGTGAGTTACTAATGCTGAATCCGGGCCACGTGGCTTCCGGCGGCGCTGCGTCCGCGCTGCGCTACGCCCCCTACCCGATCCCCGTGACGGCCAGTCTCCCGGTGGCCACGGCCGGGGGCCATTCGATCCCGGTGGCCGCCATCGCCGTGGCGCCGGCACCTCTGCATTACGCTTCGGCCGTATACGATGTGACAGGCTGCAAAAGAGTATTCGCGACGCCCGCCGGCCTCAGGCCGCTGGCCGCCAGGGGGCCGCCCACGCTCACCTACAGCATGAGCGACCTCCTGGGGGTGCAGGGGCTCGACATCTCCACCGTTTACGCCAACATGCCGGCCGGGCTCGGGCTCTAATCGCTACCCTTCCAAATTTTCCGACGCGCACCCGATTGAACAATCTCAACCGAAAAGTCCATTATGTCGCCTATTATCGAAAAGCTCAATTAAAGAAAGAATTAAAAGTAGTTACCGGTATCATAGTAGTCGTCGCTGAAGCAATATTTATGTACCTTTATCGATTACAGTATTACAGAGTTAAAAACAGCCTTTTTCTGTATGGTCGCCGGATCAGTTGACTGTTGAACACTGAAAATCATATTCGTCCAATCTTCTTCTTCATGACTATTGAACAGTTCAATACAGCACTTGGTTTGAACGCCCATGTTGCCCAAAATCATTGATTTGGTGGTTCCATCCTAGTACTTCACCAAAAAGTGACTTGGGTGTTTGAACAATGTTCATTTTCGAAAATCAGATGAAATGCAGAAAACTGATAGTCAATTTCCAGTGTTCAATGGTGATGTTTCGGTAGTCATACAGAACGAGGTTAAACATTTTATTGAATTCTCTTCACTTAAATTAGCTAAAATATTTTGATGTTGATATTTACATAAATGTCTATTTAAAACGTGGCTGCAATGTCCAGCTTTCGATGTATCCAAGTATTCACTTCAAGTATAACGAAATATCTATTTATCCGGGTATTATAGATGAGGGATGTTGGCGAATCTGACATTGTTTATCTCGTTCGCTGCGACATATGTCCGGATACATTCGCGAGCAATTTTCTTCAATTTTTCGAAACTTGTTTGCATGCACAGAACCCGTTTGTAACGTCGAGTTATTTCTCGTGCAAAAAGTTGTTGTGTTCATTTACCCATCAATCGCGAGTTCGAGTTCGCCGCAAAACGCGCACACGTACACATCCCCCTTTTAAACTGAAAACTTTTCAAACTCGATAGTGAGAAATTTTTAAACTTGAATGGAGTGCAGACTCGCATACGCGAAAGAGCTCTTTCGCATTGTGAATATTTACCTTGACACAAGACGTCCGGGCGACTCGTGCGTGAATCGGCCTCTTTTTCCCGGATCCTCATCCGAAAGACAGCGAATGATTTAAACCCTGTCAGCCGCGGAGATTTATATAAAAATATATTGTGCGCTTTTTTCGCATCGACATATCAGTATTTTCGTGTGGCATAATACCGACAATGTAAACGTTGGTCACAAAGCAAACACTTTTTAATCGAATCGCGTTCAGGACTGTTATTCTGTGATGAAACGAAATAATATCAAAAGGCCTAAACGATACCCACAATTAGATTCGTAGATTATTTAGCTTGCAGTACAAAATTTTTAATGAAGACTGTTATAGTGAGATTTTAGATCAGATAGTTACTGGCAAAATTTACCTCGAAAAAATAGCCCGGTATTCGTTTTTATTGGATTTTGATGGGGTGAATTTAGATGGAAGGAAAAATCCACCTGAAGCGAGTGCGGTCGACCGATTCTATTTAGCAAGCAATTAAAGTTTGTTCGAAAGTTGCTAAAACGTCTGATGTTATTTCAAAGTCCAATAAAACCGGCCTAGCTTCACCAGAGATTGTAGATAAAAGTTCGACAATAATAATAGATTTTCTAATAACTTATAGAACGTAGTAGGTATACGTATATTTTTCGATCTGGCTTTAGATCTAAAGTAGATACTCTTTTTGGCCCGTCACTGCCTGTACGCGTTTGGTTATCGATAATATAATAATGAAATTACATGCTTAAATCCAACCAAAATGATCCACATTTCGATTAAGTAAATCTATATTTGGAAAAGTATTCGATGTTGACCCTATAGCTATAGTTAGTACAAAAATGATAATAATTATTATTATAAAGGAAGAGTGCAGCTATTAGTACTTTGTGTAGATTTTGGCTCATGAAATTTCATCGTGTCTATACTAAGCTGTAATGTACTTAGTTCGAGCGAGCCGATAAAGTTTTCAGCCGTTATTTTTGAAATTAGTTTCAAAGTTTTTAAATTGCCTTTTCTCTCGCTCGATCTTCCGACAAGGACTGTGTATTGTAAAAGCTAAGATTTAGGTCTATAGTCATAGGGTGTTTTATAGAGGATTTACGTGTAATTTTCACGCAAAGTCGAGGCAGAGTAGTTCCTCCTTTTCAGGTCCTGCCGGGTTTCCTCCTTGCTGGTCCTTATTGAGGATTCGGTCTGGCCTCCTCGTTTACGTTCATGTAGCCCTCTCAAGGTGCGATCTAATCTTTTGTATAGATGTAGAAGACCAGTGCAACCCGGACCTCTCTATGTGCACAAAATCAACCAGCAAAACATATTTATCTAAAAGATCTGGTCAGGGATGCAATGGGAAGCATTTCTTTTCATTGGTTACTGTAAGAGTAATTAATTACCAAGTGAATAGGTATCTATATAGAACTAACAAGAATTATTGTCTTTTATTTAGGTACTTGAATAATAATGCGATTAGCGTTTTAGAAAATCTAGATTTAGAAACTATATAATTATTTAACTATACTCTTTGATTAAAAACAATGTTTTTAGTCTATTATCGTAGTTCTTCGGTCAAGGGGAGTCCTAAATTTACATGAATTTCGAATTTCTCTTGGTCAAAGCTTAATAATAATCATCTAGCTTTTAATAATAATTAATCGTTTTAATATTATACTTTTAACTTAAATGTATTTTATTTCATTTATTGGTAGCTTGTCAAGAAAACTACTAGTAGTTGATGGTAGTTTAGTCGAATGTCGATGCAGTTGTCGAGAAAACTCTCTTGCGAATCGTTTTATTTTTCCACTCGACGCGGGCTCTCATTTTCGCGATATCCGAGTTCTCTCTGTTTCGTAGTTTAGTAGACACGTAGCACTTACTTATGAAATTTCATGGATGCTAACATTTTCATTAATGACGAACTTTTAGTCGAAATTAGCTTTGCTGTAATTGTGTACGAATAATCGTCGCGTGTTTCAAGACGCATTCACTAATTGTTTTCTTTTGGTTTTTTAGATTTTATGTGGTCACTTGGGGCGCTTCCTGACGGTGAGTACACAGCAAAACTTCCACCCTTCTTATTAGTACAGTAAAATTCCAAGAGTCTAAATCAAGAGGAATGAATATGCCATAACTTACATATAGTACATAGATGTATTTACGTTGCAGTTATGGCCCCCATAAATCGCTATTAATCGAATTTACGACCGATATTAATTCCATATTTACCCCACATGCAGTTCCTAATCAAGCCGTTAATCTTATTTTTATTGGGGCGCAGATTTTTATTACCCCTAATTTCAAAGCAATAAAAGTAAATATTTTAGAAATCCACCCACTCGGTATACGTATCCTTATTAGGAGGGTAGTTTCTACTTTCAACTTTGTAGACATGTTACAGTTATCGGGCTTATTCTGTATGAACGATATATCGAACACTGGTTGCTTGTACTTGTAGTTTCCTGCGGTTTCTTGGCAATCGATGAATTATTGCAGATATTTTCATCAAAACACATAGAAACTTTCAAGTACTCATCGTTGCGATTTCCTGAAAAGAACACTAGAACGCGTACATTGTACTCGTATATAAAAATGTATCAGTGCAATGGTCAATATTGAACAATTAATGTAATTTCATGCCGTTATTGTTCTGTTCAATACAGAATTCAATATATTACCCTGACCACTATAGTTGGTGCAGTCTAGTTCAATATTGGACATATTTGAAAGTTGATCGTTGATGAAATACATCATGATTTCGTATTTATTTTTCAAATTACATTGGAACACGCAAATTACGAGCAAGTACTTCAAACGCAAAAATATGTTCTACTTGCAATAAATTCGAATTGAATGGATTTCATCGGTAAATTTAATGCGAATCTGACATTCTCATAGTTTTTGAAAGCTCAGGCCTGAAACACCGGCAATGAATTCCGATCGATTCATACCCGAAAGTCATGCAACCGTTTTTGTTCATTTCCGATACAGAATGAGCCCCTCTGTCAAAATGAATCGCGTTTTGGCGGGTTTTTGTGGCTTTTTTCACTAACTTGTTTGTGTTTTGCAGGTTTTCCGGCAGCCGCTTATGCGGCCTACGCGGCCGGTCGAGGTTACTCGGGCTACCCTAGTTTCGGACTGCCGTACCCCACAGGTAATGCATTGGCCAGTTTACATCATCACCACCCCATACCGCTGCTCCCGTACTCCCTGGACCACCTGGGGGTGTACGGGAGCACGGCGGCCGCCGCCAGCCTGCATGCCATGCCCCTGTGAACGACAACGCGTCATACTCGCCCCACCGTGTAAAGCCACCCCCATAAAAAAGCGCGAGCTGACCACCATGAATAAATACTAACAGAATTTACTAGATGTTCTACTAAAACACTTAAACACATCATCCGTTGACAGATCTAACAAGTACTCGTAAGTAGGCGACTACTCTATCTCTCTATCTAGTCTGGTTTTCTCGAGTCGTACTTCGTTGATGAGACAATACTCTGATTCTCTAGTCCACCCCTTGTTTTCTATTATACCCCAATTTCGCAGTTTTCTCTCGCGTGGACTAGACAATCGTGTTGTGCATATCTCTGCGAGTTTCCGCCGTAGCGTAAATCTACTTACTAATCTAAAAATCCTGTATTAGCTAATTAGGATCATGGGTATAATAATAATCGCTAGGTGTAGTGCTAGTATTTAGGTGACTGTTAGGTTTTAATAGGTTAGGATGACGATGAGATACTTTGTGTATAAAACGCTATAGTGTGGCGCCCCTCCTCCGGTTTGTCCTAGTTTCAGTTTAGCTCCGATCGCCTTCTCTCCGCTTCGACGAAATCGTGTCCATTCCGATATGTGCGGCCGCGCGGAAATTTGCACGCGAAAAAACGGCCAAAAGGGCCCGCGGTCCGCGCGGCCCGACCACAAATGTACATTGTTATTGATTGTTGATTCGTTATTTTTGTAATTTTCGACAAAGGATCGAATTATATTTGTTATGGACTTATTATGATACGCTTGTTCGGGAGATTTATGATTTTCCTCTTGCATTTTTGATTAAGAGCACCTCGATGCCTCCACTATGATGTCGTCGCCGTTCTCGCCGCTGCGATCCCGTCCCAAAATCCTCCATCCAGAGGCGCACGTCGTTCTATCCGATTCGGTTCTTTGATTTCGAGAGAGTTCGCGCGGTGCGTTCACAGGGGCATCGGCTTTTTTCCGATATACGGATATCGATAAGGTGATGCGCACACGTCCGAACTAGGCGATGCCATGATGATAATTTTGATAATGACGACCGCATACGCGAAACGCGATCTCTCGCTCTTTGTTCTCTGTGTATATGATGTGAAAACCGTTCGCTCTATCATGATAAAATATCTTCAGATTTTGGACAGGACAATGCCGTATTGATTTCAGCTAGACGTTGCTCCGGAAATCCCCACTAATAATAACGAACGCCGCTGTTCGTATTTGCCACACCTGGTACCTGTACGACGCGATCGCGTCGCGACGCTTTTTCCCCCTTGTTCTGCTCAAAAACCGCAAGCGCCGATCCGGAAAGTAAATGTCTCGATGCAGGAACAGGAGCGCAACCACCTACCACCCCAAATTTTCTCGTATTCCAATAAATCACGACTTTACAAAAATCTGCAATTTTCCTGTTTCAAAATCGTATGAATACCAATTTGTTCATCGTGACATTATGTAGAAGCAATCAAAGCCGAAATTAATTTTTTTCTATTGAACATTTTACTCCTTGAAGTCAAGAATTGTTTTGGTAATTTGTATAACCGTTGTGATCGACAGTCTCAATCATGTGAAATACTTGATCGAATTCAAGAGAGGACAAAAATATCACCTTTAATGTAAATAGCTTACGTGTAATAAGTCTAGACAACTTTTTTCTGATAACCGGTAATTACGACTAATTAGATATACCATGGATTTTTCATAATTTGTGATATTACCATATCGGTCATAGATTTAATATCCCGGCAATTTTCGGTGGTAGTTGCGCTCTCGATTCTTCGCATCTTTTACCAAGCCGTTGAATTTTCTCAAAACTCTTCGGGATGAAATGATTGCATTCGGTTCGTTATAATACATCTCGTGGCTGTCGTATATGCGAATGCGAATAAATAAAGCGCCCCATTCGGTTTCGGTGACGTCGACACGACCCGGTGTGTGTCGGGAGCGTGTGGCAAATGCTCCTTTGAAATGCGACGTTGGATTCAACCGCGCGCAATTAATTATGACCGAAACGCAAGCGATATTCAATTAGGCGTTGTCTCCATTGTACACATCTGCAAACATTCGACTGTTGCCGCCGGAATCGAATTCGCACGCACATTTCGGGACGCGTAATCGCGTCTATCGATTCCGGTCGCATAATCAGGCCAATTTCTGTGTGCGAGCCAGAATGTTGTCCACCCAGGTGATTACCTTGTAAGATTTAACGAAAATAATATATCGATACGCCTATGATCCGCACGGCTATCCGATTATTTATTTATAATACGTATATTATGATGTGTGTGAGGATGTGTGACTGTGTACATATCCGTACCTAATTCTTTAAGTATTCGATGTTATGAGACTGTTGCTTGTTGCTCTATGGTTATTGCAACCAATCGTTCTTAAGCAATATGTGAAATAAACAAATGTATACTGTAAGGACAAGACTGCCGTTTTAATATTGTCACCATAGAGAGCGACCGCAATCGAACGACCAACCCGAAATCTGAGCTTTTCGAGCTTTCATCAAAAATTATCTTCTTATTGTAATAACTCGTGTTGGTATAAGTTGAATTGCGAGCGTTCTGTATAATGGAAACTATTAGCCTAGTCCGCAGATCTACACCTGGGTTACGCCTCTCTCTGGCTAAAACGAATACGAAAGGAAAAAAATACGGTTTTTGTGTCCCTTGAGGCGCCGGAAATGTGTACGTTTCGGCGTTACATATTTCAGGAGCTGTGCGTCGTGGTGCTTACACGCCACACTGTCTTGTTATTAACATTTACATTTGTTAGGCCCTCTGTGTGCCGGGGACCCGTCTCGGTTTTGTATTATTAAATCTTCCGCCCGCGCGCATATCCATACGTTTCACACTTTGCGGGTGACATATCGATTCCGGCCGAGCCCGGCAAACAAGAGGAAAAATTCGGCGCAAACATCCTCGCCGTAATTGGGGAGAGCCGGATTCGTTACGATCTTGAATCCGAAACTCGTTTGCGATCCCTTTCGGCGCGCCGTAAATCGCCGGAGTTTCGCCTAATTCGCACGCACATACGCGATTACCTGGTTGTTAAACCGTCCGGCTTACCCGACCGAGTGGCTCTGCATTTACATGCAAATGCGAGTCCCACATTAGCCGCATTACCGGCATAAAAGACGGAAATTTATCGCCCGTCCCGAAATCGCGCGCGCGAAAGTTTTCGCTGCGGGCCCCGCATCACGTGTCGCATCCCGTAATAACGTCTTTGGATGAATTACAGGTGCAATTAAAATAGCTAAACGACGTGAATTGATCGTCTCAATTAGCGCAAGAGACAATGTAGCCGGGCTCCCACCAGAGAACATGACTAATGGGCGGTGCGAATGTGCGCTGCGAACAAATCCCGAAATTAATTGGTTATTTAATTGTCGCGTCCTACAATGCGACTCATTAATATGTGAGACGCGCCGGGATTCCGTCATTTCGAACTTTACGCGTCAATAATATCCGCCCGCGCGTTCAATTAGGGGAATTCGCGGTCGCGATGTTTGCGCGCTCCGGAGATTTATCGCCGCCACATAAGAAAGGGCAAAATTTAATTTCCCCGGATGAGAGAGGAGCCGGAATCAAAATGCCTAATTGAATTCCCGACGACACGTGTTCCGGGTGTTATTTTGATATGGGCACCGGAGCGATGCAAGATCCAGGTGTGGATTCGGCGGACGGATTTTAGAATTTCTACCTGCATACTCGAATAGAGGTGTACACTATAGAGGTGTTAAACAGTGTGTGAACTACCGAAGCGGACGCCAATTTGGAACTTTCCGACGCTAACGAGGGGCGAGTAAATCTACTAATAATTAGAGCAGCCTACATTAGAAGTCATGTGATCTTAATTACTTGTGATTCTATACCTAGGCGAGACAGTCAGTGTGTTACTTACTAACCATAGTCGTAGTACGTCAGAGTAGTCGCATAAAATTATAACGCCATTTTAGGAAGAAGATTTTTTAGTAGCGATGTGTCTATCTAATTCTGGATACTTAGAAAAGATGCGAAAATTATAATCGAACTATATTGTTAACAATAGAATAGAACGTAGATCTCGTAGAGATTTAGTCGTAGAATTTTTAACTCATCTTGTTATTATTATTATTAATTACTTGAAGGCTAGCCTTATTGACTTTGATTATTATGAAACTAGAAGAGAGATTTTTAACAATTTTAAGTGGTGGTCCGTCTGGTTTTAGCTTAGTCGATGTGTAGTCGTGATTTTCGGTTTTTAGGGGAGAGCGCGTCTCTGCTTTCAAAACCGTTCATACACAAGGGGTACCAGGAAAGAACGCCAATAGCGAAATATTGATTATTCGCCCATTATTGTCCCCAAGAATGATCATTGAGAAGTCATTTTTTCAAAAAAGCTCTGGTTTTTAAGCCAATGCAATGATTTCAAAAGATCAAAAGCTATTTCACCTTTGTCATTGCCAAGGCAAGCATTTTACTGCTCTGCAGGACTGCATAACCAAAATGCTTTTTACCTTCACGATAATCTTCCAGTTTTCTCTAAAGCTTCTTTGAATATCAGTAAAATTCAGTTGAATGAAAACCAGAGCATATTTTCTTACTTTAAAAATGACTCGTTGATATTATTTTGAGTCCATTATAATGGGAGTAAGCGAGATATCGCGAGTGGCACGGTTTTTCTGGGACACCCTGTACTCTATAGTCGATTAGTCTTCTTTTATCATACTTCTTTAGTCAATTATTTCTGTGTAACACTTCCACCCGATCCGTCACCCATCTAGACACAATGTGCTGTATTGTTTTCGGTTTTATCGGCGAGCCGAATCGATGGCGGTTTTTGATTTATATTGTAATTTGTTTCTGGGCGAAATTAGATCTAAATTCAATGAATGGGCCGGCGGCGACGGAGGCGGCCTCCGGGCCCCGTTGTATATTAAATCCTGTCCGTTCGATGATAGATGGTCGGAACGGAGAAACTCGCCGGTCGTCGCGGGCCGAGGACAGATTTCTCATTCTTTCTCGAACCTTCTGTTCATCCATCACGCGAAGGGGAAAGCTCATATGGGGTCCGGGACGATTTCCTGCATTTTTATTACCGAACTTTAATTCGTCGAAACTTTCCCCGTCGCGAGAGCGGGGCCATGTAAACGACCATCGATTCGGCCGATTCGACATGAAAGTTGGAATAATGGGATCCGAAACTGCCGTAACAACTCGGTCACGATGCGTCCGGTGACCGAGTCGGTTATCCTGACCGAGAGACGAACCCGGGGGCTTTAAATCATTAAAGGACATCACATCAGCTTTCGTGTCGGTTCGCCCGCTGCGGCCCAAACACATTAGAAGATCACACACAGTCTCTTATACTCTCCATATACCCACACCACTGTTATACGTTCATCTGTAGCATGTGTACAGTCATTTTCCTGTATTAATCTCGTGCGCTATGTGTGTTTCCAGTGGACCTAACCAACGGACAGCTGACACCTAACAATAACACCCCACTATTGACTCAGGCCTTGTCAGGTAATTACACGTATTGTTTTGCATGTTGCCTTGCCTTGTCCTGTGTTACGCTTAAATGGAACTGTTTGATGGAGCGTGTGTGGCCATTGTCCCAGTTTTGCTATTTAACCCGCTTTATGAGACGATGAGTGCGACCAGAGAACACCGACCGATTAACTTCCGAATCCATTGTCTCCGACTCGGAGACCCAATCAGGGCCTCCCTGCCGCTTTTCGATCACTGCCTAAACAGCTCGAGTAGCATAATGGACCGACCACGACTCGTACCCGTTCATCCCCCGAATGCTCGTCGCAAAGCCACCACTTTCCTCCTGTACCGAAGGTGGTGCCTTTGAACGTGACATCTGGGTTAGGTTGAGTCTTGGTCGGAATCGTTGGTCGTTTGGATGTTAGAGGTGCGTGTCGATTCGGGAGCGGCTTCCTTCTTTCCCTTCTGAATGGCGTAGCGGCCTCGGTCGGCTCCAGAAGTATTTGTGTTCCTTCAGGGTCGTCGCCGGGCAGCTGGACGCAGGCTTCCGGAGCCGACCAGTCGGCAGGAGCACAACCCCACTTCTCGGTTTCCTTTGCAGTGATGAACAACTATCAGGCCGCGGCGGCGGCGGCGCAGGGCTTCGGCCCGCCGGCCTCTCCACACGCCGCCAACACGCGCGGCGGCTTCCCGGCGGCGAACTCGCCCGGACCCACCATAGACATGTACAACAGCAGCGCAGGGGACAGCGTGGGCTACGTGCAGGCCGCTAGCCCACAGCCGTCCAGCTTTCCTGCGATCGCAGTCAGCCGGGCTCCACTCAACTACAGTCCGGTAAGTGCTAAAACGACCCTTCACCTGGAATCACAGCTTGAGAGTAGGGTTCAGGTTTGAGGCACCATCATTCCGGTATGATTATCAAAAGATCAAAAAGTACTCTTGATATGAGAGGCAAGAACAACATTTGGGCAAAGAACATCTTCAAGTTTTAAAATATAGTAATGTTGAACTACATTGTCAAGCTTCTGATCGGGGATGTAAAACTGGTTGAAATTATGTTTGAAATGGTTTCTTATGTTACCATTTATGAACTTGACCAGAAACTTCTGGAAATTGATCAGTTTCTTCAGTTCGACCAGAATGATCTTCCAAGGACCATCCAAATTGATAATTTCTTGAAAGACTGTCCTGATAAATGGGATTAGGGTCATTATTGATCATTCATTGAAGAAGACATTTCCATCACTACAGAGAGATCATTTAAATTCTTCATAAGGGAAGGTTATGGATATCATTCTGTTTCATCTGAAAACTACTAGAGGGATAGAACGATTGTCATGTTATTCGATCACTGCAAAAGATACTCAGTTTTCACTCCTTTGATTGGACATTAACAGCATTCTATGGTTGTTTTCGAACCATGAATGAGATGAAATCATGTGCAAAAACATGTCTTTCTGGAAAAATCGCTAATAAATACTTGCACTAGTAAGATTTCACAATAGAATCTTAAATCGTTGATCAGCCTTAGCAAGTATTTCTGGTTCCATCAAGGATCTGGTTGTTAAGTACTAGCTAAACCGTTTCAAACAATTTTTCCAACAGTTCATAAGACTTCGGTTGAAGTCAAACCAAGATGAATGGTCAACCCTAACCTGATCAAACTTCGTTCAGTTAGGAATGCAAGTGCAAATCTTTCGCAGATTTCAAATTTGACCATTTGCACGTTTTTGATATTTTGATGTTCATGAAAAAATGATGGGTGCTAATGGATTTTGATAGGCATTGACTGAAAATCGCGCGATTTCACTCCCCAAACCTAAAATGTAACATAGCAGCAGCGTATGAGTAGCGTAAAAAGAAGCCCCAAAGTGGAGGGATGCTGCAGCTGAGGCTGCATCGCAACTTCGCACAAAACCGACGTCTGCCAAAAACCCGAGAGAAACGCAACATTAATCATCAGACAGTCACGGTGTTGTTGCGAGCGTTTCCAAACGTCTCGGTAGTCCCGGCCGCACGAGACGACCTCCAAAAACCGAAAGACTTTACATATCATTCCGACGTGGCGCGGATTTCTCGAATTCGCGCTAAACGCGGATCGATCCGTTTTCCGCCCCCTCGACGTCACCGCCCATCAATAAGACTTTTTCCATTGCAGGGTCCTCTAATTCCCGCTGCGTTCACCAACGGCTATCACTGAGCTCGAGGACTGTCTAGTGTTGTGTGACTCGGCTCGGCAGCTACTGTGATGTCATCACATCTGCACTTGTACATTCACTGTATGTGTATAATATAATAATAATAATACTAATAATAACATTAATAATAATAATAACTTTAATAATAATTATAAAAATAATGATAATGTAGCACCCCGCCAGGCGCGGCCCACTTGTTGTTGTAATGTTTGGTGTCAGCGTCCCGCTTTGCCGCCCTTCGGTAGCCGCCGAGTGCGGCATCCTCTCCCTTGAAAAAAAGGGGTTGCCGCCACGTGTGCCACACGCGATTACGATTACGACGAAACGATACGTTCCTATGATAACTACCTTAAAGTCACGAAAAAATCCGATGCCGCATCGGGCCCGAGACTCTCACGTTTATTGCCCCCCTAGATAATGATAATCGTAACATTTTGAATTCGTGCATGACACACAAAAACACGTCTACCTTATTCCGTAGATAGTGTATAAGATTAGTTAGGAAATTGTACTTTTCTCGGGTGGGTGCGGTGGTGGAAAGAGCATCAACCAGTATCTAGAAAAAATGTCTCCGTTGCCAAATTTTTTCAAATGGGAATCCTATTATTACCTTACTTGTTGTTATTGTTCGTGAACAGAGAAACGGAATGTGCGAGCACGTGTTTTCAGTAGAGTGTAACCTCGACGGCTCCCGAAAGCGCGGTTTCCCCACCAAACACAGGCACTATTGGTTACGTCTTGCGTTTCTTACATATGATATATTACAGGGTATCTTTAAAATGGGATACATTATCCTCACATATTATTATAATTATAAGGACCAACGAGGCAATGTCGGCAATCCATACAATGTGGCGCATTGCCGTGGTAAATTGATTAATTTTACTTTATATTATTATTGATAACCGTTTCATTTTAATTTATCACTATTATCTTATTATTAATTCGATAGTTGTTTTTATATGAAATTTTATTTCGTCAAGTATAGGTCATAATATTACATGTGTTATTTATAAATTAACGAGAGAACAAATTAATGTAATAAGTTTTCGTGTCGTCTCAGACATGATGCAAACATAAATAGTGTGTTGCGCGATTAATGTATACAAACAAAAAGAAAAAATGAAAAATCATGAAAACAAAACCATTATTTGGATAATTATTTAAGGAATTTGTATATAATTATTATTGTTATTTGTTTCGGTGGGG
Organism: Salpingus planirostris; assembly: GCA_949788335.1. NCBI lineage: Eukaryota > Metazoa > Arthropoda > Insecta > Coleoptera > Salpingidae > Salpingus > Salpingus planirostris. The sequence goes on from OX460922.1 coordinate 5,194,722, forward strand.
CGAGTCGCAGCCGCATCGCGAGGGATTATATTTCTAATAGCTTTTATAAACATTACACACGTTCCGAGCTTTTATAAGAAAACTCGAACATCATAATATTTCGTGTATGTATACCCCTACTATTATTAATTATGTATCTATATTATACATAACTATGTGTTTTTATGAGATAGTCGATAGAGGAAAAATGTTTTTAAGTGATCACTCACGATCGTGACTAAAACGAAACGAAATTTTAAACGCGATTTTAATGATGATGATTTTACTTTCGACGATTTTGTTGTGGTAGTGACTTAGGGAAAATTTTTGAGGCTCTCGCCACGATCGCTGGACACGTCCCATTGACGTCTGTGTAGCTTGTAGAGACCTAAACGTATTCCTCATGTAACATCCTAACCTTAGATCTGTCTAATTGTTAGTATAGGCCAGATCAATTTTAAAGTATATATTATATAAATGTTTCCTGTTATTAAGTGAATATTCTATAATGGTGGGGCGGTTCCGCCGCCCTCGTTCGCACAAAACACGTGCGACCGCAATCGAGAAGACCCATCTTACACTTCTCGACCGATCAACTATAAGTAGCAAGTTTCGATTTGAAATGATATTCGAATTTGACAGAAATTAAGAGGCGACCGAGGACGGCGCGACCTCTCACGACGTCCTCCATGTGAGTTATATGGTGTGTTATTATTTTATTATTGTTTTTAAGTTATATATTTCGCCGGTTATAGGCTTGTTAAATGAATATTATCATTGTTGTCTGAACTGACTGCAATTGCTTGTCTCCTCAGTACAAATACACCACGATATAAATTAATTGAACGTAATAATAATAAATATAGTTCGAAAAGAGGTTATAGCGAATGGAAGGAACAAACCGAACGCCCTTTTCCGCCCCATCGCGCCTTCACGTTCCCCAGGCCAAATGACGAACGAAGAAATTAGAGCGGACGTGGTTTTTCGGGGGCGAGGGCGCGATGGGGCGCCGGGGGCGGCTCGTTCGAATTGTGTGTCGCAACGATTGACCGTAGCTGAAATATTAATTGTAGTGGGTAGGCGCGCGCGTTTCCGTGAAATTGTGCGATTTATTTATTGAACCTCGAACGAGAGGTTACGCGATGCTAGCAGCTAGTAACCGATATTCAAATTTAATGACCTGCCAAGCCCCGTGTACGTTTCTCCACGTCATTCCTTGTATCCGCTCCACCTGAAACCCGGAGGCATTTCAGACACGCCACATAACGTACAGGGCCTCCCAGAAAAATCACACAAAAATCGAGAAATCCGCTTTGGAATTCATTCATTCAAATTTCATCCAAACGACTCTACGATGAGAAAAAATTCCTGAAAATAACAAGCATCTTTGAAAAAAATATTTCCAGTTTTATAATAGACTCGGATTAAGACAGTTGCATTCGAAGATAGAAGCTCTCATCGAAAAATTGATTTTGGCCAAACTGCAAACCTCTGAAAATGTCTCAATGACGAGTAAAGCATTTCTAGGACGAAACATTTCTCTTTTCAAAATGTACTTTACTCCTTCGATTTTTATGATTTTTTTTCTGGGTCTTAATAAGTGACACCCTGTACATCAATTGAAGTAAAAATTATACTGGGGCATTATTATTTTGGGTTCGATTCATCCGTCAATTAGGGCGTCGCGGCGGCGTCGGCGGGTCTTTAAATTGGGGCGTCGGCGTACGTAGGACTTTAGGTTTCGACTGACGGCAGGTGGCCCTTTCTTTAGGTCGCGGCCTTCCGTCCAAGTTTGGTGAGAATTGACCAAAGGTATATAAAATGTCAATACTAATGTCAATACAGTGACTGCGTTTTTATTTTGGGTAAAGCCGAAGTATTTTAATGTCAATCCAGAGCAATACGGTAAATGTAGGTAGGTTACGAAACCAAAAATAAGTTTTGATTTATATATTTTGATATCTGTAAACTGTGTTATTGCATTAAGTGGTAGGGATAAGTTTAGAAAAAGAAAAAAAAAGACACCACACACAATACAAAAGAATGGGTCGGCTCAGGGAGTTTTAAAGCCGTCCTTTCGTCGGAGAGCGACGAGAGAGAATTTGGCCTAATGACGACGGAAAAATCGGTTTCGTCTTTCGGAAGGGAGGAATTAAAAATTCATCGACCCATTAGCCCGAGCTTTAAACATGCAGCTGGCACTCGGGGGCGAAACGGCGCGATCATCGCCGCCCCCGGGGCGACGGCCCGCGATCGCACCGCCTCACGTACACACCAACATATCAAAGCAAAAAATATTCAAAAGGCCTGTCGCGGGCTCGCCTCTGGACCTCGATAACGGGAAACACGCTTGGAGGCGGGCGCGCTTTTCGAATTAAATACCGGAAAAGTCGAATCGATCGAGGAAATCGCAAGGAACACACACGGGAGAGCCGAGATTTCCACCGCGGGTTAATCAACCGGATAAATAAGAGACATGTGGTGGTGCTAATCGGCCAAAAACGATGTGAAACGTTGTCGACACTAACGAATAACGTAAATTAACCCAAAAAGAAACTACTATTTAAAAAATTAATAAATAATAATTAATAATTAAGACGAGAACGTTAGTTTAGAATAGTTACGTTTCCGTTATGAGTCCTAATAATGAAGAAGACCGTTGATTTCGTCGCGTCTATTACTTTTTATCAAAAATAAAATTAAAAACCATACACTCTACTTGTATTATAAATAAAATAAAAATTGTATTGTACTTAATAATAATAATGTTATATTGTTGTGGCCTCCGGCGTGTTTCCGTGTCCCGTAGAGGCTAGACTTATTATAGGAGTTATTTAGTAGTTTTGTGAAACGTATTATTTCCCAAAAAAAAAACGGAATATTATCTCGACAATATTGATTCACACTGTGAAGTTTTCAGTTGTATGATTAAAACTGTATATCGTGGGCCTTACTATACACTGAAAATTAAATCGTGCTGTCCAAATTTTTATTAAATTACTTTTTGATCTTGCAAGCGTCTTTATGAGTTCGAGGGGTGACGAGGGCGCGTCTAGTTTACACAGTAGTAGGAAATCCGCAGGAAAAATCGAGAGGAAATCGCGCCGCGACCCCGCACCTATTTCACTTTTCTCGTATACTTAAGGCGCCCCGCGCTCTTTCGTTGTGTTACTTTCATACGTACTCTAGGATTACGTTATTGAGTGTATACAAGCTGTATATATTGATATTATATATGATATACATATTATAACATATACTCTGATAATTTAATTAAGCGGTAGCGAGTGGTCCGGTGCCGCCACATATGATGTATTATGGCACCCGCCCTGTCCCTGTGTTGCAGCCCCCGGTCCATCCGCCGGGGCGTCCCGGCGGCGGCGTCGCGGCGCCCGCCCCCCGGAACCGGCCGAGCCGCACGCTCGCGGGCCGCCGCCGGGGGCGCCCCCGGCTCAGTGTTACGTAAACTCATTGTATTACAGCCGAACGAGAAAAATGAACGGCTTCTTGCAATAAAAAAGCAATAACCATAAATTCCTTCTGTGGACGCTTTTGACTTTTACATTAAGAATATTATATTATTATTATTAACAATTACTGTAAGTACGTACTTTATGAACAAGATTTTACACTACGATAATAAAATGAAGGCGATGGCATATAATATAATAATATATTGCTGAAAAAAATTTTAGGATGATTGTACAGATAGAGTTTGTAACATAATAAAATTATGTTGTTCAGCCGAAGGGTCGAATGTTGGCCGCTCGCATATGCTCTTGGTAGCGCTCGGCAACGTCCCGGGCCTTCATGTATATCTAACTACACGTTCTACAATGTACATATAATTATTACAATGATAAGACAAGGTTCACAACGTGCCGTGTGTATGTGGGATAAATATAATATGGACATTGTTCAAAATAAACACGTTTTTTATTCACAACCCAACCCTTTTATTATTTATCTCGCTCACAACTACGAATTATTCGATAAGACGAGATCTGCAATCCGCTATAGCTTGAAGAGAGGAAGTTAAATAGGTAAGTACAAAAATTGAGTACCTTTCATCAACTGAGCCCTATAACGCTCGAATGCAACCTCTAGTGGCATCAAATGTAACTATAGGAAAACGTAATGTCTTGAGCCTTGTGAAGAATCCATCCTTATTTTGTGGTCCATAAAGAAACTTTCATCCATTATCGAAAAACTAATGCAAATATGTTGAGTAGGTTACCTAAAGTGCATTATAATGCTCAGCAGCAAAATTAAATTGACCTTTTCATGAATGGTTTTTCTCATCATAACCACTCTGACATGACATTCATTCAAATGTGATTTATGATAGTCCTGGGGAGTGAATTAAACGAGAGATGATTTTTATTAGTTTGGGCCAATCCTAGAAAAAACTAGCGCAATCAGCTGATGGGCGAAGGGGCGCCCTCTGCAGCCCACTCCTGCGCCCTCTAGAGCCCCGTTTACGACCGAATGATTCGCACAAGCAGGTTAACGTTACGTTATGTGGGTTGACTCGTCATCATGTCGTGTGCAGTTTAAAATCGCAGTCACAATATCTGCGCCGGCAGTAAAAGTAAAATTTTACGTCCCCCGTTTGCCATATTTACGCAAATTGTCGGAGTTACAACGTCTTTCGCCCGGCACCCCACACGGTGCAGTTCCAATCTGAAACTGCACGGAAAACGTGTGAATATTATCGCCGCCCCGGTTTATTACGCTTTCGTACGGTTCGAGTCAATAAACCGCCCCCCAATTATTCCATCAGGGCGAGAGAGAGCGGGAGAGGGCCCCTTTATGTGTATACAAATCAGACAAAGTAACAATTCGCGGTCGTATAAACGCCGCGGCTCGTGAAAATCAACAACATAAACGTGCCCGCGCTAAGCGCGTCCCACCCCCGGGCGTAATAATATGCCGATATTTTCGTAAGCGATTATAGCGCCATATCGCATAATAAGAGACCGCTCTATTATTTTTATCGCGACCGTTTAGTTTGGCGATTACGTTTTTGCGTTTTATTTCGCCGGATTATGGCGGCGGCGGGTTTTCAGTTTTCAGTTATTCGGGACGTCCAGCGCGGCGCTTCCGGCGGCGGCGGGTGAAGTCGACCGGAAGTGCAGATTACCACACTGACGCGTATAAATCGCCCCCGAAATGCGTATCTGGCCTGCACCGCCTTCCGGGGCGCGCCTCTGCACCCCGTCCGAGTCGCTGCATCGTTATTAGAAGTGAGTCCCGATCGCAAACTTGATTATACGGCTTTACGGCCCGCGAAGCTCCGGTAGGAGAGCTTTTATGGCGATGCGAAAAAATCGACCGGAGAAAATGCAGCTCATTTTCGCCACGGCTAAACCGATATTCGTTTTAAGCAAGTTTTCCGGAGAGCTTTCGACGCCTTGGGCGAAGTAGGTCGTAACACAAAAATTCCAAAATAGACCATTCATTTCTGGGTTATAGGGTCTTCCAGTGAGAATGCAAGCCTAAACTCATTTAATTTTTTTTGCCAATAGGGCCCTAATTAGTCGATAAAATATCCGAGCAGTTTACACTATTTTCGGGAATTTTCACATTTGTAACTGAATGCCTAAAAGTAAGAGAAATTCATTAGTAAAATCGTTTGTCTTTTTTGTAAAATTTATGATATTTATGTTAAAGCCTATTGCGCCTAAATCATCCTTTTGTAGATTAATTTCCAGTTTCAGAAATGGCAATCTCAACTGATAATCGAGAGGTTGCCGAAGAAGTTTGAACTGAAAAATGCAGAATTATTTCCATTTCGAAAGAACAAAAATGAGGTGCTCTCTGATATGATACTCTTTATTTTTTTGGATATTTACAGTTTTGGGGAAATTCTAGAATTGGCTTTGGATTATCCCAGATGCGGCCGGCGGGTCGTTCCGCGCTCCTAATCCATCGCCGCAGTTTTAGATTAGTTTAGGCAAATTGTAGTAGTTCGGCTCGATTTCGTAAACGTCGTAAAATTTGTGTATCAAGTGGAATCGGATCAGACTTATGCCATCAATTCGCCAAACAGTGAGCGCGCACACGGAGCCTATAAACCCTACAATGTCGGCATAAAACAGATTGGCATAAAATCTTATCAGGTTACATTATTACGGACATCCGAACATGCCGTTATTAAACCGTTTTTACCTATAATGCACGCCGGACGGTCCGCGCGACATTGTCGCCCGCGATTTCGGGCCCTTTGTTCGGTTTCCGGGCGAGTCAAATAAGGGCGCAGGGAGAAAGTTGCCGAATGCGAATAAACCAATTTAAGTTTGAAAGAAACTCAATTACCCTATGTAGTGATAAGATAATTAACGGGAACTTTATAAAGCTCCCCGCAAACACTTCCTATTATTATCATCCACTCGAATTGCTCGCCTCCCTCGCGACCCGGAATTCGCCGAAAAGGTGGCGCGATTTTCCGGCCGCGCGGAAAATCGCGGGCCGCGCCGCGGCGGGAGGGACGCCGTGACAAGTGGAGGGATCTCTGATTCACTGTCACTGTCACTCGCGAAAGCCCCTCGACAAGTGCAAGCTCGACGATGCTGAGATGGCCTCTTCACTCGTGCTCGCGAACCGGCAGATTTCAGATTCTTTTGTCAGGACACGCTCCCCGGCGATATAATGCCGCACTCGAAACCGTCCCTCACAAAGGGATTTTCGCGTGCGCCGGCACCGCCGATAATTATTGCGATCGACAAAGGGCAGCCTCGATAGCCCCGAACTATCGCGGACGGGCGGATCCGGAACCGCGAATAGGAAAAACGGCATCTAGCAGATTATACACCCCTACGACCGATGGTGAGGGATAGCCTAAAATTACTGGGGGAATCACAAAGGGCTCACTTTTTCGTCTAGGTGGTCGCATTTTTAAAAGTATGTGCGCTTTTATAAAAGCGAGCATTTTTGGCGGATGCGCCGGGACAGACTCGTCTCGTCTCTGGTAATAATAGAGAACTGCACGGAAAGAAGCGACTTTTTCGTGCAATGAACACGTTTCATACAAATACAGGGTGTCTTAAGAAGAATGAACCTTAATAATAAAAAAATCATGCTAAAAGGTGGACCGGCTAACTCACTCAACCTGACCACTGATTCGTCGCAAACGTTACACAACGAAATTATGCCGATTTTTCAATCAAAAACCATAAACATACACAATGGTAGCCCGAGGCGAACATTAACTACAAAGTTGGAAAAAGATGTCAAAAACCTGATAAATCTGCATGAGAATCGTAAGGTAAGTATGAGAATAAATTTCTTAATAAATAAGAGGAAAAAGTCTTCACAAAGAACAAAGTTGCATTATTTTCAATCACATTCCATTATATAATCAAAGCAAAGGTATTGAAGATCCAATACTAGTACCTACTCCTAATTACTTACTGCCTAAAATACGGATGTAAACTTTTTCAAAATCTTAGAAATACTCGAGGGACCTGACCTGACCCTGACCTGAACGAAATTTTGTACATCATAAATACTTTTTTTTCAAATCCCCTAGAAATTTACACTATAGGTATAAATTCTCAGATAGTTGCCCTTTGGAAAAACCTGTAAACCTAAAAAACTTCATTTGAAATTAAATTGAGAGACTCTCATGTTTGGTGTCTCAGAAAATAACGCACTTGAGAAAAATACTGCCGTGCACCAAAAATTATTTATATTCAACACTTTCGTTCGAAGAAACTTTCGATCGAGACTGGGCATTAAGAATTGAGGGGTGGACCATTCTGCAAATGGAAAGAGAATAATTTTGTGATTGTCGAACACCTAGAAAAACTGTTTCAATTTTGAAAATTACTCCACTGTTTGTTCCGAGGCCACGACTCTAATAAGAGTATTTTCGTGAATCACCCCGTACGTAACGTCAGTTTGTGACCGGATTCCGGAACGAGGTTACTTTAAAGCGGCCGCGAGTCCGAGTCCGGTCCAAGATAACGAACGTCATTAGGTATACCGATGACGTTATTAAAAGTGATGAGCCATAATTCATCCGAGTTCATTTCGCGCAGACAATAAACCGTACGCTAACGCGAAAGTATTACGTTCGACTGACACGGATGATGTACAACCTCACCTTGTAATAACGTCACGTAAACTATAAGACAAGCCTTGTTGGAAAATCGACAAACATATTGCCGCTCGAGAGCGCGCAAAAAGCGCTGTCGCGCGGCCCACCCCGCCGTTCGGTAATATCCTCTACGTTCCGTCAATAATTTAAAACGGGCGTCGGATTTCGGGCCGTCGCCGTTTATTCGTGCATAATTTACCGCCGACTGCCGAAAAGTCGAAACGCGGCCGATGACGGATGAGCGCGCGGCCCTAATGGCGCTGTTTTCGGCCGCTCCCCGCCGAAATCCGCGCCTCTGCATTATGGATGCTAGGTAGCGGCGCCCGGATAAATCGGCCGATAAGTAGGTCGAACCGGTGCCCGGAAAGTTTCGCCGGTCTCACCTTGACGCCGGCCGCCGTCTCTTCCTCCGGATGCCGGCGATGTTTGCCAAACGTTCGATTGCCTTTTGTGCGCCGCTTTTTCCTCCTTCACACTACATTTGCCGCAGGTCTGTTTTTACCGCAGGGACTTAATGTTATGAACGCGCTCTATACGCGAATACGTTCGAGACATTTATCAAAACAAACTTTCCGCCCTGTTTTCGACGCGGCCCCGCTTCCACCGGGAAACCCCACGAGCCCTCGCCGACAACAAACAACACCTCGGTCATTAAGTAAATCAAAATTTTTTCGGAAAATCCGTGATGGGTTGTAAAGTCGTCAAGTTGGCGGAATTAGTAGCCGGAGTGTGTCGGAAACGACCGGAAAGAAAAAGGCACAGGACATGTCTCGAGATTCGTAGCTGCACGTAAATTCGCTTTAATAACATGCATTAAAACTTTTAGAATTCGTTCGGACGAGCTAAGCTCCACTAATTGCATGAATTAGTACAAACTTACATTCATTGTAATTCTTTGTGACGCCGAAGAAGTGGAGCGCTCTCCTCCGCTCCTCCCGAATTAATTTATAGTTTTCTTTCCGAGATTCCGCCATTATGCGGATTCGCTGAACGCGAATTCATAACGAGCTTTGTTGTCTGATGGGCCGGTAATTAGGGCATTAGTACCCGTACCTGGTGGAGCCGCGCCGTTGTGTTGTTCCGAGGTGAAAGGCATGAAAGGAGGGCGGTTATTTTTTCCATTTGTTTCTCCGGCCGCGGTATCGGCGAAGTATAAAAACCGAAATAAAATACGGCCACTAAAATCTCGGGCGTAACTCGATCTATTCTTGTTCGATTCGGAGCACCCAGCGACTTAACATTTTTATGGGGACTGTTTTTACCGACCCGGTTTAACAGCTAACGTTCACTGATTCAATTTTCTGCCTGGAAAGTGAGGAAAATTGTCACAAAAGTAACAAAGAGAAGTGGTTTCGGCTATTTGCTTTGATATTTAAGGGAATTTATAGATCCGCCCCGAAGCCTACACAATTACGGGCGTTCGGGGCTCGCGCCTCTCGATCTCGGAATTATCGTCGGTTCGGCCGGGCCCCAATCTCTCGAAATAAATTTTTTGCTTATCATTAAATGAATGAAAGGCGTCGGAGAATGATAATAACGATAATAACGAGAAATTCTGCGAGGATTTGTTCGGAATTCTTGGATAATTACCAAAGTGATAATAATGAGGGAATGCTGAATGGGCCCCCGAGTGGGTGTCGGAATTGTATTAAAATGTAAAAGATTGCGAGAGCGACTCGAAACTAAATTTTAAACAACGGGGTGGAAAGGACGACAATTTCATTCTTGCAATTAATCAACCACTTCACGAAACGTGACTTGCTTGGCGAAATTAAAATGTCCAATTAAATGTGCATGTAAATTGGATTCTTAAAATACACTTTTCAATTTAGTGATAACTTTTTATTTGCGTTAAATTATCAAGCGCATAATAATGAAACTTATCTCGGTGACGACGAGGAGGAATAAGGGCCGCCCTAATTTATTCAATTAAACACGACCGAGCTTAAAATATCCCCGGCTACACTCGACTACAATCACATATTTAAAACGTGCATTTCAATTAATTCCGGCTGGGAGCGGACTCCACCTATTTCCATTTATTTCCACAACCAAGTTTTCCACCACCGGCATTCTGCTAATTTCCGGCGCAACATAGCGTTCGATTTGCGATTTTTCTCGCATTAGCAGACAGCGCTGCCGCTAATTACGAAAATCCTAAAATAAAACGTCCCCCAACGTTTAACCTTTTCCAATTTATCGATTTTAACCCCAGCCCGATGGCGCTTTACGCGTTACAACTAATCGAAATAATTGTCAAGTCTAGGCTTTTTCTACACCACCAAAACCATTAGTTGCAAGCTTTAACTCCTCTTCTAGACGAACAAATAACTTTTGAACCCATTAATCATTGCTGTTATCAGTGTTATCGCAACCTTCGTCGCATCTACGTAAATCTAGACTATTATAATTGTATCGTCGTATATCGGATAGAACAAGTTCAATCATATAGTTATGTGATCCCCTATTGAAAAATCTATGCGGTTGGAATTGTCTATTTGATTCTTCAATCTAGATTTAAGAGAATTTATTTATCGTGTTATTAACCTGCACGCAATCATTCTCGTGAAACGCTACTCAGTATTGGTATAAACGAGATTGGGAAATACCAGAAATGCTAAACGAAACTCAATAACCTAATTCGTGTATTCTCAACTCCTAAACTCTTACAATGTAATAGTTTATTTGTCACATTCTCATTTTACCTTTGCTTAAAACATTTCAGCTCAAGTAAATTTGTCCATTGTTATTACTAAACTACTGTAAACAACAAGATGCGAATTGCTATTAATATGAAATAATCCCATTATTTTTCTGTGAGGTTTAATTGGAAATTATTATTTCCAAAACGCCATTGTGTAACTGTTTTGTTTAACGAATTCAATTCCTCCGCACAATAATTGTGCAGTTTGAATCGGTGGAATTTGTGAAAAATTATTATTAAAAAAACAAAGGGAGCTTTTCTGTGTCATTTTCGGTCCAGTTGTTGCCCGAGGCCCGCACGAATTTGAATACCCCAACCGGACGACCCGGGTAATAAACGGCATTCGTTGTTCGGAAAACTAGTAATTGTCATCAAAAGATTTACAGTCGATTCGGCGAGACGAGGATCCCGATAAAAATGGTCAATTTTTCCCCGCGGTCGCATACATAAAACCCTCTATACTCCGAATTAAGTGATAAATTACGGTAAACAAATAATTTCGCCGCTGGCTCCGGCCCAACCCGGATACACGACACGGGGTCTAAATGCATCTAACGAATATTCGGATTGCCCCGCACGGGTTTTTGTGCGTGTAACGTTGATAATATTTCACACGCCAAAGCTCGGAACGGAACGGTGCCAAACCGTTAAAGCTTTCGCCCCGGACGCCGAAATCTGCTCCCGTTGTCGATCCGCCCCCGAACTGCTCGGAATTCCAATTATTGTGTTGCGACGTTTTAATTTATCCGCAGTGTCGCAAGCGCACTTGCGTCCGATCCGGTTGATGCGCCCGGCTCCCGGAATCAATCACGCCGATGGGAATTAGTCCGTCATTTCCCCGCAAACAGCGACATTTATTGAGGAACACAAAAAGAAAATAAAAACCAAATGAAACCTGGAGGAAAAGAGACTTTTTTATCGGCTTCCCAAAAATCACCCATATTTTTCAGAAAATTAAGCGCCGCTGATGGGATTGAAGAGTTTCGGTCGGATTATGGAACTTCTGGCTTACCGGACAGATTAACGCGGGTTCGGATTAAAGGGTCTCCACTGTAATAGCTCTCGAGATTCGGCCGCGCCGATTATAACGGGCCGTAAATACCTGTGCGGCTCTCGGCCTAATGAAAAATCCGAATTCGCGGCGCATTCGGGCGTAATGGGCGGATTTGGCTCGCCACTTTTCGACTTTCCATATTTCGGCGAGCGGCCGTAAAGCGGCGGAAAATCTCGCCGTCCGGTCCGGCGGCATACGGGCGCGTTTCACGTCCAATATCACACACGTTAGATGCGCGAAATAAACGAATTATTGCCATTTGTTTTATCTCCGGGACGGTTCGTTAGAGCCGAATTTGCTAAAACCATCGCATCGCGCCGAGGGTCGGGCCTTCGCAAGCGGAAAAAGCCTAATGGTCACTAACCCCCGGACTTTAAATTGGCCCCGTTTACGGGACTCAAACGGAACGACCAAGAAGTTGGCGCCGTTAAAACCTGAAATCGGTGGTGTAACTCATGTGACCACTAGTTTCTCAACACCAATGAGGATTTACACCGAAAATCACTAAAAACTAGTAAAAAAGTCAAGGCTGCTTTTCTAAAAAAAATTGTACTGTTTTCGGTGTTTGTGAATTGACTAATTTATATTCCTTGTATGGATCTGGTCTAGGATTAATAAGTTTCAGTTTCAGGTGATACTGCATTAGATCCATCAGTCAATGAGTAATTCAAACCAGTTTTTTTTTAACTCATTTGATTTTTTTTTTCAATTTTCAATGAACAAAGATAAGAAATATCCGTTACGGTTTATATCAAAACAGAGGCGATCTATTTATGTAAAATCCGCTGCTGAAATCGGGCAGAGTTTTATTTACCTTATACAGAATAAGTACCAAACAAGTTCATTTTACTAAAAATTCCAAAGATTCCAAATATGCAGTAATGCCTCTGATAAAGCCAATAAAACCAAAAAATATCACGAAATCAATAAATCACAAATAAAAATGTATCTCATTTAGGCCTCATGCCCCCAAAGCCGTAAATTATTAGGAAATGGGTGCCCTTTTCATACGTCTTCAAGTTATCTTTTTTGTAGATTGGTTTTCGAAACATCATGAAGTTTTCATGGACGTCATATCCTATCACTATACGGTTAATGTGAGACATTTTCAAAACGGCTTTCAGTTTACCAAACGGAAAATCTTCAAAAAATGCAAAGAAAAAACGAATTTTCACGTGTTTAGAAAAGCTCTAATAGGGTTTTTCGATAGTGTGAACTAGGTTTGAAAAACTTATGAATTCTATTCGGAGCAGGTTTCAGGTTACTTAACGCATGTCGCACGTGATGGAACGGGGGCGGATTCGTATCTTTCTCCCCGTTCGGAATTATTTTCGAGCGTATAACGATAACCAAGCTTGTTACCGAGGATTTAAGAGAGCTCTTCAAATACCCCTAACAATGCACAAATACGGCGCCGCAGCCGAGGAAATATGAGGGAAAGGCGGTGAGAAAACTTTCCTCTTTCGGATGCGTTATTTAGGGTCCTCGACGGGCTACTTTGCGACGGGCCGTCCGCGGACGACGGTCTTCCTCATTCCGGAGGCGTTCCGGAAACGGAAGAAATCGCCCGGGAACCGCCCTAAACGGGTTATCAATATTCGCGGGAACCGGGGGCGGTTTCAATTTCGCCCCGGACTAATTCCGGGGTGGCAAGTCGATAATATCCAACGGACGCACCTCCGACGATGATCTTTATGGGACTTTTACAGCCCGGACTTTTACTGCTCGGAAAGGACAAAAGTCGCGCTTTTTTATATCGCGAAGGCGTTCGAGTGTTCATTTTTATGTCAGTGTAAATAAAATCGGATTTTGTTGGTATTTTTTCCGTGTAAACATTGCTAAGATTTCAATTGTGCGCCCCGGATGAATCCGAACGCGTTAACGGTCCCTCTCGAATAAATAATTTCGTTCGGCAAATAACCCCGGAGGCCCGGCCCATATACGTATAACCTAAATCAAAATTCCTTATACCGATAGAGGCCCCCTGAAATGGGGGAGCACAAAGCCCATCATAAAGTGTTATAACTCACGGGGAAAAGATATGACATTACTCATCCCGAACAAAACTCCGGGCGGAATCCCGAAAGCCAGAAGGTATATGCGATCCGGCCAGGCCGACCCAAAATAATTCGCAACCCATGTACTTTTACACCGTGAATAAGTTATAATCATCTGCGGTATGGGTATAATAAAGTGATTAAGAATTAATCTTCATTGAAACGGTAAGTGGGTAGTGCCTTCATTAAAATTGCAAAACTTTTACCTACATGAACCTCGATACGGCCATATATGAGAAATTGTTCCATTAAATACTCAAAAGCGCCTTAATAGTCAATTATTCTATTATTCTATATGTGGCCGGGCGGTTATTGATCCTGTTCGAAACGGACATTAATAGACCCGCTCTCTGTGTGATGAAAAGGAATACATTTCCGAAAGGGCTCGGAATGGGTCGTGTGTGGTGTTCTCGGTATTTATCGATTCACACTGTAAAAAGGGCCCGGACTCTACCGGAATAGAGAGCAGAAAATGCGTTACCAAATAAAAAAACCATTTGGTCGTGATTAGGTTAAAGTGTGATTAATTAATTTCCCTTTGGAGTGGAGAGGCGCGCCGAAAGTTTCGTCAAGATGACGTGCGCAATTTATCACACATCCGAATCGGAGGTCACACCCCTACCCCTTTCTCCTATGATAAATATACTCGGAAACCAAGTTTCTAGTGTTTTCTAGTGCCATTACCAATATTCTAAACTACATTTTTTTTCAAAAGAAAACAGTGTTGAAGATATTTCGTTGGAATTTGTCACAAACTCTTAGTGCGTGAGATTTGGGGTGGTGTGTTTTTCTCAGCGTGTAACCAAATCGGGGAAATATCGTCTCCCCGATAATAAAAACAGAGAAAAGTTCGAGTGGAGCGTAATGAGAATATCGGCGAGAGAAGTGACGATGGCGGGGGCGATTGAATAACGATTTTTCACGTCGTTCTTCTGGGAGAGATGTTTCTTTATCACGACAACCTTCGACTGGATCCAGATGTTCCGAACTTCGGGCACTGAAGTCTATTTAATAACATTTCACACAAGTCACACTTTCAACTGATAATAATTTCGAGCGTTCGCAATTTCGCATTATAAGAAAATTGGAAGTAACGGCGCCATCAACTTGACGTGTCCCTCCGCCCCCTAAAAGAACTTCATTTCGAATTCCGCATCAGCCGGCGAAAAAGAGGGTCAAGTGTGAGATACAATTTAATTTCGGCCGGATATTTATCGCCAACTCGAAGATGACGGGGTGGACGTTTATCGTTTACGCCCCTAGGGCGCTTGCAGATAGATTGTAAAACGTGAATTTTCGAAAGCGTCCTTGTCTTGCGGTTTCTGTCGAACCAATAAATAAATCACTTCAACAACTCTTTCGCAGACACTAAATCTCCCGGCGAATGACAATTTCAGCGGGTAGTTCGGTATATATCGGAGGGCTCGTGTGTACCGAAGTCTCGGCGATTTTTAATTGTCGGTTTGCGCTTTTCGATGAACGGGACTTTCCGCCAAATGCACGAAGCGGCGACGTCTCCAGCCATGAAATTGCGAAATGGCTCGACATTTTCCGCTCTCCGCCATCTGACATTCTGCACCCCTCCGCGACTTACGTAATATTGTTCCATATTGACATTTACCGGGTGCGGGTCGTGTGGGGAAAGGTGAATTTTTAAAGCCGAGATCACCATTTTTCGTCGGATAAGCGCTTATAATGCATGTTCCCCGTTCGGTTCCCTAAATTCCCCTTTTATGAGGTCATCCCCGACATTATCGTCGACGACGTAACGAGCAAACATTCCCACTATTATGATTAGATTGCGGCCGTCCATTCTCAAACTGACTTCGAGGCGAAGAGCGAAAAATAAGAAATCTTCTTATTCGTTATTTTCTATTCGTCAAAAGCCCAATGAATTAAGAATGAAACTACCAACGGAACTCTTTTTTCCATGGAATAGTATCTGTCTTTATTTTTATAAATTTTTCATTTAATTTACTGCTTTTGATTAATTGGTCGAAATTGGGCGTTCCTCTTGACTGTTCATTCACTTGGGTCAATTCCCCCAAATTTGTTCATTACCGCACCGAGTAGGCTAATGGAAATCTGCGCCTGGAGCACGTGCGAGAATGATTGGATTTTCGTCATCAACACGGTGTCAATATCGGGCGATGCGCACCTGAAGTCGGAAATTTTAATTACACCCTCCGAAAATGATTAAATCACGAATCGACGGGTGCGGCGGAAAGACGGTCCCGATTGCGGAGGCACGGCGGGGCCGCCGTCGTCATCATCATCATCATCAAGAGCAAACCGGAAAAATCTCTCCCTTTCCCCCGGAGGGAGGAAGGCGGGTGGAGGATGATGAATTCGCCGGAACGCTCCGCGCCCCGCCGCACATTTTTCTCCGGAATTAGCGTGAACGTAAAAAAGGGGGCAAGCGACAAGAAAAAATAAGTGGCCGACAAGGGGGCACGCGATAATGTAAGTGACAGCCGGAACTCCCCCAGGGGTCACTAATGCGGTGCAGACGGATTAGTCAATGCCTCGTGCACGGGCACGGACGCGGCCGCGATCCTTCATCTTTATTAACGACAGGGTCGCGACCCCGCGAATCCATCAACCCTCGTGCGGATCCGGAGGAACGCGAACGGTCGCGACCTCTATTCGGGCGGATTCGGGATCAATCGGGAAGTCGAAAAGACGCGCTCTCGGCGTGCAGAAAATCGAATTATTTTGTAACTATAGAATCCCATAGTACTCTGTGCCTGGTAGCACTCGAAAAGTGTATCTTCGAAAACAAATTTTCAAATTTTCTAATTTTGGAGAAATTTTTTTCGCAAACTTCAAAGTGCCGTAACTTTCTTATTAGTCGAGATATCGATGAAAAATTGAAATTGGCTTCTAATTGAGTCATCAGGAGTAGAAAAATGCGTCCGGTATTGGTTTATCTGGGAAAACAAATTGTCGAATTTTCAAATTTTCAACTTTTTAAAAATTACAAAGTGCTGTAACTTCTTTATTAGTTGAGATATCGAGGAAAAATTTGAACGGGGTTCTAATTGAGTCATCAGAAGTAGGAAAATGCGTCTAATATTGGCGTATCGTTGAAAAAAGAGTCAAATTTTCAAACGACCATAACTTCGTTATGAGTGGAGCTGTCGAGTCGCACGACCCGGGAATCGCTTAGTTTGCTCAAAATCTATCAGGAAATGCGTCCGGATTTTGATTTGGACGACTTTTAGTGATTTCCAAATTTTTCGAAAATCCATCACTTTGGGCTAAAATTTTGGTCGAAATTTTCAATCGACCATAACTTTTGAACCGTAGCTCCGATCGGAACGAGCAGGCGCGCATTCGAAAGGGCGTTCAAAAATCTACGAAATGTCCTTAGGGCGCATCGGAAAAAGATACACTTCCATGTGAATTATAGCCTCCGAAAAATCACCCAAAAATCACTTTCGCGAAATTCAAACCGGTCTAACTTTTGAACCAATCGAGATATCGATTCGTGCTACCCGGCAATCGAAAGAGAATCGGAAAATCTATTGAAAAAAGTATAGACATGTCCGAAAAGCTCTCGAATTGACCAACAATCGTGCTTTTTAAAATTAGGACATCAAATTTTTACGAACATTTTAACAATTTTCGCAAACTTCAAAGTGTCATAACTTTCTTATTAGTCAAGATATCTATGAAAAATTCAGATTGGCTTCTGATTGAGTCCTCAGGAGTAGAAAAATGCGTCCGGTATTGGTTTATCTAAGAAAACAAATGTTCGAATTTTCATTTTTTTTTTAAATTTCAAAGTACTGTAACTTTTTTATTTGTTGAGATATTGATGAAAAATTTCAATGGGGTTCAAATTGGGTCATCTGAAGTGAGAAAATGCGTCTAATATTGGCGTATCGTTGAAAAAAGAGTGAAATTTTCAATTACCCATAACTTTGTTCTTAGTGTAGCTATCGAGTCGAATAAGGCGGGAATCGCTTAGTTTGTTCAAAATCTATCAGGAAAAGTGTCCAGATTTCGATTTAGACGACGTTTCCATCCGCTGGATTCCGTACTTCTGCATTTTCGTAATCGATTATGCAGTTGGACCTCGGACACGGAGAATCGGGTTGAAAAATGGGGGTTCAATTTGGCTAATAGATTCGGCCCGCGAGAGCGCCGATATTAGGAAATTCCGGCGTCGTCGGAAATATCACGGTTTGTTATTTTAAACGGCGACTATTTTTCTTTTATATTATCGAACATTTTGGGGTAATATAGACGTCATATTTTAGGAAGCCCCCAAAGTGATTTCTTTTGTCGTCCTCTCCTGCGGTAGATAATGGCCGGAAGTTACATAGTAAAGAGCTTTGTGTTATCAAACAAGAAACTTGAGCTCGCAACAATGGGATAAGAATGACGACTTCAAAGCGAGTCACTTTTATTAGAAACAAATTCGTCCTCATTACGCCGCGCCCAATACCTGATGCGCCGTTTAAGAAATAAGAATCGTGAATGGGCAGAATCTCGTGTATGATGGGAAATTGTAATTTCGATAGCGACGCTGCACTGTTTGCATGCCCTTAATTGTTGTAGTTGCGGCTAAATCGGTCCGCTTTTGCCCGGCGAGCTTCCGGGTTGCATAGTTTTAACTGAATACCTTTCGGTCCTCCGCATTCGAAGTCTGCGCTCAAACCCGCTACCCCATTGATGCCAGATGGCACAAACGACCTCCCGTGAATTATTTTCTCAAACATCCACTCGCCGAAACCTCGAAATATTCCAACAACAACAACAATCCATTTCTATAACGCCTATTAAGAGATTTCTGATTCTCGCCCGGCGCATCCACCAAAACGCGATTAAAATTAATGGAAACGCACCCGACAAATCGGTCAACGTGAATTTTGTGAATATCCACTAGGCTACTTTTTATTGACAGTCGAACAGAATTTATCGTTTATTAATTCATATCTCCAGTGGATATTTATATTTATGATGGAGTTACACCAACATATTGGCAATAATTCCCCGGAATTGTGGGCGTACCCGGTTAAATAATCCCATCTGCAGCGAATAAAACCGTGAAATTTGCATAAACTATCAAATAATTATATCGGTTCGGTTTCATCCCTCGTGCATGGTGCAGTTATGCCGTTGTTCCGCGTTCGCCGTTTTAATTAACGCACGCGTTCACAAAAGTACGAATAATAATGATGATTCGGTGAATCGGCGTCGGTCCGCTCCGTTAACTTAATAACCGAAACTGCGAGCGTTTTAACGAACGAACGGACGAACGGCCGCGGGTATTATCGTTCTGCTGCTGGCGTTCCGAGTCGCCCGGATCGCGAAGGGCCCTCGCCCTCGTTAAGTCGATA
This sequence comes from Salpingus planirostris, assembly GCA_949788335.1. NCBI lineage: Eukaryota > Metazoa > Arthropoda > Insecta > Coleoptera > Salpingidae > Salpingus > Salpingus planirostris. The sequence continues at coordinate 5,213,965 of OX460922.1, forward strand.
TCCCCGTTCGCGGAAGGGCGGATTCGGTAACCGATTCGGGTCTGGCGCGGCATTGTCTCAGCGGAACGGGGCGCCGTTTTTGCAAGAGCGATTCTTCATTGTATTGTCGTCGGCCTTATTAAAAGCAAATAAGGGAGAGGGCACCGCGATCGCGAGGGTCGACCCGGGGCGCCCTTTCGGGCATAATGAATTCGGCGCATTAGCAGTGGCCGACCCGGCAGGGCCGGCCTCCTTTAAATAGTTGATGCGGTGGGTAACAGATTCCCTTATCGGCGGCGACTTATTTAATACTCCTCCGCCCTTTTGTCGCCCATACAGGGTGTCAAAGGAAACACGGGCCGCCACTGAAAACATGAAAGAGAAACAGTTTCAAGGATGACACACACTCTTATTCACGTGCTTAGAACGTTTTACTGATACTCGGTTTCTCGCTGTAAAACATAAAAATTCAAATTTTGCATGAATTTCCAAATTAAGCATAGTCTAACTTTGTAATGCCGAAGTAAATGCAATTTTAGATTTGTTAGGTTTTGCCAAGTTTTTGTTCCTCTGCTGTTGAACATCAATAAACTTTGGATGTTGACATCATTTGTGATTTAAATGTTTTCAAAATAAATTAATTTTCCGTAATTTGGAATGAAATATCGGCAATAAGAAAAGACACAGCAACAAAATCAAATAAACATACGTTAGCAAAAAAGAAGAAGATGATGCAATCACTGTCACTATGGTGAAGGAATTTTTCTGGTCAATCTTGAAAAAACGATTTGGACCTAATTTTTAACGAAATTCAACTTAAAATTTGTATACTATCACAGATAATATAGACATGGAGTTAATTCCATTGAATAAGGAACTGTCTACTTCCGAACAAATGTAAATTCGACAAAATTAACAGAAAAATGGCTAACTCAATTTCAAAAGCTGATTACCTGATTTAGGCAATACCAAAATTTTGTGACAAAAAGGTGGTGTCACAACACAAAACTCAACAAATCTAGTTCTGCACAACAAATTTGAAAGTATTTTATCGAATCAAGTCAAGTCATATTTCGAAAACTAAAGCACTTACGAAAAAAACAATTATCTACGAAAAATTCTCGCCTTGAAGAAAGGCCAGTATTTCAGTCAATCTTTAAATTAAACAAGTTTTAATCATAATATTCGGTTAATTTCTTGTTCATAGTACCTCAGTCAATTTGGCCATTTTTCGGCAAATGAGGCGAATGATCAAATTCTTAATAATTGTAGCAAAATATCCGGAGGATTTTCAAATTTGTAACAATAGGGATTGTTTCTTATGACTGAAACATTCATTTTTTGGTCAAATTCTACGATTTTTATTGGATAGACATTAGCGTTATCATTTCTAATTGGTTGTGAAGATAACTGTCAAAAGTTTCGACCGACGCCAAAGGCATAAATGAACAAGTCTATTTTTGCGAACTTTTGACACATTCGTCAATATTTTACTTGAAATTTTCTTGATTTTCATTGTTACTGTAGAAATTTTAGTCAGGATAGCTTAGTTTGGTTCAGTTTGGTTTAAACCACGACTGGTCGATTCCATTTTGAAGACGTTTGAATTGAATAGGGTTGTTTTATATGACTGAGAGATTCACTTTTTGGCCAAATGCTACGACTTCTATTGGATAGAAATTAGGGTTATCATATCTGATTGATTGTGAAGATACTTAATCTCAAATGTTTCGGCCAATGTCAAAGGCATAAATGAACAAGTCTATTTTTGCAAACTTTTGGCACATTCCTCAATAATTTAATAAATTTTCTTGATTTTTTTACTGTTTCTGAAGAAATTTTTCTCAGCTTAGCTTAACATGGTTCAGTTTGGTTTTAACCACGACTGGTCGATTCCATTTCGAAGACGTTTTGATGGATTTGAGTTGCCTCAAAAACTTGAAACTGCCAACTCTGCAAATTCTGGCGACGTTTTCCAAGATCGCGGGGCACCCTGTGGGAAGGCGAGAAAGTAGTGCGTCGCCGCCTCCGGTCCTTATCTCTCGCCCGGTTCTCTCGGCGCACCATTTCATTTATCTTCTTCACGGTTGACTGGTGCCACTCCGTTCGCCTCATGTCAGTAATATCTGCGCTATCGCTCTTCTTCATACGTTCCCGCCGCCGCCGTATAACCCCTTTATCCGCGTCTCGATCACCATTTCCATACGGGGGCGGCGGCGGCGGCGGCGGACATTCACCACTCCGACATGCACTTCCTGCGACTCGACTCCATTCGCCGAAATCCCCGGATCCTCTCCTTTCCAGACGACATCGACTCTTTCGGCGACCCTCGTCCGAAATCCTCGCCGGCGCGCCGAAGAACCCGTAATTTAAATTAAGGAAGCGACTACTAAACTCCCGACACTATAAATAATCTTTATCGCGATGAAAAAAGTATAAGGAAGCGCTCCTCTCAGATTTATGCTCGCCCCTCTCCCGGTCCTAATTTATTAAAAGAAGAGTCGCATGATTCGGGCCCCGGCGTCGCCGTCATCAGGTATGAGTAATTAGATCGCCGTGATGCCAGAAATCCGGGGTCCGATAAATTGATTCGGCGTAAAAGAGTCCCTCTTCCGCCATAAAGTCGCGCGTGTTCATAACCCCGGCGCGAGGGTCGGCGCCGCGTTCCGTAATTGAATGCAAAAGGGCACATCCAGGATGGGAGCAGTGTCGGCCGTACTGGCGTACACCGTGAGCGGTCATATAAATCCATCAGGGAGAGAGGACAAAAGGTGCAAGCGGAAATTAAATCCTCGCTCGCGCACCTCTCTCTCCTCTCTCGACTCGGCGATGATGAAGCAATATTTCACAATATCACTTATCAATTAATAACTTTCGGGACGGGAGTGTTTGCCGAAGGAACCGTTTTTTGCGGATTTTTTGTCGAGGCGCCATGCGAGAAACCGCGCTTCGGATTGATTTTATTCTCGAACCAGAATCAATTTTTAACACGAATATCGGAATCCGGCGCCAAAAAAATCCTGACAGTTTTGCAAGGACACAAAGTTCGTGTTTCGTAAGCGCCTCACAAATCTCTGGAAATATTTACAGGGTGTCACAAAATTGTCTCCCCAAAATGTTATCTACTGATCCTATACATATGTCAGAAAAATTCAAAACCTCTGAACACTATGAATAAGTCGAAATTCCGTGAATATGAAATCCCTGATGGCGAAAAAATCTATCAGTGGATATTCATGAGTATGGGGATCTGAGTTTGTGTATTTTCGGTTTTATAAGATTTACTCGCTAACAGACTCGCTCAACTAATTATATTCACATTTTTTGAAAATATTCCATGATTTTAAGAATGAAATTGTTTCATCACTCGGAAAATATGTAGGTTCACAGTTCTTTTCTTGACAAATTTGGGAAATTCCTGTGATTTGACCAATTTTAAACGAATTTAAGAAAAAATTGGCACGTTTCGAAAAATTCTTAATGAATTTACCTACTGTTCGTCATTATAGACAAGTTTTCTGCAAAATTGTATAAATTTTTGGATCAAACTAATTTTAATCATAATTAATATTTGGTTAATTTCATGTTCATAATATCTCGGTCAATTTGAGTTTGAGTTGAGTTTTTGGCAAATAAGCCGAATTATCAAGTTCCTAGTAAAAGATTGGTAAGAGACTTTTTGACATTTGAGAGTAATCTTCACAACCAATTGGAAATGATAACGCTAATTTCTATCCAATATATATCGTAGAATTTGGCCGAAAATATCCAATTTTTGACGAATTCTCCTCAAATTGTAGTTTGACCAATTTTTTACGAATTTAAGAAAATTTTGGCACGTTTCGAAAAAATCTTGATAAATTTATTGTTCGTCATTAGACAAGGAAATTTCTACAAAATTGTATAAATGACGAGAGTTCTACAAATTTAGAAAATTTGGCCATTAGGCATACTGAATTCAGTGTACACCTTTTCTTTATGGAAATTAGACCCTTCACATCTAGAGATGCATTTCCAAATTTGCACATCACAAATTTGTCAAACAGCGAGTTTGACGATTATGCTGAATTCAGTGTACACGTTTTCTCTATGGAAATCCGACCCCTCTCATCCGGAGATGCACTTGCAAACCCACCCCGATGTTCCATCAGGGTGATTATCGCACTCTTTATTCCGGAATTTCCCTCATTCCTCGCCGTCTCCTATAGGTGTTTTCCGACGCGTCACTTCCGGTTGCGTAATTCCGGCGCACCTCGGTTTTGATATATAAGACCGCCGCGCCGCCACCCCTCTCGGAAAAGATGAACGGTGACAGGGGTGTTTTAAATTCTGGAAGCCGGCTGAGTTATTTGCCGCCTTAACACCTGAATACGCGGATTGTTTGTCGCACACACGCCGTTTGGTCCCCGCGTGCGGAAAAATATACGAGCCGGCTCCGGGTCCGCGCCCCTAAATCGTGATTACGCTCCGGCGGAAAACGGCGCCCGCGGAAAAGAAGCGCGATCCATTAGCGGGAAATATAATTGCTTTCCGTGCATCTCCCTTCGAGAGGAGCGACGTGTGGGGCCGAAAACTTCGCGAAATTCCCTTTGTGCCCCTCGAAACAATGCCGCCCGCGAATTCGCACCCCGAAACCACCCCCGTGACGCGACTTCCGCGGTTAATTCGGATGAATTATGCAAGCGATACCCGCTAATCCCCTCGGCTGATTTAGACGTTTGCCTTTGATAATTATACATTAGGCGCATATACATGTACGAACGACTTCATACACCGTGATGAATGGGATTATTTATTCGCTATAATTGGGATGGGGGGTAGTGCAGGGCGCATTAATTGGGGGTAATTGCATTTATCCGTCGGGCCGGACTCTCGATCGGCGTTATTTTATTATTCGCGCTTACCTCTTCTTACGGTCGGCCGTGTTCGAATGGGATTCGCCCCCGTTGTTTTGTTCGGTTAATCAATCAGCAGGAATTGCAGGAATGAGTGCGGGTAATTCAATATGTCGCAGACAAGCAGACAGATAGGCAATTCGTTAGCGTTTGCGATGCTGCTGCCAATTAATTCTTTGTTCCGTTCCTGGCGCCGCAACTCCATATTTTCGTTTCATTTATCCCGTGTAGTTTGCACGTACAGCCGAATCGGTCATGCTTACTTTTGCAATTTCGGATTGCGTTCGCGGGCTGATTCGATCGAAAAGCGCGACCCTTTTATTAATTAACGATAAAAATCGACGCTCGTGTACACGACGAAATCGCAAATAACGTGCTAGCGGAATGTGCAATATTCGTCGCGCTCACTTATATCTCAAAAAGAAACACGGCTTCGACTTTATGCGCAAAGTAAACATGGGATCAGATCTTGCTCGTCACAGTTAGTTGCCTGAAACACTGTCAACAGTAATTTCGTCAATCCATGCCGCGCTCTACATTTCTCGAGCGCGGATTCCGTCCGTTTTCGGATAAAATGTGACGTTTCTGAAGGGGGTTCGCACACGGCGTGCTTCAATATTCGTCATCTTCGCTGAAATGGAAATAGAAGCTCCATTTGGCGCTCTCTTTAAGTTTTCAGCGTCAGAACTGAAAATTCTTAGCTTTCAGTTTCAGAAAAGGTTTCACAGGTTCCTGAATGCGGTCTTCCACGACTTTTTTTAATAGCATTTTCTGCAATCTCACCGTTCATTTAATCGGTCAATTTTTTTAAATTTTTTTGGAGCCCTTGGCGCCTTTGAGTCCCTAAAACTCAAAATTCAGGGGAAGAATGACGTCACAACAATTTTTTAATATCGTCATTATCTCCGTTAATGACTGATGACATTCTCAACGAAATTGGTTTATGTGATCAGTGAGTCCTACTTCAAGACCCAATTATTTTCAATTCTATAGATATTTCAATGGGAGACATTTTTAACCATCAGAAATACCTGACATGCGGACAAATACAGCTAATTTTGAATTTCACACAGTCTATTAGAATCTCGAATACTGGGGTAGACAAGGGAGTTTTTAACAAAAATATTTTTCAAATTATTCAGGAATAAATAAAAATTGTCTGTGATTATACAAAATTCCATCATTCAAATTTTCATTTGGGTACATAGAAACTTGATTAAAATGATCACAGACAGCACGATGCTTAAATTTTGGAAATATTTGAGAATATTTCTGCATATTAATTTGTGATAACTCTGAAATTGGATATTTCTGAAGTATTTCGTTAAGGACTAAAATTGCGCTATCTCTGAAACTAGAAAAGTTACAACAGCCGCTGAAATCTTTTCCGAAACCTGAAAGATCGCTGAAAAATATACTTTGCGCACCAATTCAAACGTTGGTTCTTATTCCATCAACTTTTCAGAATATCGAATCACCTGATAAGAGGACGTGAACAAAATAAGACGCTATCCCTACACGCATTCGCACCAAATCTCGCAGATCCTCCCGGCGAAAGGTCTGATTGAGGACCCGCGTCGCCCATGTGCGTATGCAGATTCTCTTTGACGCGTACAGGGGCGGCTCCGGTTATCGCGTATCTAGAAATATGAGACCCCGCGCACCCGGAAAAGGGCCGGAATAAGCAGTCCGCACAAAGACCCGTCACAATGGACAATTTGCCTCCGTCGCATCCCGTCATGCGGGGCGCGAAAAGCCCCCGTTTCCTGCGCCCTTTTCCAATCAGCGCGACTCCTATTGCGGATTGCCGCTATACGGCGTGGCGCCGAAATCGAACGGGGTGCCGCCTAATCCGCGGGGGGCGCCGCTCCGTGATTAGCCGCGCCATCGGGCGCCGTCACTGCGGCCCGGAGTCTTAATTGAATCTGCGAGGAGGGACGGAAGGCCCTCGACTCTAACCTAATTGATCGGCGGACCCGCGATTGGCTCCGGGGGCGGACGGCCGGCGTCGCGCCCGCCCGATTCGACGTGACAGGCCCGAGATTAAAATCTTGCTCCGGACTTTTCCGGTAACTGGACGTGCGACGCCCTCTATATATTTCATACGGGGACGTTGATTTGCGGTCCGCGTGTCGCTCGGGTCCGGGACGTCGCCGTGGACGTCCCGATATAACGACGGTGCCATCAGTTATTTAACGGGAAGATGGGGAGCACGTGCGCGGGAGACGAACGTAATTAAATCCCGCTGGCGGAACTGCAAAAACTTTGATGCGACACTAAAAACGGAGCACGGAAACGCAATCGCAATCAAACCGATGCGCCCTCGGTTCATAACCGGGCGAAAGCGCGCAAATCCGATCGAATCGGATTTTACAATTTTTGTCTAGGAAAAGCAGTCTTACGTTTAAATGATCTAGGAAATCGAAAGTAGACATTTTTTAGGTACTCAGATAATGGAGGGTGTTAGGGATGGAAAATCGCAAATAACCATCAAATATTTCAGTGATCACTTATGAATTTTTATTTGTAATTTTTTTTAGTGATTCCTAAGTACATATTCCCAAAGCCCAAACGTTGGATATTCTTAAATTTGTTAATTTTTTTATCATTTCAATACATTTTGGTGTTTTCAGTTTAGCATCAATCTTTCTGCATTTTTTTCAGTACTATCGATTTTTAATTTTCTTTGTAAAAAACAGTATTTTTCATTTAGTATGTTTTAACCAAAAGGTTGCCACCAAGGTTCTTGGAAACCGCAAATTCCGTTTTTTTCTTCATCAAAATGAAATAGTAAGAGGCTGGATGATGTTCTTAACTTATCTGAAACAAAATTAAGTAGTTTATTAAAAAATAGTACACAAATTCCTCATAGGGCTCGAGGAACTTCATTTTTAATGAAGTGCATACAGATTACTATGAGAAAATGAAAATTGTTTCTGAATGAATTTAAGTCGGTGATATCGAACGAACAAGAATAGTGCCCCATTAAATTGGTAACATGCGAATTTTTCTAGAGGGATGAATTTCAAGCGGATTTAAAATATTGTAGGTATGTACCGATAATAATAGAAATGATTTCTGCGATTTTCGACATAACATGTTTTCCACCCAATAATGCTTCACTCGCGAGCTTTTTATCGGACAAATTATTAAAACATTAAATATTTACCGATTTTAGCGTGGGATGAAATATTTCAAGCGGCGTGACCCGGCTTTAGCGTACAAAATCCAGTCCGCATCGGCATAATATCGCGGTTTTATGTGACATGTAAAATAATTACATGTGATCGAAAACGGAACTTTGGTTATTTACGGGGCACGGCTAGGGCAAAACGGAAGGTTCGTAGAGGGCCGATATGAGCACGAAACCGAGAGAGAATCCCATACTTTACGAGGCCATGCAGAAATAGTGGAAATTGTGAGAATTTCATCAGAAAAATGGATATATTCGCATGATTTATGTAACAACTCACGAAAACGTTTAATAAAACGCACACAACATTCGGCCGGTCGAAGAATGCCACATCGAATTCGATTTTCCTCGACTATTTGCGTGTCTGCGAAATTCTCGAGCGAGCACCTCGGTAATAACATCCAGCATATACGAGAAAGCCGGGAAGATACACACCGTAAATCCCGCATTCGAGTTATAATTCCGCATATGAGCCGGAGTTCTCTATACGCGCGTGATTTATGCGGCTCGTGTTCAACGTCTTTCCATTGCCGAACATAAGTGGAGTTTTTGTAAACAAGCGTCCCGCGATATATCGCCGGCCATCTCCGCCGGCGATACGCGAATCATTTCCGGGCCCGTTTTGTGTATCGCGCCCCCTTCGGAACCGATGACGGGCACGTATGATACGTCGGGCGACATCTGGAGTCCGGGCTCCGGGACGTCCGCCGCACATGCCGACGTCCCCGGAACGCCGGCGACATGATGATGCAGCGCGACCCGTCGAAGAGCAAAATTGAAATTGGAAATTTCCGCGATGAGCCCCATAAACGCCGCGTCTCGGGCAGATCACGTCGGAAAACGTCCGCTCAAAAGGGCCGGCGTCCGTGTCCAATCTGCGCCGAAAGCCCGTTCCGCTCTCCTCGCCCGGCGATGACGCTAATTATCGTTCCGGGGGTGGAGGGAATTCCTGTTGGGCCGTTCTGTTTAATCCTCGAATTAATACGCCGACGTAATTTGTGTATCTGCATACGTACATACGTACGGTTGTTATGTCCGTCCTCTTGGCCCGAGGATCGGCGAATATGGGGGCCGTAACTCGGTAATGCGCGCTTTATGCACCTACATGCCGACGTACCTCTGGTACATATTATTCTGTTGTATGGGAGCATAATTGCTGGTACAATTACACGCAGGTACAATATTCTACATGATATAAGCCATGCAATAACTATTATTACGTTGGTAGGGTAAATTGATTACTGAATGAATATTCAATGACTACAGCTGTGAAATTGTACCGAAAATATGTCAAAGAGGTAGTCTGTAAATGTAAAATGTAGTTCTGTAAATTACGGAACAGAAAATCGTCGGGTTTCTTCATAGAAGCCTTTTCAAACAACGAGATGCAATAATGAGGTTTCAGGAGAGCATTTTGCCATAGAATAAAATTAATGAAATTCTACTAGGTTTAGAAATGCTTGGGTACCACGTGACTTAGCTTACGTATGCAACCCGCGCTACACTATGTGCGCCAGAACAGGGGAGGGTCTAGGGGTCTAGGAAAAAAACAAAATATTCTCCACAACTGGAATTTACCCAAACCAAAGAAAAAGAAGCATTTTCTTCAAGTGTCCACGTCATTTTCACGTCGAGGAAAGTCCACAGAGAACGCAAGAGCACGTGTGTTTGCAGAATGGCGGACATCAACACTAAACAACACGAACGTCACTGGCGAGTTTGAGGCACAGACAGTGGAAAAAACCTAAAAACACGTAATTTCCCAAAATTCCCCTAAATATGTATGTTGAGTTGCCTACCTACCTCATGGTCACGTGGTACCCAAGCATTTATGAAAACAGTATGTAACTTGTTTATTTCAGTTACCCCCATAATTTTCCGGGAAGATCTGACTAGTAAATTTCAAGAAAGCAAGAACGTTTTCTCACCAAAATGTAAAATTTCTAATCAAGTTCAATTCTTCATAAACTCCCGAAAAAGCTTCCGCAAAGCTTCGTTTAGCTAGAGGATTCAAATACTGAAAATCTGGCAGACGAACCACATTTTTCTCTTTTACGGGTAAAATATTCTATTACAAAGGATAATGTAAATCAGTGCTTTTGTGTAAAAATGATTTTGAGTGCGACACCCTGTACATTCGCAGTGATGAAATAAAAAAATACTGTTCATCACTTGGTGCCGTTCGATCCAGTCGAGCTTATACTCCCAGAAATTATATTTCCGAGGGCAATCGTAATTTCGGTCTCGCGGATATGTCGGGGTTTATTGCTTTGTATTCATGTCGGACAAAGCCCCTTCAAATTTTACGATTCATCCGAAGAAATACTCGAGGAAAAGGAGGAACCGTGCGGTCCTCAATACCGCGCGGCCCGTTCACAATGGAATTAACTTCGCTTGAAATTCCCCCGGTTTTTGTGGGGACGTCATGCCGAATTTACGTCCCGCGATAATTATTTCGAGTCGACTCCACATTATTGTGCGTTATCTAATAGTCCGCGCGAATAATCGCCGGAAAAAGAGAGTAATTGCGGAATCGCGCCTGGCGTATAACGGCGAACCGGGAAGAGACTCTGGTGGGATTTTTGCGCTCTCCTCGCTATCCCATCGGATCAGACAATAAGAAAAAGACCGAGGAGAACACTCAATCTTAATCTATCTAAATCTACCTATAGCGTCTCGCCTTATCGCTCCAGTGCAGAGATTCCGAACAAAAGTAGCTGCAACCTGTAATATCTATTCAGTGCGCTTTGCCGGGAAATCCTCCCTCAATTCGTCCATTCGTTTCTCCATACTGTTCGCCGGGAGAGAGAATCTAATCTTAATCTTCGACTTACTTTTCAATTATATTTCCCGGATCCCGATGGGCTTCATGCCCGCCCCGGCCCCCGGATCCCCCCATTTGTCCCGCGTATATACGCGGTGCCGTTTTCCAATTTCGCCCGAAAAAAGCGCCGTGTTTTTAATACAGCCCCGGACCGGAACTCATTACGGGGCGCACATTTCGCAACTACCGCGAAACAGTGCGCGCATTATGCCCCTCTAATTAAAAAGTTTGCCAGTGACAGGGCACAAAGCATATTGTTTGCCGATTCAGCGCGACTAGATGACCGCTCAGTGTTCCCCATTACGGAAGCATTCACTCGGACAATGCTCTTATTATAACCGCATCGAAATACCGCATTTCGCCACCGGTTACGTAATGACGTTACGAGACGGTAACGTGCCGACATGTTCGCTCGTCGCCTAATAACTCGCGGTCTTGCACTCGTATCGTTCGAGATAATGCCCGGGCGGTGATTTGTTGATATGATTCATGTGCACTTGCGCCCTTATGCGCGCCCGATGCGGCAAAAACGCCCGGATTCGTGTGCATCGCTCGAATCGCCCCCGGAGTCTCCAGGTAAACTTACGTGTGTATGCGCACACCTCAGAAATCCCGCAAATACTCTCGCGAGCCGGCATTATGCGACTTAACGTTGATAAATGCCCTGCGGGCGCCTTAGCGCTCCCTTTATTACCGGCCGATCCTGATAGCGCCGCAAAATCAGATCGGGGTAACGAGCTTTTATCGCCTTCGACTCAAAATCTATAATAGGTAGTTAATCTGATTCAGAAAATTGTTCAAATCAGGTTTTATTCACTCATCAAGTCTAGAAAACATTGGTATGAAGAATAGTGGACAAGTTCTAGTTTTGATAAAATGGGGATTTATTGTTCGCTTATCCTGGAAGTGTCATTACGATATGAATAAATATTAGTCGTGGTCTCCATTCGTGGACACTCCTCTTTCTCGTAATCACAGGTTTCCAGAGTACCGGGTGAATCAAAGTATCAATTCCCCACCGGAAAATGTTTGTATCAAGCACGGCGAGTCTCTACGGTTGATTAATTTTTCATAATAACCGGCGGTATGAAAGAGAGATGGGTCGAAATCGGCCTGAAAGGGTGTCACCTCTGATTGGAAAATAATACAACAGCCATCGATTCCATCCATCTACTTTATTTCGCCCATAATTGATAATCGCGTTATCCTGTTCGTTTTTACGGCGCAACGTTAGGAGACGCGCGCTTCGGGGTTGTCACGTATAATTTAAAGTTCAGTTCCAACGGGTGGGTACACACACAGAAAAATGGACCAAAAAGACCCGAGAGAGAACGATATTTTTCGAGGTCGTGCACACCTAGCGGTATTACGGCGGCATAATAAACAACGCGATGATTTACGCCACTTCCCGCGACCCTATTAAAGTCCGGATATGTGCGCAATCATAATACAATAAAAGTAATTTATTTAAAAACAAATATCAGATAGGATTCATGGGGGAAAAATATGTCGCGTAATAAATCCCGCGAGAGACATTTACCCCGGAATGTACAAATAATCGACAAAATATATTCGAGAAAGCAACGGGCATAGAAAACTCGCGTCCGTATGAATTTCGCACCACGTATCGCCCACCCTCGCAATGACAAGTCCAAAAGGGCGGAAGAGAGAGAGTTTTTGGGGCCGGCGGGGCGAATTTGCATTTTCGGAAGCCCCCGCGTAATAACAATAGTTGTAATAGTGGCCGATGGGGATGAAAAACCGCATCCCCATATTAATAGTCGCGATTATTTTAATCCGGATTTATACCTCGACTAACCCGATCTGACGTAGAACGGAATTATTGTTTGTATGCAGATTCCCGTTTTTCGGGGGGTGTGGGGCGGCCCTCTCTCCGGTGTGCCATTATTATTATAGTGGATGTGCCCCCGCTGTCCGGATCGATGTCCGTGCGCATTCGTTGATATGTCAACGCGATTAAAGTAATTTACGACACCAGTTAAAATCGGCTTTAATGATTACCTCTTCACTTGAAACGTAATCCACTCGCCGTCCTAAATCAAGGGTTAATCCACCTATGTTTCATAAATTATTTACTCAACAACGGCCGATAAACCTCTCCATTACTTCAGCCCCGGATTTATTAACTCGCATCACAAAACTAACACCGTGCCATTATGAAAATTTCGCCCCGGGAATTTCATAATAGGTGGTGACTGATATTTCGGTATGATGGTCACGACACGAAAAAATGCAGATTTAAAAATGGAGCGATTATTTGGAGTGCTCTGTTTATTTTTTCCCGTGTAACACAAAATAGCATTTATCTTATTTGCGTAGGATAAACGCGAATTTTTAGCGTGAAAGCTCTATTTCCATTGGAAAACTGGTGAATCGCCGATTTTCAACTAGCTACCGTCATCTATTGGGAGCTTTCACGAACTAAAATTGCTGGTCCGTACATTAAGCTGCACAATCGGATGTTTCCATTTTGATAGAGTGCTAATTCGTGTTCGGTATTTAGAGATTGACGAAATTATTTATAAACCCAAATTTATACCTATTGATTTCACTCGGTCCTGGTTATTTTCGAAAAGCGTTAAGAGCAGTCCTCACTTTGATGGCAGATTACGATCATCGGTGCGCATTTTCATTCAAACACTGTATGCGCCCCATCGCAGAGAAAAATAAATAAAATCGATTAGAATAATTTACCATTAGTTGTTTATGTACGTCCCATCAAATCACAGATGCGTGTAAACACGCATTTATAGCCTTTTCAATTATTCTTTGATAATTATTGGCAAATTATTACAGTGTATAGCTTTTTATCAACCAACACACAACAAATATTATGAATTAATATGCTTCGCCCACCAACATTTTCGCCCCAGGAAACAACAAATTTTACAGTAAATAATATTTAACAGATCATCATTGTTATTGTGTAAATTTTCAACAACCGGTTGAATCCACCCCCAGTTATTATTTTTAATTGTATAAGAAAATAAGATTATATTTCACTGGTATTGAGCCGGATACACCGCAATATCTTTAAAATTGTAGACAACCGGAAGCAACCCCCGAGTGGTTGTCAAAATTCAAATTATCCAGGATGGCCACCTTCCAAGTAAGCTGTCTATTTTATTGAAGGTACGTCTGTGGATTCAAGGTCGTTTATGACATGACTCATGATGACATAATACAAATCTTGGGTTATGTTTGCCTTCTCCTGTCACAATAATCAATAATTTCAAAATTACTAGCTGAAAAATGGCCAAACAATCAAGCGTGAAGTCGAAACGTAAACTTTTGAACCCCGTTTTTCACCTGCAGACCAAAGAAGAAGATGACAGCCAACTCTCGAAAGGAATGATCAAAATCGTTCGAAGGACTGGACAACTCAATCTGTCTGGAAGGAGTCTAGCCACTGGTAATACGCGAAATGCTATAAATCTGTTATATCTGGCATTCAAATCACGATTTCAGTACCTGACAAAATGTTCAATATGTACGAATTAACCGAAGAGGATAACAGAAGTATGGACTATAACAAGCTCGCCGAAGAGGAAAATTGGTGGCAATTTAAACCGTTGACGTATTTAGATTTAAGCTCGAACGTCCTGCAGGAAATACCAGGAGAAATAGGGATTTTAGAAGACCTTACAGTATTAAATGTAAGCTTTTTCTCCATACTAAACGAGGAACTTTTTTTTTATGCTGTATTAATATGTAATTGTATTTTGTTTGCAGTTACAAGACAATAGTTTAACAAGTTTACCCCCGGAAATTGGTAAATTAACCAAGTTAACCAAACTAAACCTCAGTCATAATAAACTTTCGTTGTTACCTTCCGAGTTTAATAAGCTTGAGGAACTACAGAATTTATCGTTGGCTCATAATTCTCTAGAGAAATTGTCTAAAGATTTTTCCAATTTAATCATGCTACAAAATTTGGTAATAAACATTAATGATAATACTAATCAATAATAAGTGGTATAAATAATATGAGAATGGGGTTACAGGATTTATCACATAACAGTCTTAAAAAACTACCACCAGGATTGGGATTTATGGTCAGATTAACTGAAATAAACCTCTCTCATAATAAACTAATTGAACTACCGCCTGATATTGTCAATCTAAGGGGTAATTTATCTAATTTTGTATTGATTATCATATGGCTGAATAATTATTCATTTTAATAATTTATTAGGTTTGTTGAAATTGGATGTGACCCATAATGACTTGGTTCTTTTACCGAAATTGGGAGAACTGAAAAAGTTACAATTTTTGTATGCTCAACATAATAATATTGAGAAAATGCCGGAAGTTGAGGGATGTGAACATATCCAACAATTATATCTTGGAAATAATTATATCAAAGTATGCCTCCTATTGTAAGCTCTCTCAATATTTCATAAATGAAAATGAATACACTTTCAGGAAGTCCCTCCAGAATTTTTCGAAAATGTGCCAAATTTGAAAATTCTCGATTTGCGGGATAACAAAATTGAAGAAATCCCCGGCGAAATCGCAATGTTGCAGCATTTAATTCGATTAGATTTAACGAACAACGACTTGATAAAGTAATCATATCATGAAAATGTCTCGCTATTATTTGTTAATATTATTTCGATTTTTTTTCGGGTAGTCTTCCCAATTCATTGGGATTATTAGCTCACCTACAAAACTTACAAGTCGACGGTAATAAACTAAAACTCATCAGAGTTGATATCATAAAAGGAGGAACCACTCGAATACTCAAACATTTACGAGAAAAACTTGATGGAGAAGAATTAGAAAATTTGAAAACGGCATCAGTGACACCTGTAGCACCTTATGAACCTAAAACATTCCCTGATAAGTGAGTCAAATTTATATCATTCCCAGCTTTTACTATTTATGGAATGAACAATTTTATTATAGATATTCAATGAGAAATTCGCGTGCTTTGAACGTGACCATGAAGAATATCACGAACGTGCCTGAAGAAGTTTTCGAAGAAGCAAAAATCGCAGAAATTAACATAGTGGATCTGTGTAAAAACAAACTGAGCAAAGTGCCTTCCGGGTATTTCAGTCGAATTTTAATTGTAAAAATCAAACCAAAATCTCAATCGCTTATTTCAGCTTGAAGATAATTGCAAACAACATCACAGAATTAAATTTATCAGCAAATGTTCTGAACGAAATCCCCGATTTTATTTCTGAATGTTCGAAACTGAAATATTTCGACTTGGGCAACAATTCACTCAGCTCTCTACCGGAAAGTTTGAGCTCGTTGGTCTACATGAGAGAACTAGTCATTAGCAACAACAGGTAAAGACTCTTGAAACCAATGAATAAATGATAGGTATGATAATTTTGAAAAATTCATAGATTCACCAACATTCCGAATTGCGTTTATCAAATGGTCAGATTAGAAATTTTATTAGCAAGTGACAACAAAATCACGGAAATCGATGTGGAGCATCTTGCGCAGCTAAAACGGATTGCGACTTTGGATTTATCCAATAATAATATCGCTCAAGTTCCTCCAGAACTTGGAAATTTAACCCAATTGAGGTAATTTTTTCAAAAATATGCGAGAAAATATGGGGATTTTTTTCATTTTTCATTACATTTTTATTTTAGGTCCTTGGAAATCAAAGGCAACTGTTTCCGGCAGCCCCGGTATGCAATTTTAGAGCAAGGAACTGATTCAGTTTTATGCTATCTTAGAGATCGCATACCCAAATAGAGAATGAGAATACTCAATAATACTGAAAAACACATCATAGCTACGTATTTTTTAACAATTTTTAAGGTGTTTGATGGTGTAACGGTACGCTTTAGTGATAGTGCCATTGCAAATAATTATTTAAAATAAGATTCTGCCATTTTTAACATGTACCTGCATTACGTAAGTAATTGCACATCGCCCAATTCACTTTTTGTAAGTACACAAAATACTTACATAATCATAATACAGTAAAAGCAATGATTATTACTTTATGACAAAATTTTTTATTAAGTAATTAGTGGATCATTAACAATAAATAAGAAAACTGTTCATCAGTATTTGAAATGAAAAAAAAAGTAAAAACGTTCAAGATTTAAAACAATTTGGTTCTACTCAATCTTACAGACCTTCTCGTGAATTTTTCTCCTGGAAAAAACAGTGATTTGATTCTTTCGTTCATTCAAAAAGTTCTCAATCTTACCATCATCTGAGCTAATCGGCGAATATGTCGTGTTTGGCTTATTAAGATCGTTTTCTTGATGACTTTCTCCAAACTGAGCCGAATTCTCCGAAACTGCATGATCCTTGAACAGAACATTCTTCATCCTTTTCGCGGTCGACTTGGAATCAGTCTTCAAAATGCTTTTGGCAGGAGTGGCGGACTAGAAATCGAAAGTAAATAACCGATATATTTACAAAACCGCATTCGGTACCTCTAAATGCTTCACAATTTGGGACACTTTCATCATGGTGAGCCCGGGAGAACTAACGCGTCTATTATGGTCACTGACTTGGAGAGAGTCGAGAACGCTTCTCCTTTTGCCGGGAGTTTGACTCCTTTTCGGAGTTTTCCTTTTGGTGACAATTTCGACATCTTCCAGCGGGGCCGACGCTACTTCTCGCTTTTTCATCCTTGCAGCTGCAATTTTGATAATACAATACAGTTTTGAAAACATTTTCGTTAAAAATTTCAAAGTGCTGTAACTTTCTTATTAGTCGAGATATCGAGTCGAGTGTGGCGGGAATCGCTTAGTTTGCTCAAAATCTATCAGACTTCGTAATTCGTAATTATGGAATTTACAGTTTCCTGTTTTACCTTTAATGGCGTCCCGTATTTTGGAAGTGGCCTGCACCTTCTTCCCGTTGCCCCTCTTCTTCACCTCGACTCTACAAGGGTCGAAGGTGACCTCCTCCCAATTGTTCGCCTTCAACCTGTCCAAATTGGCGAACCGCTTGTCCAAATTGACGACCTGGATGTACATCATGTCCCAGAATCCGTGCAGATCCTCGCACGTTACCGGCTTATCTCCGGACGCGTTCGTGCACTCGTTCAGGAGCCCCCGAAACTGCTCGAACTTTTTCGAAATCAAGAGCCGAGTTTGCCCGATCGCGACGTCGATCATAGAGGTCGCCTCCTCCGCCAGGGCGCTGGTTTTATATTCGTCCCATTTCTGGCAAACCGCCTCCATGCGCGCTATCTCCGATTCCAGGCGGTAGGTGAAGTAGGCGGCGCCCGCTTTAGGGCTCGTGTATTGGGATAAGGGCGAAAAGCCTCCCTTCGACTTTCGGGCGTGGTATTCTTTACGAGCGCTGTTTTTTCCCCTGGAGAGGGTGATGAAAGGGCTGATGTATATCGGCGCTTCCGTCTTTTGCGGGGTCATTGCAGCGCTTGAGAAACTCGGAGGCCTGGATGATTTAATTGTGGAATCGTGCTCTTTGTCTTCCGGGTCATCAATGGGCGATGAAAACACGGAACCCAAAGCAGACTGATATCTGTGAATTAAAAAATTATTTAGTTTGATTGTATTCAATTTCAAGGAGTCTTAGTTTATACTTTGAGGTGTTGTCCGAACTTTCGTTCAAGGATTGTTCATCAGATTTTCCTTCCATTTCTTCATCAGAAGGTGCTTTTAATGCAGCAGGAGACAACGGTTTCGGAACCACTTTTTCAATAGTCTCATTAACAGTGGCTCTGGTTATTCTCTTAGAGTTGCTAGCATTTAAAACTGAATTCTTAGATTTCGTAACTTTCTTAGTTTTATTTCTGGGGGACTTTAAACTTGCAGCAGAGGAAGAGGGTTTTAAAACTGAATGATTAATTTCTCTGAGTGCGAATTCTTCGATTTCATCCCTATTGGGTTTTTTCTCAGAAGTGCTAACAGAATTAGAATTCGCATTTTTTGTTTTCGTAGCTCTTACACTTTTAGCTTTATTATTAGTCGATTGTGGATTCTTCTTTGGTTTTTCCACAATTTCATCTTCAGAAGATGCAACAGTACTAGATGAAGGTTGCAAAAGTGTATTATCAATTTCTGCAAACCCGAATTGCGCAATCTCACTCCTTTTAGGACTCTTTTCTTTACTCATCGCTCTGGTTTTTCTCTTTGAATTGCCAATAGTACTCGAATTTACACCCTTAGCTTCTATTAATTTCTTACTTTTATTCTCAAATGACAGTGGCTTACTGTTCTTCTTCGGAATGGCGGTTTTCTTTGCCGGGCTCGATTTGGGTACTGAAGGCGATTTTGGTTTAATTTCCCGCGCTTTATCATAGGTATTATCAACAGATTTCAATCTAGCAGCCCTGGAACGAGTCATGATATTCGTTTCGTTCTTTTTCTGCGTGGATGGCAGCTTAACGGTGGATCGATCGGAGTTGGTGAAATTGATCGGTTTCACATTGGACGGGGCTCTGAAAGTGTGGGCTAACGGTGCGAATGACGACGTGAACAATTTCCCTTTGATTTGCCGGTTTGCGTTCTCCAAATCGGAGAGGGCCGTGGTGACCGGAATGTGACAAACTTTGAAAATCGGTTTACTTTTCGTCTTCATTTCCTGTTTTTTCTTGTCGCGTTCGGCCTTCCACTTGGCCAGCATTTCGAGGCGGATGTTGCGATTCTCCGGCATGACTTCGGCCTGACTTTCGGGCTCTCTGCGCGAACAAGTCCCTGTTGCGTTCCTGCGATTGATCGCGGGCGTTTTGGCCGCCGGTGTGTTTGTGATATTGCGTCTGGATAACGTAACTTTGTTCCTGGCCGCTTTTTGCCTACTTGTAGTGTCCTTTTTCATAGCCTGATGGTGATCGTTCATGGTGGTCGTTTTGTAAAGTAAACTTTTCAGGTACTGGGCTATATCTCCCATCAAAAGACTTTGAAAATGCCACACACAATTAAACAAAACTTGTAAACGAGCAAACGGGAAAAGCACAATCTTCTGATAATAACCGTTGACTTCAAAACATACACCACTTGGCTAGTTTGAAATTAAATTGACATTTCAGCATTTCACAACTGCGCCATCTCTAGATTTATGGTAAACCAACATATTACAGATTCCTGTGAAATATCCTCAACATCACCGTCAGATGGTCTGGGAAGTCCCGAAATTGAAAATATTTCAATGTTCAAATGTGTGTGTGGAATATCTGATATCTTTGCATTATTTTCATTCCACCGGAAAACTCAACCAGTCTGTAAAATTTACATAAATTAATGGTAAAGACTTAATGAAAATTGAAAAGCTATTTAATTTATCGACAGCCTCTAACTTTTGGAATGTTCATAGTTCTAGACGTACTAAATGTGTTTTTTTTTGAAAATATCGACGATAAATATTTCATAACTATCCATTTTCTTATTATAATTAATTCTTTGTATTTCCTATTTTTTTCTCAATGAATTATTTGAAAGACAAAAAATGTGTGTAATAATATACTCGAATCGGAAACTTTTATTGGTTGATGTAGGATTTAGTGAAATGATTTCAGATCGAACCTACCTACCGGCTCATATTGGAGACAGCGAGCACAACTAGTTTTTGTCTCACAATTCAGGTGAGTGACTTTCTTGTCTTGCTGAAGGTTTCAGCAGCTTTGCTCTTAGTTTAGAATTGTCTTGCTAAAGTCTCGTTGTGTGACTACTCATGTTTGTGCGGTTCGCTCGTCAGCTGATAGATTTTTCCGTTTATTTATTTTTCATCAAATAAAATCACGTGCAAAAGTCTTTCTGGACCGCAAGAAACGAAATTGAGTGGCAAATATAAAACATCCTGAAACCGATGCACTTCGCAATTACGACTAGATGAACGACGACGGGGATTCAGGGAGACGATACAAAAAAATTAGTTCAGGTGAGTGGATGATGCTTTAGAAAAAATTTGAAGTTTCCTTGAAATTCGTAAAAACCGTTGTAAAAGTAAATAAAAAAGTAATCGACCCACTGCGACATTACTTATTGCATAACAAGTCAAGATTTTTATTGTCCAATAAATTTCTAATTTGGAATTTATTCCTTGGTGTACGATGGTTTATGCATAAATCACTTCATCCACATGAACATCTCAGTACATATTATCAAACCTGCTTATTTTTGTCACATAATGTAAAAATATTCATGATTATCACACGCTGTAAGTATACAGATTTCAATCTTTACTAAAAAATATTTAACAGTATTATACGGCTAATTAGTTATACGGAATGCTTCACTTTTTGTCGCTCTATTTCATGTTTCTTCTGTATGTTATTTGAGGCTTTGGGGATTTCTGTAATAATAATAGGACCTGTATCGTGTGTCACACTTTTTCTAACCGATGTTGCGTGCAAATTTACCCATGTATCATGTGAAATTTTGAAACTTTTTGCAAGGTTGTGCAAGGAAGTCAACGAATTCTCAATTTCCCTAAATTGGCAAATTAGTCATTCCATAATACCGTTACATTTTTTTGATGAGTAGGCAGGAATCTCCTATAATAACGTCACTGAATTCTCAAAATAGTCCCAAACGTAAATACAGGCTATTATTTTCAGGAAATAATTAAATTAATAGGTTTATACATTAAGATGAGTAAAAAACCATCGATCATAGTTGTCCCGCTATACAAGATGAGATAAAATACCATAGTTCCATTTTATTGTCCACCTTTTGGTACCGCAAAAAACAAAATGAATCCAACAATTACACACCGAGCGTTTCTTCCGTCCTTCAATCTCGTAATGCCTCAGTAAATTTCGGTTACCGTAGATTATTTTATCCGACTGCACCACTTATATAAAGTATAAACAACAATAATAATTTCAGTCAACGCTTTTTCATCTATCGATAGAATGGGTACGTAATGCTTGCAGTAGCGGAGTAGGTGTACCGGCGAACAAGTAGGTAGAAGAATGGTCTTCGTCAGTCGCTTTGGAAAGTCAAAGTTGTGCGCTAATTTCTTATGTCCTCTTGATAAGGGGGTTGCAATATCGAGCGAGAGAGAGTGTCACGTCAATAAGATAATCGATCGGGAAAAATTTAATAGGGACATGTGCATGCAACAAGATCTACCTATATTCACTTTCCTTTAGTAAAAGTCGTGGTCGGTATTATAGGTAGGTGTAGTGAATTGGCCCAAGGTCGATGTTCAGGGGGCAACAGTCTGAAACCTACGCTTCCAGATAGATATTTGATAAGTCATCGGTCGTATGGCCCAAGGGCGTGATCGCCAAGATTTTCGAGCCGATCCTAACGAGCATAAAAACAATGAGGATATTGAAATTCTGCAGAAAACATTCGTCGTCATCATCATCATCATCATCATCCCTTTATTCTCCCAATCCGTAAGATCATCAATTCTAATATTATAATTGAATTGTGTGGAATAATTACTCGGTTCCTGTCGGTAATTTAAGAAAAACGACAGGCAGTCAGGAAAATCTAATAGCAGTTCAGCTACCGAACAGGAAATGCTCTTGCATCTCGACATAATTCATATATGAAACTAGTTCCCAGCAATTACCTATCTTCGAGAAGATACAAATCGATTCAAAATCGAAAGAAAAAGAATCTCGATCGCCTTCTGTGCATGGCTGCTGGTTTTGAAGAGAGTGAATCTTGATGCAGAAAATTCCTCTCTAACAAATCGACGGTGTTACGGTAACCTTAATTGCAAATTTGCATAATGCACTGACATAATCAATTTGTTGATCCATTGATTTTCTACACACACAAGAAGGTAAAATAATTATATAAAGGTGCGCCGATAATGTAGGACGTTTTAAACAAATAAAAGTGAACCAATATGGTGGCATATGAGACAAATTTACAATTTTATTATGATTCCACTAGTTTATGGAATCGACATTAACCTTATAGGCGATGACATAATTCTAGGGTTTTCCTGATTCAGAATTCGGTTATTTTTTACGAGAATAATCAAAAGATCAACGTCAACTTTATTAAGTATAGACAGGTAGATGTTTCAGATAAGGAATAGTTTCATTCGTTATGCCTTTTCCAAATTCCAAAATCCATATCCAAATTCCAAGTCTGCGCATTTTTCAATTAAACTTGTTTTAATGGCGAACGCGAGATTTATACAAAACATTATGAAAACACGTGAAATATCTTGTAATCCTTCATTATTAGTTGATAGACCGATGTAGAATCTGCCCATGATTTAGTGGCGAGCCGGAGTTTAGGAAGTGACATTAAATATGGAAGTATTCGAACCATAAGTTAATCTGGAGCAAACGACCTCCACTTTAACATACGATCTTACATAATTAATCGCTCTTACAAGACTCGATGGTGTACTTAGATCAAGATCCCGGTCATTTCGAGAAGTTCAATAACACCTTAAAGATCTGAGAGGAATAACGCGTGACTAAATACGTTATAAAATGCAATTTTTTCACAGTTGATGATAATATCCGAATTTATGTATAAATTATACAATTTCGACGGATGTATTATTCCCATCCGCAAGCATTCAAATCACCCACGCTGCTTCAGGCGTAATATGAGGCTGAATGTTGCCTTAATCTTTTGTCTATCACATTTTTCAAGCTAGAAGCGGGTATACAAGTAAATGCCATTTCGAAATAAGAAAGAATTCCGTTTTAATCTTATATTATTTGTGTGATATCCTTGTGGATTAAAAACTTTTCCCGAGATTTAAATTATCGTTTCGTGAACTCCTGGTTTCCTATTTAGGAGTACACCAAGGTTTTCGATCGATGCAAATGTGCGTAATGATGATATCAGCTAAAAGAATCATGTTTTAGAGACATCCTGTACACCAAACACACATTAATTCCTGCTGAAACACCAAGAGGAACGTACCCATTTACATTACTCATCTCGATTTAAATTCAACTTTGCCAGTCTGCGCTTATATTTAGAAAGACTTGGGTTTTGAATTTCACACCTGAGTGCGCCACACTAAAAACCATTAAATATTGTCCTATAACGAGACAGGCTGCATTTATTTATTGTTGTTTCGGTCCGTGTGCTCGATTTGGTGCGCCATTAAATGCCAACAATGGCACATTTTAGCCGACGAAAGCTCATAACTTGCAATCAGATAAAGCTTGAAAAATGCGCAAACGTCTACGTTTCCTCATTCCCGCATTTTCTCAAAAACTTATCCTCTATTGAAATAGGTGCTCACTTGTAATATGCAAAGAAATATCCTATTGTGTCAGGTAAATGCATCACTGCAAATAGAACTTGCAATATTTGTTTAGGCGAAACCTAGTCAATATGCTAGATAACGATACTTTTATCTCGGACCAATTTCACTGAAAATAAACTTTGGCGCTACATAATAAGTACACAACTATAAAAAGTTATTGTATTACAAACTACCTAAATGGCCTTCATATCTAATTCTAATATGGACTCGAGTAATATTTTTTGTGAAGTCCGTATTAAAATAATAAATTGACTATTGAAATTGAAAGGGTCATCTCGACTGATACGTAATGCGGAATATTTTCCAAACACTTCAATGCGTACATTCATGTATCACATACAAACAGAGGAACCTATAAGGAAATTGGCCTTGTCGAGGTGTTTGCTACAATTAAACCTGTCAATTAATACGATCGCGATACTTCCTACTTTCCTAATGGACTCCGTGAAAAGATTTCCATATGGGGATCCGCGAATGTAAAAATTTCGTCCTTTCTTTATATCTGTACGAAAAATTGTTGTTGTTGAGGTTAATGATTAATTGTTGATCACACTCGACAATCGCCACAAAAGAATAAAGTCACCCGTATTTATAGAAATGCACAATTGAAGCCCACTTTAATAATAAATTAAAATATCTAATTGACTCGAATCACCCACTAATAAGACAACGAATTGGAGGAGAAAGCGTATCGATAATACACGCAGGTGTTGTGGTTTTTTTCCGCAAAGTCGTAATTCACCGGTAATTTGCCTCACCAGATATTATTATCATTTCCTTTGGCTTTGGCTGATTAGTTTGCTTTGCGGCAACATCGAATAGGAAATAGAGCCCATAGTTAATCGCCGAGATGTAATTATTGTCCCATACAATAGATAAAATACTGGCCTGCAACTGTATATATCGGCATTTTAACGCTAATTAACGTCTTGTAAAGATAACAACCGTTCAATATTCAATGGTAGGTGTTAAGATTACGTCCTGTAATTACCAAGGAAATTTAATAGAAACGCTAAGTAGGTTGATCCCGCGCAAAATTATTAACCGTTAACATCATTCCTTTATAAATGTTACACACGGGCTCGTATACTCTCGCCAGAGTTTTGAAAGCTCATGTGCGAGATTATGCAGCTCATTTTCCGAATTTACGACAAAATTCATCTCGTTGCACTCCCACTAAACGTTTGAATAATAATAAGCTCAACCACAGACCACACACCTTGAGAAAATTTATTTCTCTGGAAGGAGAATCGCATACGATCCTCCCCTTTTCGCCATTCGTGTCCTATTGAATTGTACAATATTCCGAGAAATTAAAACCTACGCGATTTTTCTGAATCTCGATAGCTTTATGCGTTATGCAAAGAGTGGATTATGTTTAGGAAGTCGTAAAAGCGGTTTCATCCATTTAACAACATCAAATGTAATTTCGAGGATCCATTACGATTTTTGATGTGGCCCGACGAAAATTAACCGCCGTTGAATGCGCATAATTCACCGCCTTATTCACCTCCGAATTTAATCGTGTGAATCCATCAAAATTCTAATCGATGATAACATTGTCGCCTTCGATTCCTCGTCGGTTATTTCGATTATCCGGCACCTGCCGGTATCGAGGATAGGGAATTTAAAGTGGACTTTGAATTACCGAATTATTTTAAACGGTTTTCGGTCGATGCATGATCTGAATATCACCTAGAGTCAATACCCATCAGCCTTGAGGCTCATTTGCATGAATCCACCATAAATCCTTATAAGTGGAGATCGCACAAAGACTCGCTAAAATGAAACCGTCAACGCGAAAATTAGGGAAAAACCACTAGACGGATTTCCTGACGTTTTAAGCCCATCCAGGTGCTAATTGGGATATTCTAGTAAAACTCGTGAATAATCCGTTCGGTTTTATGGAGATGTGTCAATTTTTCGCAATATTTCGTGCCGATTTCGGAGAGATTTGGAGGATTTTCGGTGTAAGGTCACGACTCCTCATCGGGGTACTGAGTGAGTGACCTCAGCGGAAGGAAGGAAGGTAGGGGGACCTCGCCGAAGACTGTTCAAGAGTTGCACTTCGCGGTTTCTAAGCCGCATTTGACTCGGCGCGCGCGTCTCGTGTTGGTGTTTCGTAAAGAAAGGTGCGAATAGCGTACGTACTCTCGTATCTCCCATATCAAGTACCTACGGATTCCACTTGGCGAAAATCGAAATTGCAGAAAAGGCGCAGCGAGTTCGCTGCTATTGGGTGAGTCCTTGATTTCTCCGCATTTTTCCAGCCCGGATTAAACCGATTCCGGAGATGAAGATGATGATGATGATGTCCGGCATGATTCGAGTTTCTGTTTTGTATCAAATAAAGAGTACGGTTATAAGTTAACTCGGTTCTGTCGGTCGGTACGAAAAACGACACATTTACAGTTACGATAAATTGGATAATTTATTCGGAATCTCGCGATTGCACATCACGCGGTCGGTGATGGTGGTACCTGACGAACTTTTTGTTTCGGTCATTTGCATTTAAATAAAACACACACGCCGTAATCATCGTCGTCATCATCATCAACAACGAAGAAGATTATGGCGAATGGTCATGCAAATTACGACATAAACTCACTTTCATTACACCAGATACCACATTCGTCTGGCAGAGAACACACAAAGATTTTTATCCGCAAATGGGAATCTTTAATTAACATTTCTCGAACGGCTCCGAGTATTTATCTGAGATCGTTTTAATTTACATTCGCGAAATTATTATGTTCGCAGATATGGGCGCTTCGTAATACACAAAGGTGCTCATTATTATCTCGTTATTTCCTGGAGACCTCAGACATCACGAACGCTTTTCAATAATACCGTTTTTCTATTGATCTGTTATTAACTAGTCCGCGCTCTCCGCACTGGACGACCAATTTCTGTACGGTTACATAATAAGAAATGAGCTATTCAGATCGCGTATATTTGTATGGCACAACTCACAATGTAAATTCGATCACAATTTATTTATCACGATAAAAAAGTGTCTCGCTTGTGCATTTTCCAACTCCACCCTTCGGCAAGATTACAATTTATTTATTATGATAGAGAATCTGACCTTTGGAACACACATAAATACTAGCCTCTAGTACCTTATTATCCTTTGGAGAGCTTAGTGTGTGATACCCGCATTTACATAATTCCATAATTTAATCAATCACAACTCGTTCGAGATACGACATCCAGATAGCCGAGAGAATACCATTATCATAAAGAAAGTGATTGGTACCTTTATGCATTGTGTTTCGCGTTATTATTAAGGCGTACAAAAACGGAGAAACCCGGAGAATTACTATTGCGATGCGGAAGTTCACGACAAATGTCCCGTGACATATCGCCGGTCATTTCTTCTTGTTAATCATCTGTCGGTCGCATGAAATTAGGTTGGAGAAATTGTTAATCGGAATGTTTCGCAATCCGCCATAAGGCGCTCTATTCGTATAATTCAATAGCGAGATGACAGTTTGTTGTCCTGTCCGGCAATATGGGGAAATAATTGCCGCGGCTTTTCTCTATTATAATGGTGTTCGAACCCATAAACTACCACCGTGATTTCTTGGTAGTCGCGGCGTTTCCCCTCGATGGACGATATTTCTCGCGGCCGGCGATGATGGCGGACCCGATCTCGACCATTGTGCTCTTCCCCCGGGCAATTATCGGGCACGTCTGCGATCCGCTCGTACGCGTACGGCCGTTTAGCGAATACCGTTGGCGGAAAAAAAGCGGCGCAGGAGAGGCGAGTTCTGCGGGATAGTGCCTTATACGGATCTCGTCCGACGGGGTTGCTGCTGTTTTATGCGAGGATTGAACTTTGGTATTCGTTTATTATTAGCCGGCGTGGTGTACCGCTACGTGCGGCCGCGGAGGAGATCTTCGCTTTACATCGAATCGAGAGAAACGGCGACCTATCGGTTTATTACACCCGTAATAACAGTGTCAACCGGCATAAAAGACGCCCACTCGTACGCCGATGCAGATTAGAATCCCGCGAACTGAATCCACCACCGTCCTCATCTGCAGAGCTTCCGTTTGCAATCTCCAATACAGCAGAGACTCTGAATGGCTAAATGCGAGGAATTATTTTTCGAAAACTGGAGGAAAAAAAGTTGGAAAATAGCTATTTACGTAACTAGTTCATAATTTAGGTGATTATTGAAGAGTCCATCATGTTTATCGAAAAACACCTATGTCGAATATTGCCAAGTAAACTTTGATCAGTTAATTCTGACACTTAAATTTCCAGAAAACTTTTTGGCTTTTATTTGAGTAATGTATCGAATAACCTTGGTGAGAAGCCGGAGCGGGCGATTTTCATTATCATTATTGAACGGGATATAATAAGCCATATTACGGCCGCTGAACCATTTTGACGTTATAACAGACAGTTTACCATACAAGAATTTTGGTTTGGATTGCTGGAGGTTCGGATTAACGTGAGTTTGGATTATTCAAATCGACCCAAGGAACAATGATATTAATGATGCGCTCAAATTTCCCGGTTTTGATATATGGGAAGCAATTCGAAGCTGCTTGCTCTCATCCTTGATCTTTGGCAATGCCGATTCGGAGATGTGTTTAGCGGCAATAATGCAGCAAACAAAACGATTCTGGGTGCCCTTCTGTTCCGAAAATGGGCAAGCCTTGGCCACGCAATCACACACAATTTTTCGTCTCTGTTAGGTACGCTAACTCTGTATTATTGTAAACAGTTTTTTGGCCGATTGCGGTCGCGTTTTAATGAAATAAGAAAGGAAGTGATTTATTATCGCCGTCATAATCGGGCAAGGATTATCACCTAATTTAGTTTTAAAAAATCGGCTTTACACTTTTTAAAAGTTAATATCACGGACATTTGCATATCGGCCGGTCGGGCAACAATCGCTCGGCGTGAGCGCTGCATCTGGACCAAGAAATTAAAAATTAGGTATACGTCGATGAATGTATCATGTCGCCGACTTTGTGCTTTATAAGGAAAGTGGCGGCTAATTAAGTGATGTTTTGGAAATTTTTAATGATGTTTCTGGTGGCCTTCGTTTTTTCGTTCTTTAAATGACAC
The DNA here is from genome assembly GCA_949788335.1 of Salpingus planirostris. Classification (NCBI taxonomy): domain Eukaryota; kingdom Metazoa; phylum Arthropoda; class Insecta; order Coleoptera; family Salpingidae; genus Salpingus; species Salpingus planirostris. The sequence goes on from OX460922.1 coordinate 5,243,118, forward strand.
GAAATTTTCACTGCCGATGGTTACTTAAAAATTATGAATTTCAAATTGTTTCCTCGTTCATGCTTTTACTAGAATCGTGCGAAAAAATCGATTACCTAATAATAATGCGATATTAATTGATTTTTTCCGCAATTGTCGTAAATTGCCTGAAAGCGAAAACGATCGATTGAAAAACATGGTTTTGAAACTTTTCGACCCCAATTTGCGAGTTTGAAGTCGAGTCGGGAGAATATAATTCATCGGCTAATGAGAGCCCTGGAGGGAAACGTGTGTGAGGTTAAAAACCCAAGTAATAAAACCATAAAACGTGAACTGTTGGTTTAATTTTATTTATATAATTTTATTAGCAACACGCTAGTGGTCTTGGCCTTAACCAGAGCGCTTTCTCATCTCCCGCAAATCTCTTATCGCGAAAATCAAATTAAAGATGCCGATTTTGGAATACCAATACCGGTGTATTGTGCACCGGTCCTAAAACCCGGTCCGGCATTTCAACATTCAGAACTGCTGTTTAGTCGGCTTACTACAAAAGCCGGGGAAGAATTTGATTCCCCAAAAAATATTCGCCCGAAAATGCGGTTTTAACGATGCAATAATTATCCGATTTTATACGTGCATAATAACACGACAGATGTCTTATCCGGTTGAGGAGAAGTTTTCATTACCAATTAGCTCTCTAATTAAAATAGATGCCTTCCGAGATATTGCTCGCGACTCGTAGAAATCCAATCCAATCGGCCCGAATGCCCGTTACGAAGATCATAGTAGTACCCCCGAAGGATATACCCGTTTAATTAATTTAAAACAATCCGAAATGGGTAGGCGTCGTCTTTATTACTGGAAAGTTAAAAAGTACCCTCGTTAAATCGCCGAAGCCTCCGAGGGGCCCGGGTTTTTTCTCCTCGAGAATCAGACCGAGTCGTTAACCTATTAAAGAAACCCGCATTAATGTGACGTCTGGAATTACGGACCCAATGAGCGTAAAGGATTAATCACCTCAAACCAATCACGGATTTCCTTTTAAGTCATTCGCGAATTTTTCCTTAATAAGAACAATAAATCCTGCCGGTCGATCCTGCAACAAAACGTACATTCATCCGTACGAGCGGACATCGACAGCTTTTGTAAGCGGCTGCCGTTGCAATTCGTTGCAGCTACCACGAGGATTAATCACGTTCGATTTATCCAACAGAAATAATTAATTACCTACATTTCCAGTCGCATTGAAATTTCAGGACCTATTAAAATTCGGCATATTCAAGGAAATTTATTCCAAAGTCGCTTTATTTTTCGAACTCGAATTTCATCGGTATCGAGAGAAAAATTGTGATATTCTTCACGGTTCTCGTTTCCAGTAACTGGACGTTTTATTTGCGCGTTGTCGGTCGGGTGATAAATAATAAGTGCAATTCGATTTGAATTATCCACAGTCTAGTTAGGCATTTAAAGGTGTAACCGGCCTTCTTCGGCGAAGAAAACACGTCTTGCTGCTGGAATGCGACAAGAAACGTACAGGAATTTTTCAATTAGCGCCAAACGAAAAATTTCGCATAAACGGGCGAATTCGCAATTCGAGACTATCGCATCGACTCGAATCGCTCACAAATGCATAAAGCAGATCGGCCATGGGCTCGTGTGCTAAAAACCGAGAAATGTTGCAGCGCAAGAAAGAGGCGTCTCGCCTCGGGCCGAAAAACGTCGCCCCCTCCGCGTCTTCGCCGGGCGAAAAACGCGCATCTCGATAACAGGACTCGCATAAATAAACCGTAAAATGCGCGCCCCGTCCACCCATGTAATTCGCGATTCGAGACTTTGCGCCCAAGTAATCGATCCGAGATGAGCGCGAGTACGTGGACGTTCTCAAGGCTGAATCGTTGTTCGCACGCCAAGTCCAGACGCCCATTAAAAAGAAACCGCTCCGAGACACCGGCGAAATCCCGCGCACAATGCGATGCACCTCGGCTTCATCCTTCGGATGTCGCACGCCGGGCCGTAAACGATGATTTACCGCACGTTAAACAGCCGCGATCGGAAAGTCGCAACAGAGGAGGCGAAAACGGCCGGGTGATTGTCCCGCCAAGCACTTCCTTCTCGTCATTAGCACCGGGTACAAATTTCTGAAAGATGCCCATATTCGGGGCATAGTGACGTCGGTCCTGTTGAAAAGCTTGACCTGCGGTATCAATCACGCGGTTCTAGGCGTGCTATTATCGGATCGTAATGACCAGGAAGTGCTAGCTTGGACTGGGTCACGGCACAGCCGCAGGAACTGGATTAATTTATACATTTATTGCACTTCTGCAACCGACTCTTCGGCTACTGGTCTTGGTTCGAGTCTCCGCTTCACTCTAATGGAAATACCGACCTCATTAAGTATGCAGACATTTTCCCGGAGAAAAACACGAATAACAGACCCGAGGTGGATTAATTTCAGTCGGTGATGTCAAATTTGAAAAAACCGTAAAGGTCACCCATCACCGATCCAAAAACACAATAAGAGATGGGAAAAAATTAATCCGCTGGCAGCTGCCAATTATTACCTCCGAAAATCTGATTGCTAAAGTATAAGTTGAAACATCTCCGAGTTCTCCTTGAAGCGCCACTAAAACAGACCAGATAATACTCGTAATAAATCAAAGGTGAAATATATTACACGAGGAACAAAGTGATTTTTATAAATAAGAATTAGTGACGGTCATTCCATATAATGAGATGTTCCAAAATTTGCAACGAAACGAACTCTGGTGCGTTTACCTTTCAACTGGACATTTGCCTACGATCATCATCATCATCGCAGATATGGGATGTGGTCGTGTACAATGAGTTTTTCATTTTGTGTAATTTAAACGGTCGGTCATTTTTCTTGAGCCTTCTCGCATTACGAGTATAGGCATACAGTTAATTACTTTTGCGGCCAGTAATTGAGGAACAGTTACATGTAAAGTTCAAAACAATACTGTGACCCGAACTGTCATTATTTTAGCTGTTCTTCCCGTTGGCGAAAGGTCGCAACATCCAACTAATCCGCCGTCTTGTAATAATGATAATGCGAAACGCTCGCTGAATAATGAGGGAATTCGCGTATCGTTTCCGCGCACATGCATGAGTAATCAAAGTTGTCCCGCTGTTAATTGGGTGGTGCTCGCGACTGTCGCGCAACATCCATAAGGTCACGGATTCGGATGGAAAAAATGAACAATGCCTTAATACCCCGCGAGAGGTGTGTCTGTTGATTCTGTTTAAAATACACAAAGAAAGGCTTTAATCATCGTGTTTATGTGCTGTTGAAGCGGAGAGCTTTCCTGGTGTACTTGACTTGAGGTCAGACATTGAGGTTAGTACTGTGAACTTGACATGAACCGCAAGAAAAATGTCGCATTCGCCAACAATAACTATCCCATCGACAATAACGGGGAACTTTCCTGAATCGTCCAACAAAAGAAGCCAACAGAACTGTAACTGCCTCTTTCGCGTACCGAAATGAAAGGAGATTTCCTAGTTTGAAAAATTCTTTAGGCTTTGTGCGCCAAAAGGGTCAAGTCGAGCGAATTCCACCTGCTGGGATTAGATAGGCATATCTCTAAAGTCTAAGATTGTTAATAAGGAACGTAGGTACAGTGCCAAAAGTTGTCTTGACCATATACAGATCCGTACGTGGGATTTCGAACCCAGCTGTCTGAGTCCTCCACATGGCTAGTTGGAAATGCTGAAATTCGGCGACAGTATTGTGCGCAACGAGCTCCCATTAAATCATATTTAGTGCCGCCTAATTGTTCCATAAATCCCTTGCATCTTGATTTATTACTGACCTCAGACCTCGAAGAGATACCGAGTAGTAGTGCGTGGTGCTAATCTTTGTGATATCATCTCCGAAAGTGTTTCGACAAATTTATTAAGTATGTGAAATGTGTTACCTTATTATCTTTTATGGCCATTTAAATAATCCACATCTGGAATACCTAATAATAATATTATTATTAATCCGGTGGCGTTATATTTTCACAACCGACTTTTTTCATGTCTTAGTCACCGTGTAAATACACACAAACTGGTCGCAGCTCAAGATATTTCCAAGGACTCAATAATATATAAGTGTAAGAATTTGCATTTATATTAGACAAATATTTTACGAGTTCTTGTCCGTTTGACACTCTAACGCTGTTTTTTCTCATTAGTTTAATTGAATTTCGAAATATCGGTTATTAATTTAAATCGGGTAAAGGTACAATCAGAATTCGGTGGCGAAATAACTGTCAGTTTATCTACGTATCGCCACGAAATTCTGGACGGACTCTACCGACTTTCGAATCTTGCATGCAGTTTGAAAACTCTCATAACAATAGCATATGGGCGTTAAATGAAATCGACACCTTTATAATATAAAGCGCAATCTTGAGGGACATCATCAACCTCTTGGATCTAGAAAATTTTCCTTATTATACCTAGCCGTAACACCCGCATGAATCGGGACGAAAAATCCGTTTATGAGCCATGATTCGAAAGTGCTTCCTATACGAGATCTTTGCGCTCGAAAATTTCTCAATTCCGATAATTCCTCGACGTGTCGAATGCAAATTCAGATCCGAATACAATATTTATCGCGTTACATAAAAGTCAAGAGAAATTTCGAGATTGTCGCCGAATTTGTGATTTGCATTACTGATGTCGCCATTTCTTCGCTTTCAGGTCAATGTCAATAGCAAATTGATAACGAGCCTGGAACTTCGAAAGCCGCGAAGCCCCGAAACCGAGACGAAATGGAAGTGGTGGCAGCGACCCCGAACGGGGGTGGAGTGCCCCCGTTCCACGACCACGACGTGCGCGAATGGTCGAAACTGGACAGCATCACCGGAGTTCTGGAACGGGCCCGCCTGGAAACCGACCACTGGACGGCCAACACGAACGACTCTTGCCATAAATACGGGAAGGTGAGTCCCCGCGAGAAGGAGGATCGTAAATTTCGTCCGTTCGACAATTATTTATTCCGTTGTCTGAGTCGTCCGGGAAGAAAGGCCTTTGTGCTCTTCACCGGAGGCGATAGGACAATGTCCGCGCCGTGGGCGTACCGAGATTAATAATAAAATATGCACTCGTGGTGTGCATGTCGTGTCACAGTTAAGTTCAAGATCTGCCGTAAAGTTTAATTTCGCGTTGCCGGTACACGCCCTGCCGATTGTCTGCGGAATTTCGCGAGACGCCGTAAAAATCCGGGCTACCGGATGTCGTCCATTCCGGGCGGACGACCTCAGAATCGGCAGGCCTCGCATAACTCCGGTCCGTCAATTAGAGGACGCGCTTATTAAAATGTAACGTTATTTCGCTAATTCGAAATCCGCGAATTATCGTACGGTTACACCTCAAATCGTATATCTTACGGCCTTATGGCCATAGAAAGCCGGCGAATTTAACCTCGATTAACCTTTGGGGAACGGCGCTACGATTTAACGAGCTTTCCGAAAGTGCGACTTTTGATCGTCTCGTGCAAATTAGGCCCCAGTGTTCTGTAACGTTTTAAAAATTTAGCCCCTTTTGGTACGGGGCCAGAATAGGCCAAAAGTGGTTACTGCTTGGGGTAGGAGTCCCCTAAAGAACTATTGTCTGTCTAATGTTTGTAATTTCTCTGTTTTGGTGCGCTTTACGTTCCTTCTGTCCTGTCTGTTCTTATCGGCTAGCAATAATTTCGGTTCCTGACCATCGGAGACACCTGTCCGGCGGTGGCCAAATTTCTCTCTTTTCTTATCTTTTATCTTTCGCCACCGGTCAGTCTCCGATTGGTCAAATTTGTCGCGTCTTTCCATATTTTTGGTGATCTGGGGGGTGCGCCATTTCTGGTCACTTGGGTGCCAGTGCTGTGAGGGGAGACATGTCTTACCATCTTTCTGTCTCGTAAGTCTTTTTCTTTTCCTTTTCGTACTTTTTTTCTTACTTTCTTCTTTAGCCCTCACAGTACAGCCCCAACGTCGCCAATTTTGCGTCCCGGCCAATACCGCTTTTCATCGTTTTCCGCCCACTACCGCTCCATGAGGAGGATTTTATGGTAGGGCTGGATTTTTCCACCGAAAATTTCGCTTCTTTCATCTCGCCTGTCGACCAGGACATTTCGCCGATTTTTCTTCACTCCAGCTGCCGATAAGGTCAGATGTATCGTACCTCTTTTCGCTCTTTTTCAACATTTCGTTTTTCATCGACAAATCATAACGTTTATTATATTAATCTTAATTTCAAATATTTCAAGTTTAACTTTTTACTTTTCATCAAATTTTGTTATCAGCACTTTTTGCTCGACACAGGTGTAGCCAAAACCACCTGGTCGCTTTAACTGTAATTTTTACCTTCAATATTTTCTCCTTAATTTATTACTCATCATGTCATAATTTTTTTTTGCGCTGCCGACTGTTTGGCAAAATTATTGCATTGTCGTTGTTCGCTTTTACCATCACTGTAGGTATTTCAGATTATGTCGCTCTTAGTTTTAAGTTTTTTTTAGTCTCGACTTTTGCGCAATCGATCGATAATTTTTGTTAAATATGTTTTCATTCACGTCTACTTTACATAATTAGTAATATTTTTCACTCTGCCAATTTTTAACTCCTTAATATTTTTGAATTTCGCCATTCGCATTTTTTTTTCATTCTTGTTTTCTGTTTCTTTATTTCTGAATGTTGAATATATGTTTTAATGTAGACCATTTGTGAGTTTTTCCTGGTCCTTCCTTTTTTCTAAACTCTCTGGCGCCCGCAAGTGGTTTATTTATCAGTGGTAAGCAACAGAACCTACGCCCGCTCTCCAACGTCCAACTGAGAGTCGTTCGCAGTGTAATCGTCACTCAAAATTACGTTACACAATTTGGCGCCCAACGTGGGGCCCGAAACTAATTTGAGGCAATCATTTTGGCAACGGCCACTTTTTGAACTTTCGCGTTTTGGGCTCAAGTTACCTTAACATCTCAACTGATGAATAAACCACCCTCTTGTATTTTGTGATTTCCTTTTCTTTTGTGCTTTTGTACTATCTCATCCCTTTACCTTTGTTTTTCTGACTCTGACCAATTTTTCCTGGCATTTTTCTGATTTGACTGTCGCATTTTCTTGAATAAATTTTCGCGGTTTTCCGGCGTAACTTTCAGATTTTCTCGGCGTAACTTTTCGCGTTTTCGGCAACTCCTGGCGGTTCACTTTTTCGGCATTTTCACTTTTTCGATTTTTTCATCTTTTCGCGGTTCGGATATTGGGCAGTTTTTGTTCGCGATTGCTTTCGCGGCTTTAGTTTCGGTCAGTGGAGAAGAGTACTGGTCCCAGGCTGCGCCTTTACGGCAGATTTGTCTCCTGGCGTTTCCTTTAAAATTTTCCACTGATCGAACAATTATCGTATCGTTGTTTATCGTTGGTGGGGATTGATCATCCCCAACCTTATCGTTGGACCACTTGGAAGGGAATCTCACCGCATATCGTCTCGTGACGGATTTTTGAGTTGCGTTTCTTCCAAGTGGAACAAATTTCGTTTTTCGGCCTTTTGGCGTTTTAACCTTCGCGGTGTTTCGCGAGGTGTGATTTTGGGACAGATGTACGCGATTAATTTCGGATTTTTGCCTTTCGTTTCTACGTGGCCGTACATTTTGTCACCATTTCTACCGATTTAATTCGGATTTATCGTTTTGCGTTGTTGATCGCGTTTGTGAATTTTCGTGCGTTTGTAGTTTTTGGCGTTTTACGATTTTTTTCGGGTTGTTCTGCGTGTTACGGCAAGATACCTCGTCCGTCGGGGAGAATAAACTCGGATAACGTTTCTCCTCCGGTGACGAGTATCTCTGCCTCTGCTAGCGTCAATTCCGTTTTTGCCATTTTGTTTCTGCGGTTTGCGTGCAGTTTCATTTAGCTGTCGGGTCTCTGACCATTTTTCCGACTTCGGTCAATTTTCTCTTTTTCGCGTTTTTAGCGCTCCCTCCGTGTCCTTCCTCGTGAAGAGATTTTTCTAACGTTGCACTCGCTCATTTTTTTCGCTTTATTTTGGTGTTGAAAACTTCCCGGCTTTGACTTTAGCTACGGTGACTCACGTCTCGTATGCTTCCTTGACTGACATATTCTCGGATTTGTTCTCCAATTTTGATTCCTTTTAAGGACGTTTGATACGCGTCAGATATCACCCTCACCAAAAATTCAGCATTTTTTTTCGATCTTTCTTTATCTTTCATTTCGTGTTCACTTTTGTCCCGAGGACATATTAGAAAAAAGCTTTTGTAAACAAAATCTTTTTTCTTTTTTCCGGAGGAGTGCAGTGTAACGTTTTAAAAATTTAGCCCCTTTTGGTACGGGGCCAGAATAGGCCAAAAGTGGTTACTGCTTGGGGTAGGAGTCCCCTAAAGAACTATTGTCTGTCTAATGTTTGTAATTTCTCTGTTTTGGTGCGCTTTACGTTCCTTCTGTCCTGTCTGTTCTTATCGGCTAGCAATAATTTCGGTTCCTGACCATCGGAGACACCTGTCCGGCGGTGGCCAAATTTCTCTCTTTTCTTATCTTTTATCTTTCGCCACCGGTCAGTCTCCGATTGGTCAAATTTGTCGCGTCTTTCCATATTTTTGGTGATCTGGGGGGTGCGCCATTTCTGGTCACTTGGGTGCCAGTGCTGTGAGGGGAGACATGTCTTACCATCTTTCTGTCTCGTAAGTCTTTTTCTTTTCCTTTTCGTACTTTTTTTCTTACTTTCTTCTTTAGCCCTCACAGTACAGCCCCAACGTCGCCAATTTTGCGTCCCGGCCAATACCGCTTTTCATCGTTTTCCGCCCACTACCGCTCCATGAGGAGGATTTTATGGTAGGGCTGGATTTTTCCACCGAAAATTTCGCTTCTTTCATCTCGCCTGTCGACCAGGACATTTCGCCGATTTTTCTTCACTCCAGCTGCCGATAAGGTCAGATGTATCGTACCTCTTTTCGCTCTTTTTCAACATTTCGTTTTTCATCGACAAATCATAACGTTTATTATATTAATCTTAATTTCAAATATTTCAAGTTTAACTTTTTACTTTTCATCAAATTTTGTTATCAGCACTTTTTGCTCGACACAGGTGTAGCCAAAACCACCTGGTCGCTTTAACTGTAATTTTTACCTTCAATATTTTCTCCTTAATTTATTACTCATCATGTCATAATTTTTTTTTGCGCTGCCGACTGTTTGGCAAAATTATTGCATTGTCGTTGTTCGCTTTTACCATCACTGTAGGTATTTCAGATTATGTCGCTCTTAGTTTTAAGTTTTTTTTAGTCTCGACTTTTGCGCAATCGATCGATAATTTTTGTTAAATATGTTTTCATTCACGTCTACTTTACATAATTAGTAATATTTTTCACTCTGCCAATTTTTAACTCCTTAATATTTTTGAATTTCGCCATTCGCATTTTTTTTTCATTCTTGTTTTCTGTTTCTTTATTTCTGAATGTTGAATATATGTTTTAATGTAGACCATTTGTGAGTTTTTCCTGGTCCTTCCTTTTTTCTAAACTCTCTGGCGCCCGCAAGTGGTTTATTTATCAGTGGTAAGCAACAGAACCTACGCCCGCTCTCCAACGTCCAACTGAGAGTCGTTCGCAGTGTAATCGTCACTCAAAATTACGTTACAGTTCATAACGATTTATTGTGATGCAATATAACGGGCGCATTGTGTGCATGCATCGCATTATCGGGTTTAGTTAATTTGGGTCGCCTCTTATTATGTTGTTATTATTAATAATTAAGAAAGTGTGATACCACACCGTTACATAAACTTCAGCCATTGACAACAATAACAACACGACCATGTATTAATTCCTCGTTTCGCATGTGGTTACAGAAGAGGAAGCGCGTAATCGCGGATTTCTCTAAAAAAATTGATAAAACCACCAGGTTGCAACATTGTAATAATTATAATCATAAATCCTTGAAGATTAAAAGTGTTTCAGTAATTGCCGCCATTATTACACTTGCCTACTCGTAATGTCACAACGTTCTCTTTGGTCAGGAAAGAGAAATTTAATCCTGAAATATTTAAACAGGTGCCAACACGGTAATTTCGGGAATAATAACTCTAACACGCTTCATCATCATGATAAATGGGCATCGTAGTCATTAAATTATTAATGTTCGTTGCTATTAGTTTAGTGAATATTTCATCTCTCTGGGTAATAAACGCAGAAGGGGTCCGAGTACCACTTTTGCTCGGAATTAATCGAGTCGAATTAAAAGTCCGAAATGTAATAAATTCCGAGATATTTTAATTCCCAAAGTCTTTATACCTACTTACACCTTGAACATGGCGAAAAAAAAATCCATCGAAATACTTTTATCCTTGATGAGGAATTTTAACAGTCTCTTTATATGGTGGTCGTTTCCATGCGTTTTAAGGGAAATTAAGAGCTTTGAAGAAAAGCTGCGCCTTTTATTATATCGTATCGGGATTATAAATGGGAAGCTTGGCGATGCCGTCCCGACTTATCCGGTGTAATAAAATTTTATCTGTTGTAATGACGCCCCATAGAAACTCTAACGTTTCATTTCGCCTCGAATGGGCTCTTATTGAAATAAAATAACGCGGAGATTTCAACAGCGCGTCGGGCGAGGAGATACGCGTCTGCCTACACGAAAACGTCGTTCCCGACCGCCGGTTCACTCGAAATTGTATGTACTTATCGCCGTATACCGCAATAATAAATGCAGATTTCCCATCAATTACGTACTTAACCCGAGTAATTACGAATCCGGGCCAAATCGCCGACATTTGGATACCGCTTTTTACTCGAAAATCTATTAGGCTTCTCGGCTTATTCCGAGGCTCGGGAGAGATGAGCGAAAGTAATTAACCTCGCCGATCGTGACATAAGCGTTAGAAGGTATCGGCTGTCATATCGTGATAAAAGGTTCGTTTGAGCGTAATGCTCCACATTACGATACTGCCGAGACTTTCCTCGAGTCGGGTGAACTTTAATGCCTCGCCGACTCATATTGACAAGGCAGTGTTGCGCCGCTTGTCTTTCACGTAACGTGCATTCGATTTACCTGAAATCCGCTCGAGAATTATTAATTAATTAATGTATTCCCTCGACTCGTTCCGGCCGGTGCAAAAATCCGAAACGCCACTCTGTATAAGGTAATAACGCGAAAAATTGATACCGAGTGATAGTTGTAAAAGTGCCGAGGAGTGCACGCGATTACGAATTCGCGTTTCGCAACTTTCAGACGGTCGATTACAATATTGTCCCACGCGAAAATCTGTCCGTCTTCTGTGATCGATTCGGGCTGCTCCCGTGCGATTTGAGGTACGGCCAAGGTTGACGTAATTAAAACAAACTTTGATATTAGCGACAATGCAGGCGGCTATAACTGTCGATTTTTTCCTTATGTGGATCAGGGTCGCCAGCATGTTGCTAATAAAGTTGCAACAATCTCCGCACCGCGGTCGCCGAATGATAAGCCGGAGTTTCTCGTTTAGTGCCGCAATTAAACCGGGCAGTAAAAGTGTTCCACGAGAAGAGGACATTGTTCGGGTGCATTTAATTCGAGGGGTGGGCGGATTTAATAAAGGACGCATTTTTTGCAATCGGAAAGTGTTACGGGCGTTTCGCAAACGGATCGACCTAGAGAGGTCTTCGCCTTCTCACCGTATATCAAGATAATCGATCTTTTTCTGTTATTTCCGTTGCTGAAATTTATAGCCGGCCGCTCGCCGAGGAGCCAGTTTTGCGTACCCTGCCCGACATTGTTGTAAAAGTTGCAACTTTTTCGAGCCCGCAGCCCAAGCTGAGCTACTTTCGGCAATAAAAGGTTCGATTAATTTCCTCGTAACAGTAAAACGGAAAAAAATCTGCCGTTTTCGTACGGCTACGTGGGTTTTAACGATTCGCATATACGATCACGGTTTTACAAATTGACTCGATAATTAATTTTTAGACTTAACGCCTTTTGCATCGAGATCTAATGCAAAACAGTCACTCTGGCAGTCAATAACGATATTATTACCGATAATAATGGTCGAGTTATTGCCAGGTGTTGGCGTAAGTTATCGGTTTCTTTAGTGCGTACCGCTCGAGTGTTTCGAATATTTATTTTACCATAATGCATATTTATTCTTCATGATCTTGCCCATACCCGACTCTTCTAGTACTCGGAATTTTCATTGGAAACATACAAAAGGTGTAACTGACTATTATCGGGTGGGCGTCGCTAGTGTTTTCGAATTAATCATTTACTAACTAATTGACATGTTTTATTTTCAATTATCGGTAATACATCACCCACTTGTTAGAACGAGGGCCCGTTTTGGACCCATAACGGCGATATGTCAACAGATCGATTTTAACGCCTCGTAATTACATTATAATGTTTACTTTCACCGTTTAAAAACTACTTGCGCTCATAAAGCTACCGTGATGCCTGACTTATTTTCATTGAAAAAAGTTAGATTACTATAGTAGAGAAACTTTTGACTCGGTGGTTTAGGAAAGTAGGTGCTCAAGTTATGATGACTCTTTGTTTTATTAATTTCATGTTTGTTCTCGGTCGTGTTCTTCTAGTGGAAGTGACAAATAATCGACGTAACGCACGGCTGCTCAAAAAAGCCAATTCTACGTTTCTCCTCCGCCGTTCGATTGTGAGAGTAATCTTTCTGACCCGATAATCCCTAATTGTGACCCGGTAATGTATCTCGAAAGCTCAATCGAAAGTCGCATAAAATCTCCGCAGCATCAGATATGAATTAATAATGCCTTTTCCCATAAAATAGACTGAAAGAGGTCGAGAGTGTTTGCAGAAAATTGATTTTAACACTTTCTCCGAGTACACAAGTAATTCTTCAATTGTCAACGTAGAAATCATATTATTCATCTCACATTTAGAATCTGCCACTAATATCTCAAAATCCCACGATATTACGGTTTCAATTTCTCATCCATTTCATGAATTTATTCCGATTATTACGATGTCTCAATATGATTGTTCTCTCTGGAGAAACGTTACGAAACGTAAGATTTCGAGGAACCATCTGTCCATTTCCTGTATCTTTTCAATCGATGAGCTTGGATGTCTTTATCTGAATCTTCACCATTTTCGTGAGGTGCTAAGGTCGACTTATATGGCGTTTTAATTATTGTGTAATAATTTATTCAAATCAGTCGAAGAGAAATTGTTTTCTTCGTCGAGGTTAGGCCGGTCAACTTTCCTCTAAACGAATTTTCGAACGGATTTATGGAGGCGACATTTCTTTCAAGAAAATTAATTGGTACTGCATGTTCCGGCCGCCCACGACATCCCATATACACCCATCATTTATGCCCGCACGATGCATTCATCATTTCTCCTCTGAAAAGAAACCTACATAATAAAGACTTGTGTTACACGGGACCGTAAGTAGGTGAAATTCCTGTTTCGACCGTTTCCTGAAAGACAGAAAAAAGCCCTCGTAAAACTCAAATCGTAGGTGATCTACCGTGTTTCGTTTTCAAACGGCCATTGTCTTAACAAATTTATTCGTGTACGGTCGTCGTCCATAGCCTTACAATGGAATCAAGCATCTGTTATGCAATGAGGTGTGTAAGGTATGGGAAAATTTCTTTTCTTTCTTTCGCCTTGAACTCTCACCTACCCGGGCACCGCGAAGCGCGATGCGGGAAAAGTGTTTTGTGCAGGAATTACGTCCCGGATGGTGCCGTTCTGAGCTCCGCTCCGGATCCGGTCCTGCAGAACCGCCGCGTATGCGTGTACCATTGTCGGGCGAAATTGCCGGTTTCCTCTATTTATGGAAATATGAATATGCAGTAGGTGACTGGGGACAGGTTCAAAGACTGGAATCATTTTTACGGCAGGTGTACCCATTATGCGAGTTTAGTAGTCGCTCGCGTGTGATTCTCGAGAGAAGAGACGTCATGCGTTAACCGTTGCCGATAATGCATCGGAAAGCCATTAATTATGCGCATTCTTTACGGGCCATTGTGTTCGCCATTTTTACTCGAGCAGTTCAAAGTCAATGTCGAGACGTGCCATTCATGAGCCATGCCCGAGATGGGCACTCGATCACGACGTATCATTATAACGAGCCGGTATAGCACACGCATCGGCATGCACCTACCTTTCTTCCGATAAGTGATCCTCCGCATTATGGACGTTGTCGTCTGTGAAATGCGAAGAGCCCGGACAAATGATTGGCGGATGACTCGTCCGCTTTTCGGACCCATCGGGACGGAAAAAATAATTACAAACATGAGGACGGGTATGCAGATGATATCGCGGCCGGACGGATCGAAATTTTCGACAAATCGTTGACCTTTGAGCTCCCATTGTGTTCTCAGGAAGTCTTTTTGCTCCCGTTCTGATTCTCGTAACCGCACAACATGTTTATGGACGATGCTGAAGATATTTACACGGCAGACCTTCGGACGTTAATAAACTCGAGGAGGTCCCGAACGTTTATTATAAAATGTTATGACAGGCCTGAAGTAGGCTCGTAAAAAAATCATTGTTCTTAACATAACACACCTGCGTGATCGATTTAATCCGTCAATCAGAGATTTCGGTTTTGTACGCCCTTAGTATGTAAATCGGAAGAGACGGAATAAATTGGATTTACGATATCGATAGTTGCGATGATGGAGTACACGGATTCGGTTTGGAAATATATTTAATCCATATTAGGCGCTCAAAGGAGCGGCCCTCCTGTCAACATCGCGAAGAGTCCGAGATAAACTCGCCACGTGAAATCATGCAAATGAGTGTAGGATTCTAATCCGGTGGAATTTTCTAAAGTCAATGATGAAGTCTCGTAATAATTCGTTTTGACCTAAACGGGGAAGTGTGCCGTCGCAATCGGACGAAATCGTTTTCGGCCAAATAATAAGTCGAGTATAAAGACACGAGCTCCGGTTTGATGTATCTCCAGCGGCGTACCCAGGCGGCAACAGCACAAATCATGGATCTAGATAAAAGAGCGCTCCGTAGGTAGCTCGCCTAGAGAAGACAGTAGGTGATCAAGAGTGAAAGTAAATAGAACCCGATGCACGCTCAGCAGAATTAAGATAACTTAATGCACATTTCACGCATGCACTGCTCTCTCGGTGCGATCCAGTTCGCTCGATTATTTCAGACGAGCGAAAAGCCCAAACAACACGTGGCTTATACTTCTAACATAAAGTCTCGCCATATGTTTGCCGCTAATATTTGTCTATTAAAGTGTACACGGTGGAGGCGTATCCTCTCCCACGCCGTGTTTAGAACTTATCTTAATACACGGCTCGTACTTAAAATTAACGGTAGGTAAAGGAAGTTCCCGATATTTCTCGGCCGGGTGTGGGGCTTTATCTCGACGTTTTTATTTATGATGCACCGTTCACGGATCGATCGGGCTCATGTTCTCGAGAAACCTGAAAACTGTAAGAAATTGAGCCGTTCACACTTCAGACTTTGCCCGGATTCGGGCGAGTGGGCCGATTTTTCACCGGAGATACCGGCGAAACGCTCGGTTAGACGACGAACCCGCGGCGCGCCGTTCTCGGAACTTTGGTAATTTTGACGATCTGTCAGGAGAACTCGCGTTCCCATATAAATCACGAGGCTAGATAAGGCGCATCCAAATTCGCCACACTTTGGTCCAATAAGGAAACTTGTTTGGCGTGTCAATGCTTTAATTGAAAGAATATGGTAATTGCGGGACCAGTTCGCCCGAACTCGATTCAATAAAATATAATTGAGCTGGAAATTTCGGAACTCGTAATAATGCGGTCGATGAATAATCGGGGTTACAATGAAGGAACTCGGTTCTGGGAAGAGCGAACAAGAGTGTGGAGTTTGTGCGACTGCATGATGTTGTCCCGGAATGCGGTGACAGGACTGGTCTCCGAAAAAGGACAATCCGCTTCGGCCGGTAATGTCGGTATCCTGTACGACGGTCGTGCGGTGCGCGGCAGGATCATGAAGCGGAATCGTCTCGGTCGGGTCGAAAAAGTGCTCGTTCGCTTTCAATGGGACATTAAAATATGGTAATGCTCGTCACTTCATCAAAGCGAACACAAGAAGAGGTTAATTTAATTTATGTAAATTTTAGTCTACTTAAGTCGATGCACTTTTCTTCGCCGAGCCGCCACACAATAAGAAATATATAATTTATCAAAAAACTTTCGAGTGCTGTAATGAACCACCGCCAAATTCGGACGATTCGATTTAAATAATTGCCGGTAATTTTGAAACGCATTATTGGCGTGGGCCGGGATCACGACTCGTTTTTGAAAAATTTTCAAAGGTGTAGGATCGCGCGAACGGGTAGGCCGAAGTAAATATCCCGCGGCTATTTTGAATGAAGAGAACAGAAATATTTGATAACTAGTTTTCACTGTCTTCGGCGGAGAGATCTCACCTCTCACAGCTTGCAGCCAATTTACATTTCATCGATGATGATGATCTTCGAATTTGGGCGCACGCAGTCGAAATTACTTCCAGTCAGGTATTACCGAACGTACGCAATAATCCCAGACAGGATGCACAACAATCGTACGATTTCCTTCCTGTTTCGGCCGGTATCCACCAGTTGCGCGCCTCACTTCAATCAGCTAACAGGATTAGAGTAATTTCGTTTCGCTTTCTATGTCGTTATTGTACCCAATCTCGAGTTAAAAATTGCAACACCAACATTTTCAAGTACGCATCAACGTTTGCGGTTAATTGCCGAAGTTATGGCTAAGAATTTTCACTTTTACGGGCGATTCGCCGGAGAGAATGCGAAATCACGATTCGCCCAGCGCAAAACTGCCGATATCGGATCGCTTACCCAATAACGTCGGTTCCAAAAGCGTTTCGGATGATCGGCTTCGAAAATTTCGGGTCGTTTACGGTGCGCGATTTCAATTTCCGAACCGCCCGACATTCCCAGGACGACTCTCGCCCATCATCGACCTGCTCGCGGACGATGGGCCATAATAACGATGCGGTTTTGCATAGAGTGATGATCCGAATTAAACGGTTCGAACGTGCCAACAAGCGCGAAGGTCTTTACGACATAAACGTGCCCATTATCCGGTCGCATCAACCTTACAATCTTCCATATTTCTGTAATTAACACAAGGCTGCGATGCGCTACGCTGCCCCCCATCTCTGCCTAGTTCAATGTTATAAATAATCATCATTTAGGTAGAAAAAGGGGAAATTGTGTAATAACGAACGGGGCGAAATTCCTGGAGAAAAATTATGCGTCGTATACGGTAATGTTAGATGCGAGTGACATTTTAATGTGGAATCGGCGGCCTGAACAAATGTTGATTTAGTGATTGACACATAATGGCGCATTGTGAGCCCGGCGATAATAATTCATTGTCGAGTCCGAAATGTCGATTTGTATTATGCATCGTGTGTGGAAATTGCTATAGAGGACTCATCCGCGAGAGGTGTTGTTGGCCGGAATGGGTATCGCCCACATTTGTGCATACATACGGCGCTTATTATTTGCGCCGTTTCGATGCACATTTCATAAATGATAATACCGAGAACGCTCGATCCGACTGCGTGATGAGTAACCTTCGCGAAATGGTAATTACCGTCGCATCTGCACCACGTCAACGATTGCGTTCGCCGTTGCAGGTAGTGGACTCGCGCGCTCGGACGAACGCAGACGGCGCCCTCCAGCAGCAGGCCAGAAGGCAGCTAGAGGTGTTCCAGAGCCAGGTACCCGGCGGCCGCCTGCAGGTCGTCAAAACGCACACGGTCTCCAGCAGCAGGTGGAGCAGCTCCGGCCGGACGGATCTGTCCAAGGACTTCGGGGACCTGCAGGTACGCCGAAAACCCGTTAAATCGCGATTCCATTGTGTTCCCTTTCGTCCCGCACGCGCTCTATCGCCGCTATTATCGTTGCAGCTGTCGCTGAACCCGCTGGACTTGAGCTCGCAAAAGTCGAAAGCGAACGTGGGTCGGGGCGTCGGTAGGCGTCCACCTTCACGACCGCGAGCCAGAGAAGAACCCCATCCCCCGAAGAGCGCCCAAGAAACGGCCGCCACCAATTTATACCGAGTCTCGAGACTCTGCCACCAAATCCACGACAGCACCGTGAGACAATCATTCGGCAAGTACGCCCCCATCTCGAGGAAGTCCTCGTTGACGGCATCGACCGACGAAGAGGGCGTCCAAATCGTCGAAATCGAAAACTCCAATTCGAACGAAAGTACCATTTCGGTACTCACTAACGGAGACCTGCACGGCTCCCTAACGAGAACCAAAAGCAACAGCAGCGAAGATTTGCACAGTAACAACCAACCGGCCGGAAATAACCGAAGCATCGAAGATTTGGAAGATTTAGAGCAACTCCAGAGCTGGAGGCGAAGCTCTAAATTGAGGCGCTCCTTGCAGTACCCGAGCGCTAAACTGAACCCTCCTAAACCGGCCGATTTCCCCGTACAATTAGAAAACTCCGGAAGCGTTCGTAAAATCCGGGAAGAACTGGAAAAAGGTCGCAGATTGAGCACGGCCCTTCGAGGGAACAACGTCGATCTCGAAGCCCTAGACCAGATCCTGCAATCGATCTCCAGTTCCGAGTGTAGCGCCCAATCCGATAAAGCCTCCCTAGACGACGATCTGGATAAAGACGAAATCCAGTCTTTCTCTAAGAAGAAGAGGGACAGTTTCGTGACGGTCGAGACCCTGCAACAGGTACGAGGGCGGTTGCGTCGTACCAGTTCGCCGACTATCGAAAATCACCAGAAACCGAAAGAAGAGGAAACGGACGATGGTATAGTGACGGAAGAGTCGAGTCCGAAATCGCGGGTGCGCTCCTACGTTTACGGGATGGAGGCCCTTATCAATAACACGAAGAAACCCGTTTTAGGGACGGGGAGTTTGGAGTCTCGTTCGAAACTGACGAACGGAAACACGAGCGTCCGTAATGAAGATTGGTACAACCGGCGCAAGTCGTACGGTTTTGAACAAGTTCATGCCCAAAATGAAAGTACTCCAGCTAATTCGCTGAAGAGTCGCGTCGAATCCTCCACTGATAGCGGGATTTGCCGGTCTTCGGAAATCGTCGTGGTGCCGCCTACTAAAAGTGAAATCTTTTCGGATTCTGGTGGTTCCTCTAATAACTGTAACAAATTTGGGAACGTTAAGAAGATTACGTCGATTTTCGATCACAGTACTAGTAGCAGCTCTAGGTCGACTTATAACACTAACGGTGCTTTTAGTAATACTAGCAAAGACTGGAAAGAAGGGGATAATTATAAAACTAAGAGCGATCTGAAGTCGACCACTATAACGATTCCGATCGTGTCATCGAACAAGCAGGCGAATTTCGTGGATTTCACTTGGGATGACAAACCCGAAAAGGATATCAAGCGTCATTCGATAGCGGTGGATGAGTCGAAATACGTGGCGGTCACTAATAGCGAGCCGAAATTTCGCCGAACCAGTTTGGCCATAAACGAGGGCAGGTTTCCGAATTACGACAGTTTCATCGACGACAACACCGCGTTCTCCCAAAACCGCAAACTGAAAAGAGTCGAATTTTGCAAAACCGAGGTGCACTTTGCGGCGGAATCGGGTGAGTGATCGACCGCAATCGAAAGTTCCTCGGAACAGGTCGGTGCCAGTCGGTACTGAATTTTCTCTTTTGCAGGAAAGGTGAACATCGTCGAGACGGACGAAAAGCCGCCCCCTACCAACAACTTCCGCAGGAGGCGCAGAAATTCCGGGCCGACTATTGATTTCAGCGGCGAAAGAAGCAACGGCCTCCCTGTCCTACACTTCGGCGACAGCTCCTACGAGAAGACTTTATTAGGTGTGTCGGACGCCAACGACGAATTTAACATCAACACGACTTCATTTACCGACGAGAATACGATAATTCCTCCAACCGATGACGATACCTATCAATCACAACCGTCTTCAGTGGGCAGCACGGTAACCGTCAACTCTTCGTACAACAGCCACCACCACCGAGTCGACTTCGATTCGTATTTAGACAACGACAGCATCAAGGGAATCCTGAAGAACAAACCGGTCAAACCCACCCCCTATCATTTGGGAGAAAACGAGATTCGCCACTTCTTCAACAACACGAGCAGCAATAATAACTCTGATAGGGAGAGCAGCGACAGTGGGAAATGGGGGGTTCGTTTGAAACCCGTCCCCAAATCGGAAACTCCGTACTGGAAATCGACGGTGACTCTTCACAACACCGTCTACAATCAAGAGAATGACTCGATCAGCGAATCGACGAGCAACCAACCGGAGTTTCAGCGATTGCTGAAAAATCTGAGACCGACTTCGTCCACTGGGGTGAAACCGGATTTGATCAACACGATCCAACCGTCTTCGGGGGTTAAATTCGTTTCGCCTCCTGATAACGTAAACAGAATGCCTTGGGCCGTGGCGGATCGGGTCAAATTGAACGAAGACAATAATCAGCAGTCGAGTGAAAATAAATACTCGACTAAAATTAGCTTTAGAGACGGGAGTACTACGGTGATTGAAAACGATCATGGATTCGATGTTAATGGAAAGGCGACGGATGCGAGTTGGGGCACGAAAGAAAGTCCAATAAAAGGTATGCATTATTCACTTTTATCATTGGTACTAACGGTAGTTTTCGTAGTTTCTGCTCCTAATAATTTCTCCTACAGAGTAACCCAATCTAGGGTTAAACCATCAGACAACTTCTCGGTTCAGCTAACTGGAACCTTGAATGTTATGCAAATAGTCCGTTAGTTAAACCGTGCTCAGTTGAATGAAACGCAAAGGGCCACTTTATTAATTGGCTTTGAACTTGGTTCGAACCTCGATGGATAAAGTGGTCCAAGTTTATCTTTTAGATGAATATGCGGCTAGTAGAAGCAAGAGATTCGTGTAGAAATGGAAGTATTTAAATTAAACCCATAACCATTAGATAAAAATAACTTCTCCGCTTGTAAGCCCTCATAAAAGTAGTAATCCTTGCATTCTCATTAGTCTGAATATGAGTTACGGAGAAAATCGTTATAACTATCAGGTAGGTAGTTGCAAATTAACTGCGTATATGTACATAAGAATTAAGCATAATATTCTGTACGCAATAACAAAAGAGAAAAAACTAAAGTTTATACTTAGTACTCATAGTAATTGTTATCTAAAGCTGGTACCTTATTCTATTTCCGCATGCGCCTTTTATTTGTTTGCGAGTAGTCTTTTATTGTATTATAGTAGAGCGATCTAACATCTTCCGACTTTTATCGTACGCAATAACTTCCCTGAAGGAAAGTTGTTTGGAGTTGTTGATGAGTAAATTTTGGAAACGGAATTGCAGACTCGAGGCTGATATTAAACAGAGGCCTAGTTGTGAGGATCGGAAGAGAAGATTACACTTCGACGACAAAACACACCGTGTGTTCCAAAACGACTTCCCAAGAGGACCGAAATAACACGACGACCACCACGAAAATCACGATAGACTTGAGTCCATCCCCGACTGATCCCAAATGTAACAGTAGCGACGCACCCCTACCGTCATTGATAGTTCCTCGTGCCAAAAATCAGAAAAGATCTCACAGCTTCAAATCTACCTCCCTAATCCTAGACACGATCTTGAAAAACGGACGGACCGACTGCGACACGACCGTTAACGACAACACGAAGACTAAGATCCCTCAGCAACTCGAAGCGCTGAAAAAGCTGTACGAGGACGTCCAAAGCGACAGCGACGCGGACAAAGAAGTGCAAGTGCTCATGGGCGAGATTGACGACGAGGATAGTGACACGGGCGGTCGCGAAGACGACGTGAGCAGCGTCGTTTCCGGGAGCTGGAGCAAAATGAGGGCTTTCAAACAGATTAACGAGCACGTTAGCAAGGCCAGCCGCATTCGGGAAATTCCGAGCGTTAGATTAAGTGCAAAAATAGAAAAAGGTACCTGATCATATCACGACACCTCTCTCACCCCAATTATCTTTGTTTACCGAATCGCCCCATTAAAAGATAACGTGTGTGTTTCATTCGAAATTGCAGACCCGAGAGGCAGTCCCAAGCGGGTCGGAATGTGTGACTCACCCGCGGTCCCGTCCAGTAAAATACAGAAGCCTCGACCCAAGGAATCGCCGGTGACCCAGCGGCGAGCCAATTTGCTCGCGAGGAGATCCGATCTCAAAACGGCCGTGACCAGCGAGAAACTCTCCAGTCCGTCCCTGGTCGGCAGGAGTTCGTCCAAATTGGACCTGACCGAGGACTGCGTTTACGAGAAGACGCCTCGCGCGGAACCCCTTATCGATTACGACGAGGAAAAGTTGCCGGAAAAGTGCCTCAAGAACGAAGTAGTTTTAAGACAACCCAAGAAATCCGAAATGACGTATTTCGGGGTTCCTCCATCGCCGAAAAGTGTCAGGAAGACCCAATCCCAAACTGTGATAGAACGTAGTAGACGAACCGAAAAATTAGAAAGTAAATTATCAGACGATAAACCCGATCTCCTCCAACACACGAAGAGCCCAAAAACCACAAGTGCTAGACGAACGATCAATAAGTCCACGTCAAAACATCAATCTCCCGAAAGGATCATTTCGTCCCCGAAAACCGGATCACCGATTTACGAAAACATCCATAGGAATAAAGTCGATAACACCAGGAAAGAAAGGGAATTCGATAGCAGCATTTTGGAAGAACTAACGAAAGCCGCCGATCAAATCTTGCAAGCAGTGAACGGATTCTCGGACGAAGACCCTCAGAATCGCCTAAGCGGTGACGAAGAAAAGGAACCGTTGAGTACGATATCAGAAACGCGCTCTTGGTCCCAAGAGAAGAAGAAAGTCAAATCGACCACTACGACAACGAGTCAAACCAGGACGAAACTGAAGCACACGTCTTCGACTTCTTCCGTCGACAGCGTAACTGCAAAAGATTTGGGGATCAAACGGTCAACCCCCACTAGACGATCGATTCCGTCCAAAATCTCGACTTCGAACGAAAGACTGAAAAAGGCTTCCTCCAAGACCACTAGTAGCAGCGAATGCACCACGAAGGCCTCGAAGGCTACTAGGCGCCTGCAGAGGGCCAGCAGCAGGGAGGCTCTGCTTCAGTCGCACGGCAGCTCGTCCGAGGATTTGGGGGCGCAAATGGAAACCCCGCTGAGGAAACCGCGGCAAATCAAGAAGACTAAAGCGATGCAGCTGACGATCACCAACGGAATAGAGATGGGCCACAAACGGACGGTGCCTCCTAATCCCCCTCACAGAAGACGAAGAGACGATTCCAAATCTAGAACCGAGGAGAGTACTAGGTAAACCGATTTGCTAGCTCATTCGCTAATTTCTCGATCTCATTGAGGGTTTCTTCTTATAGGTCTGAAGCTTTGCCGGAGATTCGGCACAAGACTGCGGTTTCGACCATTCGCAGTACCGCTGAAAAGTCCGGGCGAGATCGCAGCAAAACCAGGACCGGTACTACCGCCAGTCTTGATCAGGAATCATCTAAGAGAAAAACGGTTTCGCACCATCCCAAAAGAGACAGCTCGACGAGAGGTAAGCGGCTTCATTTTCTGTGAAGGAAATTATCTGATTTGTGAGGGAATTTTCAGGAACTATTAGTTCGGTTTCGAAAAGTGAGCCCAAGTTAAGGAGCGGTACTTCCAGGGACACTACTGTGAACCATCGAATCTCCACAGCGTATGTACCCCTTCGTAAACCTAGAAGTCGACACAAACACACTACCACTCAAGCTGATGAGTGTCCATGTTTATGTTCTTAAAACTACGCTAGGTAGAGAACGACAATTCAGTATCTTATTAAAATTTCTTTTGGCTGTTTAAAACGGCGCTTATTTTTTGGTTTCCTTTCGATTTCTGGAAAACAGGAATTAATTCCCAAATTATTTAGCACGTAGAAGGAACATTATACTAACAATTAATCACACACTTTAACACATCAGTAGACAAAAATAACCCAAATACTTAACATTAGTAGACATACAGGGTGTTGAAACAGCCTGTATATTGAATGATGGAGAAATACGTTTGTACTATTTCATAACACTTGTAGAAATCTGTAGATATTGACATGTCGTTTGATCTCACATCTAGCGCAATTTTATTTACCAATAACTGACGATAAATTAGATTCATCCCAAACATTAATTTTTAAAATTATTATTAATATTATTCAGACTCATTTATCATTTTATGCGAGTAGGTAACAGCATCTAAATCAAATATGTAGATATTTACTCGCCTTCATAATAAATAATAAAACATCAATAATGGCCCATACTTATTATTGTTTTTAATTTTCTGTGTTTTATTTTTTCAGGAATATCAAGAAATGCCAACGTTCTGACGGCACTATCAGACACTAACAAATTAAGAGTGAGGATGGACAAATAAATATTATCAATAACAACATTTTTATTAACTTTTGTGGTCGAATTGTCTTATATTTTATGTAGATGTAGATGTTTTTATACTTATTTAATATTAAAAAATTACATTCGTTTGAAACTGTAATATTCCTGCCGTGTTGTTAGCAAGTAAGTTCCTAAAAACCTAATTTTTAGTACTGCCCGCCAAAAACGAGGCAAATTCGCATAAACATAAACATTATGAATATACAAATAACATTGTAAAAGTTGCTTAAGTATTTTCTAACCGCAAGCTTTAGTATTATCATTGATTGTTTACAAAACAAATGATTTGGTCGTATTCCCTTTTTAATCTCAATAGTTTGGTACATTTTATTTATAGATTTTCTCAAATAATTGTGATCTTATACTGCTTTATTGGTTTTGTGATGTTTTTAATAAATAATAAATCTTAATATTAAACTTATACTTAAACCAATCGAGTTCATCTTTTTCCACGACATTAACCAATCCCATGATTAAAAATAACAATAATAACAATAATTTATAACAATAGTCTCCTTCTATTTTTCGCAATTTATGTCAATTATCATCATCCCCGTCAAACAATTTGGCACGATGAGTCTGTATTGAGTCAAACCATGTGTCCAATAGACTCAGAGGCTCAAGTTCGTCGCGAGTTCGACTATTGTCTGGACAATCGTCGGAAATGCCTTGCCTCAAACGTTGGGACTCAGCTCTCGTCAACATACGCCAGTCTTGGGTCTTGGACATGGGTTAAGGCTCACGTTTAGCCGCATGAGTCAAGGCTGCGCTTGGACGCATGAGTGGACCTGGCGTCCAAACACAGACGTCAAAGAATAGGTTGTCGCACGGGGGGTACAAAAGTAGGTGCATTTAGGCTCGCATTTAGGTATTTGTTACAAATTTATTAATTTTGTGTAGGTATATTACAAATGATAGTAATAAACGACAAATGAATTAGAAAGCATACGAACCACCAATTTGAATTCAGTCAGAATCAAATCCTTCTGGAACTCTGAAATATGATGAATGTTATTATAATTTTTTAGGATTGTAGATAAAATTGATAACTCACTATGCAGCCATTATTTAAACGAAGAATTTTTCAAACAAATTACAACGTTCCCAAACAGAAGAATACACTCGTTTGAAGATTCATGAGATTTTCTGAAACTTTATATTTTAGGTTAGGTTAAGAAAATCAAGTTTGTGAAAAAAGTATATCTTACCTTATTAGGAAATCCGTTAATTTAATCAGTGTGGGGCAATTCCCATTACCAGCAATTATAGGTATACTGAATTTTCCATTTTTATACTTGTATGCCCATCAGCCGGAGAATGAATTAAACTATTAAAGAGGATGAATACACATAGAAATGACTAGTAGATTCGTTAGGGGGTTTATTTCATAATGCATACTTACTTTATTAAGTATAAGCACACAATTGGCCTACTTTAATTACAATTTCCCGAAAACCAATATTCTCAAACTCTGACAACAACACATAACCATCAGGTTTTTTCAGAGTCAGTAGTTGACTACATAGTCGGACGCAAGCAAGACCCAAGCGCAAAATCAATTACACGAGTTTTGTGTATTGCCTTTTGGCGACCGATTTGCGACCACAATGTGTCTGGCGTACACTTGCGACTCGCAAACATACGCATGTGCATTTTGGACACATGCGACCAAAACCTTGACTCAGACGCAAATTGTTTGACGGGATCATTATTATAAATATGGAAAAAACAATCCAGCTTAATGAATAGGTACTTGTCTCTCATACTGTTAACATTATTAAAAAATTATCAGACTTAACCTTTAGATATGTAAGTCCTCAGGATAGATAAAAGTTAATTGCATAATTCATATTCTAAAACAGAACTATTATATTATTATTGAACCATTAAATATACAGAACTGTTGGTGTTATGGCGTAGAAAAACTAGTTTCACTCAAAGAAAATGGTAAGTTTTACTCTCACAATAACGTTACTGTTAAAAAAAGTGGAAACCTAGGAAAACCATAAACTTGACGAGGGAGAATCCTTAAAAGTTACCGATCCCACATTGGAAAAATTAAACACCTCAATAGATTTCGATAAACGTATGTACGCCGAAGATATCGAAGGAAATAAAGCGTACGCTTTGGCCCTGGAAAGGGTCAATTTACTCACGGAAAGAGAATTTGAAAAAATTTGCAAAGGTTTAGACCACGTCAAAATCGAATGGGATAAAAACATTTTCGAAACTAGAGATGACGACGAAGATATACACACTGCTAATGAGAGACGACTCAAAGTACATACCACTTAAATCAATTATTTAAATTAATGTCCATGAAATGCTATAATATTTTAGGAAATTATTGGCGAACTTGCCACTAAACTCAACCTAGGCAGAAGTCGCAACGATCAAGTCGTAACCGATATGAAATTGTGGCTCCGATCTCATTTGGAAGAGCTCGACAACAGCTTGAAATCATTAATTCGGGTGATCGTGTCTCGATCTTATCAAGAAATCGACGTTTTGATGCCCGGGTATAACCACCTTCAAAGGGCGCAACCCGTACGGTGGAGTCATTATCTGCTTAGGTAAAAGCGGGAGATAATATTACAATGTCGTTTGGTAAAAAGTGAATTTCAGTCACGCCTGGAATCTGAGGAAAGATTCCGATCGACTCCTCGACATCATGAAGGTGATTAACGTTATGCCTTTGGGAAGCGGCGCTTTGGCGGGAAACCCTTTCAACATCGACCGTTTACGACTCGCCGACTCTTTAAATTTCGACAAAGTTACGCAAAACAGCATGCAAGCTGTAGGAGATCGAGATTTTATCGGTTGGTTTTCGACCCTTATCAATAAAATTTGTGTCTAATGCTAATTTACAGCTGAATATTTATTTTGGGCATCCATGGTCGGTATACATTTGAGCCGACTGGCAGAGGATCTGATACTATACAGTTCGAAGGAATTCGAATTTGTAACGATTGATGATTCCTATTCAACTGGAAGCAGTTTGATGCCGCAAAAACGAAACCCCGATAGTCTGGAATTGATCAGAGGAATTGGAGGCAGCCTATTCGGACAGGTAACAGAATTATATCGAAAAATGCTAAATGATCGATTTCATCGTAGTGCTGCAGTTTTATGATGGTGCTCAAAAGTTTGCCTTCCACTTACAACAAAGACGTCCAATGTGATAAAGAAGCCATGTTTACTACTTTTGATAAATTGAAATCCATTTTGGAAGTGGCGACAGGAACTGTGAAAACTTTGAAGGTAAAGTGCGAATGATAACAGGGGCAGGAATGAAACAGAAACATTCCTTTGAAATTTAAAGTATATGTAAATTTATGAATATTATGTTTGGAGGGACAAGAAATTATAAAGTCATGAGGATTTTCCAGATCAACGAAGATAAATGCAAGAATGCCCTAAGCTTCGAAATGTTAGCGACAGACGTTGCTTACTATCTGGTCCGGAAAGGCGTCTCTTTCAGAGAAGCGCACCATTTGGCTGGCAGAGTAGTTTCAGAAGCTGAAAAGAAGGAGGTTTCTATTGGCGACCTAACTTTAGAAGAACTGAAAAATATTAGGTAAACGGAAAAAAAATCTTATGAATAAAATTCCTTATTATCACATTTTAGCTCCCACTTTCATGTCGATATTGGAAAAGTTTGGAATTACGAAAACAGCATTGAACAGTATCAGGCTATCGGCGGAACTGCTAAAAATAGTGTTTTGGAACAACTAGATTCATTGACAACATGGCTGCGATAAGAATAATACTATTTGAAATGTATATTTATCATTGCTAAAACATGTAAGATTGTATGTAATAGTAAAATCAATAAAATTCCGATGATTGATTGATTGCAATTATGTAAAACAAATTAGGTAATTGCATAATTAGATTCCGACATTATTATTTAGATACTTGGAAACAATTACCACAATAAAATATGATTACTGATTTTTGTGACAGTAAAAACTAAAAAGTTAAATATTTCCTCATCATTTAGACCCCACCCCACACAGTAATGAAGTTTGGATCTCGTATTGGGGCACACTGTATAAGATCTAGTGTAGACTGTAGGGTTTATTATGCAACCAACTATACACATACTGGGCATTATTGTTGGCTTAATCCATTTGCAATAAATAAAATACACGTCTATACTCACATATTGATCAAGATTAGATACCTAACAGGAATTATGTGCGTTTATGCCAGGGTTATTTTTGAGCGCGCGGTTAAAAAAATTGTTAACATCAGTAACCTATACTGCTATCTTATTATTCAATCGTCTACTTTGTACCTGTCTACCTACTCCTGGATTAATTTAAGAAAATGTGTTTATTTGTAGGTAATTAAATACCTATATCATCTATATTTTAAATGAGTATGATTATGCAATTAGGATAATAACAGTCGACGCCATATAATATGTCTTTTTAGACTCGCTATTTTTGTTACGTTGGATATATTAGATGATATTAAATTGAAGTAAACATGCCGCGTGCAACGACAGTTTTCCAGTCGCGCGGATCCATATCATCGCAAGGTTTAATGTTGATGATTCACGGTGACGTCATCAGACATCGAATGACGTAAGCTAGGTCGGCATGTGCTTGGATTACGTCATCAAGGGTTGGTCGTGTGACCTTTTCGGAGGCCGGCGTTTGAGTACGATTTTTATCCTTTGGGATTACGTATATGCATGCATCATGAATCTCTTACTCACGATCAAAAACGCAGAGAATTAACGTAAGTATCGACCAGATAAGAAAACTTGAATAAGAAAAGAGAACTTACTGCACTTATATCATCATAATATGATATATGACGAAAATCGTTGATGATTTTTTTGATCGTATATAAATGGGTGTGTATGATTGTGCTTTGGGATATTTGTAGGCATACTGGTCTGACATCCATTTTATCTCTTTACAACAATATTTGACGTTATATAAATAAATTACGATAAAATGTGGTTGTATAATAATAATAAATATTATATGTATTAGAAATTCACAAGATATAGGTATTAGGAGAAGCCCTATAAAAAACCACAGCATATTGCTTATGTTTAGTTTACTGGACAATAGTTTGTAACGCGATTTCCAAGGACGTAATCTACGCACGTAAAGTAGAAAATTTATTTAAAACTCATCAATTTTTTTCTAATAAATTTCTTCACTATTTAATAGTTTAGCTAAGTTTCATATGGTCATATGGTTTAAATAATTATAAATTGACCAACTGTATAACTGTATATCTGCAAAATTAATTTTCATATTAAGAAGAAATTTTTGACCATCTAATAAAGATCTTACCCGATGGCCGATTCTATAATATGATGCCTCGATTTTTTTTTGTGGGTGGCACGTCAATGTAAAGTAACTGTATCATAAACTTAGAGCTAGTTTTAAGCCATATATGTACAGAAAGAACTTTCTGGTATATGATCTACTTACTCGTGATTTATTATGACAATTTATTCCAGTGAGAATGAGTGGACTCGACGCGTTTTTCCAACTGGAAGCGGACGAATTGAATAATTTTGAAATAAGATTTTTAAAATTCTATTGGGTCTGTTCGGATTCATTCAAATCGCCAAACGTGTTAATCAGTTCCCTGAAAGTGGCAAAATATGAGCCACTTTTGCTTGATTTGCATTTTACATAAAAAAAACGCGCATTTTCGGCTACTTTTGAATGCCGACTTTTTAATGAATTAATTGATGTGAAAAGTGGTTGATTACGTTCAAAGTAGTTCAATTATCGAATTTCCAGATTAAAAATGTCATGAAACCTGAAGAAAGTCGTGAAAAGTTATCATTCTTAATTTTTTATTTGAAAAATGTTTAATGTGTTGCCTACATCGCAGGCGCCGCGCGCAAATTTATTCAATATTTTTAAAATAGCGCAGAAAGGCACAATCTGGACCGATTTTCCTCAAATTTTTTAAGGGAGACTCCGGCATTATCCATTATCGGCCCCATTTGGAACCGGCGAGTGTGCACCGCCGATGCACGGGAGAGCCCGCGGATTTCGAGCCGGAGTCGCTGGGCACGTGCGGGGCCTGCGCGGCTCTGCGGGGACCCCGAGAATCGCGCTCTTCGGGCGCCATTACTGTGACGCGCACTTGTGTTCTGTTCTCGTCCAGTGACGACCGCCCAGAAATTTTGACGTGGCTACTACGTATAGCCCGCTTACCCACTCCGATCGCTGCAAAGTTGGTGACGAGGAATACGTAACTGGTAAGTACCCAGCTGAAGAATAATAACAATCCGACATGGTCCAGACATCCCTTCGAAGGTAGCGGTCGGGTACGGGTCGTGGTTCGTGTCTAGTTGACGATGTTCGGACGGACTTTTCGCACTTTATCACAAAAGGTATTGGAATATGGCGTCATATTGGTCATTCTGTGATTTAAATTTAGATTTCGGCCGGCGGTGCGTGTGTGCCTGCGGTCGCCCGATCGGCCGACCGACGACAGAAACGACGCAGAGACACTTTGCCGATTTCAGGACCATTCTTATTTTCGAACGCGTGCATGCCATGCACAACACAAAACATTTCCCAAACCGAAACGCAAACGCTTCGTCACTCTCGACACCGAAAGCTCTGCACTCACTTACCTATCGCTACATTAATTTTGTTGTGATTAGATTTAAATGTGCACATTTATTTTTCAACACACGGCCTCTTCAGTAATCCACGACTTTGCTAACGGCCCTACAAATCAGTGCAGTAGAGTAGGGTCACCTCTCTGTCACACAAGGAGAACACCAACAATCAATCGCACATTTTCAATTATAAGCAAACCAAACCACAATAAATAAGACATTCGTTTAGTGAATTTTAAACGCCACAATCATGATTCAAATTTACGGAGCTTACGTAATATTTTTCCAGCATGTTTTAGTGCTGAAAGGATTGGATATGCTCCAGCTTAGTTTTCCCACCAATTTTAAATGTGAGGGATTATTAAATCAAATCACTATCAGATCGAGCTGTTATCAATAGATTTTATAGGTATGGGTAATCTCAAACACATATTGATCACACGAGGATGCCAAATAGATAAAGCGATAGTTAATAATAAGTCTAATATGATTCAAAAATGGATCTTTTTATAGCAAAACTAGTTGTGAGGTATGCAACCAACAATACACCAAGATATGAACTCTCCTAATCATTTAATTTTTACAACTTGTGTTTTGCCCACGTTTTGCCTGTAAAACGCATAGAAATCCTTCTAATGACCGTAGGAAATTAATACGCCAATTACTTTGTGGAGTTATTACATAATTGATGATCTTTATACTCGCTCCTACAGGGAAATCATTACTAGAACACTAATAACTGATTTAAGCATCATCTACTACATTGAGTCGTTACGACTTTCATTTCAAGTAATTGTTTATGTCAGAGTGTAGCTCAATTAATTACCTTATTGCTCACTTAAGTGTCTTTGTTTTGTAAGGAGCGAAATAATTAAGACATTTTATTTTAAACTTTAGCACCTATAAGAAGTCGCACACATAGCGCGCGCCAAAAGTTTGGAGACCATTGGAAATAGTAAATAAGTTTTGTCCCGTAAAACTTTTCTAGAATCGCTGTAACCTGTAGATACTTATTTTGCGATGACAGTTTTTTCTGTTTTTACACGCTGTTTTTATTTCAGAATCGTATATGTAGATGATGTAGATATTTATCAAATTCTGCTTTCAATAACATATGCCCCATGTAACCTTGATATGAAATGGGAAGAGTGGCAAAAGTTTCGATGTGACGTCATTGCATGAAATGATGGAACCACGAAAATTCTGGCATTCCATATCAGCAAATTCCGAAAAAATACAGAAGAAGTTTTTTCCATGACTAGTGAAATAAGGGATGTCATACAAAATTATTGAAATAAGTACCTATGTTGATATTTTCTTGTCCACAAAGTAACTACTATTTTATTTCTATTTTTTATTTATTGTGGTTTGATAAAATATTTTCAAATTTAATAACAGCATGCACACGCTTTGCTTACAGATTGTCTAAAAACAGTTTATC
Organism: Salpingus planirostris; assembly: GCA_949788335.1. NCBI lineage: Eukaryota > Metazoa > Arthropoda > Insecta > Coleoptera > Salpingidae > Salpingus > Salpingus planirostris. Next base: position 5,275,520 of record OX460922.1, read on the forward strand.
AACCTATTCGTGATAACTTAATCATGAGGTCCAATGCATGCAAAAAATTAACATATTAGATGTTTTCATTGACGTCACTCCGTTTTAAATTTACCATCACTCACAATCTTCGATGCATACATTAACCGAAATTTTTAGCCAAACCTAAATGTTTGAAAAAATCGCAATGTAATCCAAATGCTGAACTATATTTCTCTCATCAAGAGCAACTGTACCGTGACGGGCACACAAGAAAGTTTGCGCAAATCGTGAATCATTTAAGGAAAAATCACATCATTGCATAGAACTGGAGAGAGATGAATAAAATGGTGTTGACGTCACTGTAGTTTCCAAAACACCCGATTATCATTTTGTGAAGTCAATGTCTACACCGCGTTCACACCACTCCGCGGTTTTTGCCAATATGAATAGTTATTAACCTGAATTGGCCGAGTCAATATCGTGATCGTCGCAGCCATTAACTTATAGCCTAGAAATATTCTTTATTATCGACGCTGTTCTTTAATAAAATGTGTAAACAAAACGGCGAATATGTTGGTAATAAAAATTAATACCGAGCGATCCGATACATTTCTCACAGAAGAAAGCATCAAGATCGTGGAAACGAACTGGCATGTCGTAACTTGATCGATACTGTCACTTTATTTCCATACCGGATATAAAAATATGAAAAATTTGAATACATTGAATTATTATGATATTACTATGATTTTTGTCTGTTTTTCTTCAGGTGCTTCAGTACTTAGGCGATGGACGGGATAGTGGAAGAGAACGGTGCAGTTGATCCGTTAGCGCCATCCCCGGACCCCCAGTCTACAATAGCCTCATCGGTAGGGGTCACAAATTCACAGCCTCATCTGGTGACGGCCACTAACATTGTGCAACTAACCCTGCCTCATGCCCAAGCACAGGTAGGGGTCACAACACCCCTCTGTGCATGACATCTCTCGGATAGATCGAAAAGATCTCCAATGTCGTAGATAATTAGTTGCATGGTCTGATGATGGCTCGGTCATCTTTTATGTGACGTCAATGTTCATTATTATTGAGGACACGATGATAATCCGTAACAGCGCGTCTCGTTTTCGCAGGTCCAAAGCGTCATACAGCCCACCCAGCAATCCGTGATCCAAACGGCGACCAACCTGCAGCCCATGCTGGGCAAGAACGTCATCCTTGTTAGCAAACCGAATTCAGTCATACAGACCACGCAGGGGAACCTGAGCGCGCTACAGACCTTGCAGGTAAAGGTAATAGAGACACCTTTCGCTTTATTTTCTTCCAAAACTGGACCAGTGATAAGATTATGATGGATATTTTGTCATTGGTTCTCTTGGGTTTGGTATAGGGTGTTGTAATTTCGTTGGGTTTTTTCAGGTTGTGGAGACTGCCAGTGACGACAGTTATTCGGAGGAGGAGTCGCCGAAGAAGCGGAGGGACCTGCTGACGCGGAGGCCCTCATACAGGAAAATTCTCAACGATCTTGGCGGGGGTGAGATAGCTGGTATGTTTATTAATTGCATGTCTATGAAAGGGCCTCTCTAGATGTTCTCGAATCCAATTTTTCATTTGATACTTTTTTAGTTCAAAAATGATTGCATATTTACAAAATTAGAACAGGTCGCACCACCTGTTTTTTAAATTAGAGGTATTTTTATTTTACATTATTATTATTCTGCATGTCGTTAAGTATTTATACAGAAGATCTACCTGAAAACCTAGACGATTCAATTTGAGGTGTTTCAAGTAGGTCTCGAGCCTTTCTGCAATTTTACAGATCTGTTAGTTTGCATGATTTTATTTTGATTGTTTTCTTCAAATGGAGGCATAAAGACTTTGAAACGAAAACTTGTACATATTTTAAAGTGACGATGTGTTTTATGCCGCCATTATTGTATTTTTTATTTATTTATAAACCCATTGTTTTGAGTGGATGATTATGTGGTTCTTAAAATTATAAACTCGGTTATATCACACTACTTGCGATTTCCTACAAGTCTGCATGCTTTTTTCTACTTACATTATATGAGCTAATTTGAGGAAAATCATCAAAGAGCTCTCAAATCTCTCATGATTTTCACCAATAGAAATTCTTTTGCATCTACTTATAATATGTATAATACCTACACTACTTGTGGTATGGGATTTGATTTATTAGTAAAGAAAAAGTACACGCAAACAATGGGACCTATTACCGAAATTTTTCCGATAAATGTTACATATGTTCGTAAATAAGTTATTCTCATATGTAAAATAAAGGACGTTTCAGTAATTTTAAATTTCATAATGGTGTGTGGTGGTGTTCGCAGAACCAAAGGTTGAACAAACTTCCTCAGAAGGCGACAGTGAATTGTCCTCACACTCTATCCCATACCACACAGGTTAGTTAACTCCGACATAAATATGAAAATACGTGATAATCGAACGAAAGGATGAGTATCACTTCGGGCTTTAGCACGCGGGTACAACTGCAGGCACTAACCGGAGGATGTCGGAAGCGAAACGGAGCTTTTTCTCATTCAAAGCAAGCATACAAGATTTTCCAACTGAAGAAGCCCCGTATTCTGGTCAAAGTTGGAACACCCTGTATAACTTAAAGTTGTGGTAAAGGTTATTTCGAGGAAAATTTCGGGTCGAAACCTCAATTTCCCATCGAATTATCTACCATACGACGCATGTTTTATCTGAAAGAAAGCGTGCGGTTTTCGAAAATTCACTTGAACGTTACTTGTTCCAGTTTTGCCCGGTGCGGCAATTCAGATTTCCAGTGGTGAAGGAGGACAGGGCATCCACACCTTAACCATGACAAATTCGACGGCAGGGGGCGCCATCGTCCAGTACGCACAAGGGCAGGAATTTTTCGTACCCGGTAAGTCACCCATTTTCGGTTCCAGTATTGCCCAAGGTTAAGGATAAAACAGGAATCTAGTTTACCGACTATTACCGCTTATTGTCCAAGTATTTTTATTGACGTTTTCCAAGTCCCTTGGCAACGACAAACAAGATGGCGCCTGACGGTTTCTGAATGTTTTGTTGCAGTGGTCACACAGGGTGGCAACTTGGGCGGCTCGACAGGGGAGGACCAGGCGCGGAAGCGGGAGATGAGACTGCTGAAGAACCGGGAGGCGGCGCGGGAGTGCCGGCGCAAGAAGAAGGAGTACATAAAGTGCCTGGAGAACCGAGTGGCGGTGCTGGAGAACCAGAACAAGGCGCTCATAGACGAGCTGAAATCTCTCAAAGAACTTTACTGTCAGCAGAAGACCGAATGAGGTCGGGGGTGGTGCGATGTTGTTCTCGACACGGTGAAGGACTGCTGTTACTTTTCGTTTGCCAGATGGGAGGTCGGCCGAGTGGACTTGTGGCTTCGTGTTTCAGTTACTTAGGGTACAACCACACACACATACAGTGCAATTTTTTAAATTCTTTTTAAACGAAATTATGAGAGCTTGGTTGATACGAACGTTACCTGGGGATTATAATGGTGTACATATTGTTTTTTGTTTCTCGGAAAATTTTAGCTATTAAAACAACCAAAGAAGTGATCACTGGGAAATTCTGCATTTTATCATTCTACCGATCTGCCTGATATTCTCTTTAACTACTTATAATAAGTTATTATCATTGATTGATTGATCAACCCCCGAACTTTATTTATGAAAATTTTTGATTTGGTCATGTAACATAAGTAGTGTAGTATAAAATCTTACATGTATTGGACAGAAAAGGCTTGTGAACCTAATAGTAGTGTTAATTTGATATGGGAGAAGCCGATGTAAATATTTTAAAATGAAAATTGAAGTGTCCAGACCTGATGGAGTGCCTTATAGGTTTAATTTCGTCAAGAAAGTCCTTGTATTATTGAGTAACATTTACGAAAAATTCAGATTATGTGCCATATATTTTTTGTTCAGATGTAAACAACTTACGTTGTGAATGTAATTCAAAATCAAAACTTTTTTTTATCAAAACTGATTGAGGGAATAATGTTACAAAATATGGTACACTTGACGATATTTCTCTTTTTTTACAAAAATGATTATATTGGTCTACCAGAAAACCAGATGAAGCTAATGGGCTTTTATTATACATATTATGATAACAAACTATTAACTACAACTGAATGTAAATATTTGTATAATGTATGTAATATATTTTTACATATCGAATATGAGATAATATCTACCTATGTACTTTTTGCACCCACATCATACTTATTATAATTTCAAAATTTTCTTTTTACGCATGATAAGCCCGATGATTTTTGCGTTTTACAATGTTGCCTTGTTGTTTAACAGACTTTGTAATGACGAATTGAGTTTCCTCGCTTTCCACATTACAAATGTGCTGTTTGCTATTTTGTAGAGTTTTCTAGGTAGCAAATTGTAAATAAGATTATTATTATTAGATGTTAAAAGTATTAGTTGATTGATTTATTATAATAAAATGGCTATTTTATTTAAGTAAGTCTTTTCCTAGTTTGGAGCTTTCACGATGCCGACATATTAACAGGTCATGGAGGCCATGTTTAAGGTCAAATCAAAATATTTATAATTTCAAAAATTAGCTAACACTTTCCTGCAGCACGCCATCTTGAGTGATTTTGTGAAACCTTTCCAGATGACATGTTTTGACGTTTCTGTATGTAGCTCCAACCACTCAAGATGGCCTACTTGCAGGTGGAAACATGGCGGCTTTGCAAGTATCCAAATCTACAAACATTCAAAATAACAACAATAATAATTATTTTATAATGAAACATTAATTTCTCATCAATTTGCACAACATGATTACAACGTAAATCCCGGAAATTTCGCTTCTAAAGGTTTCAGAATATCCAGTAACAGATACATAGGACCAGCAATTCCTTCATACAGAGATAGAGGTCTGTCAGGTGAATACTCCTCATGGTCCTTTGTGTAATCAAGACACCATTCAGCGAATTTAATGGCACGATATAAATGCTTCTCGTCCTTGAATCATATGAATTTTTATCAAAGTACCTATGCATAATAGTTTTTTTACTCACTTTGGTCATCTGGTAGAGTTCCAAAAAGCAATAAGCATTTCCTGAAACACCGTGACAGATGCTGTAACCCTTTTTGAGGAGACCTCTTTCCCAAATTACGTCACCACTTTCTAACGCCAATTGCAAATATTTGATATCACCGAAAGTCTGTAATTACGATAGAATTATCATTTTAAATTTATTGAATTAAAATGAAATTAATACTCGATAGGCAATACTGAAGAGGTAGACGAATCCGGGGGCCCCATGACACCACTGGACATATTTATCGGCATCTCTTCCCATTGAAGAAGGGAAATTACTGCTTGGGAACCTTCAAAATTCTTAATTGAATAATTAATTAAAAGTGCTAATTTCCAATGAAAACCTGAGAGTGGCTAGGTAGTCTATTGTGGGTTTTATAAGAGTGTGCAATTCTGTTTCAGTAACGTATTCTTTAGCTTGTAAGAGAAGATACAAAATACCGGACAACCCGTGTGCTGCCCCTAGGTAATAGCTATCGTGCCATTGATACATCAATGGACATTTAAATTTGCCGGCTTTTGCTTCATTTTTCCCACATACTAAAATTGTTTCAATGACCTGAAACAAATTTATATCAGAAAATGTTTGGTTTTCTTACTTGATTTGATCCACAAACTTTCATGACATAGGTTTCGTTGAATGGTGGAGGCAAAATGTGTTTGTTTATGTAAAGGATCGAGTATAAATATCCAGCTCGGCCATAAAGATACTCATTTGGTAAATCTGAATTGATGTTTAAAACATCCTCGTCCATCGATTTCAGCCTAATTTAGAAATTCAATTTTTCAAATTGACTTTTAAATAGATTTTTTTTACCCAAATTATTTCTTACATTTCTATGATTTGGTTGCTGCTTTCAAAGTTTCCCAACTTATGCTCGATTACTGCCCCAATTGCAAGAGGACCTGCCTCCCCACAAAGAAAAGTGTGGGCTCTTTTCCTCAATCTTTTCAGTGAGAGTAATTCCCTGATGTTCTAAAAATAATCCAAATTCAAGTGATGATTCATTCAGCGTAATTTAATCAAAATGAACCTGTAAATTTTCAACCGTTTCCCGATCTTTCTTCAGCTTCAAGAGTGCAATTCCCGATGTGCCCGTATAAACTGAGTAATCATTGAAGTCCAAATATTTAAACTTCGATAAAGTAACTTGCCACTTTTCATTCAACTTGACTACAATTTTGTGATCCGATTTAATCTAAAATGAATTGTTTTACGACGTGTTTTCAATTAGAATTTAATCATTTACCTCTCCATTTTCGATTACATTCGAGGCGTTTTCGGGGCTGTAGTCTGGGAAGGGGTTTGGAAAAAATCGGTCTGGCGACATCACCACACAACACGTGTAAAAACTGAACCGGGAAATCGTTGATGAACCTGTTAAAATCCGATTTCACAGGCGGTTTCGGTCGGCTAAAAAAAGATTGTTTATTTACAAACAAACAATTCAAGAATATTTTTGACAGCTGTCTTGATGACATTTGTAAACAGTGTAGGGAAATTTCATTTATTAGGTTTATAAATACATGGATGAAGTTAGCGAATATTCATTTGCTGGCATGAGGAAATTTCCAGTAAACCAGTTAAATCATCAAAAAAATTTATTTTCTTCCCTGCTACAGTCGGCTCTGACAAAACTTATCATCGAAAAACAACCCAATTGCATATAGAAACTTTCTAATGCGGACATTTCTCATCTCTGCATCAATGCGATGGTACATGGTAGTGGAGAAGAAAAGTGAATTTCAAAATATTTAGCAGGTCCACTGAAAATTTTCACTTGTTAGCAAGTGAACACATGCTAACTTCATTCAGGTTTATATGTTGGTACAAGTGGAAAATCTGTCATTTATCAGTCACTTGTCACTTGCAGAGCGAGCTGTCAAATTTTATCGTTGCGGGGGAGGAACAGGAAAACATTAATTTTCCGATTTTCATCTGATAAATGACGATGGATGATAACGAGGGCCCCATTTTATACGTAGTGGTTGTGGGATTTCATCATAAGAAAGGCTGTCAGGTGCGTAATTGTCATTTTTGTTATCAAAGAAAAACGTTATCAAAAGTTATGATGTGTAGGTGGAGTTTTCATTTCCACCCCTCGTCCCAGGATCACCGAACGAATGCCCTCCAGGTTGGAAATATCTCCCCACATTGGCCCTACCAGACGGATCCCACAATTACGACAATGATACCGTTTATTTCCATTTACCCAGTTTATCAAACCCCAAGCACACCGTTTATGGCATATCGTGTTTCAGACAAATCCCCATTGAGGTATTCCATTGAAACGTAATAGCTTAAGTGTCAGGTTTACACCGTCTCTGATGATTGCAGAAAATTAAAAATCGCACACCCGATATGACCAGGACTACAGTACAAAAGTCGGTGTGTGTTCTGAGTAAAATTCCTTTATATGGTCAAATCCAAGTGAAGATGTCTTTAATTACCCACGCCTATTTCGATGAAGGCGACTTTAGCAAAGTGTCGATATTGGAAGACACTTACCACCATTTGAACTCCGTCTTGACACAAAGTGATATCCAGCAACAACTTTTCGTTGGTATGTCTTATCATTTTTCTATTGGATTAGTGTGTTTATTTTTGGTTCTTTAAGGATTATCTGCACGAGATTTCGTCCTCCAATGGCGCCACAAGGCGCTCCTCCTATTCAAGTTGTTATTGTTAGAGCGAAGGGTGGTTTTCTACAAGTCTCCGGTGCACCCTCTAAGCTCCGCCATTTTGACACTAATGTCACTTTTCCCTGATATGATTGAAAAAGGGCTCGACCAGTCGGCCTGTATACGATTATCACGTCCCATGTCTCCAATGCCCCAATTTTCCGATGACGATTCCCCACATGAAAGCCCAAAAAAAGCCGTAAACGATAATAAAAATTGTGACAATTCCGAGTCAGCAGCTAATGGGAAGGAATTGGAAATAACCGAATTTCACGAACTGCAAGGAAAACCGTCCGCGGGAGTGACGGAAATCGGGCTAGAAATCACCGAAATAAGTCAAAATGAACCGGATATCGATAAAAATGGAGTATTGGGCCGAGAAATGAGTTCGGATGCTATTATAACAGATGCAGTCCAAAATAACATGTCTTATTTGGCACATTTAAGCACCGCTTCTTGCGGATTTCCACTGACGATATTCACTCAAGGATTTCTGTGTTTGCCGTACTTGTCGCTGCCATATTTAGACCTTTTGACAGATGTCAACGTGAGAGGTTACGTTGTCGGAGCCACGAACATCCTTTTCAAGCAGAAAACGCAACTTTACGACGTCTTGGTCGACATCGAGGCCGGCAGGATCGAATGTCAAGATTTGGAACTTCGGAAGCAGCTGCATTTGACCACAGAAGACCTGAGGTTCGCCGATTATATCGTAAAACACGTTTCAGAAGAGAGGCATGACGTGTTTTTGGACGGAGTCGGCTGGGAGGGTGGAGATGAGTGGATCAGGACGCAGTTCAGGGTTTACCTCTTGTGTCTATTGAGAACGTCGCTTCTGCCAGGTATTTCTAAAATTCAAAATGGCCGCCACGCACCTGTCAAAATTTTTCAAGATGGCCGCTTCAAAAGTCCCGTGGTTATCGAACTGTCGTCTGTTTCAGATGGAAGTAGAGAGATAGAAAATTTCAATTCCGGTTTTATCTCGACTTGGAGGGACACCCACAATTATAAAATTTGGTTGGCGGGAATAAATCCGGGCATTCTCGATGTCCATTCCGGGCATCCGTTCGCAGGGCAATTATCCGTCGCGGATATGAAATTGCGATTAGCACAGTAATGATTAGGTTAAAATAATTTGACTCTTGAAGAAACAATTTTTTTCTAGCACAATGCAAAACACGGATAGTGGTCGAAAAATTAACCAGGCTATGGCGTCGACCGGCAGAGCCGTCGCGACCACTAGCAAAGCCGTTGGTAATTACTTCAAAAGATATGTTTTGTTTTCAAAACATTAACTGAAATAATTCCGAAATTCAGGTGGCGCAATTTCGCAAGCGAAGGGCGCTTTCAGCAGTTGGTGGACTAATATCGTGAGTCCGGATCCGATCCAGAAAGCCGTGGAGGCCGTTCCGGAAGACACGGTATTAGACGGTCAAGAGGAAAAAATTCAGAACGATGCTGTCGAGAAAGAGGGCGTCAAAATAATCGTCGACAATAGTTTAGAGTACGGTAGCGTATTATTAGGTAAAGATAAAAGTAAACCTTGTGATAATAAAACCCTGATACAGAGTGATCTTGTTCATGATCACCAACCTGGGGAAATTCATACAGTGTAAAATTGAATTTTTTCACGAGTTTGAGAAATATTTGCGTAGGTATTTGCTCTTATTGTAATTTATTTATTGTTTATTACTTTTTTATCGCGTGCGTCGTTGATTGTTATTCATAAGTATAAGCTTGCTTATAAATTGAAATACTTGAAGCAGCCATTTGCTCTTTTCCTAAATACACATTCCTCTATACAATATTGATAAAAATAATAATAATATAAGACATTAAAAGTATTCACAATATTTGCAACCAACTAATGCTTGTTCTTGCCTTTTAAATTTGAAAATGGGCCCGTTTTTATGATATTTGCGAATAGAGTGAAAAAAACTACATAGAAGTAGACTGTATACTTGTATACATAAATACATAAATACATTAATGCTCGTTATAATGTTCTAAGTTTTATTAAATGTGATATTGATAAATTATTCTTTTGGGTACAGTACAGGCTGGGTCATTGAAAAGTATGAAATTGACTCGTGAATTAAAAAACGGCAATTCGAATCAAAAGCTCTGAGTGATTTTTCCAAAATTTTTTCCGAAAAGTTATAAAATCGCATTTCATACTTTTGGTAACCCTGTATATAATAAGAATAAACGTGCAATAATGTAAAGGTCCCCAATGTAGAAAAAGTGTATGTATGTATATGTACTTAAAAGCTATAAGACTTTATGAAATAAAAATTGTAATTTTCCTCAAATTTATAAAAATAGAAAATTCAAAAAATTATTAGCACCTTTTTTTGTGAGTAACTTTGAATTAACCTTTGCCTCAAGATAATAAAGACGTTTTAATGAAAAATTTATTAAACATAGTTAAACACTTAATGAAAACATAAATGTAATTATTTAGCAGGTGGAAAAATGTCGTACGTTTTCTGCATCGGTGGGGGTTAAGCACTGAAGTTTTAACACGAGTTTTAATATACAAAACTTGCGTGTTTACGACCGGAATAAAGTGTAGGCAATATGCTGGTGTCATGTTGAAAATGTGGGGTAAGGTAATGTGGTAATGGCAAAAACAACCAATGATTCGCCAGCTTGTAAAGAAAACATAATTTTTGATAATTTAATTGATACATTTTTAAATCACGTAAACGAAAAGATGAAATTGCACCCTTGTGAAACACACTGCTTGTGTACTGTCCTCGGTTCTGTCAGTGAATATTTTTAAAATGTAAAAAGATCAAGGTGATGAAAATCATCAATCATTCAGTTTTCTACTAAATAAGCAGGTATTTTTTCATTTTTATACGGTGCTGGGTTGCGAATTTACTCATATCTACATATAAAACCATAAAAACCCAACTGATATACTTTCGAATTAAATCAAACAGGCAGCTACTCTAGTAAAACGAATGCGCTCTGTAAAGGGGAAATTTATAACTTCATAACTTCTATCCGATAAGCAAATGCAAGCACATGCAGTTTTATTGTAATTTTAGTCAAAACATGCACAAGAAAAACGTTCCGAATAAAAACTCCATGTAAATAATGAAATTAATAAATAACTTGATTTAATTTTCAAACTTCATAAAATGCGCGCTATTTGTATTGTATGTTGCCTAAATATCAGGGGCCGAGAATGTCTTGTAGCAAAAGCTGCCTACCGTAATTCCCACAAAATGAAATTGTGCGGCCGCATTCTTATTTTAGATTATTATTTATGATAGGACGATATGGATAATATATCTCGACCCACCCCCTTTCATTATTTATAAAAACAAAACAAAATTTAGAAATCATAACTTACCCATCTGAATTTGAATAAACTTATAAATTCAGGTATAAGAAACAAAAAAGAAAAATTTTCTTAATTGGAATTAGATATTTTCCTTATTTTTTCCAAATTTGTAACACTTCATAAAAGTACATTTTTGGAAAAATGAAAAATGGCAGGTGTTTCATCCATTCGCCATGATTTAGAAAATTGAAGAAAAAAGGTTTTTGTGTGTTTTTTCAAATTAATTTTGATTTAATAATTGCATTATGTTTAAAATTAATTTCGTGAGACTGCGTTCTTATGATGAGGCGCCATTGAAGTCCGATCCGACTTTTGATTTGACAGTTGCGGTAACTAGATCCGTCCGACAGCATTATCAAAACGACTCGATCCGCTATCGCCTTGTCGATTTCCGTTTTGGGGCCCTCGAGGGGACCGCCGATGGGGCTGCGCGACTCAAGGGGACGAAAGTGCGAAAGCGCGTACGATAATGGCGGCGTTACGTGTTTTTTTTTCGGTAGTAAATAGAGGGCGGTTTCGCGCGCTATTGAGCCGGTATAATAGTTTGTTTATTTTCCCACCGTTCACAGCCGATTTCCCGACAGGCCTGTCACCTACGTCCGAACACAATCCGTACTGGTTGCTTACATCCTGCTCCTCTATGCAAAACATTACAAAGTAGATCAATCTGTGATTCTCGCGAACGCATGTCGGGTCATTTAATTCGTTCCCCGGTGTCCCCAGTGCGAATCGGCGACTTCGGGAACGCTTCCGGGGGCAGGAAGGATCCCCCGAGTGCCCCGTCCCGTTGAAAGTGTATTTTGTTGACCAACAAACACCGAAAATGACCGTGAAAGAAAATAATTTATCCGTAACTGGCAGGCGGTCGCCATCTTTCTCGCGAGTTTTTCTCCTCTAATAATTATTAACTACACGGTTTCGAGATTTGATTTCGGTTAATCATGCACTCGGCCGATTGATGTTGTGCGTGGAATGATCCGGTGCCACTTGGGACTAGCCAATTTTGGATTATTTCGAGCCGAATTCTAGAGGTGAGTGCCGAATCCGAACCGTATATTCCCTCAATCGAAAACCGCCGCCGTCGTGTCGCCGTCAGACAGCGTTTCTATCACGAATTTTACAGCTATTGTGTAGCCATTACGGTTTTACGGACAACCAGCGAAACCGTACACGTTTACCCGTAATCGTCCACCGCGGAAATCGGCCCGAAACCGCCCAAAATCCGACGTAAACAGCCCCGGGAAAAATCCGAGTTCACGCCATCGAACCTCGGTTCCCACGTTATCCTCCCCCAGGAATCCACCCAGAAATCCGGGCGGCCCATCCCGGCAGCCCGAACAGCTGTTCCGGCCCTGGCACCCCCCGAAATTAGCCCTTCGTTATCCCGAGCCTCCTGATTGTATAATAGCCGAAACTCGGGGCCGTTTGAGACAGAACTCGGATATTCGGTTCGAATATGCGATCGGCCCTCGTCTGATTATCTTTATCCACATACGAAACGACGACCATTATTATTATGTACCTAGGTTGTACGACAACAATGGGGAAAAGTCTCGGTACCCAAAGCGTTAACCTGACTCAACGTTCTACCTGCCGTTTGCGGCCGAGTTTGAGTCGACGTCCACTCACAATCGGTCGGTTTCAAGAGCCGACATGATCCTCGAACGGCTCTAAAAATAACCGGAGGTGTCATGTGATTGGTAATTTTTCGTTTAATTACGACGCGTAATGGAAGAAAGTCTGCCTACCTCCTACGGTCGACTTATCGAGGCGCATTACACCCGACCCGGCCGCCGACATAATCGATACGATTATCCGTTCGGTCCGAAAAGTGCGACAGTTTTTCGGGTCTTGGGTCGATTCGGGCGTTTCGTGGACGAACGGCCGTGCCTTAAGTAGGCCATATGTAATTTTAGGATGCCAGGTGTGGACGCGTGCATGTTATTCCCATTCTTGCCGCGGCTCGGGCTCGCCGTCTTGGTGGTTACGTCCGTCGGTCTTTTGGTGCGACTGTACCGAATGTTTTAAACAAAGATGAGGTTTCACTAACCCTGAGGAGATCAAAATATTCAAAACGGCTCGGCGCACGACACGTAACCCGTATCTCGGCTCGGGCCGGATCGTTCGCTCATGTGTTCACCGGGTCTTTCGGTTTCGGGTGTGGAAGCTCCCGAAGCTCGATGGAGAAATCGTTATCTCCGCATCAGACGAACATTGTCTCTAACAGTCATTCATGATTTCGTTAAGATTTCAGCCGTTCCATTGGCCGCGAAACGTCAAATCCTTACATGATTGGCTGCGAGAATGACTGTCAGATGTTTCGATTCAAAGTTGAATCCATTACAGAAATCTGAGAAACCACCCGGATTCGTCATGTTTTCGAGCCTATGACGTTCTGTATTATTTCGTTTCCCCGATTTGCTTTATCTTTATGAAGAGACTTTGATAAAGATTCGTGCCAAGGAATTCACAACTAAAAATACTTTAATGGATTCACATTCATCCCTTTTCTCTTGATCTTTGACCTTAAATTTTATCAGATGTTATCGAATACCTACTTAAGTGCTTCATTTTGCAAAATTGTTGCTGATGGTTTCTCCACAAATACACAAGGAAAAACAATAAACAGAAAACATCATTAGGTGTCTTAAGCAAACGTGTGTTCCATGTGGTATGCTCAATTTTAAGTAGAGGAAATTATTTGCCTATGGACTTTCCATAATTTTCCGCCTGTATTATACCGGATTTATGTGCAAATATCTACCAAGCGATAACAACATAATCGAGAATATAATCATTTCGAACATTCTTGAATTCGAGTTGTGGCATAATATTTTCGTGCGAAATGATGCTCCGGGTGAGGGTTTGACCTCGGTCCCTCGTTTAACATTACGGAAAATTTTGTACAAGACTTTTACTAGACATTTCCTGAGAATACATTGGCTAGAAGCATACATCATGTTATTAGGCAGTGTACATTTGCCAAGCTGAGGTTGAACCTCTCGACTCCGGTATAAGCCAGAACATTCTTTGCGTACTTTATTGTAACACAATTGAATAAGTCGCATCACACATCGTCAGAATTAGCGTCCATGATCGTTCGTGTAATGGGTAATGATTGAAAAGACACCTACACTTTCATGTCATCCAGTGTTGTTGAGGTCCTTCATGCGTGTAGAGATCTACTACCATGACGTATGAGGATCGGATTAATGGAAGAGGCGAATTTGTAACAGAAATTCACAGTTTGGGTTAATCGCATTGTAATGAGGGACCGAATGTGTTTACATTATCAATTGTGTCTGATTGTCAACCGAGTTATGACCTTTTTATAAAATAGTATCATGATGTTTGTAGTACATTATGGAAAATTTCTATGACCGGACTAATTAGAATGCTATTATGCATGAAGCATTAACAGGAACACTCCCATCATAGAGCGGCAATCATCTCTTATATTTCGAACTTTCTAGCCAATATAGATTTTTCTTTTATTTATGTATGGTATTAGCTTACACAACTACGTATCCATATGTATAAGTTTCACATAATCGGGACTACAATAAAAGATAAAAGTTTTGTAATTATAACATTTTATAAATTAATGATCAAAAGCTGAAATATTTTTTTGTTTTTTTTTTCAGTTTAAAACATGTTGAGATGACCTCTGTCCGATGCCATGACGTAAGTACTTCGTATATCATTCTTTGAGGAAAATTAATAAAATTGCGGTTTTTGCTTTTCTTTAATAAATATCGCTATCTAAAAAGCTCGGTCTAATCGAAATAATATTATTCAGTCGTTTTAATAAACATAAATGCGGGTTAGGTTATAATATATTTTTCGTCTGAGTGCAGAAGAACATACATGAATAAATTTCAAGATTGATCCGAACGAACTGTGGAGCTTTTTTGGAGGTCATGTATGCAAATTATATTTCCATTTGCAGTGGAAAATTTCCGGTTAAATGGTTACACGTCTGTAATATTTCACAGTAAGATACAGATAGGGTTGAATAAGAAATCCGATGTCCACATGCATAATTGAACCTTCAAAATTTGAAAGTCGTGTTCTTGGACACTTTATTTCAGTTTTGCTTTTGGCGCATAATCATTCAGGTGTTCATTAAACATCGGTAAAAAGCGACGGACTGGTATGCCAATTCTAATTAAATATGTAGTTAACCGTTATTATCTTTTAATATTATCGATTGCACACACTCATATTAGATATCATTACGGATTCTACAGTTGTCATTCGATTGCGACTGAAAACAGAATCAAAGCTCCATCTCTTGTCGAACTTGAGAGACGCGTATTTAATTCAATTACCAACTACAATTTCTCGATGATGTATACATTAAGCCAACTCACTATCGTATGAACAATTTCAACCGATTAGTAAAACTAAGAGCGTTACGGTTTCCTCATATTTAATTCGGTCTCTTTTCGTTTGATGCAGGTTCAAATGGAACGCCAACGGAAGTGTAGGCATGGCAGATAACCGGTGTTTCTCTGGAGGCGGTAAGTCTGACTTAAAATTAGATTTTATCGATTAGGTGCAGATCTGGCCGGGAAATCTCCGACCTTTTCGTCGATTTCATTCCATCGCCTATCGCCGGCCAAAGTTTCCTTCGCCTAATGCGCATCCCCGTAAATCCGGCCGGATCAAACCGCGCGGGCGGAACGGGCAACCGGATTTAGTTGCAGGGGTTGCGGCTTTGATCTACGCGATTTCGATAGCGGAGCTTCGGTATATTTGGACCCAGTCGATAGGTGTCGTCACCGGAGCTTTCCGGGCGCGTTTTGCCGCGCTCGCGGTTTTTCGAACCGCCCGACCTCTCGCCCATAGGTAAAAACCGCGTTTTGACGCCGTCAAAGTGCTCATCGCGGGCATAATGTCGCATAAATTCGTTATCGCGACCTCGGCAACGTAATGAGGCGGAATGAACGCGACCCGCGCGCGCGACTTCGCCTATTACAAACGGTCGCGATTCGCACGCCCATTCTTTGATTCAATAATGATATCTATTTTGCCGCAATTTCGCTTCAAATCGGTGGCGAAATCTAGCGACGAAAGGTTCAACTGACGGCGGAATCTTCGTTAAAAGCGACTTTCGTATTGTTTGCATCGAATCAGGCATCTGTAAACGGAAGAGGAGAGAGCGCCGGGTCGCGGGAGGGTCGGCCCGAGCCGGGATCGCACCTCGGACGGCGCCGGGGGAACTTTTCGAATGCTATTTTTAGTTTCCGACGTTCGAAAGGACCGTTCTCGAGACTCCTCGGCCGTTCGAAGTTCGCCGCCTTCCGGAAGTGACGCCATCTTGTCTTCGACGGAGCTAATGCGACCGTCCCGAGCGACCTTTTCAATTGGTTAAACGAGCGCGAGTTCGTCGTCGATTGTGCAGAGTCGCCGGGGCCAAAGAACTCGTCGGACGGTCGTTCATTCGCTTTTTCGCTCTGAATGATCCTTCGATTTTCCGGAATTTTTGGGAGCTTTTCCTCTTTTTGCGGACCGCCATAACCGGAGAAATCGCCGGAATTCTGGCGAGCTTTCGTCGGTGAAAGAGCGCGGCAACAAGTGGTCGGCGATCGATGCGCCTTTTCCTCCTCGAGAGTCGCTTTCGCACGGTGTAACACTCTCTCGGCCACGAGGGCCTAAAGCCGGCAACAGCGGGGCGCCGAATATTAAAGCTCTCACGGAAAAAGCGTAGAAGTCGAAAATTTGACCGATTTGGCAGTAAAGCAGACGGGAAGTGCTACTAGAGCTTAATCGCTCCTAATGACGGTATTATCTGGTCGAGTGTTTGCGAAAGCGCGACGAGCTTTCGATGACGTCCCATCCGAGAGCGGGCGAAAGCTGCGAATTTTTTCGGTTGGTGGGCTTTTCGGTGGTCAATTTTCGGGTGAGCTTTGGGGTTCGTCGTTTGTTCGGGTGCGGGGTCGCGCGGAGTCGGCGATCGCGTCGTCTAAAAATAGGCGCGAATATTCGTATTTATAGTTTAGTGCCTCATTTCCAGAGTGTTGAGGTGGGACCTCTTTTTCCGTCCGCTCGTGATGTGTACGTATCGACTCGTACACGCGGTGTTTTCTCCGGTGTCGGCGCAGTGGCCCACCGAGCCGATTAACCGGTGTGAACATACGCATAGGAAGCTTGCGCCCTGTTGTCGGTTCGGCCGTTTTAATCAATTCCGAGAGCGAGAGGGGCCGACGAGTCGGCGATCGGCTCGTTAACTTGGGGCCGTTCGAAAAGCTCGAACGTTGGGCACTTTGCATCGGTCGACGTCTCGATTAATATTAGATTCAGACACAATCGGCCGGCCGCTACAAATTTCTGTTGAAACGCAGCCAAGTCGGATTGGACGGGAAAATGCGGACCGGTGTGAATTTACGGCCGAAATTCGGTTTATTTGAGGAACTCCCAGAGCGAGTACTTTGTCGCATATCAGAATTCCCGGTAGAGGGTACCCATTACGACGTTTCGTTATCAGTACTGCAATCGCGACGTTGCGATAAAAATTACCGTAGATATTTGCGCTAATATTAAACGCGGAAAAGCCTTCGAAAATGACGTGTTTAGTTGCGAGTTTTATTAGAATCGTTACGATGTCCGCACTTTTCCGCCCGTTTTTCCCCGTGGAAATTTCGATCGAACGTTTTCGCCGGCTCGGAACTGTTCGAATGTGATAAAATCGAAGATCATCCGAGCAGTCCTTCGACATTCTTCCATCAATAAGCGCGGTGGAAGCCCAGTGTTCATCAGCATGGAGCGGAACAATTGACAATATATAAAGCGCAGTGGAAAGTTACCCGTGCCTTATATGTGCGTAGGATAAAATAAACGCGTCCTTGTAGATATTTATAACATATTGATGGAAATTATTCGGCATAGTTACCGTAAAAATATCGCAACAAGTAGTGAGTTATGCTGCAACACACAGGTAGGGTCCAGACACTCGTTCTTTCTTCGTATTTTCCAGTTTTCCGCATCGACCTATTATAGCGCCTTCCGAAACTCTGGGGGCAAGTCGGCTTTTGTATCGTGTGAGTCGCTCTCGGATTTGCGCATCTGTCCACCTTTTCAGGATACGGTAGCAGAGTCTCGTCCAATCGCAAGATCACAAGAACTTCTCCCATAAATCAATTTCCTCGATTATCATGTCTAATCTCGATAACATCTATTTCTGGAATTATTTATTCCACCACAGATATCAATGACTATAACAAAAGTACCTTACATTGATTCGTTTTTGAACGAAATATTTGGTTTACTTGATTAGTAAGTGGTAATAAATTTGGTTCGTCGAGGACGAGTGGAAAATTTTCGGATCCAGGTTATCTCGCCACCCTTTGCCCTTTCTGGGAGTCGCTTTGTGTACCGCGGGGGGTGGCGGAGGGAACCGCGCTATCGTAAAATTGCGTCGCAAACGTGACTTGGTAGGACGAAAATCAATAGTCAAACGAGAAGAATACAATTTCGTCGGTCGTCGAGAGGACGCCTTCGGTTCTCGTTTAGCCCCATTTTTCGAGCCCGCGCCAAATCCGGGTTAGGTACGCGACGTATCGTTCGAATTTTTCCGGGATCGTCGCATCCGGCGGCCATGTCTGTCGAGAATTTGCGTCGCTAATGGGCGAAATTGACGAAGTAATCGGCCCGAAACTCCATACCGGGGAATTAATTACGCCAGAGGGGGAAGGGAGCATATCGGACGGAGTTCGCGCTTACCGGCTTCGCCCTCCCGTTCGCGGCACCCCCGGGAGAGCTTTAAAAAGTTCCGAACTTGACGAAGGTGGCGTGAGTGGCGGCGAGCCCGAATTCCCGCCGAAGTGTGTTAGGAGGTGTCCTGGCGGGCGTGCAGATGGCGGGATCGAGTAAATTGCACTCGGTTCCCGGCAGCTACATTGATCCGGCTCCGACTGCTCTCATCTGTGTGCCACTCTCCTCCGATTTTATCACGGAATTCCACCCCCCGGTAGATCGGTATCCGCGCCACCGCCCGGTCTTGTCCATGTCCATATTTAAATCACGTTTTGGGTGCGATAATTCTCGAGGTCGCACTTTTTAGGAGCTTTCGTATAACGTAGTACCCATAAAAGCTCGATTTATTAACCGGTCATTAGCAGGTGCTCTTAAAACGGCCGCCCGCAACTACACTCGGCGGTAATGTCGCCTTTATCGGCTTCTTTTCGATTTTCTGGCACTCCTCCAACGCGAGGGTGATGGCACCAAATTACGCCTCAATTTCGAGTTTATTTCGGGTTTTCGTCAAAATCACTACCTACAAGTAATTGGAAATATTTAATATGAATATTGATTCAGATCAATGGATGGCTAATTGATAGCCAGTATCAAAAATTATCATTGGGAATTCACCCTAGCCTGTAGCGAAATTTCGTGCCGTAAGCCGAAACGTGGGTTTGCTTCTGGGGGTTGGGAAAAAATGGCCGTTCTCCCGCCCGGGGATTTTCTCTTCAGGCGGGATGGCGGAACAAGTCGGAAATTAAACGGAATATTACTTCACCCGGCTCAATTTCGCTTTTACTGCTGAATTATTTACGAATCTTCCGGCCTTTCGTGCAGTCGTTGGATTATTTAGCGCCGTTTAATTTCGGATGCTGTGCGGTCTTTGTGTGACGGGTTTTATCTTTTCCTTTTTTTCCGGGGAGTTATCGCCAACGCCGTAATGGGGTTGCGTCCTCGTACATCGGCGGAGGAATCCATTAGCGGATCCGGTCAATAATATGGAAGCGCAAACCGCGTGTATGGGATTTGATAAAAAAAGGGCGGTCCGTTTCGGGGTGGTTCGCCATTTTCGTCGGACTTTGGCGTCGCACACACCTGGGGGATTAAATTATCGCCTTGTTTATTTGTATCAGAAAAGAGCAATTCCGTTATTATGATAAACTTCATTCATCATTAGATCATGTTTATCTGAAAATCCCTGGGCTTGGTGCCGGGAAGGTTCCAGGCCGGTGATGGTTGGTCGCAAGGCCGACAACAATTCGCCTGCGTCCTGGGAATTTCTCCCCCTAATGCTGCGAGGCATTGCTGAATTGTTATGGGGTAATTCAATCGTTTCGCCTCCCCTATACGAAATTTGTATAATCTCGAAACGGTCTTATGAAGCGTTCAGAGAGTTCAATTTGTAAACACATATTTTCGAAAATGATCTCGGTGATTGACTAGGCGTCATGAAAGTTTTTTTGTAATGCGGACACTTATTTAATAATTGATAGAAATGACCTCGGCCACGATGATCTAATTTCTGCAATTTAATTTTGATGACTCTTTGAATAAATGGAGCATGCAAATATTCGCGATTTGAATTTTTATGCGAACACCGAATGCATCAACATCAGAAAATGGCACAAACGAATTCACCTGAAACTGAATTTGTATAATGAATTTGGTATTAGCGGGGGAAAAGTCGAATCGAAATTCATTGTTGTTTATTATTGACGATTTAAAATGATACACGTAGAATAATCATTTTAATGCGAGTATTGTTCTTTCGTCTATTATAGTGGGTCACAATTTTGATCCCACGACTTGTTTTCCTCTTTACTTATGTTGGCCATGGCCCATGATTTCATAGGTATAGCCCAATTTTTGAAACATCAAATTGCAGAATCTGGTTTACACTGAGTGACAAATTTGGTGTGTAGACTGGTAAAAAATGCAAGAAAAACAATTTGGCAAACTCTGCAAAAACATGACCAATCGGATAATTCTCATCTGTTATCAAAGAAGCAATACGTAATTGATGAAAAGAACCCTAATTTTTTTTAGAAATCGAGTTTTTGAGCGTTTTATCCCCAAAAATTCATTTCAAAACTCTCTCAGAAGTTCTGATTGAAAATATTCAAAATATCAAAACTCAATAAATAAGTGTATTGTTATAATTTTTCCTAACTTCGTAAATTTCTCTAGTTTAACCCTGTTTTGAGCACATTACATGGCCGTGCACTCTGACAGAAATTTTAAATGCTCCAGGGTTGTCCGCGCCTTTATGGCCCATAAATTTTTCAAGTTATACCATTTCAAGGGAGCGAGCCCGCTGTAAAAAGGATTTATTTTTCGGCATTCTTGAGTACCGGCTAATCGGAATTCGCGGTTTCGTTACACGATAAAAAGTTTGGGTTTGAAAAAAATGTCGCGGTTTTCTGTTGTTTCCGGCGGTGGCGGTGTACATGGCGTCGCGACGGCTCCAGGGCCGGCCCCGGGCGGCGTCCACCCGTCTTGTCCGTACGATCGCACACCGACATTTCCACCTCGGTCGAACGTATGCACGGGCGATCTCGGATCGATATTTCCC
Source organism: Salpingus planirostris (assembly GCA_949788335.1). Lineage (NCBI taxonomy): Eukaryota > Metazoa > Arthropoda > Insecta > Coleoptera > Salpingidae > Salpingus > Salpingus planirostris. The sequence goes on from OX460922.1 coordinate 5,296,921, forward strand.
TCGGCGGCCTCATCGGATAGAGGCTGCCGCGGCGGCGGTGGCGGCGGCGGCGTCGGTCGAGGACGTCCCGATGGATTCGGAGAGCAGAGTCACATCTTGCCGCCGCTTACAAAGGCGCGCGCCCACCCGCCCGTCTCTGTTTACCCTATCGCATACACATATCAAAGCAAGGCGGTAACATGGCGGATGGCGCCTATTAGCAGTGTGCGGCCGCAGTGCATCACCGACGAGTGCGCCGCGTTCAGTTCCGCAGAACCGGAGGTGCGACGATGTGCGAGTGCCGTGCCGACAGCGGACCGGACGAGTAGCCCGCCGACGTTCCGCCAAAAAGGATATGCCATGGCCGTGCTCAGATCTGCCGCCGGTAAGAAGGACCTCTCCTCCTCCTCCATTTACGAGAAGGCATCGAGGTCGTCATCGCCACATGTTGAACCCGAACCGAACTTCCCCACAGAAGTTGCGCGATTCTAACGGCACGTTTCCGCGGCCAATCCCAAACCGCCCCATTATAAACTGCGTCTTATTATACCGTTTTATGAAGACTCTGGATTTTCGGTTCTCGCGAAAGTGGCGTTTTTGCGGCGTCACCGAACGTCGAGGCGGTCGGGGGCCGTGAAACGAGCGGGTCCGCCTCTGCGCGTCGGTCCTGTAATCCGCATCGAGCCAAGTGGAATTCGAAATTAGCGCTCGGTGCTAATAAGCTCGGAGGGAAGTCGGGCCCGAAGGAAACGCGTAGTTGCCGGTTCTGTCGCTCACGATCCTCCTCTGGAACAGAGGAACCGTCTGCACGGTTTTTGTCGCACGCATAATGCGTACGTACGGGAGGGTCGAGACGGGAGAGGTCCGGAGCGAACCACTTTATTCTTCGTCGCCTTTTCGAGATACACCCGATTCGCTCTCCTCTCCACCTCCGCGGTCCTCTCGCTTGTACTTACGTTTGCGGGTCGTGGTGTATCTGCTACACACATTGCGGACAAAGCTTGCTCGGTAACGTATTGATTTCTGCGGCCGCCAAGATAGGGGTCAAAGGGCATTACAGTCTCTCGTCGTCTTACCTCGTCACGATTTTACGTATCCACGTTGTTCGTGAACCGAATTGTGCGCGCCATCCGGGCTCCCACAGACCGCTCGATCTAAGATGGAGGTATCAAACCGCGAATTTGTCTCCAGTTATGCCTATAATTCAGTCATTAGCCAACCTGATGAATAAACGCGAGTGCTGTAGATTATTTCGTCCTCTCGGTTCCGGAAGTAAAAGGTAGAGCTTTTCGTGCTTTCGTGGCTTCCCGCCACGCATTATACACGGGTCGGATTTTTTTTCTCTAATTTTATTGCGCGCACTCGTTTCGCCCGTCAAAACTAGTGGGTAGCTCAACCTGGTGTGGTAGTCCCCGTCACCAGATCAATACGGCATTTATTTTTAGATCTGCTTCTCGTGCAAGTGTAACGAAAACTCGTATTATAAGGATGGGCCGGTTATATGGGAGAGAGAGAAAAAGCCGTCAGCCGTTCGGCGTGCGAGACCTGTGGAGCCCCCGTGCGCGCTTTCGCCGTTCGGCCGAAAAAGCTCGGAAATTTTTCGGCCTTTTCTGACGGTCGAAATCCCGGGGAAACCGGAGATGCCGTTTCTGGTTGAAATGGAACCGTCATCGGGTCGAACGGGGTCGAGGAGGAGGGCGGGGGTGTCTAGAATCTCTCACTCGCGCCGATCCGCACTCGGTACAGTCGCGCCAAGAGTGCATGCGACACATTCCCGCAGCTTCCATTTGTGAATCATTCTACACACGAGACCGAAAATGTCGGGCTCCTTGGCTCGCTGATGGAAGCCGCCGTCGTTTTATCGACGGATTCGGCGGCTTTCGCTATGCTAATTCCGGGTCCCGGACCCCCGATATCGGCACTTTTTTCAAACCGTTTTACGAGCTTTCTTCAGCGTACTAAGGTTATACGGCGTAATAAAATCGAAAAGCGCAAACATTCTTGAATTTCCTAAGGAAGCCCCAATCTGGAGCATAATCGCGTTGAGCTTTTTTTGCGGTTTCTCGCGGTTTTTCGGGTGTTCGGTTCGAAATTCGCGCCTCCGCGCGTTATGTAAAACGGTCTGGCGAGAGGAATTCGTGGAGCACGGCGAGAGAGCTCTGAAATGGTGTACAGAGTTCGTCGGTGCAGCGAGTGAGAGATGAAATCGATCCATTTTATCCCCGAGGCTGGCGGGCTGGTTGTTCCGTGCTCGCACCTGACCTTGCGGCATGTACTCACCGAAGCTGCTCGATTCTCCACAAAAATGGCAGTCGAACGTACTTTTCCGTCGTACGATCGATCCCCCATGCGGATTAACGAAAACGCGACCATTTTAAAATTCATGCTTTGACCTATATCTGATTTGACTGAGCTCTCCGAATCGAAACCGCCGACTACACAGCAGTCGCGTTATTATTCCGAGCCACCATTTTGTCGTCCATTATTAAGAGGAAACGATCGCTTCCTGCAGTCGTGTGTCATGTCTCGGGCCGCATGCCATTACCCTGCCGATTATCCGGCAGGTGCGTTCGGCTATCTGCCCCCTTGTGCAAACTTTCGGTCCACCGCCGCTTTCGGTACGATTTTACCTGGGAAACCGCCTCGTTCGGTGATAGCGACAATGCGGCGGGCCCGAGGCTCCTCTCCGAACTGAACTCTCCGTTCCGTGCATTCGTACGAACAAAGTTCAATTCATCCGAGGCATCGCATCGCACACATACACCCCTGTAAGACAGGAGGCGAGTGGACTCGCCGTCGCATTTTCATCTTGGTGATCTGGCTCATTTTATTGGTCACTTCAATTTCTGCAAACCGAATACATATGTGTATTGATCCGGGCAGGCGAAATTCCGCTCGGCTCCCCGATGATGGTGGCGATACCCTATAGGTACCAAGCTTCGAGTTCGATGTATGACGGTCGGTTTGCGTAAAACGCGTCGATTACGTAAACCGCATTCCTCTCGGTTTAATGGCGCGTTTTACGATTTTCCGATAAGTAATAATAAAGCGGCGTTTTCCTCCCGCGGCCAAAGCGGAACCGACGGAATGAAAAGTTCGCCACCCGGAACCGCGTTGGTACCGCGTTGGAACCGCGAGGGATTTTTCCGGGAGATTGGCGGTGGTCCGAAATCGGGCCGTTTTCTTCCGGTCGTCCGGTCTGGGGCGAGGGGGAAAGCGCGCGTTAATTCGAACCGGAGCGGGATGATCCGAAAAAAGCTCCGCCACGCCCCTGATGGTGGCAACGGTGAACCGTGGCCGGCATTCGGATGGTATTTACCGAGATTGCGGACGTATAATTCCCGCCGCGTCGGGTTCTGCGCCCGGCTCGATGATGATGACGATGACGGAGGAGGACGCGATCGTCCTTTCTCGCACCGAGTCCTTTCGAGATGCGGACACGTCGTACGGGTTCCCGCGGGGCCGTCCCTCGTACGCCCGTTAGAACGGAACGGATGACGGAACGCCACGCTAACCTTTTCTCGTTTCATATCCGCGGTGCTCGACTTTGTTTGGATATCGATCCGGCTCTCTCTCCTCTGTGCCATCCGAATCCTCCACCATAAGACTCGGGCTAAGGGCTAAGGGCTAAGGCTGTGTCGGAGTAGGGCGAAAATCGCGACCCTTTCGCGCCGCCTGCATCCGCTCGGGGTCATTTTTAATGCGGCGCCCCCGAAATCCGGGCAGGCCCGGACTAGAGCTTTTCGCCCTCCGGAGCTCTCCGGGGCGTGTCGCCTTTGTACGTTCTCCATGTCGGGGACTTTGGACACACGGGATTATAGTCGATAGGGTTTTTGCGGAAAATCGCCCGGAAAATGGATGGCGGGGAAGTGGCCGGGTGTCGGGCCGAGGAGGGAGTTTTTCAATTTTCAGTGGCTCCATCTGCCGGTCGTAATTGGGGGTCCCCCCGCGTACGACCCTGCCCACCCACCCTCCGCGTTTCCGACCCCTTCGCAACCCCCCGATCAATGTTAACGTGGCACGGCGAGATCGGATGACGTCACGGCCGGGCCACTTCCGGACTTTCGACGCCATATTGTTATTGTCAATACATCAGGCGAGGCGATGACGTTTCGATAGTACTCGAGTGTACTTCATAAGTATTAGGCCACATCGTCGTTTGATTTCAGTGTTTTTTTTTTTTTTTTTAGTAAGTCGTTCAAGGTGCTGTTAACGTTATCAGTAATGTAGAGGCGTCAACGTAATTTTGATACCGAGCCGCTAATTAAAATTTATACACGGTGGGAGGACGTGACGTTGGCCACTTATTTATAGCGCTCCGTACTGTCATTATGATTAATGTTGGCTCCTCTACTGTTACTTACTTTCGTTTTAAGTGTCTAAACTTGTAATACCTATGCGGTGCAAAGACGAGCTCATGCGGTATTTTTTTGGTCGAGATAGCTTTTGGCATCGGAGTAGGGAAAAGGTCAATGCGATATGGTTTGTTTTATTAAAAATTATTGTTGGGCGTAAAAGCGGTTCACGGCTTAGATCTTGTCTCTCGTTCTCGTCGTCCGTGATGCCAGTTGCGTCCCGTATCAGCCCCTTCCTGTAAATGCATAGATCTGTGACCTCGGGCGTTGTTGCAGGCGCTGGAGTGAAGATGGAGCATTTCCAGGCGGCGCTCGACCCCCGGAAACAGGAGCTCCTGGAGGCGCGCTTCCTCGGCGCTAGGGTGAGTGCCTAATACACATAAAACATTCCTCCGCTACCATCTTTGGAAGTTCCGAACGTCAGATCGATCGCGATGTACACCTCGGGTCTCGTACCCCCGACCCGGTCCCCTCGCAATCCCGGCGATTAGAAAGCAGAGGTGGGTGGATTGCGCATCGGCTACCACATCCAAGACTCGATGTGTACTCGATGATGTGTATAAATAAGTCGACGGAAAATTTCCGAGATTATTAAGCGATATGCGATTCGGAAACGTGTTTGTCGGATACGACTTTCGGTACACACTTATTATGCATTGTTCGAGTCGTGATATGCACCCACCAATATCATCAACGTTTTCTACTGGTAAAATCCAGTTGTGTTTGTTAAATATTAAAGCCGCACGTTATCGATTATCTATGAGCGGATTTGTCGTTTCCCTTTTTGTTCACGTCGTGCGGCCAAAGAAGATTCCAGACCATAGCGATGACCGCATTGTTTCGGTCGTGGCGGGGGTCCAAATTTTGGTGTAATCTGGGTAGATAAGGCGAAAAGCGCGATTCACAAGGGGGCAAAGCGAACTCGTGACTTGGATTTTCAAGAGGGGCGGTGCAGATGCTCGTATAGGTAAAGGTGTCGTTTTCCTCTCTGTCGGTCGCATTGTCACGCCCGATATGTAAAACGCGTTCGGGAAGATGGTCGGTGAGGTGCACGAGTACGGTTTTATACAAGAATGGTGTCGTTGCACCTAGTTGCAATGCGAATCTGGTACAGTCGGCACCAAAAGCTTTCCTAGAAGCCGCTTCGATTATCTCTGCGGATGGCTCGGGCCGTTCGCCCATTTATTCGTGTCTTCCTCGGATGACGATGACGACGGCGATCGTGCGGTGGTGACTTTACCGTCGATTTCGCTCCCGGCCGCCTAATGAACGTGGTGCGCGCGCGTTCCGCCATCGCATTCTTTTCCGGCGTACTAAATAATACGCTCGCATAATAACGTAGAAAGGAGCCTTTAATCGGTAAGTCGAGTCGGGAAGTTTGCTGAAAAATCCATACCCACCTTTGTTGACTCACGGTTAGGTGTACCTACTTGTAATAAACGTGAACTCTCATAAATTATTTAAAAAGCGCGATAAGGCGACGATTAGAAGGCGACTGTTTTGAAGCCTTGAAGTGACTTCTTTACACATCGACCGGTTCCGAACATGTGTGGCGTTTTCTGGTCGTTCACGACCGCTGGTCGGATTAGATAAACGCCGACGTTATGCACGCGGATAGTGTTTATCACTGATTCGCGTCAATTTCCTTTCCGACGATAATAGTAGCCGACCGCTCGATCGGCATGGATGCCAGGGCCGCGACTATAGTGTAGTCAGTCAGTGTAATCATTAGGGTCATCGAAATATGAATGGTCCGCGTTCGGTTATGATCGCGACGCGGCGCTCATGACGATTATCGAGATCGACTCTCATACGCTCCGCTTTAGCAGTTTATTGTCGAATCGCGGGTTTCGTGTTTGTGTGCGCGTCCCATTTCGAGGTTATGTTATTACCAGGGTCAGGCCGCCGCCATCGACAGTTTCCCCGTAATAATAACCCACGGCGGACCGCGTGCGAACCGTGAATGTGCCCCGACCAGAGTTATGTGTTTCATAGCCCGATTCAACCTGTTCCCACACTGGAACCTGGAGGTAAGAGACGACGCTGGCTCCCCCGGAGCGAGTCGACGTTTTCGCTTCGCGTTGTACATCGTCGTTTACGAGCCGGAGAGCGATTTTCACGTCGGCGTTTTCGTCGCATTGTGACATTTCGTTATCGGAATCGGCGAGCGCGCGGATCGGAACGTGACGCTAAATCGGGCTCGTTAAACGGACGCGATTATTAATAGCGCGGGAGGTACGGTCGAGGTGCAGACGGAGCGGCCGGTTTTTCGAGTGTGGAAATCGGGCCACCACGCTCGCGGGCGCCCGAAGGACTCGAGGAAAGGCCGATTCACGCGGGCGCGACGCGAACGTTGAACTTGCCGCCGTACGCGGTCGGTCTCGGCGATTACGGCACACACGACGCGATCCAGACGGGGGCCCGAGCCGAGAGCGGCCCGTTCGCGTTCACTCTCTACCGTACGGCGATGACGCGCGAGGCCTTGGCCCCGCGACTTCCATCGGCGCGATCACGCCGAAGAGCCCCGCAGCACGGAGGGCGCACCTGAACGCAACGACATCTAGTCAACGATAGCAGCGAATCGGGCGGACCCTGGCGGATGGCGGGGCCCACGCCCAAAGAGTCTCTCGGTAGTCGGTTCGAGTGACAGGGATGATGCAGAGTTTTGAACCCGGTCATGGTTAGGTAACCATTCAATCAATCTGAAGTTCGCCTGCAGTTCTATGGGACCAGCAGTCAGTTCATAACTGTTACAAGCCTTCCATTGGAACTGATGACAGTTACATCCTGCTGTTTTTTGGAACCGTCCAGAAACTGCGGTCTGAAGGCATTTATTCTCACACTGAAGTTCTGCCTATAGTTGGGTCATAAAACGCCATTGGAAGTGAAGATAATAAACTAACAAAGTTTCCTGCTTGTACTGTTGACTATAAAAGCAGATAGGATTGTGGGCGAAATCGGGATAATTAGAAGAGAAGATTTATCCCACTTAAACAATTGGTGGTGATCTCCCACAAGATTAATATGGTGGTCAATTGCGAATGCGGACTTGGTACACGTGGAACCGCAAATTCCGAAGCAAAACCGCTCCATAAAGTTCCAATAAGCCAGAAGTTCCCGACCGTGGATCTAGGACCTGCACAATGATGCAGTTTTCTATCAGTTTCGATGAACCTCAAGTCAGTTTCTGACAATTTTTTTGTACGTGTAGATCCGAAATGAAGTGCATATGAAAACTGCAGGCGAACTGTATTCTGGGTACCATCGGGGGTCACGTTCGTCGGTCTCTCTCTTTGCCGTCGCGTTTCGATGTCGCCGATCGATACCTCCGGCTCACTCATCTCGGTGTCGGGTGAAATATTTCGAACGCTCTTCTCTTGCTCGCTCTCTCGTCCTTCTTATCGCGTACACAACAAGCGTGGCAACGTCGTCGCCTTTTCTCTCTTGTGTGTGTTCGGTAGTTCGGATGTGTGTGCATTCCGGTGCTCCGGTTAAGCTCACTTCACTCGTTCCGTTTCCCCGATCCGGGGAATGTCAGCCCGTCTGGGTTCTGATGATTCCATCGGGTTCTCAACCGTTCCATCGGGTTTTCATCCAATCCATCGGGTTTTCAAGCCTTCCATCGGTTTTTTAACCGTTCCATCGGGTTTTTAAGCTTTCGATCGGGTTCATCTCTGATGACTTTGAGAAGAAGTCGGCCTAATGCACATGTGAGGAGGCACTTGGTGTTTGCGGTTAGAGATGGGCACTGGCCGATTGGCGCACTCACTTTCCGTCGAACGGGTTTCGGTGGTCCGAGGTGTCGCGGACGATCGCGGCATGGAGCGGGGCAGACGCGGACCGCGCCGCTGCCGGCGTACGAATGAGGAGCGCGCGTTCGGTGCCGGCGCGGCTCCCGCGACCGGCGAACGCGGCCGGTTCAGTTCAAGTCCGGCCATGCGCCGTGCCGGGAGTCGCGGTGTGTGCGCGTCGCGCGGCGGCAACAACGCGCGGCGCCAGCTGATGGCCGAGGGCGGCGTTGCCGCGCGCGCGGCGGCCCCGATGAATGGCATTGCAAGGTCCGTCGCGGTGCAGTGCGGTGCGTGATGTAGACATGTGCGGGAGCGGCCGTCGCCATGGAAGGGCTGTTGCAGGCGCTCCTGGTCCACTACCACTCGAGGCACCATCGACAGGTACGGCGAGGCGGAGAGCGGCGCGGGCCGGCGGCCACGTGCTCGCCGGCCGACCTGACCTAGTCTCTGCCATTGATTTTACGCGCACGCGGCGGCGAGCTTTCGAGCGGTTTTCGAACCCCCCGCGGCGGGAAAAACGCGCCGCCTTCGTTCCCATTCATCGCGTAGACCCTCGGAAGCCCCGAAACTCTCGATCCTACCTCGTAAAGGAGAGGAGTCGATGTTTTTGCGTGCCGTAATAGGCGGACGGTATTGTTCCTAATCTTACGCGACTCGTCCCCCTCTCGTTCTGTCGGTTTTCGCGTAAGCGAGTGAAGCCGTTTTTTCCGTACACGTTCGGGCGATATGAGATTTCGATTTGTTGTGTAGATGATGTGCGCCTGTCCGGCTCGGCTCGTTTGCGTTTCGGTTTGTCGGTCCCGGTCGAGAGGTATACGAATTTCGAGGACGGGACGTGTTATTATTTATTTTGTGTCGTCGCCGGGCGGTCGTTCCGTTTTTCTCGAATTCGACCATGTTGATGTCTCGCCGTTGCGGAGAACCAGCTGCTTCGTTTCGTAACGTGAGTAAAAATACAAAGGTCTTTCCGGTTCGGTCGCGACCCTCCTCCGATGTGGAAGGTGCTTAACTTACCGGCCGACCTTTATCTGAGACGATATCGAATTGGGCTCTCGTTGATGATGCGGTGTATTTTACTGGAAGATTCCACCGGTTCGTCGCCTTTTGTTTTCCCACAGTCGGTAACGGAGAAAGGTAAAAATGCCTCGGTCGGTAATCAATTCAAGGCTTCACAATAGATCTGGGAGCTCAAACTCGTAGTTGGTCAAAATACCGGGCTCCTTACGATGAGAGAGGTACGAGAGCGCCGCTCTTTACTAGAAGGGGACACGACAGTTTTAGGTTCGACTATAATACGTAGGTACTTTGGCTTCAATTGTGAAGAGAAAGTTTTTTGCCGGCGTATAACCATCTGAAACGGAATTACGAAATTAATTTTGCAAGCCACCAGGCTTGAATTATGGTCCGTTAATTGTGTACGATCAAGCTTCCATTGAGCGACTAAACTTTGGGTACGAGTTCTAGTTTTGCTCGACTGCGACTAACGCGAATTCATTTCTATATTAAATTCATTTTTTATGGGTACTTGCGATGGGAGCGCCAACCACGAGGTCACATCTTCAAAACGTACATTCTTCACTCAACAATTTTCGAGCTTTTTCAGGGGTTGTCGTATCAGGTATTACTATGATCCGGTTAATCGTTCGGTACTTACATGAGTTGTAAGATTTTCATTGGTCGGTTCGAGCTTTATTTATTCACCACCCTCTTTAAAGTTTAAGGGTGCAATTTACGTGTGCCTCCGGCTAGGTGAAAATCGCTAACATGCACATGATGCCTTTGAAAAATGCAAATGCGAAATAACAAGTCCGACAAGTCGTCACCGCATCGGGTCTGTTTTTATCGCTAATTCATTGATTTTTATGGATGGCGATTAGTTCGAAATTGAAACCGAATCAATTATTTCTCAAACGTTTGTTAGGTGGATTCGCATTCTGTTGTCATCAAGTGCTTACTGATTAAGTTATTACTTCGTATAATGCGAAAAATTATGTTACGCATTTTCTTCGATAGTTGACGGAGGAAAAGCAACAGTGCTTTTTCAATTTGCTCATGGTGGCGTCGTTTTACTATAGAGATTTCCGCGAATATGCCTCCAGCTTGTATACAAATTGATAAACATTCTTTTCTGAGTACTGATTGTGGATTTTTCCGTTAATTTACGTGGTAGGTGTTGAGATAGGTAGATTCTCTGACCCGTTGATTTTTTTAACAACGTTATTCTTTATTTTATCTGAAATTTTAGTCGACGTTTTTATCTATTTGAACAGAATTCAGTTTGTATAGTTTTTTAGATAGTGGGGCTAAGAACATGTTGATTCATGGTTTCAATTTTATTAGTTTTCTAAGGGTGGTTTAAAATACTCCTTCAAAGCACGTAAAGGCTGTTAAAAGTTAATGAGTCTCTAAATTAACAAATTTTCACTCAAGATTCCGAGCATTCATTTCGTCTGAAATTCACAGTTATAGAGACCTAATTTGCAATATTGATAGAAGGTGAAGAAATTTGCTCTCGCTTCAAGATTCCTAGAGATTCCCAAAAAAATCACAAACTTGGTTCAGAAATTCAGTCCAGAATTAGTCCTGAAAACTTTCAAAAATACAGAATACTTTGTCGATCTAAAAATTCAGTACCACTTTGAGCTTTTACGGGGTACTTCATCCGTCGTGGATTCGAGCATTCCAGTTTTGTTTACTCTGACTATTATGAGAAACCCCTCGAAACATCGGCATTAGATGGATCCACTCGGACGGCCTTGGTGGATTTCTCGCCCTTATTTGGTTCGAGCATGTCGAGCGAGAGGATTCAGTTTTCTTGCCGCATACAGCAGCGACATCGCCCGACGACGATATTCCAACTTCCGACGAGAGCGGCCCGATTCGGATGACGGCAAAGTCCGAGTACAGTGCCGCACATAATTGATCGCGGAAGATGCGCCCTCGCCCCGGGGCGGCGACGGCGGCCGTCCGCACGCGACGCCTCTTCGGCACCCGCGACTCGCACAAAGGTCGCGTAAGGGGTGTCCGACTCGCGGAATAATCAATATTCTCCACCCTCCACCTGGGCCCGCGTCACACGCACCCCTTCGGCGACCAAGACGGTCGGTTCCGCTTCCCCTTTTAGACGGAATTCTTCGGGGTCGATGACGAAACGAGCGGTTTCGTCATGGCGACAATGGCGATTTTCGGAACCGGGTGGGTCTCCTACCTGTGTGGTGTGTGTAAACCTCGGACCGAATTAAGCCCACGTGTCGCACGAGGAGAAATGGCGTTTTCGTTTGGGACTGGTTTCGGTTTAACGTATGTGCGAGGTACAGTGTCGATCATGAGAATCGGCTTTCGGATTGTGGCTCTCTGTTCCCTTTCGTTCGCTTTATTTTCGTAACCGAAAATAGACGAGATATGCGTGATACGGTTTTATGAATCACACACGTGACTATATTTATTGTCAAATGTGACTCAACTACGTCGGACGAGTAATGGGGTTTCGAAATAACCACAGACTGGGTGTTGTCTGTTTCTGATTGGACGATGAGAGGAGGGTATAACGGCCCGATTATTGAGGTTTTTCTATTTCGTAGTTTAGAGAGTGTCGAGACGCTTTATAGGGGTTGTAAATCTACCCAAAATGATAAATTGGCTCCCAGGCGCTTAGTTGATTGGAATTTTTTTCTAAAATTTTGGCATAGTTTTTGTTCTCATATTTTTCTTTGTATTTTCTATTGTTAGCTAAACTATGGCTAAATTGTAATATTTTACTACTGTCAAAGTACTATGATGGTTTTTTGAAAAAATCGTATTTTTTAAATATCATACCTACATCATAAATCTCATGGAGCAACTTCCTGGACAGGGTTCTCAGAGACCTGAAAAACCTGAAATGGTCGTAGAATTTAAATTTGTGGAAAAAGTCCGGGAATTCATGTGAATTGTACATAATAAAAGACTATGCACTTTTATTGTATTCCCGCGTTGCTCTTGAAAAAAGCTCGGGAAATTTCACAAGTTTGAATCAGCCCATCGTGATGGTTTTGCTGGTTCATCGACGAAGAACGATACTTTTCTCGAAATCCTCTGCTGAAAATTTTAAACATAATTTCGCGTAGTACCCAGCCGTTCTACCCCAGAATGAGCTTTTCGTTATACAACAGAAAGGTTCGTCGGTTGCTACAGGGAGGTAAAAGCGTCGTAAAATCGTAACGCGAAAATTGGTGCGTAGATAACGGCGCACTTTTCGGAGGGTCTCGGCCCTCTTAACACCCCGTTCACACCGCCCTCTCTCGAACCCAGTCGATAATAATAATACGGCAGATTTCGCGCACGAGTTTCGCACGAACGCCCACGCGCTTTCCATCCATTTCATATTATAATCAACTCAATTTTCACGTGTGGGCAGGTGCGGGCCCACCCAAAAGGCCCCAACTTTCATAAATTCGTCCGTTTTCCATCAGAAACGACAACACCACTCTGCGCGTATAACCAAACAATCAATTATTCGGTATTTGTATTTTTTCTCTCGAGTATACGGGTGGAGCTTTCGCTGTCCCGGCGCATCCACCATAACTTTCGACTCGGCTAAATTTCGTCAAGGCTGAAAGTGGAAGATTCGCTCAGAAATCGAAGGTTCTCGTGGTAAAAATTCGACGGTGGATCGTCACAAAGGCGACGGCGCGTTTTTCAAGGGTAATGGCGTCACTTTGCATATCGAGTTATTATTTGCATCGAGTTATCCGCATCATTTGGTCGAAATCGCATCCGACGTTTCGCGACTTCTTCATTCTCGTCCGAAACGAAACACACGTCATAATCGGGACGAGAGTCGTTTTCGAGACGCGATCATTATCTCCGGGCGCGTTCCGAGTGAAACTTTCCGCCGAAATCGTCGGTCTCGGTCCGGGTGCGATGGCGATTGCGATCGCTATTGCGATCGCGGCGGAAAATGGCGAGGTTTTCGAGCCGGCTCGTCGCCGGTGCCCGTGTGTGTGCCTGGGTCGATAACCTACATTATTAAGCATTCTATTATATGTCTTTTACCTGGTCTGAATGGTCGCACACGGCGCGGCTCTCCTCGGCATCGCACACGGCGGCCGCCGTCGACGAAAACGCCGAGCCGAGGAGGAGGCTTCGCTTTATTAGCCGTCCCACAAAAGTCCGACCTCTCGCAAGTGCACGGATGGCGTAAGCGGGCCGTACGCCGCATTGATTAACCCGTGACAAGAAAATGTAGAGCCGTGCACGGAGAGAGAGCTCGAGGGATCCGCGGAAAGGCCCCCCCTCGAAAAGGGGGCTCGTTAGTCGTACGGGCGCGTTTACGGTTGCGGTCGTCGTATCGGGTAAACGCACTTTTGATCGTACGTTCGGTCGGGAGAAAGCGAGCAACCCTTGGGGTTTCGGTCCGGGCGGCCACGTGACCAGATGACCGTTCGGAATTTCTGTTCTTTCGATGGCCGGATCTTTTGCTCGCACTAATGGTTCGTTACATACGGTTCGATAAAAATAGTCGGTGCGGTCGCAAGGTCGAGTGTTATCGTGTTTTGCCACAATCCCAGAAAGTTTAAAAACACCTTGACGATTATTACCTATACCATCTGGGTATTAAAATCGTTTATCGAAAGAAAGGAGGAATCGGTCGATCCATTCATGACGATGCGTTATAACGCGCGAGAAGAGTCGTACTCGTACAGTTCGGTCAATTGTCGGTGCATGTGATACTTTTGTGAGGAGGTGATTTTTAAATTTCTATTTTTACTCGATCGCGGTTGCCACCTTTGGCCTTTCTTTCGGTCCGGGTCTCTCTCTTTCAATATGCACACAAAACGGACAACGCGCAAACTGTAACACATTCTCGTCGAGCGTGCGAATCTACAGATTTCTTTCGACAAGGCAAAATATCCACGTCTCTGTATTGGCCGAGCTGAAAACGTCGTGCGCATACTTGGCTGATTGTGCATGTAGTTACTAAACACAAATAACATAATGGGATCTCCGCTAGAAAATTCGGATTCGTGTGTAGACAACTCATCCTGACGTTTGTAATTTTCTCCGTTGCAGATGTCAGCTGGATCTCAGATACAGATGGCACCGCAGTCTACAGTCAACACGACCCATCAACCCGTACATAACCAAGACTCCAATATGAGTACAGGTACGACCAAAACCCAGGGATAACGTAGAAATACGAAAAGGACAATAATGGAGTCGCTCGAGAATCCTCTTCTCGTCACCGTTTCTAGATCGCCTTGAGAAATTGTTATTTGTGCCTAGAAATGTGACGGTATCGGTCGCGGCGACAACACGGTACTCGTAATGGGAATTAGACACCATGTTTATTATTTACTTGCCACGAGTACACGCGTCTCGTCTCATGTCCGCCGATTCGCGATTTTGGTCGAATCCGTAAAGTCGGAACGATGGCGGACCTCGCTCTCGTCCACAAATATTTGCCCCGGCTATTTATAAACACGTATCTTCATTGAGTCGTACCTTTTAATACGCATACGCACCACCCGATGTGCCGGATCGGTCAGCGTGCAGAGAAAAACCATCATAATAATATCTGCTGCCGAACGAATTTCTCCGGGTTTATTTTTAGTCTGGTGTGCCGGCACGGCCGAGACGAGTACCTCGCAAAGTGAAGCGAACTAGACGGATTTTAGAAATCATAATTATTATGCAACGAGGACGAGCATCGCGGTGGAATTTCGCGGGGTTATAGTCTTTTTTCTCTGTTGTTGCGAAAGGTTCGTCTCATAGCGACAAAGAGGTGGACCCCAATACTCCGGAGAAGGTGCCCAGGACCCCTTCCGAAAGGAAGCGGAAAAGAAAAACGGACGACGGTGGCGGATTGCCGGTGAAGGGTGCGCGGACCGCCTCCACCGACAAGAAAATCAACGATTACTATAAACATTCTGGAAGTAGTCCGATTAGACACGGAGGGGCGAAAAGTCCATCGCCCCAGCAACCCTACCCACCAATGGTAAGTTTCGCGTTGAATATTATTCTGAATGTTATCAGTGATTGGTACTACTTTTTACTTTGTGAAAATCGGTTTGCTTAAACACGTCACCGGTCGAAAGATTAAGGAAAACTTTTGCGATTTTCACCCATTCACGTGCTGCTTATCACGTAAGATCGGATGATTCCGGTCGTAAAAGCTAATGGAAGTGTTTCGCTCGGTTTCAAAATTCGATTAATCAAAAAAATGCCAAACTACTTTCGTAGATTACAAGAACCTTTTTATGACTTAATCTCTGACGATTTTTTCAAACAACTTGAGTGACTAGCCAAACTTTAGGTACTTACTAACCATTGATCAAGTAGAATAAGTTTGGATTAGCTAGAGTTCTAAAAGTAGTACCTACTTCGTTTACATGATGACAAACAATCACCTTTGTATGATTTCATGATTATTATTTATCATGCACTACCAACTGATCTTTCTTTGGAGTACTTTGATTTGTGGATGTTTATTTTAAATTTCGTACAATTCAGTTTTCTCTTGCAGTTTCACACATCACCGCAACAAATGGTGTCTGGCAATACTGTTCCTTTTGACCCTTATAAGCCACAACCCCCGCGGTTGCCGCCGCCACCCGTGGCTCACAAACACGTACAGGTAATTATCGATGCTTTTGAAATGGTATTTGTAACGATTTTTCGATAAAACAACAAAATGATGACAAAAAACACACCAATGGATGATTTTTCTACGTGATTATATCAAACATGCACTACCAACTGAAGGGTCTAATGAGCGTTTTGTTGCTTTTTGCAGTGGTTTTGCGGGTTTTTGATGAGATTTTTGTCCTTTTCCTCAGACTGATTTAACGTGTCACAAGATAACGGAGTTTGAGACGCAAGCGTCGTCCGATCTCGAGGTACGCAACAACAAGATCGAAGAGCTGAATCGCCAAAACGAAGAGTACAGACACCAAATATCGACGCAACAAAAGGCCGCCGACCAGCACAAGCAGCAGATCAGCAAGTGCATCGAGGTCGTCAAGAAACTGCTCAAGGAGAAGAGCTCGATAGAGAAGAAGGAGGCGCGCCAGAAGTGCATGCAGAACAGACTGAGGCTCGGCCAGTTTGTGACGCAGAGGGTGGGCGCCACCTTCCAGGAGAACTGGACGGACGGGCACGCGTTCCAGGAGCTAGCCAGGTAAATAGCGAGAAAAATGGAAAGATTTGGGGTGAATGTCAAATACGAAACAGCATGTTTGATTCTCGAGGCAAGAATGTCGAATTTTTTCTTCTGAAAACACCAGTGAATTGGGGTTTTATGACGTTTGCACGAATTCTGGATACAAGTGGTTCATTGCTTTCTGAAAATACTAAATTTTCTATTCTCGAGAGGCATCAGTCAGTGGAGTTCCTATTAAAATATTCGCTCCCTAGTTTCAAGAATAATTCTTCATCGTAATTCATGTTGTATAAACTCCGAGAAATTGCAGGGATTTCTCTTCCCCGTATTATCAATAAAAAGGTGGTTATTATGTAAAAAATATCTTGACTAATGTGAATGTGAAATAGCAGCAAACAAATCCCAAAAAAAATTACTGAAAATTCTTCAAATTTTAAAGGAATTTTCCTAAACTTTCAATTTTTTTATAAGAATTTTACCGGACTGATGGAGCTTTCATATTTCACCTTATAACTTTTATGAGTTTTTTCGAGTTTTTTTGTACCCATTTAGTCACATTCACGTAATATTTTGTAAGACCAGTCAGTTTTCGTGTTTCTTTAATCATATTCGAACTTAAGAGTAACTTTCCTAAACCCTAATTTTTTTCGATAAGAACTGCACCGGACTAGAGCTTTGATTTTTCATCTTTCAACTTTTATTTCTTTTTGATACTCATTCAATAAAATCTACGTAATATTAATTCTGTCAGACATCACTTTTCGTCATCCCTTCACACATTCAACTGGAAAAATCTGCCATTTTTAAATAAATAATAAGCAATATTTCCAGTACATACCTATCAACAACACGAATTTCAATGTACTGATGCTGATGAAAATTTTCAAAATTTACTAGAAATTCTTCAAATTAGTAGAGTAATTTTCCTAAACTTTCAACCCTCAATTTTATTTTTCGATAAGAATTGCTCCGTACTAAAGCTTTCATTTTTCATCTTTCAGCTTTTATGTTTATTGCACTTATTTAATCAAATTCACGATATATTCTCCAGACAAGACACCACTTTTCGTCTTAATCATATTCAAATTAGAAAATCTGCCTATTTTTAATAAATAATGAGCAAATTTTCAATACAATCAGGAAACTCAAGGTTCATGGGATTTCCCCCATATTTTTTAAATCAGAACAGTCGTTTTCTAGAATCATTTTCTAAATTTGTGACGATTTCTCGGATTTCCCAAAAATTTGTTGATTCTGGATAATAGTGGCGAATTTAGCACTGCTGACTGCGGTTGAATATGTAAAGGTTTGAAATCTAAAATGGTAAAAGTAAAAACTGATTTTGTAATTTTAGCTTTATAAGACAGGTTTTTACTACGAATTTCGGCGTTGTGTAAACAATTGAAATTACGTTAGTAATTTTTTCTCTATTCAAAGTCCTTTGTTCGGTGAAATTAACCTTATTCCTACTTTTTTTCAAGAACATTGAATTCTAACTATTAATTACACAGTTTGACAGTTTCGGCTGTAAATCACCTTAAACAAAATTCGTACATTTTGACTGAAATGCCGTGCTTTTTTCCAGGCGGCAGGAGGAGATAACGGCGGAACGGGAGGAGATCGACCGGCAGAAGAAGCTGCTGGTGAAGAAGAGGCCGTCGAACACGGAGAGCGGCCGGAAGCGGAACAACACGACGAGCGCCATGCACAACGGCACCGACTCCGGTTTCCTGAAGCCGGACGCGGTGCCCGGCTCGCTGACGCTGCAGGAGTACTACGAGGCGGACGAGATCCTGAAGCTGCGCCAGAACGCCCTCAAGAAGGAGGACTCGGACCTGCAGCTCGAGATGGAGAAGCTCGAGCGCGAGCGCAACCTGCACATCAGGGAGCTGAAGCGCATCCACAACGAGGACCAGTCGCGGTTCAACAACCACCCGGTGCTCAACGATCGGTACCTGCTCCTGATGCTGCTGGGCAAGGGCGGCTTCAGCGAGGTGCACAAGGCGTTCGACCTCAAGGAGCAGCGGTACGTGGCCTGCAAAGTCCACCAACTAAACAAAGACTGGAAAGAGGACAAAAAAGCCAACTATATCAAGTGAGTGTGGTAAAAATCAACGACGACCGAATTTAGGAGAGCGCTTCCAGATCGAAATTGACGATTTGTCTTTGTGTTTTTTTTTCAGACACGCGTTAAGGGAATACAACATTCACAAAGCGCTAGACCACCCGAGAGTAGTGAAATTGTATGACGTTTTCGAAATTGACGCCAATTCCTTCTGTACGGTCCTGGAATACTGTGATGGTCACGATCTTGATTTTTATTTAAAGCAGGTAATTATCGTTTTTTGGTACTAAAGTACCAAAAAGTAGTGAGGAACAAGATTTTGAAGTTTTAGTGACTTTTACTTTCTAACAGTGACTTTTTACCCTGAAGTTTGCTGTGAGTTGGGCTTTTGAAAGTTGGGTTAGCTGTCCTTTCTGTCATTTTTGATTTGAATGACTTTGAATTTTCACTTATTGGAGAGTACCCCAGTCTTTTATTCAATGAAATAACTTTTATGTATATTCTCTGCTTTATTTAAATTTAAAAATTGCATGAGACATTTTTTTGAAGTATCAATTCGTGACATAGAGTGCACTGAATAGAGTGACGAAATCTAGAATTTTTTGACGTCAACTAGACTATTTTGACAAGGGCCACCTATTTTTTTTATTTTGAGTTTAGTAACAAAGTTGGGTTGACATTTTTTTTTGTCATTTTTGAATAACTTTTCACCTATTCGAAAGGATCCAGTCCTTTTTTCAGTGGAATAGCTTCATCTCTATATTTTCTGCTTCATTGAAATTCAAATTCCGTCAACTTTTTTTGAAAAAACTGCCACAAGTGCCTGTATTTTAATATTTTCACTATTTTCTACTTCCATGTAATGCAGTGATGCGACTGGATGTGTCTTTTCTTTTATTGTGTTGTTTTACCTTGTTTAACTAATGTCGTTTTTTGGCGAATATTTTGAAAGACTGCGCTCTCATTGGCCGTGATTTAGAATGAGTCGTCTCACAACCAATCAGATCGCAGTGTTTTAAAACTAAATGTACGCCAAAAAACGACACAAGGATATTTGAAAATTATTAGAAACTAGAAACCTATAGTACTCCGTGCCCGGTAGCACTCGAGAGGTGTAGAATTATTAGAAATTAGCTTGTTTTGGCAATGATTTAAGTGACAATCCTTGTCAAAATCTGAAATTTTCTAAAGTTTTATATTTTGCCAACCGCCAACTATTCATATTATTTTGAATAACTTAGTAACAAAACCTAACAACTCTTAAATTCCTAGTTGGTTCCTCACTTCAAAGTTGATCCGAGTGTAGGCGGAAGATTTTCTGACCGTTTTCGGTATTGGTTTTGCAGCATAAGACAATACCGGAGAGAGAAGCGAGATCTATAATAATGCAGGTCGTGTCGGCTCTAAAGTACCTGAACGAGATTAAACCGCCGGTGATCCATTACGATCTGAAGCCGGGCAACATTTTGCTGACGGAGGGCAACGTGTGCGGCGAAATCAAGATCACCGACTTCGGGCTGAGCAAGGTGATGGACGAGGAGAACTACAACCCCGACCACGGCATGGACCTGACGTCGCAAGGGGCGGGCACCTATTGGTCAGTACCGTTACAGGAAACTGTTTTATCTCGATTATATGATATGTCAACGTGATGACAAAAACTCACCTTTGTATGATTTTTCGCGTGATTATATGAAACATGCACTACCAACTGACGTCGTTTCGATCAACTGTCACTGGGGACTTTGAGGTGGGTGTCGTTTTGATGATTGTGTCGGTATTGCAGGTATCTTCCACCCGAGTGTTTTGTCGTCGGGAAGAATCCACCTAAGATATCATCGAAAGTCGACGTCTGGAGTGTAGGAGTAATTTTCTATCAGTGTCTGTACGGGAAGAAGCCGTTCGGGCACAACCAGTCTCAAGCGACCATTTTAGAAGAGAACACGATCCTGAAAGCGACAGAAGTGCAGTTCGCGAACAAACCGGCGGTCACCAATGAGGCCAAAGTAAGTTGGATAATCACGAAATCGTGGAAAAATCGATTTTTGTATCGATTAATCGATATTCCGATCATGAGGAAAGTTTGACAAATTCAGGCAAAACTTCCCCATGAAAAGGCAGCCCTCCTAGCAGTCAAAATGGCTTGAATTTTACAAGAATTTTAACCACTAAGCACTGAGTAAAATTCTTTTTTTCTTAACGTGTAAATGAAATAAGATCACTTTTTCTTACCTGTTAAATTTTTGGAGACATCAAAAAGAAACATCCTAAGGAGAATATTCACTCTAATTTTAAAGAATAACTTTCCAGGGGATTTATGCTGTACGCTCTTGAGAATTTGTGGCCAATTCCCGGATCTATTAAAAAAATTCATACACAATTTTTGATTTTCTGCCAGTAGCCCGAAAATGACCAAATCTGTTTTTGACTGACTTGATAATTTTTTAATATTCCATTTATAATTATAATGAATTTTTAAAGGGAACTGAAATATTTGGAGAGAGAATAAAAAGATGACAACCAGTTTTTATCTTCTTAAAATTTAAATTTATTCAAAATTTGAAAATTTCCCATTGGAAATATGAGACATTACGCGGTTCCAGAATGTTGGAAATTCCTCACGATAAGTTTTTTTATTGAAATTCCCTATGAAAACCTCGATGATTGACATGAAATAAACAATGATTGGAAACTTATCCTAACTGGTTAATTTTTTTTTGACAGAGTTTCATAAGGAGCTGCCTGGCCTACAGAAAAGAGGACCGGATCGATGTGCTGTCGCTGGCGAAACACGAATACCTGCAACCGCCAATGCCTAAACACTCGCGGGTGGCGTCCAGTCAGCAGCAACAGCAGCAGCAGCAGGCGCAACAGCAACAACAGCAGGGGAGTTCGTTCTCGACGGGACTATTTGGAGCAATGAACGCTTCCTCTTCATCTTAGTGCAGTGCTGTGTTTATTTAAGTTATTTAAAAAGATGCTAAACTATTATCATTATTATTATTATTAAAACTATGATAAGAACAAAAGACACGGACCGTTTTCGAGGGCATAACGAGAAGAACGTTTTGCGTCGTGAAAATGTTGTTATTTTGAAAGTGCGGACGCGAGTTTCGATGGACGCCTGTGCGCGGATTCTCGGACACTTTTCTCTTGTTGCTTACGCTTCCCCTTCGCGGAGGGTTTTTGTTATAAAGGTCGGGATTTGTCGACTAGAAAATCCCAAACTCTACTAGTGTACTACCCGTATCCTCGGTGAAACCCACTAAACTAAAGCAACTGTTGTTTGTATTTGCTCTCTCTCTCTCTGGCTATCCCCGTGCGATTGTGTGTCGCACGGATCGAACGCAATATATGAATAATATTAACTGTATGTGTACATTCGGTTGAAATCTGATACCTTTATAATGAGAACCGGGAAAAACTAAAAAAAATAATACAGTCTCATGCAAATTATACAAACCGATGATAGTCTCTGTATGTTTCCTTTACATAAAACTACATAACTTGCGATATATGATAGAACGTTATGAGTTATTTTATGAAGTGACCTTGCTTATTTGTACCATAGTGTGTATTCGGTTCGCTGCTCCCCCAATCCTCGACTCTCCATTCAGTTACGTAGTGTATCGTGTGCAGGATGAGGCTCATGTCTGAAAATTAGTGAAATTCCTAAGCAGCTTTGAGGCATTCCTATCTGTAAATTCCAACCGTTGACAATTTCACCAGAAAAGATTCCTGTTTTACCGATTCGATGACGATAGGAATGTCTCAAGTAAATCTCCCACTATAGAAATTATTAAAGTGGTTTGGAAATGTACCGGACTCGTCAGTTTGTACAGTGCACAGTGTAAATTATGATAATTGCCGATTATTGCTGATACCTTTAATAGATAGTTGAATATAGCGTCTCGTGTCATCATTATCATCATCATCATCATCCCAGTTCCGAGTACATTTTTGTGACCGCTCCAGGCATCGGTGGATCTTCACCTAAAGATGATAAATTGAGAAAATTATTATGTAAATAATGAAATCCTGTAAACTATCGTAATTAATAATAATAATTCTTATTATTGATTGATTGATTGATTGGTTGATTCAAAGCTGCAATACTTGTGTGAAAATAGGGAAAACAAGATGGTTGAAATTTCGATGATTAAGTACGACATGATATGCCAAACATAATAAATAAAATAATATGTCCAACTAAAACTCGCAAATAATAATGAATAAAAATTAAAAATACATGTTACTTATTTATACTGTGCTGTTTGTGTGGGTGGTGCGCCACAGACATTGTGATAAGAATACCTAATTAAGAAGTCATGTCTTAGAGAGAAAGAAAAAAAACCGCAAAAATGTATCGTTATTTTATTGTTTATGTACTTGTATCTATACTTTTATTTTATACAATCGTTCACAGTTTTTCCTTTGGTATTATCCTACCGTTGTACATACAGTGTGTATGAATTACACAGTAAAAGTTTTCAAAACCACGTTAATTTATTTCCTCGAATTTATTTTACGACAAAATATATAACTTTACTAAATTGAATTTGAACATTTTTTTATTATTCAGCCTAAGTAAATTCTCATTTCGATTTTCTTTTTGATGACAAAACAATTATTATTGACGAGTCGATTCACTTTTGGACTGCTTTTAGTACACACAACTCATGGTAATGATAGCGAGATAAGATAAGTATTGAAATTGGGACGAGTTTTGCTAAATTTGGTCTCATCATTATTTTATTCTGATTTTCAGATTTTGATGGTTCTGGATGAAAAAATGTCAATCTCGCATAAGGTATTTATACCGTTCTTATTATTGTTATGTGAAGCTGTTGAAAGATTTTGGAAAAAAATACACAGGATATCCTCAAATTGACTCGTTTTTTCGATATCCTATTACAATATAACCATTTGACGACCGACTTTATTTTAAAAATGAAACTCCGTCCAATTGTTGATTCCTTTTATGCTTTTATTATTAATCCCCCACTATTCTTCACGATATGGAATTTTTGTTACCATGGGCTCACCTCGACTAAAGACAATAATTATCGTTTTATAGTCGCGTAGATGTGGTGGACATGTCATTAAATCTTAATGAACTCTAATTACGGGCTATCTTAATCGAGTTAAAAGTATAATTAGAAATATTTAGTGCGATTTTTTCATCCGACTTTTTTGCCCTTGTTTAAATATTTGAAATGGGAGATTATCGCAGATTATCGAGACGCCAACAGACAAATACACAGTACCATAGCACAGTACTTTTGACTTTGAAAGGACACGAAAGGACAAAGTCAAAATCAGAAAAAAAACCTAATTATATTATTATGCTTCTAGGGACGAAATTCATTTATGTTTCATCTGCAAGGAAAACCGCAAATTCTACCAATTTCTGTAAGGGTGAATTTCACCCTTTTGAACAAAATTTCTAAAAACGCCAAAAGGCGTTGAACAATTACTGTACAGAGAATAATTCAAAAATATGAAATGTGAATAGTTCTTGAAAATTTTACTATCGTTGCATTAATTTTGAGGAGCAGTAGGATCATGATATTTCAGAAAAGGAAATGGCTAAAATAATAGAAATTCAATTATTTAAAAAATTAATTAAAATGAGATATTTTCAAATGAGTTTTCCGAAAACCTAACTGCATAGATACAATTAACATTAACTAACTTTTCGACAATAAACTAAATATCCTAATTTTTTGGAATTAGAAATCTGTGATATTAAAGGTGATAATTTCTTAATGACAACAATTGTTAAGTTGAATATTCCAGAAATGATGAAAATAGGTTTTGGGACTTGGGCGCTTATTTCGAAGTTATGTCGATTTCAATTATGAATCAAAAATGCAAAAAATTTCATCATCCGTAAGAATGCAGTGCAAATAATTTAAACAGTAAACTAATTAAGTCCATTCGCCAGATAATTTTGAATTGCCGTGATAAAAATAAGCGCATTCCACATGAAATCTGGTTACGTCTCAGCCCGGATCCCCGTGTCCAAAGACTCATCACTTAATCAGAACATAAAAGACGCTTTATCCGTACGAGTAAACGACCTATAGGACTATAATCAAAATAATTGTTTTTTTTTTAATTCATCGCATTACAACAAACGGCGACAGACTGCGATGCCATTTTAACCCCACGCGATGAGTAAACATATTTTTATGGCACATTTAGCGTGATTATTTTGACGAATCCGTGTTACAACGGGGTTAAAAAACCACCTCTTTCGCACCGAACGCGATAAAGCGCGCGTATAAAAACCCGAAGAACGGACGACAAAGGCACACTCAGTTCAAGCACCGAACAAGCAGTCCAAGATGAAATTCCTACTGATCGCCGCCTTCGTCGCCCTCGCCACCGCCTCCACCCTCTACAGGGGCAGGTCGATCGTGGTCAACGAGGACGGGACCATCCTGATCAACGGCGCCTTCGGCAAGCGCGTCGTCATCGGCAGGGAGATCGGCCTCAACGGCCAACGCACCATCGACGTCGTCGTCGCCGGCCCCAACTACCCCACCAGGCGCATCCAGATCCAGGACTTCGGCTACGGCGACCTCCTCCAAGGTAGGACCCCAGTCTGGGGACAGAACGCAAACACTCTGGACCTTTTGGCCGCAGGACCCTCCGGAGTCGTCCAGACCCAAAGCGACGTCCTCTTCCAAATCCTCCGCGAGTACCAAGGCGCCGTCGATGAGGTCCAATACGAGAAGCTGCTGACTCGCGTCGCCCAGCTCGTCCAGAACGGCCAAATCTCCCAGACCGTCTACGACCTCCTCCAGAACCTCAACATCGAGGCTCCTCTTAGCACCTTGGCCGGTATCCAGAGCCAGATCATCAACCAATCCGGTTTGGGCTTGAACCGTCTCGTCGGTCAAGTAGGAATCGCCGGTCTCCCCTGGTGGGCCAGCCGTCAACAGCAGGTCTACCCCGGTGTCTCCCAAGGAGGAATCGAGAACGTGATCAACGCCATCGAAACCGCGCAAGTCTTGAACGGTTTGGGCGTCCAATTGGGCCAACAAGGAATCGGTTCGGGCTTGAACTACGGACAGGGGCTGGGAAGCAGCCAGGTCATCAACCCCCTCCTCGCCATCGCCCAGCAGTACCAGCAGTACCCTTACGGCAACGGTTTGGTCGGTAACGGTTTGGTCGGTAACCAACAAGTTTGGGGCGGTTTGAACGGAGGACTCCAAGGGCTTCAAGGACTCCAAGGACTCCAAGGAATCCAAGGAATCAACGGATACGGATACCAATCGGTACCTCTCTCCCAAAGGTACTCACCTAGAATTGCTTCTTTTTCGTGCTATTTATTAATTGTTTTTTTTTTCTTTTGAAGTGGAATCCTCGGCGGTAGAGGTGGTCAATCGTCTCTTTTGTACAACTACTTGGTCGGCCAGTCCCCGGTGGTGCGCAGGAGTCAAATCGGCGGTGGTGCCAGCGAAGTGGTCGTGGGAGGACAACAGGTCCCTTTGTTCGGAAGGGTCGGTCTTAAGGAAGGATACGGATACGGTCTGGGACAGGGACAACCCATCGTCCTCCAAGGACAACAGGGTTACCTCACCCCCGGCATCCAGCAAGTCGTCTATTAATTCCGATCGTCCGCGATGATTCTACCTTTTAATTCATACGAAACGCGCTTTTTGTCTTTCCATGTAATTTGCAGTTAAATAAAGAAAAATCACTAAAAATACGACTCTTTTATTCATGTTTATTTATACGAAAAAAGTACAAACGGTTTTCCCAGAGACGGAATCAAACTTATAATAATACCTTGATGGTGAAAGGAGTGTTATGTAGCACTCGCGAGATCAGGCATTCTATATAGATTGACGTCGTCTATTATATTGGAAGATTTTCGGCATGTTTTCGCCAAATATGGCGAATTTTAATGTTCTAAAATAATTAATGAACAAATATTTTCACTGATAAGACGAACAGGCACCACGCCGATAATTTATAAACCAGTAGCGGTGAACAATGCGTGATGATGACTATAAAAGTGAGGCGCCACAGTCCGACGACGTGTCCAAATAAATTCGAAACCCTTGTGACATTTCTCCACCTCGATCAGTCCGCAAATTGTTGAAATCCTTTCGAAAATAAATAAATCCGATAATTATCCGTGATGACTTTTAATGACCGCAGTAATGATATTATTATTAAATAATGGATGAATGCACAGTATTGTTATGTTATTTAGCTTAGCGGTGATTATGTAATAATCGAAGTTTTCTCAATTCTCGGAAACACAAGAACCTTCATTTCACGTATTGATTTAGAAGGGGGTGACGCATCCTCCCGTGTGGTCCATCTCCTGTCCTCGAGGGCATTTTTCCGGAACATCCACTGCATGCTTAGTTTCGAGTACGACCGTGCCATTGGTTGTAGTACCATTAGTAGTTTTCGACAATTCCGTTTTCGGCTTCCACATTGGTTTATTTTCGTCGTGCCCCTTGTTCCCATCAGCGGGGAACATGATTTTATCTTCGTGTTGATGGCCGTATTTACCTTCTTTCGGTAGAATTTCTCCTTGAACCGGATGTGGTGGTTCCTCGACTGTCTCCTCGGATTTCCGTTTGTTGGAGAGAATCTGTTGGGCGATTTCCTCTTTGGGCAGTTCCTGTTCTCCGTTGGTCGTTTTATCGAAAAACACGCAACAGGTTCCGGTCAGGCCGTCTTTGGTCTCGAACGGTACCATTTTGCATTTTCGCTTATCCGCGGAGATGGCACTCGGCAAATAGACGAAACAAAGAACGAAAACTAGCACCGACGACTGCATTATTATTTTTGTGTGATTTCGACTTGAAGATATTCGACGGTAAACTGGTTTCGTACATCCGAGCACCAGGTATTTAAGCACTTTCGTGTTTGATTTACAAATAATGACCAACGCTAATTTCCGTCTCTATGGGTGGATGAGTGTAAAGTGGGAATTCTCGACGTGATCACGTACAATCGTAGAAATTACCATCCCGTTCTTATTTGTGCAATCGCATTATTAAATTATGTGAATTAGTAAGCGTTTGCATCCTCTTTCGGAAGAAAAACTATTTATTTTGCGGTAAATCCGCAAAATTTATTTATTATTAGGTAATACGATAAGACCTTGAGCGATTTGTACACTATGAGCGAGATAGGAAATGGCAATCACGGCTGATTATTTGCATAAAACTGTACAATTCGTCACAGATCCACTAGGAAGAAATGGGTTTTTCAAAAAAAAATCAAAACTCGCTCTTATTCTCATGAGTATTTCTGGAAGAACGGTTGCGGTTTTGCTTTTGGAAATTTTATTGCTCAGAAAATATAAATAAATTAGCGGAACGTTTATAGCCAATTGTGTGTTTATAAATAATTCACACGCGGTAAATTATTTTGTTTGATGGGAAATTGAAAATCCACAAACTAAAACAGTCTTTGAATAATAATAAGTTCCTACCACCGACAAAATACTCTTTTTATTCTCATGAAAACCGCCGTCATGTATAGGTGCGTAGATTTCTTGAAAGTTAACAAGAATCAGACACTAGACTTAAATCTAATTAAATAACTCTTATCAGTTGGATGCAAAACCCTATCAAAAGGAACCTGTACGAGTACAAGTGAGAGCAAATAAGTCGGGTCTTTGCGGTCCTCTTTTCCTCGAGATATCGAGTAACCTATCGCCAGTAGAAATGATAAAACTGTCGCAAGGTTTCTGTATCATTATCACACTGGTGCTTGAACCATCGACGATGTTCTGTCGTAAACACATGTACAAATATCCGTACTGAATTAGTCAAAATGTAATAAAATTTGTGATTGTGGATGCATTTTAAATATTAGGTGTGTATCGGTGAATTTTCTAAGGTTTCTCAACCCATATACACGACCTCTACAACACCGGCCTCAAGATAAGCGCAGTTTCCCAATATCCTTTTGAAATTCTGAAATATAAACAAAACTAGGAAAAATGGACCCAACTATACAAACTTTCTGTTGCCATCGGTCAAATGGCACCGATATGGCCGTAACGATTATCGAGGAATTCAATACGGATGCCTATAACGGCGTCTGCATGTTTTCATCGGCTTTGGGAATATTAGGAGCCATTTACCAGGTATAAGACTTTCTAGCTGATTATTCGGGATAATAATTAGGAATATTTCAGATTTTACCAAGGCACGAATTCTGCATCGAGCACCATTTGCTCTCATTTTCGGCAATAAGAGGTCGAAAAATCATCGTCTGGCTAGCAGTGGCCGACCTTTTAGCATCGTTAGGTAATAATTTTCATATAAAATCCGGCGCAACAAATGAGTGAAATATTTCAGGAGTTTTCACGAGATCCGCACTTTGGATCAATTACAAAAACATCATGCCTTCAGCAGAAGACCATTCCAGCGTCCTCTTCTGCAGCATATCCTCAGTAATGTTGATAGCCATGAATTATTTCCATAAAATTCTAATTTTAGATCAATTCCAGGCTTTCATACAATATTTCTATACTTCTACTTGGATTTGGACGCTGTGTTACGCCATCGATATGCGTCTGGTCCTGAGCGAGAAAGAATCCAAAACCAGGTACTATCACCTGGCTGCGTGGATAATTCCTGCGATTTTAACGACGATAGGACTCTTATTATTATATTTCCCGGATGCCAAGTAATAATAAATTTACGCAAATTTGATGCATTGATTCGATTATCGATCTTTTTCAGCTGCCACTCTCAGTCATTATCTCAAGCAGCTGTAAGAACTTTGCCGAATTATTTGGCCACCTATATTCCTATAATTGTGGTAATGGTCGCAAATCCTTGCCTCTATCACAGTTCAACTAAAGATATGGAGAATATCATAACCAGTGCCTCTGGTCAGTTCACTAGCAGAGAGCGCAGAATTTTGGATACGATTAAGGTGAAATTCTCTGTGATCAATTTCGTCTTTTACGTTTGCTGGATACCGAATTTGATCAACGGAATTTTGTTGTGGACTCTGTGGTTCCATTTGCCGGCGAATTGGATCATAGCCATTTGGTATATCATGGTGAGGAGTTTGAATAATTTTGAGAGGATTTTTGATTCTACGAAATCTTATTATTTTAGGGGTTGATGAATCCTCTGCAAGCCCTTTTTAATTGTTTGGTGTACCGAAGGTGGAGCAGAGGGTCTGAAAAAATTATTTTGCCTTGGAGAAAAGTGGAGGTACCTTACAATCAAACTAGTCGCAGCACATCACACGGCACTCGACCTAGTGTTCCCAGCTCTTTGCAGAGCAGCGTCCGCGAAGAGATTTTACCTCTTTTGAAGAATTCGCAGAGCATCAACGGTTATAAAAGATATTCACAGTAGCTTTTTGCTACCTTTTTTTATCACTTTTATATGAACATTTTAAATTCGGTCCAATACGATTTATTTGGGACAATAAATAAAAATCATGTTTATAATGTAACAACTCAATAATTTTTATTCGGATTAAGTTAGTAATTGTCAATAAACGTTTTCAATTAATAATACTGCTCCGTACTATAGTTAATTAAGCGTTTTAATTGTGATATATTATGAACTCTCTTGTAATATAAGCGAATCCATTTAATAATTTCTTGATAGGTAACTGTTATTGTTCGAATATATGCAATTATTTATTTATTGCCAGATTAAATCTTTTAAATAAAACAGTAATAAAAAGACTAAAGGTAACACTATAAACTTTGGATATAAAATAATAAATAAAAATTAGATCTACTTAATTATTTACAAAAACAGAAATAAGATCTAAATTTATTTGGTCTCTTTTTGTGAAGCGTACTTGGCCTGCATTTTTCTAATTTTGGATTTTAAACCGTTCTCGCGAGTATTTATCTTTACCACTTCCGACAATCTTTCGGCCTCTTTCTTTTTGAGCTCCTGAATCCTGCAAAACGATATTGTTAAAAACAGAATCGGGACCATGGAAAAACTCACTTTTCCGTTTCCAATCTGATGAGTTCCTTTTTGAAAATGTCTTTGGTGTCTGTGCAGAAAGGCAGCCACATTTCGAAAAACGAGTTGGGGGGATACGCCTCCAACCCGCCGGATTTGGGCTTGAAAAGGTAAAATTTCATAGCTCCGATGAAAATCACTTTGCATTCCTCCAGACTCTCGAATTCTGTCGCCAACTGCTTCTTGGAGTTTTCCAAGAAGCACGACATTTTATCCTTGAACGGTTGCAAATTTTCAGGACTAGACGCCTCGATCACTTTCTCGACCCGTTTCTCGCATTCTAGAAATTGATGAAAATGAAATTGAAATGATAATTTTGCTGGAATTTACCGAGCAGTTGCTTTTCGAGTTTCTGGAGGTCGATTTTGAGGTCGTCGAAATTGACCGAGGCGGCCCTTCGGACGTCCCCCGGTTCAGGTACGGGCAGTGCGAGGTTCGGTTCGAACGGATTTTCGATTTTGCGCATATAGAGCCGCACTATGTAGTGCAGCAGGGTGGTTTTGTTGTCCTTGGACTTGACGTCCCTGAGTTTCGGCAGGATTTCCAAGCCGAAGCCGTCCGCCTGACCCCTGGACATGTTGCCGCCGTTCATGTAATTGCCCAGCGTTAAAATTATCGCGAAAAGCTCCTTCAACTCTGGACTTTCCGTCAGGTACTAAAAACGAACTTAATGAGTCACGCAATCAACGGCAATTAGAAATTACCCACCTGGCAGATGGTTTTTATGTTCGTCAGCGTGTGATCGATCGTGTTGATTGAATCGTCGAACTCCACTTGGAACATTAGGCAGGATATTCGCTCGGCAAAATTGGATATGTTCGAAAGCTCGTGCAGGAATTGCTCGGGCTTATCCAGGGGCACTTCGGGTTTCGTCGCTAGATGGTTCTTGATTAGCTCCAATTCATCTTTGTTGGCTCTCTGGAAATTCGGCACATGAAATCGAATGTCTCATAAGTGATTAAATGTGACTCACACTTTCGTAAATTTGCTGCAGAGCCTCTAAGCTCACAATGGAAGTATCGAAATTGTAAATAGCGTTTTCGATTTCTTGAAAATCTATGTGCAAACTTTGAGCAAGTATTCCTACGTTTTGTGATCGCTTGCTGTCCAGTAATTTCACCACCTCGAGTTTCGCCTTCTCTTCCGATTTTTTAATGGTGGGTTTTCTCGCTACGATTTGTCTCGAAAACATATCGGAAAACTCGTTCAAATCTTCCAAGGGCAATTCATCAATTTGGCTCCATAGAGGTGCGTTAGATGACGTCGGAGAAGAATCGGTAGTATCTACAGTTTCCGTAACCGGTGCTATAATCCTAGTCCAATACAAAGGCTTCATCGGAACGTTGGGCGTAACCGTAGACTTTCGCAACCCTATAAATTACAATAATTCGTGAAAAAATTATTACATTTTCATTATAGAAATTAGATAGAATATATTAGAAAGCGTTACACTGCGTAAAAAGATAGACTCGAAGCTCATTGAAACCTGCAAATTGTAAAGTTAAAGTGATATCGATTTTTTTTTCACGTGCATAATAGTGGCGTGCAATGGTGGAGAGATCACAAAATCAAAAGCGAAAACAGTTTTCATATTTTGTATGATAAAGCCGATTTTATAACCCAATGCCAAAGCGTTGTCGTTCGTAAAACTCCTTACCTAAAGAGGCTGGAACGGGTGGACTCACTACACAAACAAAAAAGTGCCTCTGAGTAACAATAAATAAAAAAATGATGGATCATGAAAACCGTGTTTTTGTGGCGATCATAATAATAATAGCATCACAAACTCATCAATCAGCCTCTCTACATAATTTCACTTTTATGCTAATAAGATGTTGTTTATTCAACTAGGTACAGAGCGATAAATGCATAAATATTCCACCAGTTGAACACAAAATTTAATCTTTAAGATCGGTAATATTTAATTAGTTTTATAACACAACCAGTGTGCGGCTATTATATGAATATTACAGCATTAATTTCCGCACGTAAATCGGTGGCATAAAACAGAGCGTTAAATAAATTACTGCATACCTTGTTTTTGAGAGCTCCAACCCCCGATAGGGGGCGCCGGCAAAGGAACGGGTCCTCCAGCGGGAGGCGGCGGAGGCGGAGGACCACAACCCGGAGGCGGCGGAATTCCCCCCGGTAAAGGAGGCGGTGGGGGACCCCCAACCCCAGGCATGGGAGGCGGAGGAGGCCCCCCCATTCCAGGCATAGGCGGCGGAGGTGGTCCCCCCATTCCAGGCATAGGGGGTGGAGGCGGCGCCGGCGGTCCACAAATTTGTGGCGGCGGAGGCGGAGGTGGCGGTGGAGGTGGAGGGCCTCCCCCTGATTGGGAATCTGGGGGAGGAAGAGGAGGTGGAGGTGGAGGAGGCGGGGGCGGCTCGGATTTCCCCGATCCGTCGATTCCCGATCGATTGTCGATTTCGCAGGATAATCGCAAATTTGTGCCATCGATTTCTTCCTTCCGGATTTCTCGGTTCATCGATTGTGCCGATAAATGCTCCTCGTCGCAAGTTTGCGTCGAAATCGTGCGACTTTCACTAGCATCACTTATCGTCTCTAGATTAAATAATAACGTATCGTCAGTCTGTACGGTTTCGTCTACTGTACTTATCGAACGGCTACTATCGATATTGCTATTATCACAGATTTTATCGAACGACGTCTTGGATTCCTCTTGTATGGGCGAACCGAAGTCCAGTTCGGCTTTGGCGGTAAGGTTCTGGATTTCGATCAGCGTTTTGTACTTGTCCACTTCCTGCTTCAGCCGGCACACTTCCTCTTCCAGCGACAGGATTTCCACGTCCCTGGCCGAGTTTTTGAATTCCTGGTTCCGGTTAATCGACGAATTCTCGTCATCGGGACTTCTCGGGGTGGTAAAGCCGAGTTCGTTGGTTCCGGTGGATAAAAATGCTTCTGAGGGTGACATGGGGGGCCAGGAGACCATGCTGAGTCGGCCCGGCGTCTGAGGCACCGAGCAGGGCGCCTCCGCATGGGTCCAGTAATACATGCAGTCGGGCTGAAAAGGCGCAAAACTGTCATTCCACCTGATGGAGGTCGCGAAAGGAAATTCGCGCTGAAAAAATCGCAGAGGAGGATGATAAGCGAGAGGCTCACCTTGAATATGTTGTACATCGGCACGTCCTTGTCGGGGATTTGCCGCAAAACCCCGGCCGCCAGTAGGTGCGTGCAGAACTGCACCGCCAGCAGCTTCAGGTCCTGCCCGTTCAGCAGTTGGTGCAGGTGGTGCTCTTCGCCGAACTCCGACAAGTACCAGTTCACCAGCATGTGACCTTTAACGTGTAAAATGACGTTGGTAACCGAATCCGGCGGTGGGTGGGTCGATCGGCGATATGGAGAGCAAACAGCCATAAACCACTTTAAGGATGTATGGCCCGGTGATCACGTCATTTACCGGAGCCGAAGAGCATGTCCGGACGAGCTCGCTCAATCGAAATCGCCACCGAAAAGACCATGAATAAACAGCGGGGAAAAAGGAACTCATTTTCGGGAGAATAGAAGGGGCGACTTTCGATGAGTCCGCGCCGGTTTACTTAACGCCCTAATTGGCGTCCGTACGGATTAATTAAGTAAGTGGATTGGCGTAATAATGCCTATGTGTGTTTTATGGTGAAATGGCAATTACCTGTGGTATTACGGAAGGAACATCAAATAGAGCACCTGCGTGCCTGAACTCCACCAGCTCACTTAATCAAGTCGAATCTGCATGCGGTTTTTGATAACGTAAACGTACTATCTCGACCGATAAAGGAGAGAATAGTCCTCTTATCGACGCGATTCACTGATACGGACCACATGTACTCATGTGTCTGTCTATTCAAGAACTGGATGCAGTTTTATTCGAAATTACAATTAATTTGCAAACCTAATTTACGCGAGTACCTAAATCGGGTGACGTCAATCGCACTGTTTTTCCGTCTCACCTTCGAACTTTTCGTACAGCTGGAAATCCAATTTCTCCGGTACGAATTTCGGTTTCGTTATTTTCGCCTCCAAGTCCGCCTTGCTCAGCGTCAGCGAGGCGACCTTTTTCAGGATTTCCGTGTTGCTGATTATCGCCGGTTCGGCCGGAGCCGACAGGTGCCTTTTGTATTCTCGGTGACCTTAAAACGAAACAATCAGTCAAATCCCTGGGTGTAAGGTCGAAATTTCGGCTCTTTCGACACATCAAACGCGCGTAACCCTCGAGTGCTGATTTCAACGGATTGTTTACGATGAACCGCGAACTGATTATTGTTAAACATATTGTAAATTTCCCTATCTCCCTGCCAGTGATAAATCGGAGCGGTGACGAAGGCCCATCTAAATTTACATCCTTATCGTTTCATTCAATATTTACCACCCAGACCGATTTAAACGGGAGGAAAAGTAGGTATACGCACGATTACGAGTCATTATTACATGTGGTTTCCTCCGATTAACCAAAACGGATGTAAGTACTTAATTAGTTAGAAAGTGGTGAATTCGGACGTACCGTTGGTGATTCCGGCATCCGACATTCGCTTGACCAGATTGGCGACTTTAGGGCCGTCCAGGTCCGGCTCCTGCGGTCTCCTCTTGAGGGTGCCCTCGTCCCTTTCCTCTTCTTCGTCCGTCTCGGGGTAGGGGCGCCCTTCTCGGTCGCTGACGACCTCCTCGACATTGTCCGAGGCGAAGCACTCGCTCGGGTCGTCGTCGAGACTGATGCGGCTCGTCTTGGACACGCCGAGCTTGCTCAACTTCCTGGTGCGCTCCTCTTCATGCCTGGCCCGGTACTCGTTCAGCTTGAAACTGTTCAGGGGCAGGTTGAGCAGGAAGTTCTCGTGGTTGCCGACGCCGCTGGGCACCTCGACGTCCAGCAGGACGTTTTGCTCGTCATTTTCGACGTCGAGCGTCGTCAGGGGGTCGGTGAAGTTCGAGTCGGAGCTGGAGGAGACGGCGCTTGGAGGCGTCGGCGCTTGCATCTTCTTCCGGCCTTCATTTTTCGGCCGGTTTATTTCGCACCACGAGTCCGTCACTATCACGTCGTCGGGTTTTTCGGCCGTTTTTGCCGGACTTTTTACCAGTTCTTCGGGCGCAGGCGCCTCGCTCTCCTCCGGTACGACGCCCGTGAACTGGTTCGAGTCGATCTTGCCCTTTTTCCCTCGGATTTTCATCAGATTCTTCACCTTTCCCTGCGTTTTGCCGGTTTTACCGGACGGTTTCGCCTCGTTCGTTTGCGAGTTACCCATTTTCGTTACGTTTTCACCACAATACCGTTCTTAAAAGAAGAAAAAACGACGGATTACTTAATAGTAATAAAGTGGAGCTCAACCAGCGGGGAATTAGAAGAAAGCGCAGTCACAGTGCTGGAACACAAAGTAGTCTTCATGTTATCACGATCGCTTATTAAGTAGTGATTGGGATTGCGAATAAATCATCGGCGAAAATAAATCGGCGACCTATTTAGAGCGATTGCATGAACCTTATCATGCGGCGGCTTCACCAAGCGTCGCAGTCACTATCGCCGATCGAAATTGTCGAATTGTTGCAGGTGAAATCACCGTAAATATCACATTTTTGTACATAAATATCTGAGCGAAACGTCTCTTGTGTCAAGGGAAAGCGCGACTGCGCTTTGGGCTTTTCCACGGATCGATTTTCCGGCGCAAATGTGAAAACCACCAGTTTTGCACCCTATAAGTCCGCCTCCGTCACCGATAATAACAATTCAAAATTAAAGACGAAATTACAACCGCAAATTAAAATCGGGTAGGTGATGGTTCATATTATATTAACTCGTCTATTTTTAGGGTCGAAACTATCCAGATTCTTGGTTCTCTCTATCGAATTGCGCCAGATTATATGTGTCACTGACTGGAAGATGAGCGTTATTTATTATTATTATTGAGTTCAGGTCAACGCGGGTTAGCTTTTATGTTTATCTGTTGACGTATAGAGTGAAATGCTGTACATGGGGCACATTTGCAATTCTAATCAAGCAACAATATTTGCAACCTATAATAATAGCGCGAAATTATCTGGAGGCAGCTAAATAATACGTGGCTTAAATGCGCTACATAATTCATCATCCTCATCGATATCCCGATAATATTAGTGTTTCGGGAAATGAGAATAGATCAGATCATACACTATGTTGTACTGTTTTCACAACATCATTAAGTATACCGGTCTTGAATAACGCAATCATGTGCTCCTGAGTCAACAATGTAATAATGTCTTCGAAATACTAAACTTTTCTTGAGTTTATTAAGAATTAGACTGATGGAAATGCGCAGTTCTAACAAAATCCGTGTGAAAATTTTCATAATTTTTGAAGTCGGCTATTGTTCGATTCTGTGGCGGTTTTGGTAGAAATCTGTACTCACTTTGGATTCGTCACTATCCGGCAAACTACCGGAACATTTTTATGGCGGAAAAGTACCGTTCTTGTCGAAATCACTCTCGATTTTACACTGCAACTTCCACTTCCCGTTTTATCAGAGCAATTCGGCGCTCATAATCGGATCGAATAAGGCGAACGAGTCTCGCCGCGAGTGTGGGTCTGGTCCATATCATAATAAACCGGCGTTTTCCCGCAGCGGAAACTATCGAAGTTCGCACATATCACTTTGACGAGGAAATGAAAATAAACTCGTAAAATCGAGTACGTGCGCCGCCCCCGTAATTCGGAATTCACCTCTCCCCGAACCGACTGATCTCGGTGACCGAATGTTATTGCAATAAGTCAACCCGCGTACAATTTAATTTAATGACACAGAGAGAGCTACCTGTGTCTACAGCGTGCGGCGAATCATTCGCCTCACCGGAGCACACGGCTCGAGAGCACCTACCTAGTCGATTATTGCCAAATCGGGCGTAAAATTGAATGCGCTTGGACTTTATTCCGAATTAACCGTACCGGCAATACGGCAGCGCAAACAGTCAACAGCCCATAACTCGATAGTAAATACAGACCGGGCCCTTAAAACACGTCCAGCGGGGCAGGCCCTAATTAGTGCCACCGGATACGGTGACTCGATTCGAAATGCAAATTCCGCCGGGCCAATTATCGTCCGAATAAGGGAAGTGTTAAAACGGCCTTAACGAAATTTTGGTTTCCAACGCGACCGCTATGGTAACGATGATGGAATCAATTCCGCGGACGATTCGTTATCGGGTTCATCGGAATCCGGGGATCCGGGGATGTGTCGCGTTTTCTATTTGGCGTTGTTGTTGTTGTTCGAATCCGGGGGCGCTTTAATTTGAAGTGATTACTTGATCGGACGAATGTCACGGACGCCTATATCGAATTAATGCCATCAGAAACGTAATCATTCGGTCGGTCAACTCAAATCCGACTTATTAGCTGACCCGTGTAATCGCGTTACTGGAGTAATTGCCATTTGCGGCGGTTTTATTGCGTGCGACACACGAATAGGCGAGACGCGACGACGGCCGGATTATTTTCGGTAAAAAATGGTTCGGGTAGGAGCGAAAACCGATGATGATGTATTTATTTGACGTGGCGGTCGATACGGGGCGATGTGCGAAGAAGACGTGTAGGCGATCGCTCACTTCTCGTTTTCATCTCCGAAATGACAGTGCCAATCATTTCGCACGGATGGCTCTCACATATTCTTTTACTTCAGACTTTATTGTAGCCGGTAGCGACGTTCCCATCGTTTATTCATTCGGAACGTAATTTTATTTCGTCTTTCAATCTTGTCCCATCACCTACCATAAACGCGCGGAAATTTCGCAAAACGAAAAATGAAACGTGCAGGGTGATACTTAAATACACATTTATTTACAAAAAATAATCGTACAAATAAGAGTCGCCGTAATAATATTTATTTACAACATTAAAATTCAATAGTAATTTATTTTAATTGTATAGTCTTAAGTTTAAAAACGCTTACATTTACAAAATAAAAGTCTTATTTAGCGTTGTATTTACAAAAACAATATCATACAAAAATTATAAAAACCCTCTTCTTGTTTCTTCAAGTATATAAAATAAATTCAAGATACATAATCAATAACTGTCAATAATTTATTTCTTGTGAGATCAATCGAGAAAAGTTGATAAACCTTTAGAGATTTGAGCTCCTGCGACATAAAATTTCAACTCATTTCATAAAAATAAATAATCGCTTCGAAATATAATCAAATTAATTAAGTAACGACAATTAGAGATGTTAATATAAGTACAAATTGTTTCGAGATTGTGTCGCTCTCCTATAATATTGGCACATTTCTTTTCGCATTTCGTCACCCATTTACTCAAATTGAAATAATTTTGTCGTGGATGTTAAACAATTCATTCACTTATCAATATAATTAAAATTACGTAATGTACTTTAAAAAGTGGCAAAACTGATTATTGGCCAGTCTTCAAGGTACATCAGTGGATAAAATCATTGAGGGTAGAAAAACGACACAATCGCACACACCAACAGAAAGTTTCCTTTTCAGTTCCTTAAAAAAATAAAATAAACAAATACAACAACATCAGTAGTTATACTGTTATACACAACAATACTTATTGCAATCTCGTAATCACATTTCATTATAAAATTGTTCGTTTCCTCTTCGAAATTCTCGTCCATTTATCGATTCGATAAGAACTTATATAAAAAGGCAATGGCAAAATTCGTAACACACAAATGGCAGTTCACAAACACACACTTATATTATAAGTAATCAATATCATTTAATCGTATTAAAATCGGCGTTCATGTTGATGTGATGGGTAGAAAATGCGCCGCGAATTGTGTAATCAAAAAACGTGATTTGATCAGGTACTCAAGAAGATTATCTCTCAAATGAAAAAAATTTGTCATCAATTCAGGGGGATCATAATTTCGGGTGTCGACACGGAACGGATTGTGGTTTTGTGAAACGTGGTGGATTTCAAAAGCACGACGAAATTGTTTATTCTAGAGGCGAGTGTAGTTTGCTTCGTTCGCGCACGATTAAACGATTATCTCGCGGATCACACGTCGGGTCCGCGAGTTCGGCGTGGAGTAGCCGCTCTCCAAGCTCTCCTCGTAGCTGAGCGACATGTGCTGCGGCGGCTTCTCGGCCTCCATGTGCTCCAAGTACGGGTCCGGGAGCCCGCTCACGTCGTGATACGGAGAATCTGCAAAAAAACCGGCATATAACGGACCGCTTTTCATCCTAGTGCGGTGAAAACTCACCGATGTGCTGTTCTATGCGCTTCTTCGGCTTGTGCACCGCGGCGTACGGGTCGCTGCAGTAGTCTTGTCTGGACGGATTGTTGCTGTTCCTCATGTAGTCGTCGCCGTGGTTACTCTGCGTGGTTATGTGCGGGTAGGGGGCGTAATCGTCGACCGCACCGTAACCGCCGTGCGTCAGAGGATCGTAGCCGTACGAATTTTGCCGGTCGACGTTCATGTGGTGCGGCTGCAGTTGGTTCGTCGAATTCGTGGAGGCGGCCGCCATTTTCATCTGCCACAACGAGTCCTGGGAGTTGACGCTTCCCCCGTTGTTGGAGTTCGAGTAACTGTTCTCCAGGTAGCCCATGTTGGCCCCTGCGAGAAATATTCCATATCAAATCCGCAATATTCTTGCAAAGAAGCAATTAGAGTGGCTGATAGTGTGGGCATTTCATTATTGACTGAATTTTTGGAAAATATTCCTTCTATCAAAATATTCCTTCTATCAAAATATTCTTCTATCAAAATATTCCTCATATCAAGATATTCTCTCATCAAAATTTCTATCCCTCACAAAATATTCTTCTATCAAAATATTCCTTGTATCAAAATATTCTTATATCAAAATATTCCTCATATCAAGATATTCTCTCATCAAAATTTCTATTCCTCACAAAATATGCTCCTATCAAAATATTCTCTTATCAAAATATTCCTGGTATCAAAATATTCTTTTATCAAAATATTCTTTGTATCAAAATATTCTTCTATCAAAATATTCCTTGTATCAGAATATGCTCATATCAAAATATTTCTTGTGCAAAAATATTCCTCATATCAAGATATTCTTCCATCAAAATACCTATCCCTCACAAAATATTCTTCTAACAAATTATCTATGCATGCCTTACAAAATATTCTTTTATCAAAATATTAACGAGTTCGGTATTTTAGCTGGATTTGGTGAGTACTTACAGTCTCCGTTCGTGATGTTTGGTCGGCCCTGGATGTCGGGCGCCACGTGGTATCCGTAGCCGTTTTGCGTCGCGTAAACGTTCTTTTCCTCCTCCATGGAGAGGGCCAAATCTAGAGAATGCTCGAGCGCTTTATTCTCCATTCCGGTCGAGGGGTAGTAAGGCGGCGGCGCCTGGTTCTGTTGCGGCACAATGGTCGGCCGGACCGATTCCATTTCGTAATCTTTCCCTTGCGACTTTTTCGATTGGTTTCTTTTGCAGCGACAGAAAATCAAAAGTAAACCGACAAAGAGCACGAAGACGATGCACGAGACCACAATGGCAATGAGGGTGGGGGTGGCGAGCGCGGACGCCTCCCGTATGTAAGCGGAACCCACTGAAAAGACGAGACGCCTCGAATTTAGAACAATTCACGGCCAGCATCCTGCCGGCGTACAGGGCGGCCCGGGAAAACTTTTACCTCGATCGCAACAAGAAACTTTTTGAAAAGTGAGAAAATTGAGAAAATTCGTACATTCGTTTTTCGTTCAATGAGTTTTTCTATAAGTGCTTCAGTTCAGGAGATATCACAAATCATCTCTTCGGGAATATTCAACGGTTTTTTATTTGATATGGAATATCTCGGAAATTAGAGCACTTATGAAAAATTGTTATTCTGTGAAAAATGTTTGATTATCGTTGAAAAATAATTTTCGATGGGAAAGTTGAAAAAGTTCAAATCAATCAAAAAATCAAGCACTCACAAAAATTTTCTCTCTTTTCGAAATTGCTTCTCAAGGACGGATCTTTCTATTCATGCGATATTTCCTGGGGGTCGTTTTCCCGTGTCGCCCTGTACATATTCGGCTGAAACTGGTGATGAAACTCACGTTCGGCTTCTATGAAGTCTCCACAGTGGTCGTGTCTTGTTCTCAGGCACAGTTTGACCCTAACTCTCGGCGTGTAGTTGTCGTCCACTCCGATCGGCTCGTCGACCAAAGACCGGCCGGCTCCTTTGTAGTTTCGGCTCCCCATCTGGTCCAAGTTGGCCTCTTTGTAGGTGGGCGTCATTCCGGACACTTGCAGGGGGAGGGTGTCCACCACCTGCCAGATGGGGATGGGGTGGTTCTCGCTGCTGATCGTCTCGACGACGGCGACCAGCGGCAGGCACGTCGCCGGCACGTTGATCGACAGAGAGTGCGACGAGGGGTCGTACACCACCCTCTGGGGGATCGGGATGCGGTCGACGCGCGTCGAGACGCGCACCTCCTGCGACTGCTCGCTGGTGCCCTTGGTGTTCAGCGCCTTCACCTGCAGAAAAACGGATCGGACCTTAATGATGACGCTTTTCCGGTTCAGACAAAGATTCGTTATTTTGTGATGTTTTTCCTTACAGTTATTATGACTTCATTGGAAATGAGCAAACAGTAAACAAAGAGAAAACGCGAGGGGGTTGGAACAATTATCCTTATTGTATTTTGTGTAATTAAGAAAATTCATATCTAATTTGATGACTCGGAAAGCAATATGTATCTGTCAAAATTTAGGAATCTTCCGGATATTTCTCGGTGTTGCAAACTTGACATACCTACGTGAGAAACGGTGTTCGACATATTCAATACGTAATTAAATTCTTTTTTCGATTTTTTACTCCAAAAATTGCTTACCTTATTGTTTTTCCAAAAAAGATTGCAGATTTACAAAAATTATCCTTGTAAATAATTACTCGATTTCGTTTGCATCATTATTACCTTCGTTATCCAAAGTTATTCATTATTACAGCATTTTTACTAAAAAAAAATTAAGAAGAATCGGGTATGAACATACTTTTTTGATCCACCAAGGGCGGAAAATGTTCTATCAAATTAAGTTTTCATTTACAAATAGCAGTTTTCCTCGCTGTTTCGAGAGCAATATTAAAATGAGGTGTGCAAATACTTTTTTGATATACTGTATGTTGTTCCGGGCTGTCAAATTGGCTGCAAATGTGCTCAACTATGAAAAACACAATAACGCTAATTGTTCCAAGTTTACTTTCGGAATTTTTCAACAGACTTATGGAGATAAACATGTGTCTGGGAATTTTTAATATCTTCCGACCGGAGAAAGTCGCGAATTAGAAAATAACCATGATTCAGTCCGTTTAACCGATAATTCAATTTTCAAGTTGTTCTTGCAATTGCTGTGAATTGATTGTCTTTAATGACCCTATTATCGAGCTGCGTAATCACATGGGAATTTCTCGACTCTCACCTTGAACAAATAGTGCTGGTGTTGGTCCAAATGCGAGACGTTGCAGGGGACGTTCTGCTGGCAATCGACCTCGGCCCAATCTGCCGATTTGGTAACTGCGCCGCAACCCTCGATCAAAATATCGTCGTCGCTCGGCACTTTCTTGTACGAGACGAAGTATTTCGTGTTGGCGATGCCCCCGTTAAAACCGGCGTCCCACCCTAGCGTCACATAATTAGGGCCCGTGTGCAGGGCTGCCAGCTTGGTCGGCTTCTCGGGCGGCCCTTTCGGCTGCAGCCGGATTTTCGCCTCGATCTTCCCCAAATTGTTGACGATCTGGCAATTGTACTCGCCGTAATCCTGCTTCTTGATGTTGGCGATCTTCAGGACGCTGGTGAAGGTGTCGTCCTCGACGTTGGTGTGGATGACGTAGTGGCCCTCCGAAGACGCTTGGAGTGGCGACAGATTCGAGCCGTAGAACCATTTGAATTCCGGTTTCGGGTAGGCGAGCACTTTGCACACGACTTCGGCCGTTTCGGAA
The DNA here is from genome assembly GCA_949788335.1 of Salpingus planirostris. Lineage (NCBI taxonomy): Eukaryota > Metazoa > Arthropoda > Insecta > Coleoptera > Salpingidae > Salpingus > Salpingus planirostris. The sequence goes on from OX460922.1 coordinate 5,340,134, forward strand.
ATGTCGTAAGCGACCTTGTTGTACTGGTGCAGGACGATGGGCTCGTCTGCAAGAGGAAAAAGTCGGCATCAGCCAAGTTTTTTCTTAATCATCAGTAATAAGTTCCAGAGAGCGAGCGCCTTTTTTAAAACTCGCCGCTGCACGCTGCTAATTGGACGAACTTTTCTGAATTTGGTCTGGGAGGCCACTTTGAGGAGAAGCTCTTGGGAAAACATAAAGGCGCGCAAGACCGATAATTGTAGCAGGTACCTTAATAAGGCTTCTTGTGGAAATCAACACCCACCGACTAGATTATCATTATTATTCCCACAGAATTTATTTTCACAAAGGTATTTCGTCCTCACCATTAGTATTACGACTCCTAAGATAATTATAGCTTCAGGTAGGGCGAAATATCTATTATCGCGAGAGATACGCGACATTTGATTCTCGATTTGAAACGGAATACGTAAATACAATAATCCGGCTGAAGCTCTATAAATATTAACGTGAATAAATAAAGATGGAAACTGATGGTCGAGTTCTTTCCGGACTTGACCCAGTTGACTGGAAAGATCGTGCAGGGGCCGATAAACCGCACCCGGTCTCCGGAGAGAACGGAGTCAAAGTCGGCTGCAAATTTATCCACACTGGCTGGCAAAAATTACGTACTGACCCGACTGAAATGCGAACGAATGCGCACTCTTTCAAAACTTTAACAAGAGTCAGTAATGAAAATGTCAAAATCATGTGAAATTTGTTCACTGTTCCATTTGGTTTGTTCAAAAGTAGGTGTTATGGTAGTTTACAACTTTTAATAAAGATTTCTCGGCTTTGGCACAAAATATCAAAAAATGTACTTTTCAGAATTTTTCAAAATCACGATAGCCAATCTAGAAATATTTATCAATTTTGGGAATTATCCTTGCAATCCGCCCAACCCGTTATAAATATTTCGTTTATACCTGATCTCTTCCAGTATTAATTTCAAAACTAGGAATATTTGCCAATTCATTTTGAATAATGAAATCATTGTTCATTAAGTGCAATCACTAAGTAATTCTCATGATTACATTAGATGAATTGGCCCTTTCATACAATTATGATAAACATCACGAATTCGGTCGAAAACTAAATCAGGGACCCTTAATAATCGAACATCCCCTCAACTACGTTTATTAACCGGTCAACTCACCCCATAAATAAAGCGAGATGCGCTTTTTATCCACAGACGTTCGCCGCTGAATAATTCAGCCCGAACTTCAAATCGACCCGTTTAATTATGAGCTTTACTGGTATAGTTTCGCGCAAATAAATCGCAACTGATTGAACAAAGTTGCACAAAACAGCGGCGCCCGCGCTTTCGCAGATTACTCCACAAATTTGTGTACACCCCCCTTGGCATTTGGCAATAAACCAAAGACCGAACCTCCCCGGCCAATCCTAGAGAAGAAAACGTATAAAAACCTCAAAACTACTCACGCTCAATCTTCAGATGCATGCTCGACTCGGACTTCTTCACCTCGTTCTCGAACGAGCAAGTGTAGATCCCTCGGTCGGAGGGTAGCAGCTCCATGCCGTTGGGGCGCGCCTTCCCGCTGAACCTCAGAGTACTCTGAACAGTGACCGCCCCATTATGAGCATCCACGAAATCCGTCCTCACCTCGAAGAGATTAACATCCGCCGTCAATTCATCGCCATCTTTCAGCCATTTGACCGTCGGTTTCGGCTTGCCTTTAGCGCCGCACATTATCGAGAAATTCGGATCGCCCACCTTCTTCGTCTCCAGGGGCTTCAGCTGGTACTTGAAACTGGGCGGCTGGTGCACTTCTAAATTAACTGACGCCATTTCACCAGGACCGAGCTCGTTAGTGGCCTGGCAATTGTAGACTCCTTCGGTGCCTAAATTGGCGTTTGCGATTGTGTATTTAGTCCCTGTGGCTAAAATAGTTGGCTGGTTATCGCTGCCGATTTTGAACCACCGGTATTGGGGCGCAGGCCAACCAGGGGGCGTCGCGGTGCAAGTAAGCGCTACGGCGCTACCCTCTGTCGCCACCGGTTTATCCGGCATAATCCTCGCTTTTCCCGGTTTGTGCCTAATCAACAAGGCGATGGACGCATTTCCTATTTTCTCGGTTCTTCGTAAAGGGGGCGAACTCGGGGTTATAACATTGACAGCCCTGCATATGTAAGTACCGGAGTTTTCGGCCGATACTTGGCTCAAACTCAGGGTGTCCCCGGATTGCCGGAAATCCGGTTTACCGTCTTTTACCCATTCGACGGTTATGGGGTGGGGGTTGGCCGTCACGTTGCATTTTATGTAGACCGATTCGCCCTCTTCCGCCTCTTTGGTTTTCGCCTCGAGGGCGACGATCGGGGCGTATAAGACATCGAGGGCGATTTCCCTTTCGCCTACTTTGCCTAAACCGTTGTCTGCGCTGCAACTGTATTTTCCGGCGTCTTGGACGCTCACCCTGTGGATGACGTGGCTGTTGTAGGCGCTGATGAAGCGGCCGTTTCGCGTCCACCGGACGCTCGACACTTTCGGCTTGGAATCCACGTTGCACTGAAGGGTGGCCTGGGAGTCGCGTTCCACCCTTAGAGGGTTTTCTGGGCCGACTTCCACTCGGGGGAAATCTGGAATTAAACGAAGATTATTACGGGGAATATCGAAATACCGCCGATTTATAGTTTCTTGTATGCGGGAGTGCACTCATAATACGGAAACGACTTTTCGCAGTTGTAGTTTCGAGTGTGCAGACTTTCGATGTTGGCGTTATGTGTATTCAGATGAGTCGAAACTCTCGCGATTCAATTTCTGCACGGCTCTGGTGTGTGCACATGCCGAAGCGATTTCTATATCTCTATGCGGAATCTAACGCACACCTTTTACGTCGGATAAAGTGCCTCCGCGTCTCTAACCCAATGTCTCTCTCGCGTCCCGTAATAATAACGGGGACTGGAGAGAGGGGCTAATGGATTTTTCTTCCCGTTTCGAAAAATAAGTTTATTTACCTAATACGTTCTGTTTTGTCTACAAAGCGGGAATTATGGGTGGGCGAAGTGAAAACACACGCACAATTATTCAGACGCACTTTGGCCTTTTTCCGCGCGTAATTGGAAATTGCGGGTCGACTTTGATACCGCGACTGTGAACTGTGAGGTACCGAAAGTAATTTAAATTATAACGTCGAATCTCCGAATTTAATAAATCCGCCGTTAAGAGAGATCGCTTTGTGGTTCGTACATATTACCCACCGAACCGGGAAAATTCATTTCGACCGATTTTATTATTAAGTATTTCGCGCAAATGCCGTACTGGCATAAAAGCTCTCGCCCGTCGCCATCATCGTTAGCGCGATAGTTGGCAACTCGTAGTTTTAATCAACACCCTGAATGGAATCATTCGGATCTGAATGCAGCCGGAGTTCTGGCGCTGGCTGAGAGCTCCCCGGAATCATCCGGTGGATCGAATTAGATTTTTTAATCCGGAATAATCGAATGCGACATTATAATGGGATAACTCGGGCAAGTTCAATTCCAGTTCTGTGCGCTTTCTCTCTGCCCCGCCGGGTGTAACTCGCACTGCGATTGTTCAAGTTTCGACGCCGACGACTCTTGAATAGTGGGAAATCTTTTGCATGGGAAAGTCGTTTTACTCTAATGGTAATTCGCGGGCCGCAAAACGGCGGCTAATTTACAGTAGCGAACCGGCAAACGGCCGTAATTATATGCGAGGGATATACGCGAAATGGACCGACTTTGAAACTAGTTTGAGCCTTTTATTTTTCAATCGCAACTTATGTCAAGACGCCGCAATCAAAATGCCCGGGTAATTGCAGTTTAAGCCCGATTTGCGCGAAGGGGGTATACAGGGTGACTTAGAAAACGCGAAAATGCCTCATTAGTTGCAGAATATCTTAAAGATTACTTTTTAACACTGTACATACGTGTTCCAGTTTTTCGGTTAATTCAATTTCAGGTCGACGAACTCTGAAAATTTCATCCGTAATCCAAACATTGTTGAGATAAACATTTTTGATACAATAGAATCTGTTCTTGATCTTATGGCTTGGAAAACCTCCATTTTCAAGAAATAATTTCATTCGAAATGGGGTTATGAGAAATTTCCATTCACCCTGTACCTCCGCGAGTGGAGGTAGTGGTTTATAATGTTTAAGGGAAACTGTTGCGTGGAAGAGGTTTCCAATTAATAAACCGGGCAAATAAGAGAGTCTTCTCCGGGGCTCGTCTACAGGGAAATGAGTTTCGGTGCGAATTTCGCAAATTACTTTTATAATAAAACCGCGCTCTGATCAAATTATAACTTCATTTCCCGTTCGATACCGGCACTCGCGCCGATAACGCGCCGAAATCAAACACATAAATCGTTATTAAATCCGGGCCGCATTCGACGATACGACCAATTACGCCCCGTAAAATCGGACCGGCGACAGCCCCTCGCGGACATTTCGATCGTCAGGTGTGCGGGTAATCCGTTTCCCCCTAATCAGCCCTACGGAGTGCCCGAACGCATTTGCGACAAAATGCATCACCGGACACAGGGCGAACTTTCCTAAACTGCGGCACTTTGGTCTAATAACGCCGCTCTTACGGCGCCGCTTTCACACTTAATTTTTCTTCGTGATGGCGAGAGGGAGACGGAGATCAGGACGGATGTCTTCGAGTTTACTCCAAAACGACCCGTGGGAAAATGACGCTTTTATAAACACTCGCACACACCGGCGCTGTTATTACCCGAACTTCTTTTCTACCTCTCCGGTGTAATTTATACCGAATTAACGAAATTACCGTAAACTCCGGAAGCGTGTAGCGGCGAATATAATAAAAGAATTAATAATTCAGCTCCTCTGTGCGCGACGATAAAAGCCCGAATATGATAACTTTCCGCTTTCGGCGAACATAGAAAATGCGCGATTTATGGATTACGAGAGGGTTCTCTCGTTTATTTGTGGTTGTCTACGGGACGGTGCAAAATTCATTGTTGGTAAATTATGAATGACAGATAGCGGGGATTATGCACACGCTTCTAACTTTTCCGCCCCCGGTCCGCTTATTTTTCGCCGACTTGCGATTTATGCATATTACATTTTTATAGAGTGAGGAGGCGAGGGTTGAACGACACGCTTGCCAAAAACCACCCCGGATTGATTTTATTCCGCGCCTGTGTCAGCTAATTGTAAATCAACTCGCCGCCTTATCTCGCCCATTAAACCATCACCGACCCTCTGCGCCCAAGATAAGTGCGAGCACATTAACGCCCCGAGATTTTACAAGCGCGAAAAAGCTCGAAAACGTTTTCAGGAAAATATGATTATTTACCTACATGTGTTCTGATTTATTTATTCTGTGCAATCGGACGCCAAAACATGGAAAAATTAAATGAACGGACCGCGCTGCATGTGTTCGCGTTTCAAGGAACAGATGTGATCAACTTCAAAGCGCAAAGAGACTGCGGAGAAAGATGCGCTCATAACACAAAGAAAGAGGCTATAAAAAGGCGATAAAAATAGTCGCGGTCAATCCGAAAATAACGCAGAGACCGGAAGCCGCTACCGGTCAAGTCTCTTCAGTCGTCTCCCCACTTTGAGCGAATTCGCATGAAAGCGCGGATTTTCCGCGATAAAGAAAAAAAGCCGGATTATTATTACGCGCCGGATTGGAGCGATTTTCGTCGCCACGTGGGGAGGAAAGTTTACGTTCGTTTTATTGAAAACCCAAAGCGGCCATCTGGAGGGATCCGCACCTCCGACCGGATGCGCGTGTTTACCGATGTTTACCCTAACCCCGCGCGGGCCGACTTTCGGCCCGAAAACCCGGATCTGGTTTCGTTTCGGGTCGACTCGAAGAACTCGATAAAACGATTAATCGCGGGTTTACGTGGCGTCGTAAAGCAGACGCGAGTTAATCAAGGCAATAAAAGACTCTTCTACTCACAGTTGACGCCGAGAGACACGGTCGAGATGAGCTTCTTGTTTTCCGGGAGCGCCCTGTTCCAGACCTCGCACCGGAAAATGGCGCCGTCGTCGTCCTTCGAGGGGTAGATCGAGAGGGTGGCGGTGGTCGGCTGGTCCCTGGATCCGCCGTTCTTCAGCTCGGCCTCCAAGGGGTAGACGGAACCTGCGAACGAACGGGCGGGTTAATGAGACTGGTCGAGTTCCGGTTTGCGATCGAGTTGGGGGCGCGTGCGACTCCGGAGGGCCCGGATCTTGCCGGAGTTTATTTCGCCCGCGCCCGGCCATATTCCGGGACCGTGCATAATTAAAAGCGGGCGAAAATCGAAAAATTACTCTATGTAAATTCAACTTTATTCGCCCATTAGCATATCACGAGAAACAGTTAAGGTTTCACGTGAAACCCGAATTAATTGCTGAAATTTCAATGCCGGCGAAAATATGAATGCAAAAATACCAATCTATATGTAAATGAACTATCAATATTTACGGCATTGTGTAACGGATTTCTGCGTTTGTTTCTTTCGATTTTCGACGCATTTTTACTTATGCAGTCGAGTCGAGTGTTCGTGTTACGGCAGTTCCCATAGTTTGCCTTGGGTATTCAAACCGTGACCGGCCTATTTGCAAAAGACGCCGTCACTTAAAAAGCGCCACAATGCCCGTTGTATTCTCACAGGAACTGTTCGTGCCGGAGGAGGGAAATCAACGACTTTATTTCGAATTAACAACCGACCGGTTTATTCAAAAATACATGACAGTTTTGCAATTTCGCCGTCCGACTGGATTCGATTAAAACTTGATTTCGTTGAAACACACCATTTTTAAACGCGCCACCATTTCCCGTTTTGTGTTATTTATTTATTTCGTGCTGGATATAGTTAGCACTTCAGAGCGAAAGAGTCGAACGATTTGTTTTCCAAACGCCACATTTCCCAATCAAAAAGCTGCAAATATTTCGGAATCCTTTTGTTACATTATTGTGATGCATCATGAACCGAAAGCGGGTAATAACCGTTTCGTGAACATTCTCCTCCTTGTAATGGTCGTGATTCAGGTAGTAATATGACGGGAAGTCGGTTGTTTCAGGAGATATCGGTAGGAAGTGAGTAATAGACTGCGTAATTAATTCAGCGAGAGGTTAACCGACCCGGAATAATCCACGACCTCAAGCGAAAATTAATTTCGACTTCTTTCCAGATTTTTCATCGCTCTTTGCGCCCGCAGAAACGACTCGGCAAACACTGCGACGACACAAATAAAACCACCCCGATACCTAATAAATGTCCCCCTTAACCACCGGCACAATTTATGGCTCTGGGAAAAGACGTAACGTATTATAACCGCGTCGTCTAATGAATAAAACGACTCACTGAAAAATTCGTCGCGATGTTTGAACGCCAGCCAAGGAATTCAAATGAGACTTTGGATTGTTAAAACCGATGGTAAGACGGGAGGAAGAGAGAGGAGCCGATCGATCCGAGAAGTTTCGGCTCCGTTTTGGGGAAGGAACGTGTGTCCTTTTAGCGGAGAGGCATCGAGTGTATTGAAGGGGGCACAACCAATACCGAAAGTAGTTTATATTTAAATTTATGCTCGGCATCAACTTTTACCCGAAACTTCTGACGTGCATGCCGGTTATGTTATGACTTCCCTTTATATTGTAGCCGGGGCGGCTCGGAGGGAGGGAACCTGAACTGAATGCCTGAAACACGGCTTTTTCACCCGCTTCAGCTTTCAGCAAGGTAAACAGCAATTAACCGGAATTACGGGACGAATCTCCCGATGATTACATTATGCTTGAATGGACCGGTCCGAAACACGGAACGCCCGAAGAAGTGGAGTGCTTTCGGTCCGCAGTAATTGATCGCTATTGTTTCGGTTTAAGCATTTTCCTCGGGATATTTCGGAATGAGAGGTACAGTGGGCGTAGTGGCTCTCGACTTTCCGGAAACAACAAATGTGTTGTTTCAAGGGTAATGGCGACATAAAGCCGCACAAAATACCAATAAAAAAGTTCCTCGGGCTTAATTGAGGCGATAAAATTCGATGAGACACCGCGCTGCTCCTCGACGTTCCATCCTCGATAGTGCGAAATCAGATCGAAGATTAAAATAACGGATGGATCGAGGGGTCGCTCACTGGCCAAATTTTGTACAAGTATTGTGAGTATTGTATATGGTATTGTAAGGTATTGTAAGGTATTGTAAGGTATCGTAAGGTACCGTTATGTATCGTGAGCTATTCCTGGATCGTGAATTTCTGCAATATTTTCAAGTATTGTCATGTATCGTCACGTATTGTCAGGTATTGTACAGACATTTGTACAAGTATTGTAACCAGTGAGCGACCCCTCGGGATGGATATAACAGTTTTTTACGAGACATCTCGAGAAAACGGGTTAAATGATGCATAAAGCACACGGCCACTTCTTTTCGTTCGGGCACTTCTTGTCGCACTCATTAACTCCACTCGCCGACTGGAAATTGTTGAAAAGTAATTATTTCTTTTCGACTGTCATTAAATTTCAGGCGGCGAAAAAGCCCGGTAAAAACTTGATTAAGTTTTTCACCTCTTCGGCCGACCGAAAGGGACGCTCCGGTGGCTCCTAATGAGCGGCCGGGATGTGCACGTCACGAATCCGCGCCCCCCGACGCTCCGGGGATCAATCGGAATCTTTACGGCGAAATCGGAACGCGAATTCCGGGGAATATTTGCGTGCGGACCGTCCTTTTGTGTCGGCGTGATCGCCAAATCAGGACCGGAAGGATAAAATGAAACCGGAATCGATGGATAAATTGGCCAATTTGGGAAAAAACGACGACTCGGATTCGATTCGACGCAATCAAATGGCACACAACGACGTGTCCTGTACTACACTTTTTCCTGCTGGAATACAGAAAATAACGACAACCCAAAACGCCAATTTCCATCAGTTCACAATAATGTAAAGACACTTTTTTTTATCTGACTTTGAAAAGATTTTGATACTGATTTTTTTCAGAAAATTGAGAAGCTTTTTCAAGTATCTTACAGGGAATAATGATATTGTTTCATTTTGGAAATAAATTTCAATAAAGGGACCCCCAATATCTTGGAAATGAAAATATCTCAGCTTGAAGTGTTTTCCTTGATTGCTTCCCAGGCCTCCAGACTCATTAGGCAACTCAGGAAAATCGGCCTCCTAATTTGACGTTTTGTGTCATTTCCTGAGTTGCTTAATGAGTCTGGAGGCCTGTGAAACATTCTTTAGGGCCTTGTCTTGTCCCTATAATAAGCGGCTCCCCGGAATGAAAATTGACAGTTTCTCAAACCCAATTTCAAATTTCTGCAATACAATCGAATCGAGGTTTCTTCAGAATCAACCGATTGATCTGAATTGCAAATTATCCTCTCTGATTAATCTTACAAATTACTTTCCAAATTCAACTGATTATTTTGAAAAAGAAACGTGGGTTTTTCGATTAAATTCGATTACGAGCTTCGAGTTGAAACCGGGCTTTCTGAGAAGGTTGGAAATCAACCACCCAAAATAACATGTCACAATTTTAATAAGCCGGTCGTGTCCCGGGTATAATGCGACGGAAGTTCACACGGCCACAATGCCGTCTGAAAATGACATTATAATGCCGCCATCATCGGAGAATCAAGGCGCATTAAAGTCGAATTAAGATTCCTGTGCCGAGCCACCGCCGTCACAAACAAATCCCCGCCTATGTATCGCAAAGCCCGAATCGAACCCCACTTACGTATGCCCCATCCGGATCCGGTTAAAATCCGGAAACAAAGGAGCTTTTCCGCCGGCGCAAAAATTTAATTTATTTCGCTCAAAGTCCGAATGCGTTTTCCCACCCCGTCCTCGTTGTTTATTTTTTGTAATTACGGCAGATCCCCCTAGTTCAATTCGAGACTAGTTTACACTTTGAATCCCCGGAAAAAATCTAATCGACGGACTCACCTTCTCGGTACCATTTCACTTGCGGATCGGGCGAGCCGCCAACGCTGCTGCAGGTCAAAAGTTGCCTCTTTTCCTCGGTGACGGTGACGTGCGACCCGGGGGCGATCGCGGGCTCCTGGGGGGCGGTCAGCACTGTCAGCGCGTACTTTTGCACGTGCAGATCGGCCCCCGAGCCGCCCGCCTTGACTTTGCACTCGAACTTGCCGTTGTCCCGGTCGTAGCTGGCGTTGGAGATCAGCAGGTCGTAGATGCCCTTCTCCGGGTGGTAATTCAATCTGCAAAGGAAAACGTCGGATGAGCGCGGATCTCTCGGCGGATTACCGTCACGCGACTTGGCGTTTTTAAAAGCGCCGATCGAATTATCGCGATTATTTCCACCGCCGAAGGGAAATTTCGTAAACGCCGAACGGGGGAAAAAAGGAAACGTTCGGCATCAGGTAGGTGGGTTTGCGGTCGTATTTCAGCCCCGGGCGAAACAGCAAAAAGGACGACTCTAATGCCATGCTAATTGTCATCGGGAGAATCCTTCTTTTAATTCCGAACGGGGGCGACCCAGTTTCCCTATCGGGTTCGGGGAGGATTCGCTCCTAATAAAGGCCAATTAAATGAAACGAAACGAATTCCGACATGCGAGCGGGAAAAAACAAACCAGACGTGTACGATTTCGGGTCTCTTTACGTATTAAAGCCGTCCCTATCTGAATCTGAAGGGTTTTGAATTATTTATGCGGACTGATTTATGCCCGTTTATTGATTTCTATCGGGGTTCTTATTTTAGTAAAAATTACACCTCGGTTATGGGATTACCGGCTCGCTATTTATACGACCGAGTTTTAGTGGGAGCGAATCAATTCCGTTCAGTCAACACCGTAATAATAATAATGGCCACGTTTTATCGACAAATAATATACAGGGAGTTCATGGATTCTCAGGAGACTGCTCGAGAGTTTCAAACGGAAAATCTTGTTCCAGGATCGGTAAGTGCTTTAAGTTATCGAATTTCTTAACTTCGAATTCTCGAATAATTCATGTAGAGTAAATACAATAATTCAATAGTTTGTGCCTTCATTTACTGAAGATTTTATAGCGTGATATTGCGATTAGATCCTGAGAGACCCTGTATGTTATGTCAGAAGCAGGTATTGTATTGACGAAAAAATCAAATTCCTTTGTAAAACTCTGCCGTATTTTCGCCTTTCTCATTGTGTGTTTACGTCGATACAGAGACGACGAGAACCCGTGTTCCTTATTTGGCTAAAAATTCGCTACAGTCGTTTCATAAGAAGTCGTCGTATTTCACCGAAACATTCGTCGGAATCCTCGGAGGGGCTCCGCGATAATAATAGCGACACACGGCGAAGGATTATGCAATGGAGAAACGCGAACATCCTCGAATAACACAAAGGCTTTTTTGATACCGGAAAAAATGCGAGAGGCCGATAAATATTCGAACGCGCGCGACATCCCGGAAAAGTCGGGACGCATCGACGAGGGCTCTATTTAACTTGCCGCCACAATACCTCCGGAGGTTGTATTATAGTGATTTTTATTAAAAATAACACCGACGAGGGTGCGCATTGTGCAACAACTCACGTCGAGTGTTGTGTCTGATGAATGGTGAGAAACGCGAAGCCCATACAATGAAACCGACACCGGAAGGCTCCGGGGGAGGAGAGAGGAGCTCCTTCGCGTTTATGTCTTCAAATTAAGCAGGCAAGACGTGGAATCTATTTCGCTTCTTCCATATGCATCATCGTTCGTACAAAGCCGGTCGCGAATGTGATTGAACGTGTGAGAAACGTTATTATAAAGCACGCAAAAATGACGAGTTGCGGTTATGATTGCGACACAATTCGCCTCGCGAAGTTATTAGAATAATGATAAACGCCGGAGTCTGGATGACGGCGCGGAATTGCCGGGCGTAAAAAGCCGACATTTGTTACGATCCGAGCGGTCGGAGCGAATGTAAATTGATTCCGCTTGTCCCGGTTTCGCTAAATAATGCATCGGCGGTACGGGCCGTTCCTGAGACGATAAACTAAACCCGGTAATGCCTGATCTCTCTTTATCTAATATAATTTAATCGACTGCGGCCCTCCGCCGTCTCGCATCCGGATCTATATTTCAGAAGTTTCCTCAAATTAAGATCAAAGCTCCGCCGCTTCCTCTTCCTTACACAAACTCGAAGAAACTAAAACGGATGGGGTAATCAGACCCGTCTCTCCATATCGATTTTAGTGCCGGTTCGCCCCGAAGTCGATTTTAGTGCCGGTTCGCCCCGAAGTCGATTTTTAGATTTCACCGGGTCGAATCAAATATTCGGGGCTGCCCGGGTAGGTCGAACGGGGAACGCTGAATATTAATGAGGATAATACCGGGCAGTTTCCACATATTCCGGGGTGTAACTTTGTTTAATGAAAAGCGCCCTTTTGAATAAACAGCGAATCGGACGGCCTTTTTAAGCATCCGTAAACTTGGGGAAAACGTAAAAAAGATGCCACGCAAATACCTGTTGCCATATCAAACCTTTTCGTTCTCTTTTCGGTTCTTCTGGCCGTTCATACTACACTACCATGTTTATTTCATACGGATCCATCTCATGAATTATTGACGGGTTCCGCGAGACCTCTGGATCCTCGAGGGGGCCAATAATTATGAAAACTTCATTCGAAGGCAGTCGACGAGGCCGTTTCGCCCCAAACTGGCACAATAAAAAACAAATCGGCAGACGTTTCCCCCGAATATTCGGGACAGGAACGGCGGACGTAATGGCAGTTTTAGCAGCCGGCTTGCCGACTCGTGTTAATGGGGTCGGGGTCGTAATAAGATCACGGTATTGTCTCCCCTTTTCCGCAACGGTTTCGAATTTCGCCGCTTCCTCCCTCGCCCCCAACGGCACAATGATATAGTTTTGCGTATTTACAGAGCTCACTGGCGGGAGTCGTCCCGTTAATGTGCAGGTCCTTAATTAAAAATGGTGTAGAGCGCCAGCGCCCATTCGCCGACGACAAAGAATGTATTCAATTTCCATGCTAATTAGCTCTTAATTCGCCCAGCCTCCTCCTCCGCTTCTATCCGCGGCTTATACGTATTTTAATTAAGCCGCCGAAATTGGATCGATTTTCACCAATTTTAATCCCGGAATACATATCGTATCTCGCAAAAGGACGACCCTCCGTGTAAATGTCATCCGTTTTCATGAATTTTTTCGTGGGTGGAAGGCCCGGGGAAATATTCGAGCGGGATTCGGCGACGCCTACACTGAGAAAAATTTCGCCTCGTCAAAATACTATTTGAAGAGGTTGATAATTATTAGTTCTTCATACTTGAAAACGCTTACTATTTAGCTGAATTTTAGTTAATGAGCGACCCTACAATAGTATTAACTACTCCTGTAAAATAGTAAACAGAATCAGTATTAATTACCACTACATATAGTATCTTCCACTTTCATTCAATAGTTGTTTTTACTTGTTTTAAATTACAACTGTGTAGTAGTAAAAACTACCACTACACAAGGTAACATTTACATAGAAAAACAGTTCGTCGACAAATATTATAGGTTGGTGACCAATCACAGAACGAATACTCTTCGCTGGTCGCTGGGGCTGATTTCAGCAGTACAATTCTGGCTTTCGTTAGTGTTTTGTTTGTTTTCGATAGTGATGGAATCGTTACTGAGAGAATGGGATTTGGAGACTCTCATCCCTACTTTTCAAGGTAAGAATACTTTTGTTATTACTTGTAATTTTGAGGTTACGCCAAAGATACCTCTCTTGCATGCGATTTGAAAGAAAGCACAGAATGTTTAAAAATGTTGCAAACAATATTACTAGTAGAGTAAATATTGTCAGGTCGCTCTCGAAAAGGCATCAAATGAACTTTATTCATACTCTCCTTAGCGGAAATTTTGGGGATGTCGCCAGTTCCTTGAAATATTCTGGAGTGAAGACTTTGAATCAAACTGATACCAATACTCATTATTCTCTACCTGAATTTCAAGACTTATTTAATAATTACAAATGTATCGAAAGTGTTGCATGGATTGAAATCCACAATACTAAATTTAGGATAGATTCTATTGTTATTCTTAACTCAAATGAAATGTACCCTCATTTTGGCCGTATTGTTGAAATAGTTTTAGTTGATAAAATAAACGTTTCTTTAATAATTGAAAAAATGCTTACTGAAGGTTTTAATTATCATTATAGTGGATATGAAGTTGAACGCACAAAAAATTTTGAATTAATAAATGTAAATAATTTATATAACTTTGAAACGTATCATTTATTTACTTTCGAAAAATTGAATATAATTACTATTCCTTTTCATGTGTAATATGTTTTTAAATTATGACGTAAATGTTTAAATCTTTAGTTAGTATAAGTACTGCATCAAAATGCATGCAAAATTTATTATTAGAGATAAGTTATTTATGATTTAATAGTTATTTAATTTAACATTTATTTGTGACTTAACAATACAATATATGTTGATAATAAATACTTTTCTGAAACAGTAATATGTAGCTTTTGTTACCAGTTCGTACAATTACATGAATATAGTTACCAGAACGGTTTTTGTCTTGAGTAGTAACGATTTAAATATAGTATTATTTATCATGGGGGAAGTTAACATTACTACAGTCGTAGTGATTGCCTCGACAACTACATGAAGATCATGAGTATCGCGCGAATGCAGTGATGCTGACTGGTACTGTAGTGGTAAATTTTACTCCTACAACATAGTAACTAATATAGGGGTATTGGTTAGTGATACTTAATCGATATCACTATTAGGTAGATGTTTCTGTAATCTCTTGTAGGATTTGGTGCCTATTTAACCACTACATATGGTATCACTTAATGCTTTTGCGATATCATATAACACCTATTTTTCTGGGTGTAAAAACTAGCGGCAAAAACGTTTAATTTCGAAAAGTATTACCGTTATTATGACGCACCGCCGCCCCGGGATTAATAAAGCCGCGTCTCCGGACTAATCCGATGACTAAATCCCAATCCGGTACGTTACGTATGAAGAATGCGACGTGCATTATGAAAACGGTATTAAGCGGGGAAAGCTCGACGGTGATTGCGATTTTAAAAGTAATTTGTCATGTTTAAAACTCGAAACGCGACTGCAATTACCGCCTTGACAATTCTCGTGTAAAACGCGAGCTTCGAGCTTTTCGTCTTCCGATTGTCATGTTTTAGGTGCCGGATAAGACCGGCCGAAATCTGGAGCTTTCGATCGACTCACTTGTAATTGTTGTTGAGCGGGACGCTTCCGATGGCCACGTTGTCGTGGTTCTGCTTGACACTCTTCGCCCAGTAGTACGTCAAATTCCCCCTGGTCGTCGGCGAAAATCGGCATTCCAGCGTGATGTCCTCGCCTTCCCTCGTGTCCTTCTTAATTTCGTCGGCCAAGACCAAGCCTAGAAAAAAAGAAAAAGAAAAGCGATTTAGTCGTGTTTCTCGTATCGAAACGGGGGCGATTTGTCAAAAAGCTTTATCGTCGTGGTGAGTAAACGGCGCCGAAATTCGTTGGGGCCGTGAAAAATGCAGTCGATAAATACGTTCCGTTCCGAGTGCGCCCGCGGATAAATGGATTTAATTCAAATGTCGCGATTTTTCCGGGGACCCGGAGAAACCGAGCACGCGCTCATTTTGCGGTCGAACGGTCGCCCGTGCGGCTACCGGGGGCCTTAATCAGATACACGTGACGAACGAAAAACAAATCAATCTTATGTCGGGCAAAGAGAGCACGAACTGCACGCTCGACGGCAGCGGCGGCATCCGAATCGACGTTTTCTTGCACTCGTCGTCCGCAATCCGGAGTTCGACGGCACTTAATTTTCGGCAGGTGCTTCCCTCGAGTTTACAACTCGATAACAACTTGGCCCGTCGAAAAAACTTTACGCAATAATAAATTTATTGCCCGACAACTTCCAGCAAAGACTCGCCCGTTCACTCGACGAATAATTGACGCGCTCCATAGCGAAAAGACCTCGAAATTTCCGTCTAAACGGGAAAAAGCGGATTTACGTACGGTCAATTTGAATATAGAGGAGCCATCTTTCAATCGGCTTTTTGTCCCCGCTCTCTCGCTCTCTCCATCCCGATGAAAAAGATTATGGCATGTTCGGCCGCAGAATCGTGTCCCTATGATCGTGACCAATTTTCGTAACGCATATGTGAAATATCACCGTCTCATATGGAGGATACAGGGCGGTTTTTATCAACATGTGTTTAGATATTTATCATCGTGACGTCGTCTTCACAAACGGGGCTGGCATCGCATCCAGAAACACATATTTTCAGTTCGGAGACGCAATATAATTTCATGTATCCGGCGGCCCCGAAATGGAGATTCGCCTATTTATCACGCGAACAGATCTAGGCCGCTAATGGTTCCGAGATCGGACGCCCCCAAAGAAAACGCCCAAACCCGAATGTAATTATTATCAATCGTGGAAATAATCACGTGGGCCGTGTAACGGTTCTTATCCAGATATTAGATTCGGAGGAAGAATGAGAATAAGTGGCAGACGATGTAAAAAAAAACGCCCGAAAGCGATTATTTCGTCAAAAAGGATCACGAATAATTCAGGAAAACGTTCCGTAAATTATTTCCATTCCTTATTCGTTATTTATTTCCACCGAGGCGGACAATTTCCTTTTGCGTCGACTATACACAAACGACAGAAAAACACTTCCGAACACGAATTTTTAACGAGCTACACAGAGGGAACATGTAATTTTATCATAATCCACTTCCATATCCAGTTTCGCTTCGAAACCGAGGAATTAAAAACATTACCATAACGGAAAAAAGAATAAGAAGTTTCGACCTGGACTTTGCAGGTACCATTTCGTTCGGTTAGGTGATGTTTGTTTGCATTTACCTACTGCAATTACGGTTACTAGAATCTAACCACTCGTCCAAACACCCGAAAGCCTCATGTAATGAGCATGGAATTCCATAAAATGCAAATTCGCGTTTGCGCAAAATACGGTTCTGATTATGCTTCCCCTGTACACTCTGTTTGAAGAAAAAAGGCGTGTAACAATAATTAAACGGAATGGCTATCGCGATAATGAGTCTCTGTTCTTTTTGCTTTTCGATGCAAATTTTCACAAATGAGCAAAAAACTCTTTCGCCAATTGCCCCGCTGAATTCGCCCTAATAGAAGAGTTGGATTTTTTCGCCATCCTAATTGTATAGGAAAGTCCAATTTGCGCGAAGCAGGCGAATGAACACCGACAAAAATTCAAAAGATAGGGCTTCACCGTGTAATTTAAAAGCTAAATCGCATATACATCGGCTGCATATTTTACCAGACATCGGGCTTTCAACGAATCTCTTCCGACAATAGACCTGGCGGCGCGAATTTGCCAGGTGGGTAATGGATTTTTTGCGCTCCACTTTCACGCGATGCCCCCCGATGTCGTCTAATGAAAAACGCGAAGAGCCCCCCTGTGATTAATACGTTTCCATTACAGAAATCGTGTACACATGCACCGCATTCCTAGATGAAAATTCCGCGACTTTATGGGTCGTTCGGGCGCTTTACAGCTCTAATTTCGGGTTCGCATGGTACGCATTTACATATTCGTGTAATTTGTCGGGCATCTATCAAACGGTTACGTGGAAAACTAGGTATACAAAGAACTCGGGTGTGTACGTACTTTATGCGGAGGTGGGCGCGACCCTCATTAAACCTCCCTCTCGAAAATACACACGAGCACGAATCGTTTCATATTCGCCTCGAACTTCGATTTCTTCCACTTTTCCCGCGATAATAATCCGATAACCGAAGGCGCTGCCGATACTGTTAAGCATTCAGACCGCTCGCACTCGCCGGATATTGTCGTACCGAAGAGCAGGTGATGAAATTTCGGATTTTCCAGGTGACGGAAAAACAAGACTCTCGGTCTCAACCTGTTGAATTTAAACACCCTCGTACGAGACGTGACGAGCCGTCGAATAAATTGATAATCCGAAGTGAACATTAGTATTCTTCGGCATGATGGTAACAATTATGTATTCTTTTCATCCCCCGTGCGTGCTTACGTCGAATTCCGAACTTATCCCAAGCATTGTGGTACGTGGAGGTGATATTAAACCGGCATGCGGGCACCGTACAAGAAACGCGATACATCACCGCACTAGTGCGTTCCTCTACACTTTACGCCCGCGCGAATTGATAACGCAAAATCGGAATTACGCTGTTTAGTCGATTGCCAGTTTCGTTCGTGTTTGTTTGCACCTGGTGATCAGTGTTTGAGCTTTCATCGAATTCGTAAATAATATCGGCGCTTCTATTACGGCCCCGTATTTATGTACCGAACTGGGTCAGAGTGCCGGTCGGGCCGATTCAATTAAATATGTCATCAGTCGGGGCTTAAATGCAGTTCGACAATCGACGATGGTCACGGAGACTGGCCGCATTTGCAAACACGTCACTCGTCGCGGGTCATAACGCCCATAGACTGGCTAAAATCGAACGAAAGTAAAAATGCACGATTCGTGGTCTACGAGCGATCGGAATGCTCAGTGTGATTCTCTTACGTAAGCGGCGAGCATTCGGCCTGAATCACAATTGCGGTCGCTATACTCGTAGTATGTCAGGTATCGGTTTCCCCATTAGTCCCATCAATGGGGGAATTTGATTTTTCCTCCCGCGAGGGCGTTTAATAATGTGGCGTTCTGCTTTACCGGCCCGAAACCCCGAACTTGAACCACTGAAACGAGATCGTTTGTCTGGGCGGGGAAAAAACTCGATTACCCGGAGTAGCGATGCAAAAGGTCCTCCCCGGCAGTACCGACAAAAGTGTCTCGAAAAAACGCGACATCACTCCAATTAAAGTGGTTTTTGTGCGTCCGCTGCCAAAGCCGTGTCTGTTGTTGTTTGTTGTAAATTACGGGACTGCATTGAATTCACTTCGGACGTTAGAATCGACCGCAACAGGCTCGCCCACGCGAAACCGCGAACATACATCAGTTTTGACAGCGCCGCCATGGCGTGAGGTCGTTTTCTTCGTGATGAAGCAAACGGATTCGAAAAACTGCGACGATTGTCTTTTTCCGTTTCATTACAGAGTGGACTGCGACTTCCAGCGCAATAATTTTTAAAGTTTACCCACTTTCTGAAAAAACCGTCTTTGAGATGAGATGAGACCGAGGGAAGTCTGGCACAAAGCTCATAATATTTAAATAACCGACTTTGTAGTCGACTATAATAGAGTTTTTGGTTGGATTCTGGAATAAGTCATTAAAGTTTAAGTACTCGGTAGTGGAGTCCCGCCCCAGACGTTCATTGTCTTTGGGTGGCTTTCATCACGATGTAGAATTCCTTTTTGTCATCCTTTTTCTTTAATAATAATAACCCGACGGTTGCGGTTTCTTCGCCGGGCGTGTTGTTGTTAATGAGGAGTCGATTTCGTAACCCAAATCAGATGCAGCGGCGCCTTTTCGCAGAAATCCAACTCGACTTAGATTCTTCTCTGAATTTCATCATCATCGAAGAAGAACTGGAAATTGGCAAAAAAGCGATCGCGCTTCGGGACAAAAAATTAATGGATTCCGTCGTAGTTCTGAATCGTCCGGCCCACATTTCTGCCATCAATCACCGCAAAAAGCCACTCTTCATTTTCAGAAGAATCGGCTTACGAATTTTTCCAGCAATCGCGAAACTTGAGAAGACTTGGCGTTTCGTATTGTACGAAGTCGGGAAAAGCTCGGAAGCCGCCGGTGTTGTTGACCTGGTGGTCTCCACCTAGGCTGACCCCGCAACCGTTGCGTCTTGGCCCTGTTGCCGCCGCGTCTTCGCTCCGGACGAAATCGCCGGACTTTCGGCCGCTTTCTCCGTGGAAAATCCGGTCGATTTCCCCCGAAAACGCGAGTTGACTTAGCGGTTCGGGTCGAGGAAAGTCGAAACGGTCGCTCCGTCGCCGGTCGGCCCGAAAGCGGCAGGTGCTCGCCTGACCTCGGCCGATGCGGCAACAGCGCCTTGACTCCAACGAGTTTTTGCCGTCGCGTTATTATCCATCGCGTCGAAGAGAACCGGTCGGCGGCCGTTAGCGTTTTTGAAGAAACGTCAGGTTCGTGTCCCCACCGAGCGTCGCGGTCTCCGCTCCAACGAGGACCGAACGACCGACAACACTTATCGCCCTATTCCGGCTCTTCTTGAGAGAAAAGGCCCAGAGTTTGAGACGTTTTCAGTTAAAAATTAGAATACTACGGCTGAAGAAAGTTTTTCGACAAAATCCTGCTCAGCTTCCAGATTTTCAAAACCGCATTTGAGAATATTGTTTCAAACACCGTTATCTCGAGGAACAAAACTGTGTCTATTATACAATGTAATTTTCGGAATTCTGAAATTGAAGGGGACACTCAGGGTGATACAAAACGAATTTACAAAAAAAAACGGTCTTCAAATAGCTTTTTCCAGTTTTCACAAAAAGTGTCTCAAATCCGTGGTGTTTCCACTCAAGAGAAAGGCGGGTGTTATTTCGCCCTTTTTATTAGTTCGTAACGAGAGCGGGAAAGAAAAATCATGTCCTGAAAAAAACACCACGGAGTTTTGAACACAACCTAGGCACTGAACACCACAAACTAGAACACGACTAGTTTAAAGCAAACTAATTTCTAATAGAATATTTTCGAAACCACTTAACTGGTGAATTAGGGAAATGTCGAATTTCGAATGCTAACCACTTTTTAGTTTTCTGATCTACCCTAACCATAAAAGAGAAACCCGAGATTCTATACTTGTATGGTTTCTATTCTCGAGATTCTCCATCTGTGGTCTCGGTGGACCACCGAAATCGTCGGTATTATTCTCAGGTGGTCCGCGTGTGGTTCGAGACGAAACCTGCCAATATTTCGTATCATAATTATGACATTACGATATCAGGTCGTCTATTTTGTTTCAGTTTTGTTATAATTAAAAGTTCCGCAACATGAGGAGATGAAGCCCGGTCTCCACACACTCGGCAAGAACGTCCCGAATCAATATGCAAAGTCTGCACCGCGCTCGAGAGGTGGCTAAAAATGCCGGCAACGAAACCGCGCGCGATATCGCATATAGAAAATTGGTTTTATGCAAATCCGAGTTTGTGTTGTTTGATAATCAAATATCGTGGCTTTTAGAGTAGGCGAAAGGTCCCGAGGATCATGATGTGCGAGGAACAAAGAGTCGTCTGCAAAGTTTGCGTCGTCGCGACATCAAAGGTGCGTTATTATCCTCCCCCGTCCTTTTAATGTCGCAGAGGAGGGAATAATCAAGGGAAAAATCGATTCGCCTAATGATAACCGGAGAGGCGCGCACTTTTGCCGGCGGGTAAATGAATTCGGGAAAATAAAACGCGAAACGAACAATAATCCGTTTAGATTCGAATTACGCCGCCCGGCGCGCAAATGCAAAACCGCGCGCCCTGAAAACATCACTCCGAAATGCACTTGCAACGGGAAAACTCGACGAGACGGCGCTTTTGTCTGCCGCAAATGAGCGGGCCGCGCTAAAACCGTCGAGCGCATTTTCAAATCTGATGAATAAGAGAAAGCGCTTTCGTACACACAATAAGGAATCGGGTGACGCTATCACAAAGAGCCCGTTCGATCTCGAATCGAGGCCATTCATTTTTATTATCAAATCAACGATTCGAGAGAAACTTAATTGCCGTTTGACATTCTCTGATGCATTGGAAAGTCCGACGAATCCCAGAAAAACGCAGGTCATGCACGGGCTCGCTTAAATCACCGAAAATTAGCGGAAAAAATTGGGGCCTGGAATTTTAAATCGTAATTTGCAGGGCTTTTCAGCGGGCGGTAATAATAGCTCGGAGTCCCAGAAACGGGCGCGTCCCGGGATTCTTTTTATGCCGGCTGGAAAATAAAACCGTCACCTAGCACACCTGAGAGAGAGTAATTACCATCTCCGGGATGGAGCGTTAAAAAAGCGCCACTTTCATAATCTCGTCGCTTTGTGGCCGTCGCGTGATTTTACATTTTCTATAGTGACAGCAATTAAACTTTTTTCGGCCCTCGAACGCTCCGAGCCACGCATGAATTCCGCTTTTTTTCACCGAGCGGCCCATTCAAATCCGTGTTTGCTTTGGCCGTTTAACGCATTCGACATAGGGGCGGCGTTCGACTTTCGATTCCGCTTTACCCGGACTCGAAAACGACCGCGGCCAATTAACGGAGATTGCATCTTCATCTCGCGCCATGGGAACCGACTGTTGTCGCTCCCGGTATAAACCGGCGGTTAATGGCGCATTTTTAATAAGTCGTACGCTCGGCTGCGCCCCCTCTGGTAAAGTTTCCGGTGGGCCGAAAGCGCGATCGTCTCGAGACGGCGGCCGTTGGGCGTTGAACGTTGATGATGATGGCATGACGAAAGTTCGTTTCACGTGTGCGTTCCCAGGCGCTTATATGCATTGTGGAGGAAACACGAAATATCTGGGCCCATTTTCCACGGTACGTTCTCGTTTCGTTATTACAATAACCGGCGGGATTTGTAAAATCGCGTTCTTCATACCCGGCCCGCAATTGAAACCTCAGACGATGTTTTATCGCGTATTACACGTCTTGAGACAGTCTTCATTTCAGCCACCCGTTTCTCCCTTGGACAAATAAAGCCCACGCCATTACAGTTATCTACACTCGAGCCCCCCTATACATAAAATTGTTTTCTCGGAGATGGTAATATCGCCACCATGATTTATCGAAGTATAGGGAAAAAGTCTTGGCACGGTTTCCGCCGATTCTCACAACTTCTGCACTATTTATCGGGCGGTTTTATTTTTTCGGCCGGATTTATTTCCTTTCGCGAACGTCAGATAACGATAAT
The DNA here is from genome assembly GCA_949788335.1 of Salpingus planirostris. Taxonomy (NCBI): domain Eukaryota; kingdom Metazoa; phylum Arthropoda; class Insecta; order Coleoptera; family Salpingidae; genus Salpingus; species Salpingus planirostris. Next base: position 5,362,904 of record OX460922.1, read on the forward strand.
TAAGCGGGATCCGCATTCGGTCGGCGTTTTTACCGCGCGTAATAAAATCGCGATCCGTAATACCGATGCGGACGTGGCCGGAATGAGGCGGCGTAAAGCATCAAAACATTTACCGATTAAGAGAGTCTTTCAATGAGCGGCCGAGGATCTCGGGCCGGATCGGGCGGCATATCGGCGATTCCGCTCGAAATAAATGGCCTTTCTGTGCCGCAATAATGTTATCAAGAACGGCCACCCACTGCAGATACGATCGGGCAATCGCCGGGCCGGTCACGACTCGAACCGCGCGTTTATATGGGCCGAGCCCGTCAAAAACTGATAGTAATTACTTATCGTCGACGATAATAATCGTGTGTGTGCGATACGGCGAGAAAGCTCGGAAAGCTCACAAAGACGGCCAATTTGTCATCGGGGTTACGCCCCGGCATCAGACACGATCGGTCGGTAAAGTACGCGTATGCTAATGGGAATAATTCCCTCGAAAAAGACGAAACGCCCGCATTTGCATCTCTTTGTGGGCTTTGTAGGCGACATTTTTTCGAAAACGTATAAAGTCCGCGCCGAGCGAATACGGTTGCATGTGTCGCTTTAAAAAGAATTTTACGGGGATCTGAAACCGTTACGCAGTTCTTTTGAGAGAGTCGTGAAATATTTAGATTATTACACGGGTCCCCCCAGACACTTTCGCCCATATACTAAAGGGCTTTATTAACGGCGAAGGACAGAAGAGCGATTGAAATTCATGGGTTTTTTGCGAAAATCCGAAGATGAGGTAGTAGACGAGTTCGGAAATCGGATTTGATGAAATAGTTAACCTTTCGTGCGCCAGTTACTTATAAATCCGCCCTCGGAACCGGCCAAGGGAAAGAGAAAACCTTGCTGCCGAACGGGCAGGTCCCGTGGGGATAAACCGTCCAGTTACAAACGGCGGGATCTTAGAATTTCCTAATAAACTTTTCTCGAGAACGGATTTACTGCAGATAAGTACCCGGTAACTTCGGGTCCTATAAAGCACGGATTAGCCCTGTTAATGTCGTACTCAACTTCTTCAAACCTTACCCATATTTCAAACCAGAATTATAATAATAGTCATAACGATAAAAGCGTTTATTACTTTGCGCAAAAACGCAATTTCGCCACCGGTACGCAAGGACCGCCATAAACCGAGCCCCCGCCGATTCGCCACCGGAGCGAACTTTCCTGGAGTTTCAAACGGCGTCGGTACCGAAAAGGCCGAAAGTAAAAAATTATTGGATCCGCGCGATTTCCCAAAGCTTACGCGCATTATTATCAATAACGGTTACGGCTTCACACATTAACGATAAAAGCTTATTTATGAGGCGGGCTTTTTACGCACACGGAACGCGTATATATAAGCCAATTAGTGGGGATAAAAACGGCATAAAGCACGAAGTCGTTTTTCGACGGCGAACCGCCGATCGAGGCGAACAGACGGCCCGGAGAAATCCGATGATCAATCAATTACGGTCGAAAATGCTTTAAAGGAACATTAATCATAATAGACTAACCCCGAAATTTGTCTGCGGATTCGCCGGTTACGGGGCCAAAGCGATATTTATTGCAAAGCCCACGGGCTTTTCCCCGGGGTTTACGGAAAAAAACCGATTTCGCGACGTTTCATCCGGCGTTTCGCAATTTTCGTCGCACACGGGCTTATCGGGGCCCACGTCGCTAATTAGCGACAATGCTTTGGATGTGAGGGTTTTATCAAAACCGCGTCTTTCGGAGCGTTTCGCACAATAATAATCGAGAAACTTGGAAGTGGAGCTCGCGCCTCGTAAGCACCCCACCTTTGAGGCATTATTATATCGCGTACGCCCTCCGCATTACCTACGGGTGCAATTATATCATTACCCGCTACCGCAATGCGATTCAGTTCCGCCTGGGAGCAACTCGATCCCCTGAAAAGGAGAAAAGTCGCGATGTCGGTGGGATTTTATTGCGCCATTAGCGGAGGAAGAGGAAATAATCAATCAGAGCGGGCCTCAGTCGCGGGGCGGACAAAGGATCGGGGCGGATATCGGGATTGCCTTTGTGAGGGCAGTTTTATAAACAGCCCGTGGAGAAAGAATCACGGAATTTGTCGGCAAAAAGGCTCGAATTAGGGCCGCCGCTGACCGTCCATAAACTGGCCACCCCGAAAACGCCTTTTTCCAGGGGCGAATTAATTGCAATACGATGCGAGTTCCTCGGCCGTCGATAAAATATCGTGAAATCTTCGAGATTAGGAGGTTTTTTCGGGTATCGTGACTGGCATCGTTTGTGGAACAAATTATACATTTTTACGACGAACACATCGTTCCCAGATCCTTGTCATGTACCTGAAGCACGGAATATTTAAATCGCCTTATTACGCCCGATAGTATATACGGAATATTTCCACTCGTTCTATTTGTTTGGCCCGATCCGGAATCGAAATCTATTAAGGCACGCGAGTAAATCATCCGGGCCGACCCTCTCCCTTAACGAATCGCTCGAGTGACGGGGTAGTTTCGGACGCAATTAAAAACGAGAATAGCGTTGAAACGCGGTAATTATGTCGTTAATCTGCCTTAATCATTCGGGACTTTGCGGTAAGTTACGGCGATCAAACACGCGAATCGCGCCCCTCGCTGACGACGGTGTCAGTTTTGTAATGACGGCCGTTCCTAGGCGGTTGACCGGCTCTCTTCGCGTCCAGGTAATTAAAGAGCCGAGACCTCCGTCAAATCTGTCTGAAAATCATGTCGTAAACCACGACCAGTTTTCTCCTACGTCGAGCTCTTTGTTTCCGTAATGAGATATACGGCCCGGCCTAGGCTCGAGATGGTAATAATAAATCGTGTTCTTGCGCCGGAGCATTTCGAACGCAACCAGAAGCATAAGAAACTCCTCTAGAGGTGTGTAATTACTAAGGTAGGTCAGCGGAAACGAATATAGAGCCTCGCCTCGATATAATAATGCCGTGATTCGCGCTTTACAGCCTAAATTGGTTTCCGAGAGACTGGTTTCTCTTGGGCGTGGTACTCCTACGGAGAATGTTAACAACAAACGATTTTCAGGGATTTTTCCAGAGACGGACCGAAAGTCCCCCCGATGTGACGATTAAATCCAGACGAAAACATTAATTTCAATATCGCTTCGCGAGCGACCCGCCATCATGGGAACTTTGGACGCAAAGTTATTTGTCAATTAAGCAAGTTCGCGCATAACTCCGGGAGATTATTATTAACCGGACAGCCATTAAGGAATGAGTTAACGACATTTTTACGGCCAATACCGGCGTTGAGATCGCTCAAACAGCCTCGATATTAGCAATATCGCGCGAAAAAACCGAATCGGGGTCTCTCTTTATGAGATTCTAGAGCGGGGCCTATTTATCAGATCTCAGCGAGATGAATTAAGTTCCCGGCCCGACTACTCGTGCTGGGACGGGGGGCTGAGCCGCGGGTCGCCTTCAAAGGCGCCACCTACCGGCACAAGAAACCCGGAGAATTACAAGATGATGACTGGCTCGAATCCGGTTAATGACCGTTATTAACGCCGGATTTACATTTCGGGTTTTTCGTCCGAACTTCAAAGTACACGACCTATGATTTGTTTCCTCTCTCATTAGAGTATCGACGAGGAGAGCCGGGATCGATCCGCCATTACTTTTTCAAAGGGCGGCGTTTCTACCCGCATTTCGGGCTTTCGACCTGTCGAGATTCCGCCCTCGGACCGGGGAGATGTAATCGCTCCCGCTATTTATATACACAACTGGAGAAAAGACCGGGGCCGAGGATGAGGCCCGGCCAACAAAAGCCCCCCCGAGAGAGGATAAACTCCGGACACCTTTTTCGGGCGTTTCTTTCGGAACCACCTCGAAAACACTCGATCTCATCCGCATACGGCGAGGGCGCTACGAATTCCTCCTTTTTCGAGAAGCCCCAGACTTAATTAACTCTCCAGATATTCTAATGGAAGCGGTTGATGTAATTTACGGTGGAAATCTCTCTTTCGTGCACTTTTTGAGGACGTGAATGGTACCACTCAGCGAGCGACTTGAATTCGGTCTAATTTTACCGGTTCGAGGCGCGCCATCTTTCTCTTTTCTCCGCGCAAGAAATCGTCTAGATCGTTAGTTACTTAGCCCAATAACGGCCACGGTCTGGCGGTTGCAGACCTTATGTAGGTAAATGCCAAGTCGGCGCACCGTTCCGTGAAAATGTCACCGCCGAAACCGAAAGGATTTTCGTAAAAAGGCGAATCGGGACGAGGGCGTTCCTGTATATATTTCGGGGAAACTTGCAAATTCTTGACTGATGATCGTCGGGTCAGCCCGAGAAAAGGCGCATTTACATTTAGGGTCTCCACCAGACGAGGGATTTAATTTGCGTCCGAATCGAAGAGAGCTTCACGAATCCCCGGAATGCGTCTTTTCATACGGGTTTCAATGGGGTTCTGTTTCCCGTACAAGTCGTTACCTTTTCCCGACCGTGGAAGTAATTTGTGAACAAAATAAAATTCCTTAATGCGGCGCTATCGGATCTCGGTTTGGCGGGTAATCACGGGGTCGTCGCGGCACGAAACCGAAAACATTTCAAATCTCAATGCGGGGCTTAATCCGGGGCCGATCTGACGTGCGCACGTACATATTTACACGCCGCGTGCGGACAATGCGAGAAAGTTTGAAAAAGGACGTCACAATTCGCATGAAATCCGCAACAATGGAGACGCCGAATTGAAAGCGGCGCGATAAAAAGCGAAACACCTTCTATTTAGCAACCGCCCCGATTCAGGGCAAAAACCGCACGATACCGCTCCACGATTGCGGCAATAAAGCGGAGGCGGACTTTTTCCCTTATTCACCTGTACCTCGGTCGGGTTTCCTCGTGATGCTTAGTTCAGCGATTTCGTCGAGACTGTTTTACTGCCCCACTCAAACGAGGAACCCCTAGGTAAGGGAAAAATTGTTGCCGGGTTCGCTCCGACCCAGGTGCTCAAAGTAGCGCTTCGATATGGATCGTTCACCGAATGAGTCGTTAGTTCATCGAGCTTTCGAAGATAAAGCGAGCTTTTCCGCGCCGGAATCAAACCCGCCGGACGTATTCACTCGCGTATCGGTCCTTTGGCGAAACGAGATTTCGGTCATCATTGAACGAAATTTCTATACAGTCATTATAATTCTGATAAAAGGAGCGGGTTATTTCGAGTCCCCGGTTCCACCAAACGTCGCCTTCCGTTCGGCATAGATAATTTGTAAACAAGTCGCCCGCCGAACTTCTTCCCCTAATCACCTACTTTACTTCCACTTCCCAGTTATTGTTTCTTTAATAACCGCATTGTTCGCGGAACATTGTTTGCGTATACCGCGCCGGCCGTAATTATAATAAACGAGCCGGCGGCTAGAGCCGTTCGATGGACGAAAAGTTGCGGGCTTTTAAGGCCCTTTTCTATAACGAACGGCCTTATAGAGGCCGATTTGCATCCGATGCGGTCTCGTTATTCTCGCGACGTCTTTATTATTTCTGCGAGGAATGAAAGGCGCTCAGTCACGCTGCCATATCTGGGACCGATCACTGCGAATCATCGCATGTAGGTTGAAAGTTTGTCTCTGTAACTTTTCCCCGATCGGACTTTTTTAATAATATTCCCCGATCGACGAAAAAATTGGGGATGACTCGCATCGCGGGGATAAATCTTTGGATTGTCTTACACGTACTCCCGTAGGTACCCATATTCCAGGTAATAAATCAAACGGGGGCTATAAAATTTTACGAGTATAACAAAATTTTCTTTTTCTCTTTTTTTATTACTACATATAATTCACGGTAAAGGATAACCCCTATAAAAACGGCACACGCTACGATAACCCCCGAACTTTCGGGTACCACACAAGTAGTCTCGAAAAACGAGAGGAGCCTAGATATAATTAAGGGCGCCTTTGACGACGACGAAATTGGTTAATTAGATCTCGGGGTGCATCCTGCCGGAATATCCGCGATATCCTCGTAAAGGGAACGAAACGGGAATTATTCCGAAATCTGGGCCGATATTTCTCGGGGGAGGTCGGACGGGATATGGGACGGTTAATGAGACGTGTGAAGCTCTCCGACCCGACGCACACGTCTCCCCGGTAAAAGTGCAGTCGACGGTTCCTCGGTGTACACGCCTCGTCGTTTCCGGGGCGCCCCTGAGGGAATCGGCGGCGGGTCCGAGGGGGTGACGCGCCCCCTCATTGCGGACCTGGGGAGGGTCGCGTCGTTGCGTAACCGGAAACTTATCTGGCCGGCCCGCACGGGGCTCTCTCGCAAGACTTTATATTTTTCCTTATCCTCATTCGCATTCGCACACAAATAATCCGGATTAACGCTCGTCCTAAGTCTCACGGTCGGTTTTGGAGCGAGGAATTATTCGGCCGCAAAGTGGAAAAGTGGTTGGGGAAATGAGTTGACGGAGGACAATGTGTACGCCAAATTCGCTAGATTTGCATAAATTCGGTGACATTGTGGAAGAAAACCAACTGCCTGTGATTTTGTGAAAAATTTCTTCAAATTGTTCAAAGATGTCATGGAAATGTGAAGATTTGTGAATTTGTCATTAATTTTATTAAAATTTTTGGAAATCGTTGAAATTGCACTTTTGTTGATATTTGAGTCCACAAAAATTGAACGGAATTTTCTTGAACATTTCTTGAAATTTTGTTATGATTTATTATTTACCGAAAAAATTTGAAATTATCACCTCAAATTTGCCAAAAGAAATTTCAAATTCCCAGATATGTACATATTTGTTGAGAATTCGTAACGTGAAATTGAAAAGCACAAAAGTTGTTAAAATTGCCGGATTATTTCATAAAAATTCTTCACATTAGACAGAAATTTGCCGAATATGGGCATTTGTTGACAATTGACTGCACAAAATTTGACCGAAATTTCCTCAGACATATCTTGAAATTTGGCTAAAATATGGAAAATTTACCAAAAAAACGTGGAAGATCACCTCAAATTTAGCAGGAATTAATTTCAAATTCTCAAATATGCACGAATTTGTAGACAATCATCATCAATTTAAAAAGCACAAAATTTGCTGAATTCACCAAAATTATTTGTTAAAAATTCATCACATTAGACAGGTGCAAATTTTGATAAAATATCATGAAATTCGTTAAAAACGAATGAACTTTTCCAGAAAAACGCGAAATTCTTTAGTACACCAAATTTGTTAAGTGATTTGAAATTTTTTTGTAAAGATGCAATGTTTTGGGTCCGAGAAGATGACGTCATATCCGGGACATATTTTCCTCAAAAATTTCAGACACTGAAGAAAAATTTTTGAAGTTTTTATCTTTTGACTTCTTCTTCAATCAGAGGCCTAAATCGAAAACTATGAAACCTACAAAAAAACCTCAATTTTCAAAATTACTTGACACACTCCATTCTTTCGATTCTGGCAATGATATTTAGGACTCGTGAGTCTTATAAGCAAGATAACGCAGTTGGCGGGATTCCCGGAAACACCCTGTACAAATCCAAGCCCTCCAACCGATAAAATCCGTTTAAACCCGGACAGTCGCGTGTTAATTATGAATTATGCGAGCACGTCGCGACGCCCGCACGAGCCCTCAAAGCCGCCGCGTCGCGGCTGGAAACTAACAAGTCCGATTCAGCTCCTCGGGCGCCTTTTTGTCGACGTAATTGCCAAACCACCGGAGGTCCCGAGACTCCAGCACCGCTCCATTAGCCGGAATACGTCGGAATCCCGTAATTAGCGGGCCCTCGATCGGCCGAAACCACGGTCATGTCGTATCGAAATTACGGCCATCACGGGCCACGGGGCGTAATCCCATAACACGTGTCCGCCGGTGTGCGTTCGGATTTGAGCGTTTCACAAGAGACTTCGCGATGTGAGGCTGACTAACGGTAAAATCGATCTTTTAATTCGGTCACATGTCTCGAGGACTCGGTCGCGAACGTAACCGTAAATTCAACCTCGACAAAACGAACGCACTGAGAGATACAGGGGACGCTGCTCTGTTGGTTGAATTGTGAGAGAAACTACTCCGAACTGTCGTATAATTGTAACTAAATCGGGCCGAAATTCGTCCGTGTATGCTCTCGTTAAACTGGGAGTTGTTTGCTGCACTTGCAGTGGCTCCGTTTCGGTTCGCGCATTTACTGCAATAACCGTTTTTACATAAGTAATTCCGGTTATGATGCGCCCGTCCTTCTGTCGGCATTATCGTTCGGAACCGGCATTTTTATGGGGAATTCGTGCCCCTGTCGCTTCATACAAAATTGCACTTTTGCTAATTCAGGACCCGAACGGGAGATGCGATGGATAGTTGGGAATGCCGTAGTTGGCACCGTGTCGCTTTCTGTGCCTAGTTATCCCGGAGTGTTTGCGCCGGTGAGAAATGGGATCCTATCGTAATGTCGTCTTTCGTGTTACAGTTTCAGACAGATTCATGCGCCAACGTGCATACATTTATACGCATTCACCTACCCCGTATACTCCGAGAGATATTTACCGAGCGTTCGGCTGATATCTTTGTTTGCCTGTGACGACGTCACTCCAGGCAGCCCCGGTAATCCCATTCAGCGCTAAAACGGCCGTTTTATTCCGCATTATAATACGCCGAATTCCGTCAACCGCCTAATTACCATGTTCGCAGCCGTCTATTTTCCATTATAACGATCGTCCCATTTAGCTCGGCATCGGCGAACGCAATTGTGCTCGATTCGAACAAGAAAGTCGTCGATTGATTAAAACATCTCCGGTTGAAAAAAAAAGCCGAAAGAACCAGTGAATCGAGAAGCAGACTTCGAGTTTATAAATAAATCAACTCTTTGGTTAGTACGGTGATTAATCAATCCGATGGGGTCATAGGGATAATAACGCGGAATATGTATGAACGTATCTTAAAAGGGTCAAGCTGAAAAATGGGATTTATGTTCATGGAAACTTCCCGGCGGCCGAGTAATCATCATTATAAATAAATATCAGATACGACGACTCTAAATACATTTTGTGGTTTCGAACTTATGTACGAGTGGCGTTTCTATTTCCTGGAGAAGGAAAGTTTACAACGGCGAACAATGGCGGCGCGATTTTTGTAAACCGTTCAATAATAATCGAACGCGGTCGTAAAGGGATTACGTAGGTGATTTAATCTGGTTCGATATGAAAGTGCTACGTGTGATCTTGACATTTCCGACTGGCATATGCCGGTTTCTTTGTGTTATATGCATTTAAAGGTATACGAGGCGTGCACAGTACACACGCCGATAATGGCAGCGCGGAATCGATGCAAAAGCACGTACCCATACGGTTGTCGAAAAAACTATAAGCTCTATCGCATTCGGTCTTGTTTGGGCCTGTTGGCGGAGCTTATTGCGGTGATTGCGGGCATTACGCATGCAAATTCGGTCATGAAAACGACGTTATAGTTCGTTTAGCCAGTGGCAGATATCCATCTCCAGTTTGCGCAGTTACGCGAGGGGCATTTAAATCCGCCAGATTTCGAGATCCGATTCCATAATACCGACTTGCATATCGCCGAGTTATTGGATCGTAAAGCCCATAGACATGTTATATTTATGTAGTCCGCTTTCTCGATATTCTTCGATTGTGCTCGCGCAGTTGATTACCGATAAAATTCGGGCGGTAAATTCGGGGGAATCCGTTGGAAATGGAAATCGCAAACGTCCTTATCGGGGGATATTTCGATTTAAAATCTAATTCTGACGGCCCCTATCTCGGATGCCTCGGGCGGCGAATCTCTTCCGGAACCGGTGGGCACCTCGGCATGCACGCGCGGTCTCGAAAAAGTTTCCCTTATTCCCGCCCGGGGGGAGGCAGAAGTTGCGCCTCTCGAAATTTAAATCGTTCTTGATTGCGACAAATCCTCTTGTTTACCCTAGTTCGTCGTAACTACTGCGCCCGGTGAGTTTCGAAAACAATTTAAGTTTTTAAAGTATGCAAATTGGGACGTCACGAGCAGAGAGTGTGCGAAAAACGATCATATCGTTACGTCTTCAAACCGAAACTGCCGGAGTCCCGGAGTCCCGGCGACGGCACCGCAGAAAATACCGGAACCCAATTACTCCAGACTTTGCGCTAAATAACTCTCGAGATGCTCCTCGAGAACGCAAACCGCAGATGCACCACTCCACTCGAGCCGATTTCGCTAGATTTAAGACTCCGAGCCGGATCAAAGGGTCGACATTTACTCTAATTAGCTCGGTTATATAGGAAAGCCCGCCTCTCCGGCCGATAATGGTAAAGTGACCCCGGGCATTTCCGCCTTCGTTAAAGAAATAAGAGACCGGACTAAAAATACACCGCTCTATGATCCAATATCACTGAAAGGGCGAATCGTAACTGAAAAGCTAACAAAGGTGCGAGATCGCTAATAATTCCGCCGATTTCTTATAGACGCGGTGAAATTCGAGATTTCTCGTCTTGGGCCGAGATCAGGGGGCCGGATGCTGCGAAAGGAGGCCAGATTCCGTCCCACTCCGGGGTCACGTAGCGGTCGGCCGCACCACGGGCAACAGCCAAACGCGAGAGAGAAATCTCCATAATATACTGTGGATGTTTAGTTAGTTAGGCGTCTATGGTAAAGGGTTCTGCAAGGGCCGCGTCGGAAAGTTTCCGAATAGAACTCGCACGAAACTTTCTTATACGCACACTTCCGAATCGAAAAGGATATGCGGCGTTTTGAACACGCTCGAAAACTCGGAAAAGGCCGGGTCTGTGCTTTGTACGGTTTTAACGAACGCGATAAATCGGCGGATTCGTCCGAAGGCGGATAATTTCGTTTCGTAATAAACCGATTTTGGGGCAACGACCGCGAATCGCCTCCGAATCGGAAAAGATGTCTCATGCAGCGTGACTCAAGTCGGAGAAAAAAGCTCCCATAAAAGTAGGCTGATTTCAGGTACAGGGTCTTCCGTTTAGTATTTCCACTCTTCCGCTTTCCGTCAATCCGAGAAACTTTAGAAAATTTCGAGATTTTGCGATTTCAGTTTCAGCTGATCGGCGAGCGAAACCATTACAGCAAAATTTTGCAATTCGTTCGGTCCGCTGAAACCGGGTCACTTTTTTCAGTTTTTTCCAGATTTCCAGCTGTGACACCTCGGATTTCGGAATCGCATATTTCGCCCGGCATATTCGGGTCTCCCTGCTAAATATTTGGGTCCACATCGGGAAGAATCGACCGGGTTAAATCACCGCCCGGCCCTAAATTAATTAGCAGGCATCTAGTTCGGAATTCGCAAGCGGAACGGGCAGGAAGCATCGGCAATCGTCGTGATGCGCGCACAGGTAGAATGCCAATATTGACGATTTCACGGACGGAAGTAGAAGGGCACACGGCCCCCCCATCGCCATTGTGCACCAGTCAGACCGCAAAATAGTGTCGTTTGTGCTCTCCATACATGCGAGCCGGTTACGTAATCCGCATTTCACATTTGATACAGCCGCAGGGGCGCTCCACTGTATAAATAATAATGCGTCTGTACGGCGGTTATGTGCGACATTTACGTACGCAGACCGCGAGCGAGGGCGTGGGGTGTCGCGGGCTTTACAAATTTATACGCGGCCGCATGTATCTATAATTGACATCGTATTGTTGCCGTTTCAAGAACATGATCCACAATGCGAAGCCATTACGCGAGAGATCCTATCAGGGCCGGCCTAACGCAAATGTCGGGCCGGACTTTTATGTACGAAAACTTATTCGACGTTTCAATTAAGGGGGGGTTAATTCGTGATGGGCCTTTAAATAAAACGACACACGTTCGTTTTTAAGCCCGCCGCTGACACCGGCGCTTATCTCGCCGTTTTTCGACGACGCAATTTTTCCAATTTCATTTTTAATCTCCGAATTAATCGTCCCGACGCCCTGCCTCTCCGGGCGCGCGAAAAACGCCCCGTCTCGCGTCAGACTTTATTCCTTTCATAACTCGGTTATCTCCGTTTTATTCGGTCGCATACACGTCGCATTCACAATGGCGTTTAAAATTCCGGGCGTGTGCCTCCCTGCCGCAAATAAAACAAAATCAAAGAAACTTTTAAAGATCTTTGGGTCCGGATTGGAGCTAACATCATCAAAGGAGTTTTATCACTCTTAAAAAAAAAACGGACCGGGAGAGGCCGAGCCGAACCCGTAAGAAGATTTTATCGGCGCCGGACTTAAAACGCACAAAAGCGGGGGCGAATTTTTGAGACGTTATTATCGCGAGGCCCGCGCGCATCGACTAAAACATTCAAACTTTATACGCATTTCCTATTAGTTTAGCCCCAGCTTAGCGGCATCATGGGCCGTAATGAAAATCTTTTATTGCATAATAAAAAACTTTTTTCATTTCCCGCGTCGTATGTTTCGGGCGAACTGGTACAAACTAATTTCGAAATAATAGCTTCTTCACACCGCCGCCATAACCGCCGGATGATATACAATGCCCTTTTAGCGGATCCCGAATTCGCCCATCCAATCATCCCGGAGCGAAACTTCAGATCCGGGACCGACACAGTGACGGAAATGCCGATAACAGGGGCACGCACGCACCTGCCCAGATCTCCGCAATGGAAACGGGATTAAAATCCGGAAAACTACGGATTTTCTCGATCGTCCCCGTTCGCTGATTGTCATTAATAATCGAGCGGGTCGAAATACGGGGCTGTGATGACGCTTTTGTATCGCGATAACCATGAGGAAATTATGACTTGATTAAATTAAATCACCGACACGTTATTACACATGCGGCCCGTAACGTTATTAATTCCGAGCCGGCGGGGGCGCCTCTCCGTTTACGGGACCCGAATAAACCCCGGATCCGGTTAATAAACCCTCCATATCGACGCCTCATCGCATATACTCGCGTTCTAATTCGGGAATCGGGGACTTGAAAAATTCATACAAATTTTGACCCAATTCCTGCCTCTCGTCGTCGCAAAGGAAAAGCTACACGTGTCCGTTTCGATAATCATAATGGAGCCGAGAGCGATTCCAATTGAATTAATTTTTCATCGCGTTTATGCCATGTTCGGAGGAATAGAGCGATGTTTAGATAGCAATCGGGGAGAATTATTATCATGTCCGGGGAGTTCGAAATAAAATTACCGGGCATTAAGGAAATATCTCGGGAAATATACCGATAATGTCGTGATAATCAATTTACGGACACATTGTCCGCCCACGGTTTTTACTCACGTTCATGTTTGTATACCTTATACCTAATAGTACAAATCGAATCGAAATTCCCGTGATTTTCACGGAAAATGGTTGAAAATGAGAGGAAATTTCCATCGAGTCGGGTTGCTCGCGATAAATTTCGTTAAAATTGTACCGCTGTAGTAATTTGTAGCGCCGGTTATTATTCCTCCCTGCTCGGCCCGGAAAAGTTTAAAGAAACTCGTCGGCGAGACGGGGGAGAATCCGCCGACAGCGCCCTTTGATTAATGAAGTGTTTTTGCGGAAATTTGGAAACGGCCCATTAGATCACGACTCGGGGGCGACATCCCCGGGCCCTGATTGGGGTTGCGATAATATCGGTGTGTGTGCCCCATAAATCTCGTATCGGCCGATCCGCCCGGAAACCCCCAATGAAAGCGCGTATTTATGACGCCCTTTCGCCGCACCGACGTCAATTGACACCCCCAATAGTGTACAGGAAAAATCCGCCCGTGATTCGGATTTGATAATAAAACGACGCGAGTATAATAAGCGGAAAAAATGGGGGATCGGTGAGAGGCAGCTGCATTTCTCGGCTTTTTATCGCGTCTTCTCCGGTGATAACGCAGTTGATAAAGTCAACCGGCGAACGTCGTTTCCTACGACAAACAGGGCGACACACGAAATTACAAGCCAGGAGCGACTACTATGCCGCACTCTCTCTCGCATAGCAGTCAGGAATTCCGTTTTTCCGGCTTTTTCGTTTTATTCCAGATATTGGGTTTTACTGCCGCTTTGATTCGCCCGTATTTGCGAAGAATACAACACGGCCTGCGGCGAAGGCAGACCGGGCACGATTGATTCCGTTGTACTTTCCCCACTATTCCGCGTTTTACCCGGGACCGCGATTATTATTTAACAATAGGCGAGGGAAATTACGGGGTGAACATCTGCAGCCCCGGTGTGTTTGTGTACTTCTGCCCGAAAAAGCAGCTGAAACGAAGACGTATCACGTGCACCGGCGAAAAAATTCATTATATCTGGTCTGGCAGTGCCAACATAAATATTTCAATAAAATCAGTCAACATTGCCGAACGAACGTTTTGGCCGGTTAGCGAAAATTAAGAATTCATCAATCCCCATAACTCTCCATAATCTAGTTCGAACCTCACATACCACGAATTTTATGATGGACCGAAAATATTATTTGCATGATCCGATAATAAAAGTCGAAACGTAATCGTTATTTGCTTTGCTCGAGTCGGATGAGAAAATATTCAAGTCGATTTTATGGGTCACTTTTCCGCGCTTCCGTGATGCTTCATAACCGGATAATGGGGTTCGGAAAATCCGGTTCAAATTGTCAGTGGCGTCGTGTCGCCCGTTTGTAATTAAGGGTCAAAACGTCATTAAGATAGGATCGCGGGGACCGGAGTGTGCAGGAAACACCTGAATAATTACAAGCCCCGCAATCAGAAACGCACACACGTGATGTTGTCGGCCTTTTTAATGTCGACTTGAAATATTAAAACGCATCGGTTGAATACGATCGAGGCGTTAAATCCGCCGAGGCACGAAAACCGCCGATCCGTCTTCTCTTCCGCACACAGAGGTCATTCAAACTAGACAAAATTGCCGAGCGTTTTAATGTGATTAAAAATTCGGAGCGAGTTTGCGACATTTCCTCGACATTTTTCTATAAATTCGTATCGTACTTTCGCAACGGGTAACAAAAGTCTTTGTGTGCACAACAAAGGTGTGGGTGTACGGTTTCGCCATGAGAAACTAGACGCCGGCTCATTCGCGATAAAACAACAGGCCGAGTTTGAAATGTCAACTAAAAACCGGTTGGAGTCCATTCCCAGTCCGGGATGGACTCGCGTTGTCTCCGCAATCCTGGCCGATCCGACATTAAATTAACGAGATGAATATTGATAAAGCGGGCAGGTTGATTTCGGGACGATACCGGCCTTAATTAACGGCAATGATGGATGATGGAAGGCCCCCGATTTATGGCGCTCATTAGGGAGAAAACATCATTCGGGGCGTTCGATAATAACCGCTCCGGTAAACCACCGGAACCGGAATTGTGTACGTTACTTTCCCCGGTTTCGTTCGGAAAATAAAGTGCGATAATACGTGAAACGTTCGCTCGGCGGGAAAACTCGAGACGTTCATAAATCTCGGGACTTTGCAGTTTGAATAATCGGCAGGGCGGGAGAGAGATGCCTCTCAAACTTGATATCACGTGTACTCGTATTGTTGAATCCTACGCTTCCGCTCGGATGAATTAATTATCTGCCATTTGACTCGAGCGATGATTTATTCGACAAAACCTGGATACACCTTCCGTGATCGCATCAGGAATAAGAGAAACGAGCTCCCGTATTTCTATTGTCGTGCAAACGCGAGTTCATCCGGGCGGTCGAAAAATTTCCAGTTCACCATCAACGTTAATCCGGAGACAACGGAATTCATCACAAATCGCGAATTCCAGCAGAGGAATTCGTGCAAAAGCCCCTGCTAATTACCAGAGTTTCAATGAATTACATAGGTAATTATGAGACTTTCCAGGTATTTCCGAAAATTAGCAACCGTTTAGGCGCATTCCCGGGGAGTTCGTGCGAAAAACGCACTTACGAATTGATCAGTTTTTCCTTCCGATAACGCACATACACGTGCCGGCAGTCTTTAGGGGTCGGGAAGCATTTATTACTCCTCGCGGAGATGTTACGTGATGTTGATCACCTCCATAATTAATATTGCAACCGACGCCCGTTGTACAACACACGATACAAGCGTGTTGATAGCCAGATAATTTAAACCCACCCCGAATCCACGAAAACACATTCCAAGGTGATGGTAAAAAGCACGAAAACGCAAACCGGTCGTCTAGTTAATTAACTGGAAAACTACCCGCCTCCGTCAAACGGCGGGGAAATAACCCGATTCCGAAAAACGACCCCGTCGAAAGTTCAATAATCCACGAGATTCCGCTAATCACCGATAATTACATTCGAAATGAATAAACATTACCGACCCATAAATTCCTCATCATGGTTTAATCTAGTCTTTCTACATAATGATTTTAACGAGGCTCACTAATTATGGCAATCACAATTCACATGCGTTATGTGGACACCGCTTTCAGAATGTTATAAACAAATCCACGTTCCCTTTATGTTAAAACTCAATCCTGCGACCGTATTATTATAGTTACGTAATCCCGGGGGAACAGCGGATAGCGCGGCCATGCGACTCGTTATTATCTCTGTTTTTCCCCATGCTTATGGGAAAATATGGCAAAGTAAGCCTCGGGGGCGCGTACAAAGACGACACCTGTATCAATCAGGCCCGTTCCATAGCGATTTCAGGCCCCGGCCGCGCTATAGGTATAACCGGACTGAATATTATTAATACAGAGCGTACGTTGTTGATAACATCAACCTCCCCAAAGTAATTAATCCGCTTAGGTTATAGTTTCACGCCCGCGTTCGAAATCCCCATTGTTACCTGCCCTCCGAGTCTGCACTTTCGAGTGGGATTTTTTCCGAAACGGTAAGCCCATATTAAAAGCGCTTGACGTAATACTTAAGATGGAAAAAATCGTCGAAATCGCTGTCAATCCGGTGGAATTCGGATTTTCTTGCGCGAATATGCTAAAAGGCCGTTCGCGTGTCCCGGCGTAAATAACATTAATAATTCGGGGCCTCCGTGTGTCTCCGCTTTCTCGCCCTTTCTGGCGATAATAACGGCGCCCCTGACCGCATGCCGAAATTGAACGTTTTCGGGCCCCCCGAAAGCGAAATTAAACCGACCTCTCCCCGAATCAAAGACCGATATCAACCGCACAACGAAACAGAGGGACCGGATCGTAAACGTCCAGAATGGAGCAATAACATCGAGCAATTCGCTTTTTCGCCCGGTTCGGAAATTTAATTTTTCCACTCTCTGATAAATAAAAAACCGGATTTTTCGATGCAGTAGTAGAGATGCGAATTCGCCGTATGGAAATGAGGGCCCACGCACGATCCAATCATCCGAATTATTTAAATGCGGCTTCTACCGGCGCTCAGGTTTTTCCGACATTTAAATGTCTTCCTCGCCGGCGAAAAATAGGAATTTCGGTCGTCCTCGCATCTGCATATTTCCGAATTTATTCACGATTTCCCCGTAAAGCATTAATAATGATCCGCGCCGGATTATTAGAATATTAGTGGCTCTAGGCGCCGAGAGGAAACCTTGAGCCTTTCGAATAATCATTTCATCCGTTATATCGCTCGGAGCTTTTTCGGATAATTGCCGCACGGAACGTACCGCATGTGGAAATAAACGTGAAAACCCACCCCGGTATGGCGGACCGGAACGGGCGGCCCATATAAATTAGGGGTCGCTTTGCCCGCATGAAGGTGGAAGGGCGCATTTTCGGTAAATGCGTTCCGAAATTCGGCGCTTTCACCGAAATAGTCCGCACCCTTCACACCCGATAAACCGCCGATTTGGCGCGCGCATAAATAAAGGGCGCTTTCGCGGACTGGTACTTACAGACAGTGAGCGCCAACAGGAGGGCCGCTTTCGGGGCCTTAGCCATGTTCGTGAAAGTTCGTTAAAAAAGTTCGTTGTGTTAGAAAATCGTAAAATCCGGTACACGACACTGAACACTCAAGCCCTCATTTCTGGGGGTAGTTCGTCCGGTGGGTCGTATTATGATCGGAGAATGCGGGAACGTGATAATCACAGAAGTCGGGTTAATCCAGGTGTCGAATCATTTCACTTTTTCGCCGAAAACACGAAAACCACCCTCGATCTGGGGGCGGCCGCAAACTTTTCGGACGCACGCGAAATGCGCGAACTTTTCGGACGCCGGACGAAACGCACCACCTCGCGTCGTGCAGAGGAATGAGCGGCGGGCGCGATTTTCGGCCCGAGCGACGGTTGACGGCGCTCCGAGCGCCCCTCTCGGAAAAGGACGCCACCATACTGGTTCTCATGAGAGGGAGAAGGACGCGAAACGATCAACAAGCGTCAGCGTCTCGAAACGCGGACGTAAACAGAGAAAGACGGATCCCCCTCTTCCGAATGCGTCCGCAAAGTCGCGTTTTTTCGCGGTCGTCTTGGCCGTAAACAAATGTGCCCGATTCGGGCCGACCCGATCGAAAAGCGAGCTTTCGCGAATTTCGGGCATTTAAATCTCCCATGAAACGGTTAAAAGGGCAACGAAAAGCCGGTTTTAGTTGCACGTGATGCTAATAACCGGCCTAATGAGCTTCAAACTGACCGCACCTAGACAATTACGGAAACGTGGCAACGTGGAGGAATTTTCGCGTCCTATGGTCGTTTTTGAGAGCTTTCGCCATCATAAGCCGCCACCATAATAGGTAAAATTTCCGGCTGGATATTGGGGTGCTCCGCCCTTAGACATACCTGGGATTTCGAAATTCACAATAGCCAGGTATAAGTTTGGCGAGGCACTCGACCGTGAGGGTTTCTGAATTATCGGCCGAAATAACTCGCGATTCCTCCCTGTCTATTCGAAAATAAACTTTACTTTGAATTTCTCGAGGAGCGTTTACGGTATTACGCCCATTACACGACCGGTAGACGTGGGATAGGATCTAACGCGCGAGTGAATCTCGACTTTGAACTTGTAATAATAATCTTGGGATTATGGCGAATCTGCATACGTAAATATCCGGATAATCACGTACGGCGATTACCATATCAGATGGCGGTGATGATGAGTTGACGGTTTCCGGGGTCCTTTTTGGCCCGAATCGATTTTCGGTTCCTTATTATACGGCGTTGCCGGACGTTATTAGAGGGATCTCCGAAAGGTATAGAGAGGTTTTTTCGTTTCCTCTCGGACCGGAAATTGTGCCGTGCTGAATATAAACCGGACATGTCACGAGTTTCCTAAACACACCCAGTGTCTGATGTCTAATAGTTCCGGACTTATGCCCAGTTCAGCGCGTCCCATTTCAGCGCGCGTCTGAATTCTTCCCATTTCAGCGCGTCTTGACCCAGGTAAACACCAGCAAGTCCCATTTCAGCGCGTCTATTTCAGGTATCCCTTCGTAAAGACCTCCAAGCACATACAATGTGACCTTTACATACCTACCTAACAGTGGTCGCAAGTATTGCGATAATTTTTTAAAATTATTTTTAGTTCGTCATTCTTTTCTGGAAAAGTATCTAGTATCACACAACTAGGGGAGCAGTCGATACAATTTCAACCGATCTCGCGGAATTGTCCACATAGAGAGATGTTTCTGTTAGATCAGGGATGAAGGTGTAATAAGTATCGCGACCGTTGATTAAAAAAGACCAACTTTGCACAGCACATAATACAAAAGCTTGGCATACCTCACCTTTTGAAGTATATAAAAATTGAATATTAGAAGAATGATCTCTCGATTGCTCCATGATCATCAAAAAAGTCAATTGTTCACAGTGTGGCCTCAAAATTTTGCACTTGCACAAATGTCCGAACTTCTACACCAAGGAGGGTTTCGTTTGAACTGTGGCGATCGAAGACTCCATCCACTTTTTGATTTTATTATTATTATTGTTATTATTGTTATTTATATTTGGTTGAAACCGTATACTCACATCTGCCACTTTCTAATTTCGGCATCTTTTGAAGTCCTTTGGATACCTTTTGAACATTTATCTGCTATTATTGCATGACCTTTTTCATTCTTCCAATTTTTTTTTGTCACGTACACCTTTTCCCTACTTTTATTACTTATTCTACTCTCATTTCTAAATTTCATCTTTCTTACCAGATCGTCTCGTACCATAGATAAAATGAGAAGAAATTATATTGATTGGTTGCGAAGGTGTGTGATACTAGATACTTTTTCAGAAAAGTATGACGAACTAGATATAAACTATGATATAAATAATTAATATACCTAGCCTACTTACTTCCTAAAAAATTAATCGCAATACTTGCGACAACTGTTAGGTGGGTATGTACTTGTAAAGGGCACATTGTAGGTGCTTGGAGGTCTTTACGAAAGGTTACCTGAAAGAGACGCGCTGAAATGGGACTTGCTGGCGTCTACCTGGGTCAAGACGCGCTGAAATGGGAAGAATTTGGACGCGCGCTGAAATGGGACGCGCTGAACTGGGAGCACACCTAGTTCCGTGTCTTCCCCAAAACATGACTCATTTTATTATAATCACGTCACGAATTTGTACCCCAATAAAAATCTCTCCAACGAAAATTATGGCCAGTATTACGGTGCGAATTACATGCAACTGACAGATGTATGTTTATTTAGCTAAAATCTTACTCTAAATATTTACTCTGAATGGAGTTCATAAATGCTGTTTGCGCCGTTTATGCAGGCTAATGCAAGCGAAAGAATGTAAATTTATGTAATAACAGATGAAAATTCCAGTCATAATAGAGACTGTATGGAGAAAGTCAGGTATAGATGCGGGCCGGACCTTTGGGTTATTACATAAAGTGCGAGGGATAAAAAGGGATCCACCTTTTTATACACAAGGGCTCACACAGAGATTCTTTCTGTCAGAATGCTTCTTATGAATTTACGTGGGAACGCGTATCCACCTCGAAATCACACCGTTTTACGTCTTTTCGCCCGTCTTTAGGTTGTCAATAGGGCCGAAATTTTATTGTGCATGGCGAAACGAGACAAGAAAAGTCGCACCGGAATCCCTCAGATGCACCAGCCTCTCCCCCGCCCTGTTATCTGACAGGAATTTGTGTACGCCGTTCGGTTCACGTTCTTATCGCCGGTTCTCGGCCCGAAACCAACAAACAAAATTAATTGCTACTTATTATAAGCGTGCCCCGAAATAACCAGACAATAACTCATTGTGCGATGCGATTGAAAACCGTAATTAATGGGGACGGCGAGTCGGTTTTCAGATAAACGACCAGATAGAGGCGATGCCGTGACAATACCGGGCGGGCACTTTCGCCATGGAGAAAATGTATAAGAAAGCGGCCATTTATCGGAGATAATAAAGTGAGGACGTTATTGTTGATATCATTAGATCGAGGTTTATCCGCTCGGGGGGCGGCTGCGACGGATTGATGGGACCACTTTCGGAATAAATTGAATCCGTAACGACTCCAGAAACAGGAATGCCGAGGTAAAAGGACACCGGACGGGCCCGCATTACGTACCTCGCATAATTAATTACCGGCGCGGTCGCCCAATATCATTTTTCAATCTTGTCCCGCTCGCCGTTTTAATCGTGGGGCTTTTATTGTTATTGCTCCTCGGCGATGAAGTCGAGATTAAAAAACCGCTCCCCGTTATTACTTATAACAAAATACGAGAGCAAAGGCGGTTAGCGGAGTCGCGTCGCGTGATTTACGTCCGGCGATTTTCCGGATCAGATTTTGCGCCCTCAAGGGTGCGAGCGCGCTAATTACGCCGATTTCTTAAAACTAAAAACCGATCGCGATCGGATAAAATCGGCGCTAATTAAAAACAAATAGACGGTAATCCGCCTAATCCGCACCTTCTTTCCAGAATGAACGAGATTTGCCCGAAATCGGCGATTCTCGATCTCCGCTAATCTCCTAATTAGGCCGTATGCATCTTGACGTCAACAAAATGCAATTAAGCACCCGGGAAACCTCCTAACGTTTAATATCACCTAATCTGCATTAGCGTAGCGCGCAGTTAAAAGTCTTTTTCCTCTCACTGGCTTTCGCGTTAACGGGACATTCGAGAGGCTTTCTCCGCTCACAATTTGAATAAACTCGTCCGAGAAAACCGCATTTTCGGGCTTTTTAAATGACTTATAGGACGAAAATTACACGTGAGGACCTCAGAAAGACTGGTGATTAAGGAAAGCCGGCAACGTCGCTCCGACCCATGCCCATGGCTCTCGATGGGCAGGTGGAAAAATAAACGAGCGGCTCTGTCGAGGAGAACGCCATTATAGTGGTGGTTACAGTCGTGTGGGCCTTTATAAAGGGCACCCCATGTCTGAACGCGGCTTAGGCCTCGTTATGTTATAACGCACATCCGAGAGAGCCCCGGATTGTGGGTGTGGGTATTTAACTTGTAGATTTCGGACCCTAAACCAGGGTTTTTTTCGTGAAATTTACGGCTGGAAGTAATTGTTTTTATTAGCTCTCGCCGTACGGGATCTCTTTACCGGTTTAAATTTAGAAGCGATTATTTCCCGTAGACAGGTTTCAAAATATACAAAGGTCCGGATGGCGAGATAGCGCGCTTATAAATAGAGACAAATGGGGTGAGTTTTCCGGTAAGAAAGGCACCGGTTTGTTGGGGCCCAAAGTGGCGGAAGATTACGAGGTCGGGCGACAAACGTTCCGGGAAGTGTGCGCGGAAAAGTCCGTTGAAAAGGGGACAACAAAGGCGTCGCAATTCAGGTGGTTATTACGGGCGCGGACCGATTCGTATGGAGGGTCGATGGCGAATCTTCCCGAGGTGTGCAGCTAATTTAATGATTATTAAACCAATCGCGGGGAAAACCGACTCACTTCTAGGGCGGTTCGAGACGGAGGGAAAGATATCCCATTCTCGTTAAAACTTTGGACACAGTTTATTACAGTTAAATTTTTACGGTTCGTGCCCTGTTTCCGAATCGGCCGGTAAAAAGGCGCCCTGCGAGAAATTTCACCTCCCAGGGATCAGACCGAGGCGGATCTTTATTTAATTACCTTTGTACCTGGAAGTCGGACCGGCTTTGCTGAATACAGCACGTTTCAGGAAAAGCGCGCCACTGGAGAAATTTCATATATTTTTCACGACCCCAACAATTTCCACACGGCAAATCGAAAGAATGAAATTTTAGGAGCAATTGCTCACATTTTTGAGTTAAGCTAACGAACCCCTTCTTACTTTTAGGCGACAGTGACAGATATGGTTTTTCACTTGCATTTTTGGAGAGATGTTTTTTTTTAGTTACGGTTCTTTGAGATTTTTCCATAATCCTTCATTATTTTTTTTTGCTTATACCTACCTAAGTCATTCAAATAGACCTGCATTTGAAAATCTGAGCCCCTTCAAAATTTCGTAGTCAATCCAATTCGAAGCTAATAAACTCCTATTTACATAAGGCAAAATTGACAGATATTGGTCAGGCATGCATTTTTGGAGAAAATTTCCTCAAGTGAAGCATTTTTTCCACCAAAATTTTTTGCCAAGTCAGTTTGAGAAAATTTTTGACTGCCCCACATAATTTATTTTAACTAGACCACCTTTAATTATACTCACCTTCTTCATTTTAGGCACAAGTGAGAGACATAAATTATAAACATAAATTTTTGGAGAGATAGAAATTTATTGAGTAAACGTTTTTTTAAATCAAAAATTCTTGCCAAGAAACTTTTGATTTCCCAACTTAATTATTATGATTATTTCAAACTGGACCACTTTCACCGGTCCGTATTCCTGCAACACCCTGTATAGCGAAAGTAAAAAAGAATTGCCTGGCTTTCGCCTAAACCCAAAATGTATCAAGTTTCGTTCGGTAAGTGTCCGTGCCGAATGGGACACGCGTGATCGCCTTAAATTCCACATCTAATTGTCTCGTTTCATAATCCGGCGATAATTCCCCGAGTGCGCCTTCACGTGAGCCCCGTAAGAGCACGAAAACGGACACCTGGATAACCGCGCGGCTAAAGCGCACTCTAACAATTAGTGGAAGTGGGCGAAACCGGCTCTCGGCTTGCCCCGGTCATATAATAATTATTACCCAGGTCGCAGGACGAGATCGCGGCAACAAAGTCCAGAAACCACCATTTTACGAGGGTTCGATCATCACTTGGGCCGATTTTCCCGCGCCTACGGGCTCATCATCGGGGTAATTTTGGAGGAGCCGGCCGAGATGACCCGGCAGTAAAGCGCAATTATAAGCGTAATAAGCTTTCAGGTTTCACGCCACGAGGCGCCGTAAAAAGCGCATAAAACCGGGAAAAAGTGCCAAAATTTCATTAAATTGGGACGGCGACAATGTCCGAGATGAACCGAATAAGAGCGCGCATCCACCCTGTATACACGCCCACTGAAATTAGTTTTAAAATTAAAAGGAGCGGTCGAAACTCGTTAGGTCCGGAATTGACGAGGTCTAGTCGAAATAGATGGAAAACGGGCCCAGGTAATAATTCGTCGAGGTGCCGAACCCGAGTCGGCCGCCCCTTATCTCGAATATAAATGAAGTAACACCCCCCATATCTCAAGAGGGCCTCTGGGCGATTCCGAGCCAATCAATTTTTAAAATAACGAATCACACCTGGAGGAGACGCTCATTATTTTCCTCTCCGGGAAAAGACGCACTTATATGCTCGGGCTTTTCAAAAACCCACTGAATGATGAATGAGGAGGCCGATATGTGACATCTCGCGAAAACCCTCAAGAACTCAACAGTAAAACCCTCCCAATCATAATTCTGTTTACGACATTACAATAACAGCCCTTAAAAAAGGCCTCGTTTCGTATACGTGTATCGCGAGGCGAAAAAGGAAACGGCAGGGAGAAATCGATGCATCTGTGTAATAAGCAGTCGGTTATTATTATGAGGCCCACGTTGCGTGACTCCTGAAAGGCATTAAGACTAAATATTTACTCTTTTTACGTTATTATATCGCAATATTACTTACGATACGGCATACAGGAACGTATGCGTGTACCGTCGGTATAAAAGCACTTGCATTTTTCCTAGGGAAACCTCATTTAAAATCTTATCAAAATTTGTTTTAGGTGCCCAGTCCGGGCTGCGGAAAATGCAGAACCGCATAATGCCCGTACCCGCGACCTGGAGCCGCATGCAGGCCGTAAATTTCCGCGATTTTCCGAGGGCCCGACGGATCTGATAAGACTTTACCGGCTTCTCGCCGGCGAGTGCGTTATTTTCGGATATGACGATGAGGGCGGAATATTAATTGAATTATTAGCATTATCGCCCGGCCGACTATTTACTATCGCCATCAAACGGACGTTTAATTCGCGTTTTCCATTCGGCCGAAAATACCGGCGATATGGCAGAACATCACTGTGAATATACGCGCGGTCGAAATGAGCACGCGGAAATAATACGTACGTTATTCCCGTCACGTTCGGCTCAAATTGGTAGTGGCATCAATTAATTTCGTTTTGAATCCGCATCGCCAATTTTCCCCGAGAAATAATTATTATTATCGCGGACTCCGGTGGTAATACGTGGCGCTTAAAATCCGGGCAAAGTACGTGCGGTCGCCGTCAGCTTGGGCTTTCGTCCGGAATCGCTCCCGATTTTTTCCGGCACATTCATTATGAATAAAATCGGCAGATATTTCCAATTTTGGGATATTTCGAGGACTCGGAAACTTTCGTATTTATGGCAAAACTAGCGAAATAAGTCTGAACGTGGAGGGAATTCTCAGGGATAACCGATCGATGGGAATTACAATAGAGAGCGAAATCTTCTAAGCCGCAAAAATCATTAAAGTTGGAAGTTGTGTGCGTCATACCGCAACGGATGTAAGTTCGTTCGCGATTGCAGCCAAAGTCTCGTCTAGTCTCGACTGTCATTCGTGGAATTTGCCTAATTTAAAATTGCCCTTTGTAGTCGTACGAGCATCTCCTTTATTTGCGACCAATCCGAAACTCGCGATGATCCGTTTCTGTCCTTTGTGTTCACCGGATACGTTTTTAAAGTTATCCATCATATACAAACCTGGGCTTCCTTATAGTGCATGTGATGCATCAGAGTGCAGATTTATGCCTACGGTTCTACTTTCATGAAGAATTTTTAATCTGAAAAGCAACGCGACATTACAAAGGACGCCGACATTTTATTTGTAGAGTCGGAAAAGTCTGTCAACATTTTAATTATGTCTAGTGGAAATTTTAATGGAGTATTCTGTTATGGGTATTCCCTAGACGCATAAATTCGATCGAAAAACCGTAAAGTGTTTAGCGAAACTCGATAACAACGGCAATTGCGCCACTATTCCAATTTGTTGAATTTATTCTAATTACGTTTAATCCGATTTTTGTGTCGCCCCG
Source organism: Salpingus planirostris (assembly GCA_949788335.1). Classification (NCBI taxonomy): domain Eukaryota; kingdom Metazoa; phylum Arthropoda; class Insecta; order Coleoptera; family Salpingidae; genus Salpingus; species Salpingus planirostris. The sequence goes on from OX460922.1 coordinate 5,389,070, forward strand.
ATAACGACAACGCAATTGAGCGGAAATGCGCCTCGGTTTAATTCGGTTTAGTAATTTCCAAAACATGGAAACATAAATGTATGATAATTTATGAACTAATGATAGTTTACTGCCAACAGTGGGAATCTACCGATATTTTCAAAATTCATGAGCAAAACAATTCAAGTATTTCGATTTACGGTCGGCCGTCCATTAAACATCATCGGACACAATTAAAGCCAACCCGATAAGACAATTTAGAGTAATTTCTTTTCCTAAACGTTTACAGATACATTACGAGATTAACCTCACAAACCGCTTTTATTCGTCATTTATGGCAATCATATCATAACGCATTTTGGATGAATGTAGTACAAAGAAACGAAAACATCCCCTGTTTTTCAGGAGAGTTCAGCTGTCGGGGCCGGGGATTATTCAAAGCAAAGCAGCACGAGCAGGCCAAATGTCACCGTTATTATTACTATTATTATTACGGTGGGGTAGGTTAGTAAAGGGCAGGGGTGGAGCGTGTGCAATCGGGGGTCGCAAACGCAATAGCGACGTCTGGCGCTCCGGTTTTCCACCCCTACGGCAGAGTGCAGATATGCACGGACGACCCTCGGCGTTTGTGTGCTGGGGGAGAAAGCGCTCACCTACGAGAACGAGTCGGTAATTAAGATAAAAGGATACAAGTACGTGACTGTCGACCGCTAATTTTATTGCACACGGAAAGATTAAAAAGTGTGAATATATTTCATAATTCTTTTCACGGAGAACTTTTTAAATTTCCAGGGGCCGCTCTCGGTTTTACACCCTCGCCCGACACGACGCCCGGAAAAACGCACACTGCGCACTCGAAAATGAAAAATCAAAACACGGTTCTCCTAGAAAACTACCAGTAAATTATTCCTACAAAGATTGCAATTGCAATGACAGTTGATGAAAATTCATGAAAATTGAAATATTCGCAAAATTTACCGTTTTCTATAAAATAATGTTTCGGTCGAATATTGGGACATGATGACATGATGATATTATACGGTTAGAGGGTGAATTTAACGTGATAATAAAATGATAAAATGAAACGGAATTTCGTTTAGCTCGCTTTCGTCCTGAAAAAAGTCCACTTTTATTCGTACATACCTGCAAAAAGCTCTAGTAAGCATTTCAGCACCAGACTAGGCTCCCGAAGCCACCGCAAAATTTTATAGTTCCGACAGTTATCGGGTGATAAAATTAGCTATTTAATTTAGGGCAGACATGAGAAAAATGCATTTCACATATTTCGCAATTCCATAATTATCACAATTCGCAAGTAAACAAAATATGAATAGACGTGAAATGAGATTATGCATTTCGAAAACATCATCGGGTGGGGTACATCAGAGAACTGAATTAAATTATCATCATCAAAACCCCGATGAGGCTAATAGAATTCAGCCGGCACAAGCTCCGTCATCATCGTTATCGCGATGGTGCACTTGCAATAATAAAATCCGACTTTATACGTATTCTGCGGCTGTTTTGTGAAGTGCAGTAACAAACAACAACAACAAATTAATTCGGCCGGTTTTCCCGTAAAAAGCCCCAGACCCCCGGGTCTGATGGATTAAGGTTTCGCAATATTTAAGTTAATCAAAACTTGCAGAGAGCAAACGTTTGCAAAAACGACCAAAACGTAAGCGTCAGAGCGGTTTATGCAAATTCGCCATGTATTAATTGCAAAACAGCGCAGTTGAAGGGTCGAACGTATTTTAACCATCCCTGAAACTCGAAACAATATGTAATCATTAGTAATGGCGTCGTTTTAAAGTATATAGCGACACTAAACAACGTTATTGTTGTAATTCCACGCTACCGTGCGCCGGGATAGTTACAATAATTACTACTCATAGGATGATGCAATGGGAATTATCATGTTTTGCTGATTCGTGCCTTGGAACGATGAGAACAATCGATTATTCGACACGCGTCTATAATTTTTGTGATCCAGAAATGGGCGAAATTTTGCACCATCGACACGATAAACTGCGGAAAACGGGTACATTTTTACCGTCGCGATCGAGTCGCTGAAAATAGCCGACGATAAAAATTGTGGAAAAAGTCGCGTGCTGTGCAATATATCGCGTTTAGTTACGATATTAGCGAGCCGAAATAAAAAATAAATCGCTTCGGGCTCCAAAATACGGCGCGCACACACAGATAATGAGCACCGGAAAAAGCGACGACAAATATTGAAACGCGCAATAATCCCATTTTCGCAAACGCATGAACCCAATTTTGGCCGCATCGAAAAATCTTAATGAAAGCTCGACTTTATTCCGTCACCGGTATAATGGTCGATATTCCGATTGAATCCAAGACAATCCGAGCAGCGCGATACGTAAGCCCCGTAATCTCGACCCGGATTCTCGGTTTCACGTTATCGAAGAAAACCGTTCGTTGCATCATTTCTACAATGAAATTTTAATTGCCTTGACTTATTCCCGGGACCACCTGGTCGAAGCTCCTTATGGTCGAGTGTCTGGTGACATTGGGGCAGATTGATGAGCCCCGTCCACATGTGGCATTAAAAGGTTGCAACTGTAGGGCAAAAGTCAAGGCGGTTTCCTGTGCCGAGGGATTCTAATGGACCGGAGACGAGAGTCTCGAGACCCAGACCGGATGCGAATTCTCCTATAAAATTGGTTTACCTACCTACCCAGTCTCGGTCTCCAGTATCCTCCCTCATAATTGTGTGTGTTTTGATCGAAATAATACGAGCAGAAGCTGAACTCCATGAAACATTGCACGTTCCTTATATCGGGGATAAATGTAAATATTGTGTCTGCCGGGATATCGAACAGTTTTTGTATTTCTAGTTGAATTAACGTCACTTATCGGGACTCGTTTCAATAATGAAAACAATAATTGGATTGAATTATCGATAACTGATGGGTCTCAAGATCCGGCGTAAACTGTGTCTATTTATAAGTGGTAAGCCGCTTTGATGAAGTCGAAAGCTTTGTTTCAGCCGATTGGCGTAATTAACAGGTGGCTGCACCACCCCAGGTCGGTTTAATAAGGGTGGATGCGGAAACTTCGCCGGCTTTGTCATCGCGAGGGTAATTATTATCGCGTTTCGTAATCGGTCGATCGTTACCTGCATTTCCGCGCGGTTTTTCCCGGCGATCGATCCGCTGCAAATGACATCGATAGTGCGTATCGCGCTCGCGGTAATTAGCAATTACCGGGGATGCGCCCGGGCTCATCCCCCCGAAAGTGCACCATGTGTGCGCCCGTGTGTTTGAACGGTTCCTGTTGGTTTTTGCTCGGTGATTAGTTGCTCCGTTTCAGCCCGCGGCCAAAGAGCGATACGTTATTATATCTTCAAAGAGGAGAGAGCGTGGCGTTATCAAATTATACGAGATGAATGATGGGGTTCGCTACTTGCTGCCGGACTATAATACCGCAGCGAGTTCGGCTCCGGGCTCCGGGCACACGATGCGGGAGTTTCTCCCTTTCGCTCGCCGATGTTATTATTGCGTCGAGCAGATTATTTTTACGATTCGGATTATTCATACATCGTTATCTCGGCCGGATCTCACAATAAGTCGAGATTTGCGATTTCTCTCCTTTCTCTCTCGCGGGCCACCGCGAACCGCGAGCGGGAACTTTCAAATGACCCGTAATTTCACTCCGTTCGGCTACTTCTGTTTCGTCTGACCTGTGATTAAGGAACTACCATGGGTTTCGCAAAGTAAACAGTTCGGTTCCGACCTCTGGCGGAGACTGAAATCCGAGCGACGAAGTTTTCAGGATCGCTCTGAAACATCCTGAAAATCATCCAGGCTTTTCATCTATCCAAAATTCATAATACCGTAAGAAAATCGAAATAACTGTTTTTTCTCAAATATGAGCAAATTTTTTATTTTTTCATACCTTCGAGATCACCACAGGGTACGCCACAGGCATGAAACTTACCAAGAATTTTGTTGAAGTCTGCCGAAATTTTGGTTTTCTTTCAATAAAAGATGAATTTGAGATCATTTTCTGTGACGAATTGTAACGGTGAAATCCACTATAAAAATTCTAGAAATTCACTTTATTCGTCAAAGTTTCCAGAAATTTCTCCAAGATTAAACACCACGTAACCCTGCATGAGACATCATCGAGGTTGAGCAAGGTCCCGTTGCTTCCGTCCCATAATTGGGCGAATGATGTTCACGGCTGCAGTACAATTCGTTATGGTTGTTTTCATTATCCGTACATTGTTTAAACGCGGAATCCGGAATACGAAATCCGTGATTCATATGGGAAAATTAATGGTTCGTCTCATGTGAAAAATTGGGCCTACCGACTAGTTTTTACAGTTCGGTGCTTTCACGGGTACTTTTACTCGAATCGTACGTTTGCAGCGATTCCCGAGACTGCTTACATATATTCCTCTCCCTGTAATGATAATTCAGGTATCGGGTTCGCCCTATTCGTTTTCCGTCCGCCACCCTCTTATTTCGTAAGGTTCAAGGATAATTATCGCGGAGGGTCAAGTTCTTGCACGTCCTCGGAGACTCCGATTGCGACGGTCGGCTCCTTAATCTGATCTATCTCGTTTGCTTTACATTGTTACGTGCTATTGATGTTTTAATTCGGAGGAAATTGCGATGAATGCGATCGGCGAACTTTCGATAAAGCTCGCCGCCGTTCGACCTGGCGGCGCTCGTAAAATGCGATAACGCTCTACTTTGGTCTCGCGCGGACATTGTTGCAAACGTAAAAACTCGTTACGTTTTGCGCAATTATCGACAACGATTTATTGTTTAATTCGATTAATTCAATCACGCGAACCGCGGCCGATTTCCAGTTGTGAAATATCCCATTGCCGCACTTCGGTTTTTGTGCCAGATCTGTGCCGTTTCGCGTTGCGTTTGCACGCCGAGCGCGGTCTATTATTAAAGTTACAAATTAAGCCGATTGTTGTTTTAAATTACACGCCGGCTCTTAACGAGATGCTGCCGTTTTTATTTGTGATCCATTTTTCCGGGCGTTTTAATAAGCACCCAACAAGGCATCGGTTATACCTCAAAATTCCGACACGTTAATTGCCTCGGTCTGGTCTAGTTTGCGATAAATTAAAATTATACTTTGGCCGTTTATTCCGCCGGCTCTAGTTAATATGCATTTTATGAAAGCATCCATTACGGCGCTTTGTGTAAATTTTCATCAGTTGCCCGGGCCGACATTATAAGGTCTGAAAACCGGCGAACTGTGTGTGCGTAATAATTATTTATAATAATAATTAAAACAGCTATCACTCTTGAACACGGCCCACGATAACAATTTAATTACCCGGTTGTGGAGGGACCGAATTTAATCGAATTTCGAACGACGATGACAGCGCGGGCTTATTGCGAAAAGTTGTAGTTCCGTGAGCGCGTGTTCGCCCCCCGTCATATAAATCCGGCCTTTTCCGTTATATTTATTTCGACATTTTTGTCATAAGTAGTGGGAGGAAATTCGTGATTGTTTATTATTTCGGAGCTTTCACGTGATTGATCCCCGTTTCGCATTTCCACCGACCGAGGAGAGCTTTATAATGCGAAACGGTCAAAAGGCCATAACCGCGACGCCCTCCTTATAAGAGAGCGGCCGAAATTTAAAGTAGAGGTGCATTAAAAACGCTCATTTCTGTAAAATGCATTTGGGACCCGGGGACCGTTCAGTAACTGTCTCCCATAAATGAGGTGTTTTACTACCCCATCTCTGACGGGTTTTTTTCTTGTCTCCACTATTAAACTCTTCAACGGGAACTTTTTCTCTTTCGAGATGACGGGTATAAAATTAAACGCCCTCTATTGTCTCCGTGTCTGGGATAGTGTTATAAAAAGAGAATTCCGTAGTTAGTAGACGGAGGATTTAATAACAAGCCGTTATTCTCGTAAAATTGCCAAATTTAATCCAGTCCCCACAATAAAACATCTTCACCGAGTGCAGACGAAATGCCGTAATAACCCCGAGGCCTACCTCTTGAGCATATTAGAACAACACTTGGAAACGGTTATGACGGAATTACGGTTCCATTTATTAACTCAAAGTTTGCCACTCTTCTCGGGTATATTGCCAATATAAAAGCCCATTCCCCGTGTTCACGCGTGATGGGGATGGACGGGGAATTGATAACGTCATCCTTGATGTAAATTTGCTGCCGTTTTGTGTTTCATTCATACATATTTTAATTACGTATCTGAATATCGAGCGCCGTTATTTATCATGATGAAATTCGTTTTTATTTATTAATGAACGCTTCGACATGGATGTCGCGTTTTGGCGTCGAAATAATAATGTTTATGCATGAACAAAACTTTTGGCATTATCGACGAACGAACCTCAAAACAGAGCGAAAATTGGCCGCATTAATTAGTTACCTAATGTGATGTTCACAGTTAGATAATTTCGGTGCGATCTCGAAACGTGCCCCGGAGAATAAAAATCACGATGCATTTCTGCTCTCCGGTGATTTTATCAAAGGCTTCCCGCGTCCCGTATGAAGACATTACGCGCACTGTACGTGCATAGATTTCGCCTTTCGCATTTAATTATAAACACGGACGGGCACTCTTGCATGGCGCTGCCGTTTTTCACAAAAAACGTCCAAATGGAAGACGCCCCGGTTTCGTTTTACACTAGAATGCACCTCGCCCGCACCAGACTACCGGCATAACTCTGCGCGAAATATAAAAGGAGAAATTAACGTCGGCGCCTTATGAAAAGGTGAGCCCGGATGGTTATCGGGGGTTGTAAGGGACGAAACCGGGGTCTTTTCATAAGTACGGGATGAATAAGCCATCAAAAAAGTGTCACGTCTTGCCGGAATCGGCCCCGGGGGAATCCGGCGAAAACTGCCCGGAAAAAAGCAAATTTCCAGGCGCGCTTTTCACTTTAATAATTTAAAATCGATTTTAATGAATACGTATGATAAATATGGGGAAATTCGCACGGGCCGTTCGAGTCGGGCGATAAAACTCTTGTCGGGAGATCCTGAAGGTTCGGAGACAACGTCATAAAGTCGCTTTATTTCCCCACAGCCACGACCTAAAAATTACCCGCGACTATAAATTCCGCCTTTATTGGAATTCTATCAAAGTGGAGGTGTTAAAATTATATCACCTAGGATCATTTCGTGCGAAAATGTCCACAAACTATATGGAAAAGGCGATTGAGTCATTGAGAAATCGGATGCTTCTTGAAGCGGGTTATCATTTTGCCTCGCCCTATTAAATTAATAACGACCGGACCGAATCTCGACATGTAAGCAATATCCAGTCCAGATCCAACCGATATCGGACGAAAATAAATCAGGAATGGAAAACAGGGACACCGGCGCGTTCCAAGTCCAACTTTGTTTCGGGTTTTAGTTTCATATGTATAATAAATTGCAAAACCGACAGCTGCATATAAAGCCAATTGCGAAATAAAGTTACGTTTAGGACAGCGGAAACTTTTGCATTAACAACGTGCACCGGCAAAGCGTCACCGAGAGCTTTTAGCCTTTTTTCCCTTCATGTTGAACGTGTTTAATGTCAACAGGCGCGTGCATATATGGCCCAATATTTCGAACACAGTCTGCATTTGATGAATTTATTGCGCGTCGGGTCGATTGATTATTATCAGTCGGTTGCAAGGCTGCGATAAATTAGATTTGCGGGATTACCGAGTCCTGCATGCTAATTTGATTTCATATAAATCGGGCCGCTTTATACCGTTCGGTAACCTGAGGGAACGCGAGTGAATTAAAGGGAGTTTCATGCGTTCCCCTTAAACAGAGCTATTGGCCGAGTCGCGATCCTTCCCGAGTGCAATAAAAGGAAATTACGGGCGAAATTACAATTTCATGAGGCGACAAATCTGGCGAGGAAATTTAAAAGTCCGGTCGGTTTATCGCGCTCGCCCGTGCACCGTTCCGGGCAGAAGAAGAGATCGGCCGGGTCTGCCGGCTCGTAACTCGTTTGGTTTTTACTCGAGTTCAATGCGAGATCGCCTTCAGGTGAGCCGTTGACCTCGACTCCGAGAAGTACACACGCTCGCAGAAGAGAGTTTTAATGGAGTCGGACGGGTTCGGGCCGCCGTTTGAGCGCCGCATCGAATCGAAACTTGTTACCGGCCGCGGCGTAACACATGGCAAACCTGTTTATCACGAATTACCTAATACGAGGGCCTTTCGCGGCCGGCCTGCACCGGCCTTATTCGGATCTCATCTGCCGTTGCAGCGACGACGCGGAAAGTGCCGTGCTTTCGGATTATGTACGCGATGTTTCGATGGCGGTTTCGGGGGATGAACGCTCGCTAATGGCCAATTTCGGCACGGAACGCGCTTAATAAGGCAACTAGTCGAAAATAAGCAATTTTGTTGTTCGGGACACGAACGGGGACGGATACAGCGTGATTTCGTTCCATCCATTATGCTGCAACAAGTTATAATAATCATGCCAAGATACTTCCTATAACATGTGACCCCAAAATTGCCTGGTAAATTCTGTTATTTACCAATGGTCAACAATGTTTTCTCTTAAATTTTGGTCAGCTATGTCAATATTGGTCACGTACATATTACTAGAAATATCTTGAAATGGCTATAATGAATAACTAATATGTCACTTTACTTCATTGTTAAGGTGATTTTTTCGATTACTTTATTTAATATTGCTCAAAAGTGAAATGTAGAAAAATTGTGATTAAATGTCCATATGTGAACCAGAATAATGTTTTTGGTGCCATTATCAAAGGTTTCTGGTCTACAAAGTTGTATGTATGTTGTTACTTTTCAGAAGAAAATGTTGGAAATATATGTTTTTGGCTTTGTTCCATTTTTCAAAACTCAAAAACAGAAAATAGGTCATTTACAGAATGTAACTGTGAGTTCAAAATTGAACGTCTATTTTTAGAGATTTTGCCATTTTGAAATAATACTGCCCAAAATGCATCACAATAATCTGGAGCTTTCGATTCAGGCAAGAATTTTGTTGAACTGGTTCAAACTTATTCGATTACCTGCCGATTATCAAGACTCAAAAACGAAATATTGCAGAAAACAGTCATGAAAACCGATGAAAATCGGCAAAGGAATGGGTTAGTTGAAAAGTGACAATAATGAAAAATTTGAGAAAACATTCTCAGGGTATACTTAGGACTACGGAGCTTAGGACTTATCGAAATCTCAGTTTGACCTAAAAGCGAGGGGTCTTCCGAAGGGAAATTTTCGTGTACAAGCTTCAGGTCTTCGTTTGGAATTAGAAATTAGGGAAATAGTGGAAATCAGTGACGAATTAGTAGAAACTAGTGAGGAATTAGTAGAAACTAGTAAGAAACTAGTACAGTAGGGACAGGGAAATTATTAGAGGAATTTGTAGAAATTATTGCGGAATTAGTAGAAATTAGCATGAAATTTCACAAATAGGTACGGGAATTAGTGTACAAGATATTGTTCAGTGATATGCTCCTCGCCTGAAAGTAAACTCGTGTGATTTTCCAACTAAAACGATGGAATGTTTTTCTAAAAGCTAAAAGTATGAGCTTGATTTTTCATCATAACGTTGAATAATCTAGTGGAACTGAAACTGCTCGTATGAAATTAGTGTGCCCTTTGCGGAGGCCCGATCCGGCTTCAAAGGGTCTTTGTCGCTGGAATATCCAACCACCCGGTATATGGGAAAATTGGCCCCCGAATAACTGCACACTCTATTTATGTATAATAACAAGATATCGTGGCCCGAGGGTTCCATCAGATCCCCGCCGCAATTAGAAGCGAGTATCTAAGAGGAGGAGATTGGTTCCTCCGCCGCTTGTGATTTTATGAATCGAGCGCCGCCATGCCATCATCGCGGCCCTCCGGCTAGAATACTAGATTAAAAATCCATACTTCCCTTTTCGGTCCCGGCTCCCCCTCCGATAACATTCTGTCTCATCCCCCATACCGACAACTTTCACAATTATAACCGCCGATTCCGGGGGTTTACTTAGGGCGTAAGATCCCCCGCAAATTACAGATCACGTTTTAGTGTTTTCTTTGGCAGCCGGTCGGACCGGGGGAACGGTACTTTCCCGAATTGCAAAGGGCCGTCTCGATGAAGAGTGGCCCCCGTTAATGGCCCTATTTCTCTCCCTAATTGCTCGAGTCTCCTTATTATTTTTACCTCTCGTTCCCGTTCGAGCAGAGTCGGATTCGGATTCGGGCCCTTTTCGCGTTTTAATAACCGAACGGGCTCCCGTGGCGCAATTCGCCTCCGTGAAAATTAACGGTACATAATTTATCAACACGGCCCACAATTTCCTTACATTTGCATTTTAACTGCTCTTATAATACCGGCGAATAAAAAGTGCGCGGTCGGGATGTTCCGAACCAGACATTTTATTACCCGACAAATTAAACAATAACATTGCCGCCGGAATTCTGCAAAATAAAACTGTAATACTAGGGGAAACATCGGCAAACCAACAACCGAACGAAATTCGTAGGCAAAAGTTCCACTAGAACAATAACAGTACATACCTCGAACGTACCCGGTTTTAAATAGAACTGATGGAAACTCGAATACTCATGTTTTCAGTTCTATAGATATCGTTTCATGTGAAGTATCATGACGTATACATTGTGCCACATTTGCTTATTAATTTTTCACAATTTCTGCTGTTATACGCCGTTTCAATCATCCGCTCGTAATATACTAAAAATATTGTGTTTTGAACAAATAATTAGCAGTGACTGATGAGCTATGGGGGAGAGGCATCTGGCATTTAAAAATATTTCGTTTTATTAGAGCGCTAAACCGAGCTTTCGACTCTGGACCGTTTCCAAAACGAGTATGGATAACTTCATCCGCATTAATTGTTAGATGCTGAAAGGCCATCAACCCGATTGCAGGATCGGTAACTGAAAGATGAAAAGATAACGCCAAGTGCCCGTTTCGGGCGCACGGGGACCCGAAAGGGGTGAGACTGCGGGCGCCTCCTCGAGCGGCGATAAGGCGCATCTCCCCCGATAAAGCTCATCATTATGGCGGTGGCATGGCGGGAACGACACGTCTTTGCGAATTAGCGCGCAAAACAATATCGTCTTCCGCCGCGGAAAGCGGCGACATAAACTCGCGGTTGAGTGCGACGCAAATTCGATAACATCGCGCATAAAGATGCGACTTTGCTTAAAGGAACCCGGGACGACTCTTAATAAACAATTCGCGTATCCCCGGGAGGAGCTTTTCGTTATGGCAAAGTTTCGAGCCGGAAACGTGACACCTCATTTCGTTCCTCAAACAACAATCGGTAATTCGGCGAACTTCCGGTGAACTTCCCTAAATATGCAACAATTGACATGACGGATCGTGAGCTTTAATGAGGGCGCTTTTGCGATATCTCACCGACTCCTCGTTTTCCAGTTAAGGGGAACGCGCGGATCGCGTTTTTGATACCGACTGATGGAGAGCTTTAGAAACTTTTCCGCCGTAAATAATCGAGAGGGCAGGTAGTTCATAACAATATAATTTGAAGTCCGATATAACCGGCGAACTTTGCGAGATGAAAATTCGGATCTCGTGTACTTAGGTGGAGAACAATTTTGATTTTTTTTCGCGAGACTGTTTCTTTCGACGCTGCCACAATAAAAAGTGATTTATCACTGTCGCAAACAGTCGCGGCCGTTTCCCCAAAGTGCTCAATTTTTAGAACAATTTAAATTCAAATGAAATACACTGCGGGAGGGGGCGGCATCTAGGTGAGAATCGCGTTTGTCGCATAAAGTGGCCCCGCTTTTAATGCGAAGTGGCGCACTCGGTCGGTTCCCGTTATAGTAATTTTTGTATGAAATCGTGAATGCACAGAGCCCGATTTGCATAAGAGATCCCTGATATCAATTATCTTTATGCAAATGTCGGCGCAGTCATTTATTATTAAATAAAGTGGATAAGACCTGTCGCGAGTTCAAATTCACAGTCTAAAGACGTTTTCCCAAGTCAGAAACGAACGAAATCGAATATCCCGGATTCGATCAGACATTGACAACTCCAAATTACACAGGCCCGGAAGGAAAATCCGGCCCCTAATTAGGCCGTAATTATTTCTCGGTTTATAATTATGTTGTGCCCCGTTCTTTCATCGGAGGCCCAATTAATGATTATTTTCGGGAAAGCCTGCAATTTCGCGATTAACCCGGTCCCTTCTCGTGTATAATGCGGTTCTGCTTATGTACTCATTACAGCTAAAGTTAATGCACTAAGTCGGTGGCAGCGAGGGAAGTCGCGCGATACGAGTATTTGCCCTAGAAGAGCATCTGCAAATTGGATCCCGACGTAAATTCCTGCTCTGCCATTAACGGTGTAAGTTTGTCGTGTCGCTCGGGCGTTATGTGCCAACCAAAACGTCGAGATATTCGATCAAGTGCATTTCACTTAGTCTCAAATTACTTCCCAGATCTGGCAAAAAGAGACCGGAAACCTTCAAGAGACTTGTCAAAAGTTGGATCAGTGGATCGATCAGCGGATGAACAGCTTCCAGTTGGACGCAGTATTTGTTTATTTTACTCGTAAACAAGGTTTTTCTCCCTAGAAATCCGTTCAAAGGTATAGTTGAGAAAAATGGGGATTTTGCACACCAAAAAGCTTCTCTTTCAAAGTATTTTTTCAAATATGCATCATGTATTCCAGGCAGGCAGAATGTTATAATTTGGTTTACATGCCTATGTGATAAATACTAAAAAGGCATTTCCATTAAAAATATGATGCAGCTCAAACAATAATCTCCAAAATTGTATCGATATTTATGGAATTTGATTGGGTTCAGACTTCAAAGCACAAGTGCACGCCGCTGTTCGAGTTTTAAATTCGCGTATCGATACTTATTGGTTTCGTCATGGGATAATGATTTTCATGCATTGTCCGAATCGCCGAATGAAATCAAAACTCCATCATCAACTGGACGAATTCGAGTTTCGAAATCGTGTTCAAACACGGAGATTTTAACTTCCATTTTAGCATGATTGTGTGTGTTTCGAGTTCCGTGCAACAAATTCCGACCGCCGCAGGCGAAAAGTGAGCAAGGGGTAAAATCGCTACGGGATTGTATTTCGGCCTCATCATTTTAATAATCGTATACGCGTTTTTTAGGTACAAGGAGCGGTTTTAATCGTTCGGAAGAAATTCTAAATTATAGGTGTTCTCCGGCGCACGTGCTACACGCTATTACAATGTAGAGTTTGATGGCGATTTCAGACTGCAATTAGGTTTCCAGCTAGGACTTTCATAAGGTACGTAATAATAATAATCGGATTGTGTTAGATGAAAGGAATCGCATTATAAATCGTTTAGAGTGAGTCGGAGCAATCGAGAATCAAGGATGATACAATTTAATCTCGAGTTCCTTCCTTTTCCTACCCTTTTTTATTTTCGCCCAGAAACTAGAGCTTATCGCAATTGAAAATAATGTGCTCGAAACAAACCCAGTCGTATTTCATCGGGTTAATCCCGCGCGCACGATATAAGCGGTTTTACGACGACCAGATAGCTACACTCGAGATATTACGACAATTAGTAATTGAAGCTGTAAATTTCTTCCGGTTACCTCCGCAATACCAGATACAGACCTAATGGGTCTGGGTGCGCTCGATATTGTAACGTCCGTCGCCTTGGAACGATACGTTTTTGCGAGGATTTTCCGATGGGGCGAAATTGCAGAGTTCGATTATGCGGAAGGGGACAGTAATTAAAAATTGACGGAATTTCCATTCGACACGTTCGCGCACTCTTTATTAAATCAATTAACCGGCCGCGTTGGGCCGTAAACAAATCGGAGGCACATCACATACACAGCCCGCGGTTTATTGAAAAAATTAACGAAATCCTGCTCGCTTAATTTGAATTTTTGTCAATAATAAATGATAATTACCATGCGATTAATCGTGTGTTGTAATTTTAGATTTCTCTATGTTTGTCGCTTTTTTGTCTAGAGTTTTGAAATTTCTCCGCCGATTTATCTCGGTGAGTGCGCCGAAAATCCACTTTCGTCGCTCCAGCGTTTTTGATTAATCGTCTACTTTAATGGAGTGCTTCGACAGTCATCGATACTCTTTTGTAATAAAATTTAAAAACGATTTGGAGGTGATTTCTTGTGCTTTCGCCGCCTCGAGGAACGAAAAGTCGTCTAGAAAATTCGTTTGAGAAAAAACTGCGTTATTGTTTCTTTTCGGGAGAACGTATCTGTTTGGGGGAAAGTGTGTGCTTTTAATTACAGTTTTTTTAAACCGAGCGGGACTGAAAAGTTCAGGAATTTTACATTAATAATTAAGCCGGGGAAAATCCGCAGATGAGATTCTTTTAGCGGACCACTTTCGCGTTCGCGCTCGACTTACGATTTTCTTCGCTTATTTTTGGCGCATAACCGCGTTATCAACTCGAGATTAATGGACGCTAACGCAAATTAATAACGGAGTGGCTGCTTATAGCGTCCGCGGCATAGGAGATTTTTCAATTACATTTTGAGCGCGATGATGCGGAGAAAAATCTCTACCTGAACTCCATCATCACGCTCGCAATCTGAATACTGTTACCCTACACCCAATAAGTCGGCCCGATGGTTTTTATTTCCACCTGGCTACCCGTCGAGCAGGTAAGACAGATTGTAAAGCAAACTTGCAGAATCCGAAGACCCGAAATATTGAAAGCACCTGGCATGTGGTGTGTGCAACTCGAGATGTTTATCTTCGATTTCGTTTGGGAAAAGATCAAAACACTCCACCATCGAACATTTCATCTCTCATTTTCGATCAAACGCGTTATTATTGCAATTACGCGGTGCGATGGATATGGCGAGTGCAACGAGTCGTTAAACTTTGACATCGGGACGATAATGAGTTGCTAAATTTTATGCCTTCCGATGTATTAAAGCCATCGGATTTATCTGCGTTAATCACGAGCAGCTGCCAGGTTATAAAACTGCAATCAATTATCCAATTTAATGCCTCAGAAACTGGATGGAAATGATTTTATTACATCGGGAGCCGGGCACGTCGACCGGAAAATATTATTGCTGCTCATCAAAAACTGGAAAACATCCTGAAATGTCTGTTTGTTTGTCGCGAAGGGTTGAAAACACGGACGAAAATGTTGTCGCCGAAAAGTGCCTGTACACCTGGAATGTTGGCTTTTCGATGTCATTTAATTTGTTCTTCAAATATGAGAATGCTCATCGGTTTACTCAGGATCGGTACTCATTATCGTGTACAAATAGCCGGGGTATTTGTTTTTAATTACCGCTCGCCCGATTTCAGGAAAGAAAACAAATTCGCCGGATTTTATGAACTACTTCGGGGTAGGTACGGGGCATTTCACGGTTTATGGGGCGCAATTAATGCCTTCCGAAGTATCCATTGAGGGTGAGGTCGGGCCTGAAGATTTGACGGTCATCAAACTGACAGGACACCTTTTCCCCGGCCATTGAGGTAGAAAATCGTCCATGCTCGAGACGATTGTGTCGCCCAGCGGCATACTTCAGTATCTAGTTACTTCGACCCGCGATAAATCGGAGAACAGGCCCATATGTCAGAAATACGGGAGCCTTTGTGGTGCGTCCCATGCTCGAGGAATCCGGGGGCATTATTCTTGAATTTGTTCCCAACTTGTTGAATGCGAAAAATAGCAATAAAGTGGATTCAAAAGAGCGCACACACTCCGGGCGGGATCTCCCTTTCCCCAAAAAACGAATTCCACGCTACCTGGGGATAGCCGAGGGCTCGAATTGAACCCTCATTAATTTTTGTAGGAAATTAGGATACGAATTCCATTCCAATTTCAGCGTTCACCATACGAATCATTATTCCAGTTTTCCATAAAAATTGGGAAAAGTTGAGATTAATCTGAAAATAATCCGTCGATTCAAATCCGGGGCATGAAAAGTGACAGAAATTCGTCAGGTGCGCACCTGGAAAGCACAAATCGAGACTGGCGATAACCTTGCGGCAAATCCAAAACGACTTGACGTGTTATTACGAGACTGCAGGTATAATGAAACCGGGAGAAACGAGGAAACGGCCCATTAAGTGCATGGGCAATAGACCGTGCACGCATATACACAACTTTCGACCCGCGAAGAGGTGCAAGACTCGAATTTTCCCACTATTGTCATTCGCGTCTCGACCGAGCTTCGACTTCGACCGTGATGCCAAGTTAAAACTCGAAGAACGAGAAAGGAAGTTTCGCCAGAGATAAAATAAAGTACACACGGGAGGCGGGCGCACTCTTATAGAACCGCTCTCGTCGTGCATTGTTACCGGACACGTCTGCTTTTCGCCATTTACGGTCCGGAATAACGACAATAACGTCCGTAAACGCCGCAATAATAAGCGACGTCGATATCATAGTCTCGAAAAGCCATAGAATCGGAAAAAAACAGTTTAAAAAGGTCATAATCGCGAAAAAACGTAATAGCGACAAGCCATAATCGCGAAACTTCACTACATCGACTGTGACGTGTGGCGCTAAGAGTGGACTTGGCCGGCTCGATCCGAGCGCACCCGATGTGTCCCCGATCGGAATTACCCGGGAAAAACAGCGATGTCAGACATTTTGAGTGCACAAAAGACCCCCACGAAACAATCCAGCTATTTTCGACATGAATTACGCATGGTTCGGTGCCCTCAAAGTGCAATAACGAGGAGATTGATAGGTCGAATTGTCTGCAATCTCGGCCTGCGACAATTCGGATTCATTGAAACTGGATCGACTCGGTCACGATCCGGCTCGCAGACTCCGGGAACGGACACGCGTCAGGAGCCGCCGGATTAAATCGGCCCACGTGCTCGGCGGTACGTCCGAGTTCCCGGATTGGTATTCGGCGCACCGTCCGAGTGGCCCGCCGACGTGCCGACGGGTCCGAGGGCCGGAGAGGGACGAGAAAGAAGTCGCGTGTGGCGGACCGGTCGCTCTCTGCGCCGTACAAACACCATCTGCCGTCGACGTTCGTCCTTGATGGATCTCTCGAACCGAGACTCCGTCACCGCATCGGGGCCGCACTCTGAAAAATCGAGATAATTAAAGGCCCGAAGAGTTACTAGGCGAGCGACGGGCAATTTAATCTTCGGATGCTGGGGGCTCCGTGGAGCTGTTGAAGAATCCGGGCCTTTGTCCACCGGACACCAGCACCTGTCTGCGTTACCCGCTATCTTTTCACTTTTGTGTACTCAGCAACTATGGGTGGGTCCGGTTACTTTGCTTTGTGAACCGGGCTTCTTGGAGTTAATTTTGTGACTGTTTACCCAGATCTCAGTTGGAGATCAATTTGCAGCTAAATTCATGTTAAAAAATCAAACTCGACAAATTTAACTTACAATATCGCTGTACAACTAAAAGATGTAACTGAGCATTGGTGAACTAGCTCTTATAGTGCTTAGATCTAATTATGTATGTATATTCCAGTTAACTTTATCTGATAAAGCTCATGATGGCTGTCTTTTCCTTCTTAAAGATCTTGCAGTTTTCTATTTAATTTTGAACGATTTTGAATGAACAGCATGTTTGAAGTGATTGAATTTGTGGAATATGAGCAAATTTTGTATTTTCAAGCAACTAAATCTCACAATTTCGTTTACGATTCTTGTGAATCTTGAAGGAAATAACGTCTATTAGCTGAAATTCGTAGATTTCAATTAACGAAACAATGAATTTAATAGCTCTGGCTATAACTGCTGGGGATTGATAAGCTGGCCCTTATTAACAAAACCCTGTTAAAAAAGTTCGGATGAGTTCGCCATCACAAAAACCAGCGGATACTATAACAGATATGCGAGAGAAAAAAAACGATCAATTTTGTTTGTTCGGCCATTCTGCCATTCAAATCCGGATCAGAGAGGTTGTATAAAAATGGAGTAACATCATATAATGATCATTAGCATTACCTATTATGTTGACCTGCAGCCAACACCATCGGTAATAAATAATTCACGGTATCGGCATGATGAGGTCGCGTTCCGAACGATTCGATAATTTTAACGACGTCATCAACTGGAAATTCAGGTACAAATGTTACATAATTTCATAAAATTGTAACGTTTCGTTATTGCCGGCGTTCGACAAAGGAGCGTCTGGAGTTAACTGCGTAAAGAATCCCTTTATTGCCGCGGACTTAATAATGGGAGAACGGGAGAGTATTTTTCATAGAGAGTCACTTTGCTCACTTATTGCCGATTTAAAAAAACGCAATAGGAGCGATGCTATTAATTCGCAAAGCCTGGCAAAAGCGCCGGTAAATAATGCACGACGCTCTGGCCGAGTCTTATAGCACTCGAACCGGCGCTTTTAACCGGACTTAAAATGATTATTTTGCGAAAGGTTTCACGCGATTTCCGTTTAAATTTACGGCCGTCTGCCGCGAGTTCTTTTCCAGTTCGGAACTATAACTTTATCTCCCTGCGGTGCATTACGTTCACCTCTCAATCCGCTAAATAAATGGCCGGGAAACGAGTGCTCGTGCCGCATGAAGACGACGCCGCCGTGGTTTATCCCACGCTCCTCAAAAAGAATTATTATTATTATTCAATATCCCCTCGCCCTTTGTGCGCGCGAAAGTCCGCGCCAAGTTATTAACGGAAATTCCGTATTGCGCGCACGTCCCCCACAATAAAAAAAAACAGACAAAACAGCCGTATAGCGAAACTTTTTATCGACTCCCATGGAATATGAATGCCCCATATCCGTATCACTCCGAAATTGCGGGAACATTATCGTGCGCTTCAGACGGGAGAGCGTTCGCGAGAAATTCCCGACCGGAGGATTTCAATCTTTCCCGTGCAAGTATTTGACGATACGGAATAAGACAAAAAAGTGCAAACGCGGGAATCAATCGACGCGCACGTAAACGCTATCGGGTCTTTTAGGACGGAGAGATCCCCCGTCTGGCCCGGCTATGCGGAGATCAAGGCAGGAACCTTCCCATAAACCGCGACCAGAAAGAAGCGAACCGTTTCGATTCAAAGGGCGCCCCGGAAATTGAATGTGTACATCGAGAATCAATTCCGGGCATCCCCCGTCTTCCCGGACCACTCACATGCATCGGGCGTTAATCATGTGTTCCAAATGAAACCGGCGTTGCATATTTATGGATATTCTGGAGATTTATTGGGAAAAAGTGACGTAAATTGGGTTTCCGGGGTGAGTTCTGTCCGCGCCGCCACTGGCGAAGGCACGCGATTCTCGCAGACGGTGTGCCCTCGCTTCTCTTATCTCGTTTCGGTCCAAACGCCCGGCGAGAGGAGAAAATCGAGGAAAGCAGCTGCAGCTAGAGGTGTGCGCAGTTTGCAAAGTGTCCGCCCTCGACATATGGCGGACGGGGCCTCCTCGCCACTCCACACCGACCGAACTAATCTATTAACTGTCAAAAGCTAAAATATGTACCGACATCCTCTCTCACTTAAACCCGGAGACCCAGAGACCAAATCAGCAACCTATTCCTACTCCAATTCCCGTATAATAATAAACCAGAAAAATTCCGGAACGTTTACGCTTTTGTATACCTGTTTACTTCACCTGAGATCCTGGAATCCTGGACTCCCGGATCCTGGATGTGTTTTATTCTCGTGTGACCTTTGGGATGTTTACGGGAGGTATCGAGACTCGGCTCATTATCCGATTTGCGTCGCGTAAGCCCCTTAATGGGCGAACCGGGTCGTGATGCCGGCTCGAAAAAGGGTGTAAGCCTCTCGTTCTCTCGGAAGAGAGCGAAAACAAGTTCAACACTCGGAAGCGAAGCGCGAGTTCGTGAGCTTTTCTTGTAAGTAAGCGGATTAGAAATATGTAGAACATAGGGCGCCCCCTTGAGCGGCTCGTGGATTTTTCCGGGCCCCTTCGGGATTTCATCGGGAAACTACACCGGGTGACGGGTGACCCGGTAAAGTTCGACGAAAGGTCGGCGGGCCTTGAAACTGGTGCGGGACTGCACCCGCACCCGAAAATTTGGGGCTCTCGATACGTCAGGGTCGGATCGGGGTTGTAGCAGGCCCCGGGCCAAAAGTCGAGGCAAGGGAAGCCCCAAATTTTCATGAAATCGAAGAAATTAACCATGCTAATGCTTTCTTGATAAAGAAGGGAAAATTTTTGAAGTTTCCGAGGAAATCATGACAAAATCATTATGAAATCTGAGAAAACCTGTAGGAATTGTCGCCAATGCGGAGAAACGTGGGAAATGGGTCAAAAACCCAAAAAATCTGTAAGTATAAGGGCCGGTTCATCAATGCTCAGTTATTTTTTAGCTGACAGTTAAATTTGTTGATTTTGATTGTTATAACACAGGTAACCTAGGAATTTAACCTCCAGTTAAACGTTAACTGAGCATTGATAAACCTCGCCTTAGAAACGTTTTGTAAGGTAGGAAAATAACTTACTTGTTAAAGAAGAGAAAAATACTCAACATTCAAAAGAAATCAGCCCAAAATCATGTCGAAATCGGGGGAACTTGTAGGAATTGTCGCCAATGTGGCAAAATGTAGAGAATGTCCCTAAAACGCAATAAATCTGCATGAGAAACGTTTTTTATGAGGTAGGAGAACAACTTGAAGAAAAAGAGGAAAATTTTCAATTTTTAGAAAAAATCATGAGAAGTACATGAAATCAGGAGCAATGGGAAGAAAATCAAAGTAGGTATCTAAGGAAAAATCATAGCCAAATCAGACTAGATATTAAGAAAATTGATGAAACTCGTGATAAATCATAGAAATCAGAAGAAATCATCACAAAATCATAGAGCCATTATGGTCTTATCGTGGACATAAACTACCAATAGAGTAATTGAAAGGAAAAGTTGCCATAAGACCAGATAACAAGTCGCGCATGAATTGTGATCGGATTATTATCACCGAAGGGCCCGTAATTGGCCCTGCGATGTCAAAGGGAGAAAATTAACAGCCTTGAAAACATTTATTCCCCCGATGATGGCGAGAACGAGGGACTGATGGAACTGCGTTACGTTTTCGCTTGCATCTTCACACAGTCGGGCACGTAATCAAATTTCGTAACAGACATCTCGGTGGGCTCCCCTATCTACGACCAATTCCGTATAAGCCAACACCCTATCCAGAAATTTCCAGGATAGAACTTCTCCTTGCTGATTTTTCGAACCTCCTGGTTATTAATACGGGGAAACCCTTTCTTACCGGTCCGGGCCGTGGCACATTCATATTCAAATTCCGCCGTTTCGCAAAGTATTATTGGATGGCGAGATTTGAATGTGACCCCGTACAAGGGGCCCTTGCCAATTGAATTCACTGCGTTAGGGTTGACGATGATAATAATAACAACGGTAATAATGCTGCGGGAGTGGATGTATGTGACGTCGGAATTCCCTTGATATCATTGTTGGCCCTTCTCTCCGTTTCTTATCGCTATGTGGGATCTCGACCAGATATACCAGGGAACGAAGGCTCTCTTAGCGTAAATATCGCGATTGAGGTTACAATAACTCATCCGCCGGTGGAAATGACCACGGCGAGGCGCACTTAGTGGTGTTTATGACAGCACGTGTGTTACTTGTACTTTATTTCACGAAACGTGTAATCAGCATCGATTCCCGTCCGAAAACACTCTCTTTTACCGGCTCCAAAGCAGCGGGGCTTTGTTACGATTATTATAAACATCGGCGCTGGGAGGTGAATATCTCAATAATGCAAGGGCGAAGACGCTGTACGTTTCGGTTTGTGAGAGTTTAATGTCGGGTTTGCGTTTCTTTCTGACGTTTCTATTTTCAGTCGCGGTCCGGACGGTATCTCGCCGATCGGCAGACAAGACAATTATTGGTTTCCACTGTCCCCTCGATGGGCTCCTAAAGGACAGGCCGGTGGGCCAATAAGGGCACGTTGGCAGCTTGTCGATGCGGCTTTATCGCCCGGATCGATCCGGACCGGTCCGACTCCCACTCGCGAATCATCACTAATTCGCCCAATTATCCAAAGGCATGGCGAATTTTCAGTACGAAAACAGTCCTGAAATAAGCCAACGATAAAATTGAGGGTTGAGTATTCCCCGATACCTGGGCGTGTGGTTAAAAAATTAACGGGCGAAAGTGTGCGCCGCTTTTGTATGGACACGTGCTATCGGCAAACACTTTTATTTAACATAATCCCTTAAACCTTCGCTTTCTTGGGTCCTGTGGGACCTAAAAGCGGCAGACCTCTCAAGTCGCTGTGGATTTTTTCAATTAGGTATCGCCGAAAACATTGGGGATGGACACGTGACTGGGAATTAACACCGAACGTCAAATGGGCTCCTCCATCGGATATGTGCGTATTCAATTTCGTCCTAGGACGGTCCCACTTAGTCGCCCCAGTCGGCGCCGTTATTATTCCATCTCGCCTTAATGGGTTGATTAAAATTTATCAGCGACCATATCCGTCGTATACCTGAATTCGGCCGGATCTGATGGGAGAGGGGCCGTAAATTAATAACAATAATAGACGCTAATCGGGCTAGTCGGGATTAATGATTTATTCACGGGGATCGGGCCGGACGAATCCGGTTTTAAAAATACAACAAACTAAATGGATTCGCCGTCCGTTCCGGGTCGCGTCCGGGGCCGAAAAGTGAACGTGACCAAACGGCACACCCCGAATTCCGACCCCGGCCGGTTTTTTTAACGATCGATAAAAGCGATCCCCGGTTTCATATTAAGCCATTAACGCCGAACGACCTAATTTTATCGACGTTTTTAACGCGCCGATTACGGAAGACACGAGATTAGAGGGCACTTAGGATTAAAATCTGGGCGTTTTTCGAGGTGTCGCGATATTTACAATTCATTTCGGCCGGTTCACGAAACGAGCCATCCGAACCGAACGGATCGAGGACAATAAAACTTTTTACGCGGACGGTGTTGCTCACCGAGGTGACTGCGCTCCGCTCGAGTGTGTAATCAAAGTCAACAACAACAGGAAAAAACTGTTTCTCGAGATTGCCAATATTCGAATGGGCTCTCATCGCGCTTTGCTCAGTCATTTTCCTCTTATTTCCGACGAAAACGAGAGACGGAAAAACCGTGCCCGCCATTGGCTTTTAAAGCCACAAATCAATCGGACGTCCCGGAGGCAAGGAAGTTGTCCCGGTGCACAAAGAAAGTGTGGGACGGGATCTCCACAGGTCAATTGTCAATTTGAACGATTTGGTCTCTTCCAGATTGCGTCCGATTTCTGCCGGGGACGGGCCGCCGAAATTGGCTCGGTTCGTTACAAAAATCGAGTTAAACAACTTTCGCGGATTAATTATAGTTTATCGTCGGTTGTTTGCCCTTCCAGGTGGGCCCTTTTATTCGGCGACCCCACATTTTTTCATCACCCCCGGAGGAAATGACGTGTTCCGTCCTCCGGAGCTTTTAAATTGAAAAAGCTACGTACATTTTTCGCCCCCCGAACGCGCGATCTAGACAAAACCTTATTGTTGGAAATAATGGACGTAATCTATAAGGCTGAGGAAGGCCGATTTGAAATTGCGAGAATTTATAACGAGTCCCCCCTCATCAAATCGTAATATTTTCTCCGCGTAATTCTCGTCGAGAGAGAATCAATCCTAGTTTATTGTCGAGCGCACAAAGCTTAGAGCGCCGATAAAAATGCAAACACACAATGGACGGCGGAGGAAAACTCGAGACGGGGCCGCATGTCCCCGGTTTCAAATTAAAAATGATCAATTTTCCGGGAGGAAATTCGCGGCGACCCGCTTATATACGGCGCAGCGGAAATGCCTCCGAGTGATCCTCCACATGATCTGACAGTTAATCGTTTAAAAGTAGATTTAACCGCATCCGCCGGACTTTTTTCCGAGGAGGGTCGAAATCCCGGAACGGCCCTAATAGGAATCCCGAAACCCCGGGCATTTTCCCAAGTTTTTGCGCAACTATACCGAGCCCCGAGCATACATATAACGGACACGTGGCCTGCCAAATGCAATTAACATCCCCACGAAGAACGCTGACAGGCACTCGTACAGAGTAATTGAATCAACTGGAGATTTTTCAGGAACCACCCCGGAATCGCAATACAGCAGCGCCACGATGAATATTATTGCCCCCATTAGTCGACAATCAAGTTTTTACCAAAGAAAACCTTGGAATTTCCAGACTAATTTGCGACAAATTCAACGTTCACCGGTTGCCTACCTAGTTTTTGATATCGCTAAACTCGAAGACCTCAATAGAAAATCGGAAATTTCGGCTCCTTAGTGCCCTAGATAATATAAAGGGGGACGATTTGATCAGTATCCGGTTACGAAATTTGAAATAGTCACCCAGAAAAACTTGTTCAAAATTTTTACTGTCTCTAAGACCACTGTGTAACATATTTCTTGCAGTTACGAGTTTCATGCGGTGATTTTAGGGCATTCGTACACTCGGCTCGTTTTCGCCGTTTTACAACACACCTTACGCGGCCACGATAAGCTTATAATTAAATTTCTCGCCAGTAAAAGAGTTTATTACGAACTCGCATCCGCATAAAAGATCCTCAAAATCCGAGGCGTTGTTGACCGAAGAAACACCTCCTCCCGGAACTTCCGGGCCGGAAAATCGGCGGGTCGAACAGGTGAAACGGCCGGTTAAACGGGGCCGGAAACGCGAGCGGGGCTGACTCACTTTCGGTTCCACTCGACGACCCGAAAGCCGTTGATGTTTTGTGAGCACCGACACTAAGTGCTCCTCTTTCGTAATCGCATTACGACTTTCCGCCTTTCTCGGCCACTCTTTCATATTGCCCTTCGATTGATGAACGGACTCGTCCGCGGAGGCTGGCAGGTGGAAATCAATTAATTATTCAGACGATTCCGGCCAACGGCAGAGCAGACTGCGGGTGTCAGTCAGGAATTCCTCTTGTTACGGGTGGGCGTAAAAAATTGCTCGGATGTTTCGGAAGTTTCAGCCTTCAAACCGGCGAAACCTGCGAAACTCTGGAAGAGGTATCAAGGAATTAAGTGATTGTCTGGTTTCTGGAAATACAAAGGGCGATTGTTGAACAAGGTTTATTAGCGCTTTTCTTGGCTCCGTGTATTAGATACGTTCAATTCTGCTGCGGTCTTTTCTAATTTATCGAGTCGGATAAGTAATGAAAATTCTGTAAATGGAACAAAAATGTCGGCTAAATAATGTCTGGAGCTCCTAGCAAAAAACGAGATGCTCCTGTTCGCTAATTTCGGCATCAGTATTCGTTCCGTAAATTATTCTAATTAAACTCAATATTTTGCAGGGACTTATTGCGCGAGTTCTACGACTTTTGTATTTGTTTCCCGGGGTAATTCGTCCTAATTAACGGGAATTAAGAAATACACGAGAACAAACGCAAAAGACGCCCTTCCGCGACTCGAACGAAATCAAAAGCTCGCAGACTCTCCCGTGAATTTGCCATTCCAGGTTTTATTTTAAGCGAAAATAAAACCGCCTTTAATGGTTTATTTATTAGTGTAAAGTTGGGCCCAGTTCGCCCCCTCTTATCGAACAAATTTGATTAAATCATTAAAAATTGATCTCGACCTGGGCGGACTTTCCGACTTGATCAACAAACTTAACTTTTCCACGTGGCCGAGGAGAGGGTTGGAATAATTATTGTAAGACAACTTGGAAATACAGGCGGTTTTGAAAACATGTGTCCCGAATTTCAAGGATGAGTTTTTAATCAGGCTGAGTGTCGGCGGAAAATTCTGAGCTTTAGCCTTTTTAAAAAGCGCATGGAAAAAGAAATTGCCCGATTTCGGCTCGGGGTTATAGAAATTTCTTTCTCTGTTTATTTTTATATTACAACTAATTTATCTAATGCCCGACTGAACTTTTTTCTGTAATAATAATATTAAAAGATCGACCTTATTCAAATATTGATACGGGGTATACGTCAATCGATTTGTCCACGAATTATGACAAAAATTCTTCAAGTTGTAAAATGCGAACGAGGGATCGACGCATGATAAATTATGTAAACGCCACTTTTATTGCCTTTTTGACAGTGTTACGTGACCATTGTTCGCTCCGATAACAAAATACCCCACATGTGAACGATTTAATATCGGTAAACATATAAATTCTGGGCCTGAAAGCGAAATTTTGCGCGAATATTTACTGTCAAGGCTTAATTAAACCGAAATATGTTTATGCTCACTAATGGAAAAACACCCACCACATGAATTCGTATGAATTCGATGAGTCCGGAGGTAAAGAGGCTTTCGTTATTTCAAACATTGATACTCTGTAACGAAATTAATGTGAGCTTTTTGGCTTTCAGATTTGAATTGTTAATGGGAAAGCCAAAGTGAAATTTCGGCGGTGCTGTGTCCTTTGTTCTGTCAATAATTAATGGAACGATTGGCCGTTTGTCGCGCCCATCTCACATACAACAATTTTTGCGGAATATACGGCCGAGCCCCGTGAATAATTAATGGCAACCGTCAAATTTCATCCCGCAACTTTTCACAAATGCCCGACACATAAGTGTATTTGATACATGGGTCCTATCATGTATTAATAAAACTTTTTGATATTTATCCGTCTTATGATACGGTTGTTACGTCCGATGCGCGTTAAATTTTTACGACCCTCGAGCCGAAACCGTTCTCCTGAAACAATCCGAAGCATTCGGTAATAACGCAATTAAGCGTAATTAAACCTCGAACCCGTTATTAAAAGAAAATAAGGAGGAGGTATCCCGCACGAACGACTCTTCGACCGGTTCGGTTTAGTGAAAAGTTTCATTTTCCGGGGGGGTAGTTTCCGAATTACGTCGACGGCGAATCCACTATATGAGAGGGTTTCACGTTGAATTATTCATCGTAAATGGTCGAGTAGATTGATTTAGTTTTTACGTGTGTCGAAATGAAAGTTTCTTTCGAAAACCGTCACCGGCTCGTATGAGGTATAAATAAATATGAAGACCTTATGGAGGGCTGATCGAAAACTGAAATTAATGGTCCGAAATTTTCGCCGATTCGCGAGCGCATTCGACTTCACGTTCTGCATAATCCATGCGACCTTTTTCCGCACGATCAGAATCCGATCGACGCTGAAATACTACGGGATCCGTTACAATTCAAACGGTCAATAACATGTCACAATTGCCAGGATTAATTAGCGTGATTCGTGTCCTCGAAGTCCCGAAATGCAGGTAGGTGAATTATTATTCTATCACTCCATTATGTAGTTGCGAAATTCAACGGTAAAGCGCGGAATTATTAAGTCTGCTTATTCAGGATGTAATCCCCGAACGCACGCCTTGAATTTCCCATGAAGTCAAAGTTGGGCAAAGTTAAAATTCGAATTAGAATCTTACACGACTCAACCCGTGTCCAGATTTTTACCTAAATAATTGACTAAAACTCGCGGTTTTAATCCGACCCTACTCAACGCCACCAGCGCGGATCTTTAACATTTCATCACCTGAGAAACTCGCCCATCATAATTCCCTTAATTCATGTAATTGCCGATTAATCATAAATGTGTTGAATAATTAAAGGGGCAAACATTGCGGCGATCGCGAGGATATAATGACGAATCCCTTAATCCCGTGCGCCGTTTCTTGTGCTTATGCACGGGAACCTGTGATAATGGAATTGGAAGCCGCCGTATACAAGGATAACTGGGTGGCTTTATTTAAATTGGGAGCGCAACCGGATGCATCCATAATGCAGATAAAGAGCAAATAAGGGGATGCATTACACTCGCATTACACACGCGGATCTTATTAGCTGGAGGTAGGTACAGCCGGTGCCCCGGATTCCGTTTTTATGCTCGCTTTCGCCATAAACTTTCGCAATAATGCGCATTATTCCCTCCCGCCGGCTTTGGCAATTAAAGCTTTTTGTAATAATTGCCGGTTTAATAATTTAAAAAACGACTAAACCGGTAAAAAGTTTACCCGAATTGTTTACGGCCGCCCGGATCGATTTCTGTTTACAGTTTACCTACACGTATCAATAATGTAAACGGACGTGTGTTTGCAGGAATATGGAAAATCCATCATGCATGAGTCCGGCAGATTTTGAATAATTTATCGCCGGCGGTTTTTCGACTTTTCCGACAGCTTATTTTCCAGTATTCCAAGTTGCAGGTACTAAGGGGTAGGAGGGAAAGATGAGGGCGATTGACGTCTGGCAGATGTAGACGACGGTGGCGGTGCCGGGTTAATTGCCAGAACGTGTCAAACGTGATCTGCATACCCCCGCGGTCCGCCGTCGGATAGACTGGTGTTCTACAAACTAAGCTATTTACAGAATCCGCCCCCCAGGAAGGGGGCGCCGCGACGCTCCCCGTCGGGCGGGCTGGATGCTGGATGTCATCCGGTAATTCGCCCCGCAATCAAGACAGTGACGCGGGCGTTCGCTCGAAATCGCAGGCACACATTCGGTGATTAATCCGCGGACGAACGGTCCGTTTGGCACGGCTCAAAGTGCGAGGGCGGCCATCCGGGTGTTTGCCGTACAGGGTGGGCCGGCATTACCACTGCAAAACAAATATTCCGGCATTTTCAGAAAGTACTTAAAAAGCGACCCTCAAAGCTCAACTTAAACCTCTTGGGTTTCTGCAATCGGAATTATTGCCACCAAAAAAAGCGACAATTTGGCACTGATCAAGTTTATGAATTTATGGTCAGTTTTCGAGTATTAGCTCCCAAAAAGTACATTTCTGCAACTTTTTTCAACTAATCATCTCAGATCGTAAGATGAAGATAAATTCACAAAGTAGAAAAACCGATCTAAGAATAAGTCAGAAAAATATATTTTGATGTAGACAAGTAGACAACAAAAACAGATAGGTGCGTTATAAAAATAGCATTTCGATATAAATAGAAGTTCATGTTGTTTATGCATAATTAGGCCAAGGTAATTTTTGTCTTCAGTCCCACTAAAACCGCAAAATTTCCACAATAAACCAAAAGCTTTTCGAACCGGCCGTTTTCAATAATTTGAAGCTTTTTCAGGATTTTGGTCGCTGAAGAATCCAGCGGAAATGTACACAACTCAGCACCCTCTGTAAAATAAGCGTCTGTTGGTTATTTTCTGTCTCGAATCCACCTAGGTCGCCTTATTCTTCTTCCCCTGCAGCCCGAAGCCCTCTCTCTAATTTTAATTCGACGTCAGGAATGGCACGCATAACAAAGGATCAATTGATGGGAAAGGGGGATTACAGCCTGGCATACACTCGAGACACGCCGACACCCCCGAAACAAAGCCCCATTTTTATCTCTTTAAAACAACGTAAAAACTCTCGTCGTAAGAGATTCGTATTATAAGACGAATAAGGGAAAAGACCCTTCGAACCTGTCAAACAGGGAGGAACCGTCTCGCTCCTGCCGGGTGTCCCTCAAGTGAAGGGACGAGTGCACTTTATCGACTCCGATATTTTATTAGTTGTGTTTTCGAGAATTCAGACGCTTTATGCGCCTCTTCACGAACAATAAACCGTTTTCGTCCGAGGAACTTTTATCATCGCCGAGTTCACCTCGGATCAAACGGTCGTTAACGCTAATGACATATTCGTGTTCGTGATAGATTCGTTAGCGGCACTAGAAGCGACTTAATTTTCGATACCTAGAACTCTCTTCCTGTCCTGAAATAAACAAACTTCGTTGGATACTGAAAGCGCTCCCCCGCTTCTAAAGTTTACATAGGTACTTGTAAAATGGAAAGCGTCTAATGGGATTTTTCTCATTCTATCCGGTCGATTGTTATGATTATTGGATGAAATTTGAATGAGAAGACTCGTAAAAATCGGATTAAATAAAGGATATAAATCGGGGTTTATCCCCGGTACCTTGTTAGGTGAGATAGGGAAGATCGTTACGTGTTGTATAACGGTGTGTATCGGTTTTATGTTTACGCTTGTTTCATTCTTATTTCTTTTGATTTACGGCCCGGGTCGCGGTGATAAATGTTATCCGTATCGTAAAAATGAGTTTTTCCGGTTCTGCCGCGCGAATCTCTAGGTGTGACGCGCGGTTTTCCCGTCCGGTGCCGCGGCATATTTAATTAGACCCGCCCGACAGTCCGGGGCGAACCCGACGTAGCTCCGAATAAATTGCATCCCGAAACTTCCGCTAGATTTAAATTGTCCCCTTAATGGGTTTCGGGTTTCTTACCCCCATCCCGATGCACCGTCCTGGTGCATTTTTGTGTACCTTAATGACGCCCTCATCTTTTATCTCGAGACCTATTTCCGAACGGCCGGAATCCGCTTAATTCACAATAACGAGAATGGAAAAGGCTCCAGTTCGTTAGCGAGAGCTTTTCGCGTCATACGTAATACACTGAAAGCTCCCGCGTGCGTCGTAATTTTATTAAGTGAGTACGGAGGCGTCGTCAATCAATATTCGAAACCGGCACACACATCACAAGTATCTCAATTCGATAGATCCGCACTAGATGGGTGCTCCCCTATGAGCCGGCTATAAAATTTTATTCGAAACGAAACCATAAATTCTATTAATATACGGGACCGGATAGGTGGGAATGGTGTACGTAAATAGGTTAGAATTTATTAAGGAGCGAAATTTCCGCCGCGATCGACGGCCTAGAAAACGCAAATAGGCGTAATGATAATTTCTGGCAGCGCCGGTAATTATTAGTTTCGTTCGAGACGCGAAGGCAATCTCGGCACTCATTAAAATTCACAACCTCCTCAAGGGGCGATGAATAAACAATTTATGAGACGGGATTTTTGCCCCATCGGTGATGATTATCGCGGCTCGGGTCGACAATAATGACACGCAATTCGGAAACTGGACGAGCGATATGATAGTTATGAATATTAATCGACATTCGATAGTTTAGGTTTTGGTCGATGTCTCGGATGGTTGGCCAGGGATACACCGAGAACTTTGTCTCTGTGAAAACCGATAAGGCGAATTCGAGCTTTCGGCAACGACCTCTAATTATCCCGAGCTTTACAATAAAAGACAACCCCTGAAAAAATCGCAATTAATTAGGCACAGAAATAACATCCTGATGATTAAACGATTCCTTCGTTTTTGAAATTAGGACTACAAGATTACAAAACTCCAACACGAGAGTTTGAATGTAACGAATGAGTAGGATATTTCGGTGATTTCGAAATCGGCGTTTAATTCGTTTTCCATGTTTTGGGGCCCGCGGCTATAATTTCTGTTCAAAACGGCTCCGCTTTCATGTGCGAGTGAATGTGTTGCGTATATTTAAATACGGCGAATTAATTGAGAATCTCCATTCAAACACAACACACGTGAGATGAAATAAGTTCGAAACGGATACAGAGGCGAATGTGATCCTTTGTGTTCTTGGCGAAAGCGCGAAAGGTCGTTGTGGGTATACGTGTAATGAAAGGATTCGTATTATTACACGCCCCTCGGAAAATCTGGAATAACCGGAACGCACATTTACAAATTTTATGGTCGTGGATATGAGTGTATTTATGTCTGGTACACGCATAACATACATGCGTCCGAAAATAAAGTTTCACAACGTGTTCATGACTAAATCACCAAATAGCAACGTAACTATTTCGCGGTGAAAAATTTACCGCCACCAATTTAATTAATTTTCATCTACCTGAATTAAATTATTCATCATTAGAAGTGCAGATGCTTGTTGTGGATAGTTAATCCGAAAACTCGTGAAAATTTAAATTTAATTCATAATACAGCATCACGCTATTATTAACCCACCGATTTCAGTGTGGTAATGACATTCATTGCCTATAGCTTGCGGACTAAAACAGAACGGAATAATTCCTCTGTAGACGAATATTTCATACAGCTCGTGCAAGATTCGGTGGCGAGACGAAAAGATGCGCATGACGCAAGGTTGCGTCTATGACGCAAATATGCGTCCATGACGCAAGAAGGAGGACGCAACTGGGAATGAGAAAGATATCGTGAAAATTTAGGCTCGCGTTTATTCCACCTCCCCTTCAGTTCCGAACGAAAAATGGTCGCAGCCACGTCAAAGTAAGATGTTACAAAGTGTTTTTGCTCATTTCAAAGATTAATAGTATAGCGACTTTTACGCGGGCCATAGTCGTTTGTTGTTCGGGGTGGGCCGGTGCGCTGAAAAAGGGGCCGCCGGGTGAATTTTTGCAGTTTAAAATTGTGTGTTCGCATTATTATAGAGCAACTCGGCCAGGATAATGTAAATATTTGATCCCGTATAATATGAGCGTCTGGAAAACATAATACTCGTTTCAATTTTGTTAGGTTATACGACGAAACGGTCCCCGTAAAGCCCGTTTCCTCTGCCATTTTCCACCGGCATCCGGCTCTCTCGCATTAACCGCAATAAAAATGACGAGACATTTTTAGAACAAGGCACACCATTATTGCGCCTCGTTAACGACGTCGCGTCCGATTCCTCAACCTCGGCCCGAGGAAAGTCGAATTTCCTCCGAGAATTCGCGCCGGTATAAATAAGTCGCGCAATTTCGGCGCGCCCGGACCAGATAAAGTGTTTAACATATTTCGGACTTAAAATGCGGGCATTAATTTACCCCCGCTCTCCTTATCGCCCGGGCGTTTCGTTAAAATTTATGCAGGACACCGAGAATCCCCCGGTTCATTTACAATACGGGAGTAGTTAGTCTCTGGTTGAGGCTCGCTCCGTGTTTTGCCGGTTGCGAAATTATCTCCCCGCCGAAATAAATCGCTTTGTAATGAGGCCCCTTTTATCAATGAGCGAATTGCGTCCGGATTTTCGCGATTAAACTCGTCTATTATTAGCGCCGGTCAATCTGCCGGTTACGACGCGGAAAAGACGGCGTTTTATGATAGCGGCGAGAAAGAGGCGAACGATTGTCCATAAAACCCGCGCGGAATTGTGCACTCGACCATGATTACAATAAATTTGCATTCAAAAAAGGAAGTTTAATTCCAGACCCCGCACAATAAACCCGTTGATGTATGGAAAAACTTGTGATTATAAAACTTTTTAGAGTCACGCCCGGCTGCATATTGGTGCATGAACTTTCTAATTCGAAGATTTTATCACCCGCCACTAAACAATTTATTAAAAATTTCAACGGCGGATTCACAAAAATCATTACAGTCCTTTCAAAATTGTTGATTATGCAATTAGCACGCCGGAATCACAAAGGACGTTCGGATCGCGCACGGATTTATGGCCGTTATTAATTCGCTGCCCTTTACCTGTTTATGATAATGAAAATGGCGTGCGGCAAACGGGCTTCGGGTCGATCGATCATCCGTGCGTTAATTAGAAAATTGTGTTCGGGTTTCCCCTAGTAGGAGGCGATTTGTCCCGTCAAAAACGGCTCGATTCCTTCACCGGGCCCTCGCAAGTTCTAACCCTGCTAGTTTTAATCAAAGCTCGCTACAAAGCGCCCCCGTCGAATGAAAAAGCGTCCTTCCGAGCCGAACCTAATGGTGATGACCTCTAACCCCCGACTCGCAATTTCGGTCAACCGCCGGTGCGTGAAATAACATTATCGCGGTGCCTGCCCCATATTGCCGACATATTTTTTCATAATTCCCATGTAAATTCTTCCTCGGGGAGGTCTAGCGCGCCTTATTGTTGTCAACGTCTGAAACGCTAATCCACTCGGGCGTTTCAGTTCGTTTTCGGCCGAAATGCGCAAATAAAAGATCTCATTTCTCACCCCTCGCCATAATCCTGAAGGGATAACATTGCGTAGTCCTGTTTAACTCACGCCGGGCTTACGCGGACTATTTTAAGGGGGCCGGACTTGATGGAGGGCCCAATAAACGGACCTCCGCTCTAAAGGGCGACTCGACCCCTCCGGCCGTCACCCTCCTTCCGGTCACGAAATTAAAAATCTAATAATTATTCCGGGGCGAATTTCGGAATCTTCCGTTTTGTTTATAACCCACGGGGTGAGTCGAGAAAGCACCTTATTACCGAGGCGATCCATCACATTTTCGTGACAGCCACCTAAGGGGCTCCACTCCACGTTCAGCCCTTTTAATAATAATAGGGACGTCGAGTCTTTGGTGGCTTCGCTATCAACTCTACGTCTAGAACGTAATGAGAACGATAATAGCGGAATCTGTACGTCGGGAAAACATAAAAACTCGTCCATGTAAAATTAGAAGCGGGAGGGACAAATTCGATTCCGCGAGCTTCCGGCCTGATTGATAAAGAGCTTTGTCTCGGAGCTTTATTAAAATTTTACGGCGCTTTAATTCGTGTAAGGAGGATACGAATCCGGATCGCTTCTCGAAATTAATTCATTATTATTCGATGCTCGTGTTTATTAGGCGAGTGAACGAGGCATATCGGGGCGTTTAAAAGCTCCTACAACACGAAAAATCCATTATTAAACCGGCCGAAAGTAGGACGCGGATGTTTACCGAATGTGTGTACACAGATGAACATCGAATTTATAATGAATCTCGGCGTGAATTTCACACCCCTAGAGTACGCGTCCTGTAGTTTACGATCCGTACTTAGCATAAATACGACTTTGCGGCGCAGAAAAGGGATAAATCCGGGCGTTTTGATTGCGATCGGCGGGCGTTTGACATCGGGTTGTAAACCGACATAAACAAGTAGAAAACGCGAACGCACTTTAAACCGTATAAATTATTTCCACCCGGAAAACGCCGATGAATGATTAGGACCGACATGACAGCTTACCGGGATGGAAATCTGGATACGTTCGACATATCCGGTCCACAATGGTCTTGTCAAGTGAACGTTTTTTTCCGAACGATATTCCCTGTACATAATACACACAATGGAGTTTGCAGATTCGCTCGTGCGTTTACTTTCAACCCTCGCTCCTGCAAAACAAACGTACGGTGGAAAGTTTTATGGCGCTTCCGTATATAAAGGAGGGGAGTGCACCTAAATATTGTCTTATAATATGACATAAGAGCTTTGAAGTGTAATTCTTGGGGGGAGAGGACCTATTGTTGCTTAAACATACGTCCGCGAGAAGTTGTTTCTCGGGGAGGGTGCGAGACGCAACTCTGATTTATCTCCCCGACTCCCCGAAACTCCCCGGGAATTTATCGGTTAACGCCGGTTCACTTTGAACTTGTTTATATTTAGTCCGTCCCTCTCTCTTCCTTTTTCGGCCTCGCGCGTATAATTTATCGCGTACGACTCTGTTCTTTTCCCCGCGAGATTTCCGGAATTTTTTTAATTGAAATCTGTCCGGCAGACATTCGCAATCTGTTTGCCCCGAACAACATCAGCGTGCGCAATTCTGTTTGCTCGCTTTTAACGAGCTTTTTTTACCAAATTGGCCGGACGAAAATTCCCCGACACTTTCAGTTTTCGAGGAGAGAGTGCGAGATTCGAGCTTTATTCGATGCAGCGACAAGCTTTTAGCCCCCGGCACATTATGTCGGCCGTCTTTATACGGCCGCGAAAGCAGTTATTCATCCAAATGAATATTTAATCGTTCCGGCTGCCATTAGGGCGCCGGAATCGTACAGTTTATAAGGGATGCAGACACGTCCCACCCTTAACTACTTTTACTACTGGGAGAGCGCAAAAATGGATCGCGTCATTCCGAAGCACTGCTTCGTTCCGTTCAGGCGTTATTACACAAAGGAGCGGATGATATCATCGGTGGGAATGTTCTTATATTCACTCGTCATTGTTATAAAGATGTGAATATTATCGCGATCTCTCGTAACAATAATAATAACGCGAACAGGAGTAAAAAGTATACCGCCACTCTCCAATTGCGGACATACGACGTGTTTCGAAACAAAGAGCAGAGTACAAAAGCTCAATAGACTTAGAGTAAGGTAGAGGGCTAAGTAGATCCAATTAACATATCCACTACATATTTTTTGAGCAAACTTTTTCTCCGTTTTGGTTGAGCTTTTCTCTCATTCTTAAGACAGAAAAATGACTGCGAAATCCTGCACTTTGTTCTGAAACAGCTTGTATCTCTACTTGTCATAATATTATGGTTTTTAATTATTTCCCCACAACGGCATTGTTGTGTAACGTGTTTCCTCTCAAAGTGCAGCTACTGAATTCCGCTTCGAATGCAAGCCGGGTTTTTGGCTCGGGAGACATTTATTATTATTAACAGCCGGGGGCTAGGAGATGTTGCCGTCGCAAAACTATCATTGCAAGTACTCATACTGCAAGAATTTTACTCTATTTATAATCCGGTCGTTTATTTACGGTGTAATAGAAAAGTCTGAGATTGTCGGTGAAAAGGATGTTTGGGTCTTAGGAAACACTCTCGATGATGATTTCAATTAATATAATGGAAATGAAAAACGACGGCAATGTAATTGTCATCGATAAAGAATCGGAAACCATCAATTGCATTGTCTCCATGTGATCCGGGCTCGAGTTCTCTCTTTGTTGTTCCCCAAACAAAGAAAAGCGACAGCCGTTCTCCACGACTTGTCAATTGTACTAAACGATACGAAAAATGAGAAGAACAACCCTCGGGCATCAAAACGCGTCTCTATCCGCGATGCAGTAATTAATGAGCGACGGAACTCGTCTACCTACAACAGGAACGGGAATTTCGTCTTGTCGTTTGTGATTAAATTAGTTCGGTGGGTACATGAAGAGTCGGCCTCCGACAATAAAAGTCGGAAAAGCGTCGACTTTATTAAGTTACAGTCGGGTTAATGGAGCCGACAGTTTGCGCCATTGCAGTTACCGACCCTCACCGGCCGAAAGCGGCATTAAAAATTCCGCTTCAATCTGGCGGGCGCAAACACCGGGCGGCGGCAGACATCGGCCCTTTGATAAATGAATAAGTCGAAATTGGAAGGGTGGATTTTTATTGAAGATGTCTCCTTTGAGGATTCCGGGCGGGCCCTCGGGACGGCTGGGAATCAGGGGTGCCAAAATCGAACACCACTCCGGACAATCCTCTAAACGGCCATCGATCAAACGTAGGGGTCGAATTGTCGACTACCGAGCCTACCCGCACGAAATAATCATTTTCTCTCGTTGCGGAGGAAAAGGGGATTTGCATCGATATCGTTGTTATTATTGTGAAAACTTTTCCGACGTTTATTCCTACTGCATTCATCATCACCTTTTGTGGTGAGCCGACGAACAATGGCAATCGGAAACCGCGGAAACAATGCGCACCCCATGGTCACATTCGTTATTCCGGCGCCCCGGATTCGAGCCGCCCTTACCCATAAGCGGGAAATTAGTAATAACACGACAAGCACTAAAAACATTTGAAAACCACGTGAAATTACTAAAATCATCACAAAATACTCATACAAAAAATATATTGGACAAAGAGCTTTTTTGCTTTTGTAATAGAAGTAGACTAGAAGCATCTAGAAATGGCGAAATTTGCGCAATATCTCCAAAATTATTAAGATTCGGAAATTGAGCTTCCTGAAAGCTCACATCACAATTTGAATATTTTTCGATATTTATCATTTTGAGAAACGTTGTCGTTTAAATATCGGATCACGCCGTGGCACGCGATCGATATTGATTTATTGAAACGTAATAAAAACGGGCCATCATCTTTACAGGGTTGCGGGTTCATTGTTGAATTTGTGTTGTATTTAATTGCCCATGTTCGATTTGCATAAATTTACATACGCCCCGCCCGGTATTCTCGAAAAGCTTTCTGTTTATCCTCAATTAATTTTACCTTAGACGAATTAATTCGCTTAAATTATTCATAACTTACGTGACTTTTAACTTCTTTTATATCTCGTGAATTATAAAATCACCGCCCTCGGTCGGCCCGAGACGAGTTCATCATGCCCGGGTCCGGTCTAAAGTTTTAATTTCGTTTCGAATAAACGCTCCTCTATTATTGTTATCTTTATCTCCATACGTAAACAATGAAATGAGCCCGAACCGCCAAACGACAATTTTTCTTGTTCATGGGTGCGGGTCGTTGAGTAAACTTTAATTTAAAATCACCCGCAAGCGACCCGCGAGCAACTTGATCGACTCCGCAAAATTAATCTGAAGGAAAGCGGATAAAATCGATGCGACCTCAAATTATTTACAAATTGGACCCTCATCAAAAAGGGTTCCGCCGAAACATTCGTTATTACTTTGTCCCGCGTTCGGGGCACAAAAGCAGGTGTGATTTTAGGTCCTCCGGGCTTAATTAGATTGCGACGGTGTACACCTACCTCTTCGGCTTCAGTTTCGAATAAAGCGGGCGAAGTTATCGCACGGACCTAAACTCGAGACTCGGGAAAGGGCAATAAAGGAGGTGATTTCGCACGGAGGACGGTCTAATAATAATGTGACCGGAGCCCGGACCGCACGGAAAGGATGCAGCGTC
Organism: Salpingus planirostris; assembly: GCA_949788335.1. Lineage (NCBI taxonomy): Eukaryota > Metazoa > Arthropoda > Insecta > Coleoptera > Salpingidae > Salpingus > Salpingus planirostris. Next base: position 5,427,272 of record OX460922.1, read on the forward strand.
TCGAAACTACCCTTAAAACGCGCCTGTTTACCGCCTTAGCACTCAAGTTTCGGTTTTAATGTCTGCACCAGCGAGGATCTGAATGGATCGCGCTCTAATTTAACTGCGCGATGCATTTTCGTTTTAGTTACGAAAATATAGGCGAAATGGGGAGCAATTAAGGGTCGTAAATCCGTATCGCCCCGGGAGAGTTAATTCGGGGTGAGGTCTCCATTTTTCGCACTGATCCCGGCCATTATTCGCTGTCAGTACGGTAATAATTGCAGTTGCGGACCGAAAGCTCGAGAGCTTTCGGCCGTAATATAAGGAGTAGGTGCGATTCGGCACGCGCCTTTCCCGTAATATACGAGTCGCATAAATCCAGATTTTCGGGGTGGCTCGGTGCGCCGGCATCTGCCCCCCGCGAACAAAGGAAATGCAAATTCGGTCATAATCTGCATATTAGTAGCAATAATCCTGATTGCGATCCACAATAAAGCCAGACTCTGATAAGATCATAAATACACATTACGGCAGGACCAAGGACGCATTACCATATTAAACTCCGCATGCAGCATCCAGATAGGAGCGTTTGACGAATCGGCGAGGGATGCTGCCGGAGGGGTGGGTGCATCCCCGAAAACAATTTCGAAATGCCATTAAAAAGGTCTCGTATGATGGTGTCGCGGTTGCGAGCTTTCGCAGAGGGGGCGCTTTTTCCGATCGGTTTGTGACCTTTGTTGGGGCGCAACCGGACGACGCTTATCTTGGGCAAGACACCCTCGCAAGCAATAATTAATCAAACACTATATCAAACTGAAACCTTGGACTCGGGTGAGCGGCTCGACTCGGCTCGGGGTTAAATTGCTCGTGTGTAATGCGAGTACGTTGTACTTTGCACAAGATATTCAGGTCGAGTTTACCTTGAGTAGACTCGAGGACTGGATAATTTCTGTACGAGAGAGCGCTAATCCGCCTCACGCATTTCCGAAGAAAATCGCTCTCCGGCATAAGCGCCCGTATACGTGTGCATTAACCCGGTAGTTTATACACAAATGTGAGCAAACAACCGCTGGAAGTAATGAGCGATAGCAGTGGATATCACTCGGCTGTGTGTCATGTCGTGACTGCAAATCAGCTCATGTCGGAATCGATAAGCAAGTTGTAAATTGTGATACACTGGCTGATTTAAAATTCCGTCGGCTGATTGTCCTCTTCAGAATGAGAAACAGGTTCTCATAAAGATAGGTCCTCATTAACATTTCACATGGCTCAAGCAGCATAATGACTGAAAATTTGGGGAACAGTTTCGAATAGTAAAGTCTTTCAGAGAAGCTAATAGTTCCCGAGTTATTATTATAGTACAGCTAATCGACGTTCAGAAATCCCCCACTTAAATGTGGAGCTTTTCATTGCTATAATTCATACTTCCGTATATGTATAGATATTGCGTTTTTAGTTGGAATAACTCTGCATTTAAAGCTCCTGAAACTGGAGATGTTTTACGTAAAACACATTATGAAAAAGCATCTTTTTTTTGGTACTTTGAACTGAGTTCACTACCGATTATCAGGTCCACTCGAAATGAAATTTTCTAGATGTAAGTACACCTGATGCTATATCGAGCAAGGAGCTTTTCAGAAGTTGGAGCATTTATTGTAACGGAAAAAGCTCTCGATCGGAGCCATCTTTTTCAATCGAAGAATTTTCCTGTAATCCCTCGAGTAATGACGATTAACTGCCGATTATCAGCGTTATTAAAATCGCATTATGTCTGAGACTCTTCTACAAGAAAAATCAGTCATACAACGTTATCGCTAGAATATTGGATTACCTCAGTATGTTGTACTGGGTAATAATTGAATTTTACATGAGAAATGATTATGTAGGAACTTCTGTTTGAAAAATTCCGTCATAATGCGACATCACATCATCGAGTCTAATTTTATTACACGAGAGTGGGGTAATCGCACGAAACCACTCGAGTACATACATAGAGACCAAATAATATTAAAACGATATTATGACGAAATTGAAACGTACGATTATAGGTTTTCCGTTGGTGGAAATGGAAGCCACTAAATAACCGCCCGCGTGCCGTTATAAACCGGCGGCCTTCCGACCCCGAAGTCCCAGAAAAGGTTTTTCATTAAATCCGACCACCCCTTTCTCAAATAATAGAGGGCCACGCATGATGGTAACTCATCGCGCTTTTATTATGATTCACGTTCCTCGCATGGAGATTGCGCCTCTCCGCGAGCTCGTATAAATTCAGACTCCTGTAATGCGGCCCTCCGGATGAGGGCCGCTCTTCAATCTCCCCCACGCATCCCCGTCTCTCAATTAAAACGTTTTCGGATAATAAGCGTCAGATTTCAATCGGACGAGATTCGCAACAACGAAACCCGTGCCTCAGTTTCACGGTTTTCTGTCATCGTAATTGGGGCTTTGTCGAATTCGCTGTTTGCTGCACGCAAATTAGAGAAGACCCCTTTCTTCGCCTCCCGTCGATCTCTTTTAAAGCGCCGCCCTCTCGGCATACGTCAGCCGTTAAGTGTAACAGGCCGATCCAGGATCGGATCCGGAAATTGCGGCGTTGAATAATTGAGGCCCCAATTTTCGATGGACTCGCCCGGCCGTGGATCCACGTAATTATTATTAATAGCGGTGCACCGGTCGGGCCGACTTTGGGGCCCAAGAAGAAAAATCGGGCGCAGACCGCACGTTCCGCGAGCCCTGGAGGACACGAATTAACCGAAACTTCCTCCTGATGGAATATGATATTCATTTTGCGATTACCCAAGTTGGCGGGGAAGTTCGGCTAACTGAAATGAAACTGAGGGCGAGTTATGTGGGACCACCGTTGACCATAATTCGGCAATTTTCTTGTACAGGTAGAATTAATTTGGTGAAGTTTTGGTGAACTTTATAAGTTTGACAATTTTCGGAATGGGGAATTTATCCTTATGGCCAGTTTCACAAGTTCTGGGCACATTTTCCAACTTTTGGGTATTTAACATACTGTTGTAAAAGCTCAAGAAAATGTGACGAATTATTCTGAAATGTCTCCTCCAAAAACTTTGCGTATATTTGGTTGCCTACATCCGGCGCACATACTTGATGTGCCCCTTAAATTATTTCCCATTGATGAAAGTTTATCTTGTAAAATTCAAGGCGTATTTAGCCTCGGATTTGGTCGTACAAATGAGTAATTTAGCATTTCGGCATACTTCATCAGTAATTGACATTCTAATTTTTTGGTAAATTTAGCAAAATTCCGTAAAATTCAATGAATATCCAAATATTAAACCGTGTATATCACTGAGAAATATCTTGTACATACACTAATTCTCATATTTTGTGAAATTTAATATTAATTTCTACTAATTTCCCAGTAATTTTCCACAAATGTCTTCTAGTTCCCTAATTTCTGATTCCCAACGAATTCCTGTGGGCCTAAGCTCCTGAGAAATACCTATACACCACTCGCATGAAACTAAGCATATATTACACTTCTTTAACAGTTTTTTCACAATTTTTATGTTTGTCTCAAATTTGGAACCTCAGAGTACATACATACCAATCGTACCAATGAATTCCAAAATACATCCGATTTCCATTATCAGCCCCTCGGTCAAAAAGTGTGCCCCTGTATCCACATTCTCGCCCCAACACTAAACGACGACAGTTCCAAAGTCGTCAATCCGCCTTAATGGGGTCTCGTTATACCTTACGTCTTCGCGTTTGAAGCCACTCTAGGGGACATCCAACCGATTCGAAATTCCTTCGCGGACGAGGGCGCGTTTTATAAACGGAATAAAACGTGGTACGAAAATAGACGCATCTAACCAAACCCCCGACTCCTGCTTTCCATTTTAAAGTTTCCTTGTCAGAGCGTGCCCGATTCAGGCATAATCATCGGCATCATCACGAAGGGAGGAAGGGCTCTCGCAACCCCCGTGTTTGCGAAGGGCCGGCCGGCCCCATTGTCTGCGGCGTTGCGGAGGCGGCTCCCCCGCGTCGTTCTCACAGATCAGTTAACATAAGTTGGATTTATTTCGAATTATTTGCCTTCGCTCGTCCGGATATACTTACAGTTATAGCAGAGCGACCCCCCAATAACAGATGGGGGTGATGTTTTGTCTCCGGTGTGCATAGTTTCGCGATTTCCCCCTCGTCTCGAATTATTAGCCGTGGGATTAGCCCTGAAATATCGCGGCGACGTTTCGGCGTTATTAATCCGGCGCTGATTACTGTTTGTTCCGTTTTCGCGTGCGGCGGGAGGTGCACACGTTCGGTCGCCCGGGTCATAAATAAGTGCGTAAATAAATTAAGGCGAGTCCTCGGGTGCTCTCGGTAACTTTTCAATAAAGGCGGAGAGGATGCGGGCGGGCGATTTCGCGAACAGAACCAAACGCACGGTTTCGAAGCGTCGAACGAACTTCACTTCAATCAGACCGGGGGGCGAATTCTATTGTGAAATCCTTTTCTCTCATCATAAATAAATTAAGAGAGTTGATTCTGTTTCTGTTGTTGTTGTGTGTTTATGAATGTAGTACGGGGGGCTCCGAAACGAAGCGACTTCCTGGACTTAACGGCTTCCGTGCGGTTCCGGATTTTTTCATACACGGGTGCGTTTTAAAGTACTCAAAGCTTTGTGGTTTATGGGAATATACAGGTTGCGTGTAGCCTGTTGCAAAGTTGGGAATTTCTAACTTTTCCTAATCAGAATTTCTGACTTTTGGAACTTTTGGAACATCTCACCTAAACTCAGAATGTGTGATAACACAGAATTTCTGACTTGAATATCACTATAATTAGAATTTCTACTTGCACCATCGAAACTTGAAATCTAAAGCGAGCATAAACCCTATAATCAACAAACGTTGGCAAGGTTCAAGTTTGGTTTAAATTTTAAGTGAGGATGGTGCGAACGGTTTCAACAGACACTTATAATTTCTGTAAAAAATTGTTATTTCCAACTTGCAATTAGAAATCCTGAATTTCCAACGGGAATTTTCAACTTATTATGACCCGAATTTTTTATCTAAGCTGGGTTTTTGACCTAAAGTCGCAATTTTCGTATTCTTATCAGAAATTCAATATCAGTTTCAAGCTCGGTTTCAAGTTAAAATTGAAATGTCGAACTCAAATTACAAATTTCCAATTTTTCTCACTTTGGCTTGGAACATGCCACTTAAACTTAAGATTTCTGATAGCTCGGAGTTTCAAGAAAAAATTGTATTTTGAACTTTCTATTGAAAATTTTTACCCTAATTTCGAGCCAAATTCTGAATTTATAATGATAATTTCCACCTCATTATTATTAGAAATTTTTAACTGACTTGGCTTGACCTGACCTGACCTTACCCAAACTCGCAATTTTTGTAATCAGAAACTCAGAAACGGTTATGAGTGAAAATTAAAATTGCTGACCCAAATTTGGAATGTATAACTTAACCAGAATTTCCTACTGAATACTGACTTAAACTAGGAATTTTTGACTTAAAATCAAAATTTCTTACTTATGCTCGGAAATTCCAATATGTCTATTAAGACACCCTGTATAATACTCATTTATCGAGAGATGCCCTCTCGGGAGAGTGGGCATCATAATTCCATAATCGTACATATTCGAGCCAATTTTCATAACTCGAAATCCTAAAAACCTCGTTAATTTTCGAGTGGAAAATTACAACAGACCGCCGATGGGAAAGGACCACTTCACGTGGCGCCTCTTCATCGAAATGAAACAAATTTCATCTCCTCCCAAGTACAGAGCCCATTACAGAGATGACTGGGATATTTGCACTGTTTCCGAGTTGGGTCTGATAATAATGCGTCCTCGCACGTGTGCGGCTGCGAAGTTTCTGGAACTAGAACAATCGTCGCGCGACTGAAATGATTAAATCGGGCCCTTTTATGAATGGCGAAGTCGTTACGCGGATCCGCGTCGTATAGCAGGTATTCAATCTCTGGGAAATCGAGGAGGGAAAACGCGCGGCGAAAGAGAGGAGCGAACGAAAGTGCGTTATATGTAAATCAATCTAAGAATTCATTACTCTTTCGCGTTCCGCTCCCCGGATATCATCCCGATATTTAATATTGAAAGAGGTCCCGTGGGGCGACGAGCTTTTGTGCTTTCGCGCCGCCGCCGTTTCCGCGCTAAACAATAACGCGCGTCTCCCCTTTTTCCCTGTTGAATATTCCCGACCGGGGAATATGTCATTTGCAATATTAAGTTTTCGCTCTCCCTCGCGGCCGAGGGCTGAATAATTCGCCCCTAATTTATCGCGACTTTCCGATGAACGAGACCTAGCGAGTAGCTCGGCCGACGACACGACCGACGCGTTGAAATCCGGTGAATTATTAATCGCGTAATGGCGACTATATCACCGCGCCGATGGCGTATCGCGATTTCCGGCCGGGAAATCCGAAGTCCCGGGGGACGGGCGGAAATTCATGCGTGCGGTGTCAAAACGGCGGTTTGATGATGATCGCGCCCCCCGTGAAACGGCGGAGGTGATACGGGCTTCAGTTGCAGCCGGTTTGCGCTTCCAGCAAATCGCAATAATTGCCCTATTATTTATTTATTTAGCGCAGCGTGCAGCTGATGGATCGACGCTTTTTCTTTCCGGGATAACGCGCAAAATATGACCCCGCGATATACAGGCTGTTTGATAAAAACTCCAGAACGCCACAGTTTTTTTGGTTGTCATCCGATTTCAAAAACCCATTGACCAAAAATGATTTATTTTTCATCCTCTACGAATAGGTCTTGCCGCCAAATTTTTTCCCTCAACTTCTTTTTTCAACATTGGTAAATTTAACTTTTTTATTAATAAAACGCGATTATTTCCAATTTAAAGTTGAAGTAGATATTTTTTTCTATACCATCGGTCAATAAAAAAGTTGATTTTCCTTAATAATCATCAGAAAAACGTAAAAAATGATTAGCCAGATTTGGTCGGATTAAACAAAAAACGTCATTTTCACGTTTGCTGTGGAATCCAAAGCACTCCTGAAACTGACATTTCTTAAAATTTAATTCGAAACGGGCGAAACTTTTAATGCGTTTTCTTGGATAAACATTGAAAAAATGACCACTTTCTACATACCAGAGTAAAGAGAAAAATACTTATTTCAATTTTAAATTAGAAGTAATCGTACTTTATTCTTAAAAATTTGAATTTACCAATGTTAAAAAAAGAAGTTGAGGGAAAAAATTTGGTAATAAGCTCTATTCGTAGTGCATGAAACATAAATCATTTTTTGTTGATGGGTTTTTGAAATGAGATCACAACCAAAGAAACTGTGGCGTTCTGGAGTTTTTACCAAACAGCCTGTATAACAACTGAAAGTAACAAATTACTTATAGCGATTTCCCGTCTGAAACGATTTATCACCGCGCCGTTATCCGGTCGGGCCACCGCTGCAAGCGGATTTCTTCCACCTTTAATTATACACAACACACACCTCTCGTAGTAGGTGGAGTACTTTCGGTACAGGAATTCGCCCAGAAAAGGTGTATTCAGTTTCCTTTAATTAAACTCTGTAAGGAAATACGCAAACTTCAGAATTTCTCCCGAATACACTATACAGAGTGATTCAATTAACCGGCCAACTCCACAAGAAGTACACCAAGGAAAATGATTTGAGGGACACCTCAAGTATGTGCGCCAAATGTAGGCAACCAAATATACGCAAAATTTTAGTGCTCTATAAACTAGCCCCACAGACTAGACCCACTACAGACGGTAGACTCCGTGGGATTTTTTTATCCAGTTGTCCAGGACATTAGTTCAGAAGCGGTTGTTAGATGGCGCTATCAAATTTCCACCGCCGCCTGGACGGGGGGCAGTTTTCAATTTAATTTGATTTTGATGTATTAAAAGTTGCATAAATACGCAAGCATTTTTTGTTACATTTTTATTTAAAAATATCATGTAACAAATAAAGCGCAACTTAATTGTAAATGAGTAACATTTTGAGATATCTGGAAAATCGATTGTTAACCTGTTCGTGGCGATTTATCGAAAATTTCATGAGATTTCAGCGAAGTTTGCGGTCAACAGTAATTCTCGGGTGCCTTCAGAAGTTTTCAAGTCGATGGTGATTTCGAATTCTTCTTTTGTGGCCGTAAATACTTTGACGGAAGAATTTGGTGCTTGTAGTTATCCTCATAGGTTCATAAGATTAGTGAAAAGGTCGCCTGAAGATCGTAAACGGAAGCATTTTTAATACTTTTGAAGAATTTCATTGAAATCACATAATGATGACGATTCTCAGCTAATCTGAAATGTAGTATAAGCCAGGAATTAGCATGAGTGAAGAGACCGACCCCAATATCTCAAAAAATCAAATTTCAGGGCGCGGATCCAATCATGTAAAAAAAAGTATATTGAGGGAGAATACATAGGTACTTACTTACTCATTTTGTCGGAAAATTATGGAGCACGTTTACTTGTGTCTTGTTTCTGCTACACACGAACACAATCAGTTAATTATTCGGCATTCGGCAATTCGAGAACATTTTTGAAGGAATTATTTATTTTGAAATTTAAAATAAACAACCCGTAACAACAACCTAAAACAAAATCCAACAATGCCGCCACATATTTTTATTCAAAGTGCCATCTAACCGCCGCTTCCGAACTAAATATTTACTGGACAAAAAAATCAAGGAAGTTGCAGACGGCTGCTAGCCCTTCTATCTTCTATGTAGTGATGAAACTACTTGATACAGGGTGTTATATTCAATATTTGAGTTTGTTCTTGCAGCAAACAAGAATAAGCTCAAAATGTGGAAGCTTTTGATGTTCGTATATTTATTACAATTTCTGTACAACAAAATTCATCTTAGATATCGGAAAAGACAATTTAAACCACATTCATTACATTAAAGCTCTCCAAAAGCTCCATTGAGATCGCAATATGTCTGAAACTAGCCAAGATGCGAGCATCATCGAAAGCTTTTCTTGAAGCTCTTTTTCCTTGATTTTTGTGGTTATGAGGCTGATAACGTCACCCTGTATAAAATAAGCCGTTCCAAACTTTCCTTCAAAAGGACTTTGATGAAGGGAATTAGGTGAATAAACGAATCGACTAATAAATAGGAAAATCCTTATAATTGGAGCTATAGCGGGAAAGTGGAATTCCCAGATGGCAAATAAGGGATCCGAGGCGAAAACGTGTGAGGTTTTTTCTTCGGGGCGGATTCCTGCGTGTGCCCGCGCGACACCTTCGCCATGAACGAGACCGAGACGTTGGCGGCAACATATGGAACACGCACTATGAAAAATGTTGCTTGTCATCATGAAAGTGAATATATTTTTTTGGGGCCTTTGTGAAAAGGGTCTCGCGGCTTTCGCCGCCCACCCCATCACCTGCATCGCACACAGAGCCACAAACGCGGGTTGCACAACCCGTTATTAACTGTCACCATCAGGTCCTTTAAAAGCGCCCAAGACCTTTAATGATCGTCTTTACAAAGACCAATCGCAGACAGTCACGCTCTTTTAATGTCGGTATTTTACGGGGGATGAATAGATTCGGCATGGAAGATCCGGCAACTTTTCAAAAGCTCTCGAGGTACTTTTGCGTTACGTTTACGGTTATCCGTGCCACTTAAAATGAGGTACGTAATACGTTCAATATCACTGCTCGCACTTGCGATATACCCGATAAAAGTTGAGTAAAATTACTCCGGCTGCAGAGATAACTCCGGTCGGATGCAGTTGTACTCGTAGTCACAACGTCAGAGTTGGTCTGGATCGTTACTTTCGGCGCTTTCTAGAGCGATAAAACCATGAAACGTTTGTATTTTCTCCTCCGTAAAATTTTTCCGATTCACTGTTCCTGGCATTTAATAATGAATTCGTTTAAATTAAAGACAGAGCAGAGAGGCGAATTAAATATTTCAACGAATCGAAGAGAACAAAAAATTAATTATGGGAAATTCCTTAACCTGGATGCGGACGGGCCCACACGAGTATTTAGTTCGTTTAATTGTGAATTATTAAAAAGGCCTGTATCTAATAATACCAGAATGATTGAATATTTGAATTATTTATGCGTTATTTTCGCTCATTTCGCATCATAATTTATACACCTCGGAAACTCATTAATTTCCATCAGGGCTGCCGATCAAATACAAATTTTTCTCAATAACGAACGTACATATTTGAAGTGAATAGAAATAATAATTCACCACGGGATTAAATCCAAATTATGTACCACCATTTCAAATGAATCGTGTTATACGGCAGCAACAATCCAATAATAATTTATAATTAGGTGCCGTTTGCAGTAATCCTCGAATAGAAATTTCGTTTTGTAATAAATTCAAATCGGAAGCGATATTCTCCATCAAGAATCTTCGGCGCACTTTTATATCGATCAGTTAGGAAGTTAATAAATTTCTCATAATTCGCTTATCCGAGGCGCAGTCTGCAATTAATTAACTTTTTATAAGCGAATAATTTATTCCCAGTTTCGATTCAATATAAAAAGGCACATTCCACTTTTTTACGAGCGAATTTCCTTCGGAAATCCCTATCCGTTCCGGATTTTTAATGTCAGTGTATTCGCCATAAAAGCGGTTTACTTCTTCAACTTTCCCAAACACCCCAAAGTGTTACGAACGATGCGCCGCTTTATTATTATTATTACTCCGTCCGAGAGTCAGGAGAGATACTTCCAATTAAAAACGCGAACGAAACTTTCCAAACTAGACGCGACTATAAGACCGAAACTTGCTCGCATTTGATGGCCGTTTCTTCTCGTTTTGTTCGTAATTTCGGTTTCGAAACGCGGATTTTCGTGCAAGGCGGACGTAACTCAACTCCGGGGATTATAAAAGATAGCGGACGAGATGCGATCGAAATTTCCCACCGATTCCCACAATGCACACGTGTGGCCGGGAGCAAAACATGAATTTCCTGCGGCGCAACTTCGGCCCAACTCCACTCGCCCCCTTTTCGGCCCTCGTCGAAACAATGCGAGCTCGGCCCTGGATACGTGCCCACTTATTCGCGTCATTGTGTCGGGAAAAATCCGCAATTCCGGCGAATTCATAAGCCGGGGGCCGGAACCGTAAAAACCCGTTCGGATCCGGATTAGGCAGTTAATTTCCGGGTCGTCATGGCGTTTAGTGCGGCGAACCCGCCTAGTTTGCATATTAGGCCTATTTATCAGGCACAAGATAACTGGAGGGTTTCGCAAATACGCATCTGTCTATGCAGATATTTCTCGCAGGGCGACGGGTCAATCACACGCATTTGCATTGCCGACTCTCCTAACCTAACCCTCGCGATAATCATTTCCCTGCTCGGGACCTTCGCCACTCGGTAAATAATACGCAAATCGGGCGGCGAGGGTCGCGCGAATAAACACCTCTTCCGAACTTCATATCCGACAGCTCCGCGCTAACGGATATTCCGGTTGCATACGGATTAGGGGCGTGGGGACTAAAACCGCCCACAGAGGGCGCCGTTCTCCCCATCAGCTGATCGCGAAAAGCATAAACCATTTTTTCAACTTATTAATTTTTTCAACTGGTTAAACCTCCGGTTAGCTAAGTAGACCTTTGAGCTCAATATTTTTCTCCTCTTGTAAAAGTTGGACTTCATCATTGTTAAAAGTTATTGCGGATGATTTACGGGTCGGTAAAGCCGATCGCTGTAATTTTGACCTCGGCAGTCGATAGAGACACCGAAATCCTATCCGGGCTCCATCTCCTCCATAATTCTCGGGCGAAAGACGACACCGTTCTTCCACATGCGCACTTACCGGGTAATCTCGTCAACTCTGAATCTCCTTAAAGATGGTGCAACACGAGGTAAGCCCACCCATCTCTCCGGGAAATGATGGACGAATGTTGTAAGGAATACTTAACGCCATTTTTCACCGCGTGATCCGCGGCTCGTGCTCTCTCGCAAATGGCGGCGAATAACGCGAGAATGAAAAATTAACGTCCTAGTTGTGGATTTTATTGTTCCAGATTACTATAAAACTAAGTGGATGATACAAAATTCTAACGATAAAGAAAACACAAACGACATTGACTCTATGCGATAATCGTAGCGAAAGAAAGGGGAAATAAATTTCAGACATTTACTTAAGAATTATCAGTAGCGGCCGCTCCTACCCGAACGGTGACGCGGGGAGCGCGACTTCTTCTCCCTGGAGCGCGAGCGCTTCTTCGGGGAGCGGGGGGACCTGGAGCGCCTGCGGCCCGACTTCCTTCGGGAATACAAATATCTGAAACAATAAGTCGTTACGTTATACCCGGAGCGAACACAATAAAATCGGCAATAACCCCTCATAACGGCGAAAGGGTGCTACAATAACGCAAGGGAAAACCGATTCGACTCCCAAACGTGGTTTTAGGGAAATGTCACAAACACGCTCCTATCATTTCGCCATAACACGCTCCCATTTTTTCCACCATATTTCGGACCGAACGATTCCATTTTGAACGCGAATTGAAAAGTCCCGTTTTGTTCGTATAACAGTCATGTCAATGTAATAAGGATTTTCCATATATTTTTCTAAACAGCTTATCTGATACTATGGTATTCAAGGTATTTTTTTTAATTTTCAGTAAAGAGCTGAAATTAATTTTTTATTTTTTCTTCTGATCACGTCAGCTATGAGTTTTCTATGATCAAGTAGATGGCGCCACGCGTAGTTACAGTTACGGTGTTGATCCCTGCTATGTGATCAGCGAGTTTTATCCTGATTTTTGGAGGCATAATCGCATAGTTTTATTTAGAACACGATAACATTACCGACACGGATGACAGCGAACATTTACATAACCTCAAAATGTCGGTAATCGGTAATACAGCGACTATTATCAAATTTTTATGAGCGCCATCTGCCGACGAGTTGTGATCACGATTTGTAAATGCTGACGTCACGAAAATTTGACTGTAATTGCAATAACTAATTGAAAACAATGTTTTTCGACAACATTCTTGCGCAGAACTCATTTTGCGCCATATCTGCGAATATGTACAATTCATAAATTTTATTCTTCATAAAAATACCTCATTCATTAATCACCCCACAGAGATATAAATAATCGTGGCCATTTTGAAACCTCTAGAAGTAAGAACAACGTGTCGATTTAGTTGTCACCCCCTAATTCCGTCATTTCAGTTCACCCAATTCGTTTACGTGCGTACTAAGCAAATGAAACAGAACGAGATTATAATCGTTTGATCAATTATTTCCCTCGATACGTCCGTCGTTATAATCAACAAAACGGCGCAGAGTCGATCCAATCAACGAGCCATCCGCACACCAGTAACTTCACAGTCAGATGCACGGAAAACAGCGCCGCGAGTTTCGTGTGCAGAAAGGGTGCAAAAGTGTGCGCGATCCGGCAGATTGAATCCGATATTCCGGACGGAGTCCGCCTCCGCTTTCACGGGCCGACAACTCCACCGCCATCCGCAAAATACGAAATGCAATTCCGACGTAACTACGGCAAACAACGTCCGCCGCCGCCGCCCTCATTAAAAAAGACGCCGAAAACGAACAGCAAAACGTTCCGCGATTACTTCAAACCCGTGCACTACTCGGGCAGAATAATCGGCGTGTTCCATTACGCTCACCCCGAAGTCGCCGACGAAACCCCGACGATGAAGGAAAGGGCGAACTCGCTCATCGGTCTGCCCTTCGTGGCGTTCGGCCTCGTGCATTTCGCCCTGAAAGCGAGATACGTCGCCAGAGACACGACTTTGGGCGCCAAAGCCGCCACGATTTACTGCTTCATCAAGCTCCTGCTGGATTACGCGTGGTTCGTTTACAAAACGGGCGAAATCGCTCGAGTCCTGGACGCGATCGACGCCATGTCGACCGAGCTCCGATACGACTTCACCGGAAAAACCCTGAAATTCCGAACGATTTCCTTTTTCGTCGCCGTTTTCGCCTTCAGATTCGCCTCTTCGGCGCTCGCCGTCTACCCGACGTTCGACGAGAGGGGCATCGCTTTCGGCCTGTCCAGCTGCTGGAACGAAATCGTGATAATCGCCATCGGCAATTTCGTCACGTTCATGATCACGCGAATCGTGCGAGATTTTTTCGCCGAAGTCAACTCTCGTTTCAAACGGATAATCGCTCTAGCGAATATTAACGAGGAAATTGATAAAAGCGCCGAATTACACTTTCGGCTGGTCGGAATCGCCCGAAAACTGAACGAGGCCTTCGCTTTTCCCGCGCTCGGTAACGCCCTCGCGTTTTTCATGCTGATCACCGTCTACTCCTATCGTTTGGTGGCGGAAATTCGGAAATTCTACGCGGAAAACGGGACGAATTTCGGCGGGGCCCTAAAATTCGCCGTCGACCTAGCCTGGGCGCTTTTCCTGCTCGCCAATCTGCGCCTCATGGTGACCTCGTGGGACGAATTGGCAAAAGAGGTGAGTTTCGAACGCCAATCAAAACTGGAGGGAGAACAAAAGGCCCGGATGAAGCCTATCTGCCCCGGCGCTAATCGCCAGTTCGGTGGCGCTGCATTTTGATTGATAAAAACCGAAACGTCCAAAACGGAAAAAATAAACCAGGTAAATCGATGCGATTTGTTCGGGTCAGGGGGCATCACCCCTCTCCCAAGGGCCGAAATTCTCGTCCCACCGTAACTCAAGCAATTTTGTTATGACCCTTGTAACTGTACCACTTGTTACGGTTGCCGTTACAGGCAATTTCCATTAATCTCGACCATTTTCCAGGCCAACGCGACGGGATTACACGTCCACGAAATTTGGAACAAACTGGAAAACGGCGAGCAAACATCGACGACCACCGCCAAGGAGCGACAGATAGACGACGTTTCGCTCAGGCTCCTCCAGAGCAAGCTGAAATTCACCCTCTGCCGCATCGTGGACTTGGACCCCTCCCTGATCCACCAAGTGAGCAAAATCGAGAAAGATCATTTCTGTGACCAGTTTAAAAGTGGTCTTTTCTGCATTTCAACAATCATAGCGAAAATAATCCAATCGTCTTTCTCCTTATTGCATTATTAAAGTAACGAAGGATTGCTTTCATTACAACATAATTATGAAATCGTTCAAGTTAAACGAACAAGCTACACAAAAACCCTGTTTTTACCTTTGAAATGAAAGTACAAAGATGTTCACTGATGTGTCACATCGCAAAGCCTCACTGGTATAAAATCAATGAGAAGCTCTCAAGTTAATAAGTGATTCACATTCACCATCAGACTACCTGATAGACTTGTCAGCCAGGTGCTTTTAACAAATTCATATCAAAAGTCCCAAAGACGGCCGCTTCGCAAGTCTCCATTACAACAGCTTTTCGGTTTCAGATTCTGCAAACGGTCACCATGTACTTGACTTGGATCCTCCAGCTCAAGACTCAATAAGATCGAGGTGCGACGCGGAAAAAGGAGGAAGTGATTATCCGGAGGGCCGGGTCGATTAATGACGTATCATTTCGTGGAGCAAAGGCAAACAATCGTAAATCACCGTGAACCGGATTACAAAAGACTCGACCGAGCGGACGCCGCTCATTCGACCACCCCTTTCGCTATCATTATTACAGGTAGTGTGTAGGATTCGGACACTGATTGCGCCCTGTATCTTTAAACAGACACACAATGACCTGCAATTACCGGGCCACTCTCCCTGCGTTTAGTACGGACAACAATGAGACACAAAGCGAACGAAACAAAGAATACGGACAATAATATTCCGTTGAAAAATGCGGGAACGAGGTGAAACTCTTTCTAATTTGTGGGAAAATCCTCAAGTATCGTCACTTTCTTACCACGAACCAGCTTTCAGTCATCCACCAATTTGGTTAACTCGAGGACGAAAAGACGGGGTCTTTTTATCATTGTTATTTCAATAAACATCGCATAGAGTTGATAAACAGGAATCGGGCGACATCACACTCTGCCCTTCCGTTAAAAGAGAGACGCACTTATGAGTCTCATGTGTGTAAAACTGAGACGGAACTATCCGATTTGCCGTTTTGTCGATATACGGACGATTCGGGCGCGTGTTTAACAAACATCAACCTTCAAGACGACGTTCCCGTGCATTATCGCCGTTGTTTATTTTCATAATACATCATTATTTCATTCCTCTCTCAGAGGTGAACTCAAGTTAGTTTTCTTTTTTTCCGCGAGTCCCCAGAGGTGAACGCAACATTTTGCTAATGCCTTTCTGCCTCCGAGAGCGCCTACCCGCCGCCACCCGCGGCTTCGTGATAAATAGACTGCAATCCGACATGTAAATCTCTTCCGGGATATTCCGGTTCCGAACGGGGCGGATAATGGCGAAAAACTGCCCTTATTTCTTATATTTTTTCCGAATTCCCAAAGTTTTATCTTCCACGTTCCAAGAATACGCGAGAAATGCACCTGCATTTATTTAAATAAGTAGTTAAGTTTGAAATATCGCGAGTGTGCAGTGTTTGTGCACCTTGAATCATTCGCCCTGCCGTAAGTCACACTTTGCGCAGAAAATGTCCACAGTATCAACCACACAAAAGTATGCAATAAAATCCAAACTATCCTAAAATAGTTACTTTAATCTAGTTCGTCATTCTTTTGAATAACTCTGTATAATGTGGGTGCGGGAGAGACAAACGTAAATCGAAAGGCATCAATCAATTGAAAAGATGAACCAAAATCGATACGATATCATTTTCCACCTCAAAGGATGAAATATCAGTTCGGAGACATGAATAATGGAGCAAATCGCGTTTTACCCTTTAGACATGTGTACGTACATAATACGCATCAAATAAACAGTTAATGGACGACATATCTCATTATTTACGACCCGGTGATAAAGCCCCATTCACGGTTTATCGCAATTACCGTCGTTAAATCACAATTACCTGCGCAGCTCCCGCGATATGGGCTTCAGATGCATGAAATTGCAAAAGCCGGAGCGGGTGCACTCGCCCATCTCGTACTGGCGGCAGCAGGCCTCCCTGAAGTCCGTGACGGGGCTCAGCTCGGCGTAGACGGGCCGTCCGCCGAACCAACGGTTGTTCAGATCGTTGACGGCGCGCTCGGCGTCTTCCTCGCGCCGAAACTGCAATATCAGAGTTGCATCACGTTTCGGATGAACGGGTCTCGGGCCGGTCGTTACCTTAATGTACACATTTCCTACGAGATGGTCCCCGAGGTTGTCGCAGACGTTCATCTCCTCGATTTCTCCGTACTTGTCCTCGCACTCTACGAAAACGTCCTCGAAGAAGTTGTCGTAGTGCTCTTGCATCTCCTCATCGGAGACGTTCGCCACCACTGAAACGAGCGCCGTTTAGAACCGTTACGAGTGAGGTTAAATCGGGGGAGCTACTTACGATGGCTTCCGTCCGCCGATTTGGCCGAATTCTGTGGGTTAACGTAGAGATTTTGGAGCAGACACGTCTGGGAAAACGTCGGCTTATTGTGAATTCTAGAACAACGGTCTCCATGCCGGCAAGCTCCGATTTTGAAGTAAAAAGAACAGTTGACTCTGGAAAAACGGTTTCAATTTCCTGTTATATTTTCTAGGTGGCTACTCACTTGTCTTTTTCTGTACCGAAAATTGAGGCCAAATACTCAGCCATTACGCCTTTTTAACTGAAAAAGCCACAAAATGCTACAAAAATACGTCAGCCATCACCAAGCGCATCTGAAATGACACATAAATGACAGTGACAGTTGTTCTGTCAAAAATTAATTGACATGCAGTGCTGCCAACTATCGCAAGAAATAGAAGAGGCGTCAAAATGACGGAACTAGCTGAGGCTTTTTCTCTATTAAAAATAGCAAACTCTCCAGTTTTACCGCAGGTAATCAATTTCATAAACGTTTAACTTAATTTTGAAGATCTTGTATTAGTTTTTACATGATTGCGTGGACGATTTGGTCGGAACAAAACAGAACAATTTTGACAGCTACAACAGCGACATCGAGTGGACGATCGACGACTTCAACAAAGCCAAAAGGTCGATTCAAAATTTTTACCGCGAAAATTTTAACAAAGAGGAACTTCCGGATTTGGGTGCCGATATGGGCGGCAACGTGAAGCGGGAGATAGAAAACTGTTTTCTTATCAGGAGAGATGACATTTACGAGGCTGCGGTTAAAGAGAAATTTGTTAAAAGCGGCCACAACATCGTCGAAAGTTTTGATTGGAAACTTAAATGGGTTTTGGGTAGTTCGAAATTGGCCTCAATCAGGGAACCTTTATTACAAATGGATCTACTTTGTTTGAAGCAAGAAGCGGAAGGTGATGGACCAAAGAGAAACAACGTTAATTTTGAAATGGACCTGCCAACCCTCCAAGAATTTATTGAGCAATTAGAAAAGGTCAATAAAGAACTGAAAACAACAGAATAATCTTATCCATTCTGTCTGCTTCAGAAATCTGTTTCATGATTACATCAAGTGATTGATACCCTTCAGTATTTTAAGAATAAAAACATTAACCAGCAGAAAATCGATTAGATTGAATTTATCCTTATTCAGTAAATCTTTTTGAGATTCGTTTTTGTTGTTGAAAGTTAGGTACCTGTATTCATCATATGATCATGATTGCAAGTGGCGCCTCCTAACGAGTCTAATCCATTTTTAATCACTTTTAATGGGATTTTGGCAAGGGGTGGGTTTGAGTGAACATAACATTTAGGAAACATCCTATTTATATATTTATAAACACATTCACACTTACACGAATTGTTATTTACCTACACACAGCCATTTTGATAAGTCGGTGAGTAATAATGACGAAATATCAAAGAGCTGTGAAGAGAGAATGTAGTTTCGAATTGTTAAAATCAAAACTAAATTCCGTATAATCCTTAGAAACTATCAACTAAATAATTTTTTAAAATTTTGATACACCAAACAGGATTATTTAATAATATAAAATCAATTTCGTTGTGAATAATGTACATATTCCTTGAACTTATTATTCGAGAAACCGGCTATTCATTATAGTTATTTATACACTGATCAAGAAGAAGATTAAGAAAAACGCATCGATCATTCGCTCCTTCCGAGACGAGGAGGGAATGGAGCAAAAGAGCGGAAACGTTTAGCTGCCTCGGCAGGAAATACATGAAGCACACCGTATACTAACTTTATGTTTGATAACTATAAACTATTTTTTATTTATGATAGACAGCCGAATCCTATCCTAAATCTACACATTTATAATTTAAAATTTTTCTCTCTCTATTTATTAATCATTAACCGCTCGAATTTTATACAAACCAACAGACCATCAGCTGTCAAAAACAGTTCGATCCTTAAAACCTTTCAGCTTTCTTAAAGCGCCTTTCCTCTCCTAATCAAGCCAAAGATTCTCCAATAGGTAAGTGATAGATATGTCGCTAAATCTAGGAAGCCAAAATTTTTATCTTTAATAATTAAATACAAATAATATTATTATAATAATAAAAACTTGAACTTGAATAATCGTTCAAAACTTGCTTATGGGTTGATATTTTATGGTCGAGGCTACAGAGGATTATTAGTATTTATTATTATGTTTTTTTGCTTTCTTTTAAATGAGATTATTGACGAAGGCCATCTAAACACTAAAGGGACTACACTAACTTTTGTATTTTACAATTGTATACGTTAAAAAAGTCGAATCAACGACATATAAAAACTGTCCAAAAACTCCACTAAAGACAATATAAAATATTTAATATACGAGTATTAAATTTTTCCAACTATTCCTTTTTTGCGCTCTGGACAACTCTAGTACATAATATTAATGTAAATAATGGCAGTTGAGTTTTTCTCCTTTTGGTCGAACTGTATACGATCACTGCCGGGAATGATCCGTGATGATTATTAACGTGTTGTTCTCATCTTTTATAACTTGTAATAATTGTTCATATGTAAGTATAAAAACAGTGATGCAAAGAAAAACTCATTATTCTTCGACTGCAGCTGGAGTCGGGGCTGCGGTCTGAAAACAAAAAAACAACATCAACGAGATTGCAAGCGAAACTTATTTAATCCAGTTATCACAATAACATACCTCAATTGCCTCGGGAGAGTTGACCTCGCACTTGCTCTCTGAAATTTCGGTGGGGACCTGGAAAGCAACCACGAAACTTATAAAAACTCCAAATGAGACACTAACAAAATTGACCGTTTCAAAAAGTCGCTTATTGCAACTCGACTCCTCTCACGGCCGGTAAAAAAGACATCCACCACTTATTGAAACGGCCAATGCCAAGACAAATCCGCAATATCATCTAATCATATTTTGATGCAGGACGAGACCAAGACTCAAACAAGACAAAAGATTAGTTAGGGGTAGGTCAAAACATGTTAGTAAACAACTGCTGGAACATACCAATAAAAAACTGTTGTTAGCACAAAACAAACGGAAACAAAACGACTCGAAAATCTCCCTTTTAACAAATTTTCAAAATAACCAAGTCGACAATAATAACAATAAACCAAAACTCGAAAACAAAACAAGACTGACGTTGATGTGGTGTTAATCAATGCAAGATACTTCCGTTTTACTGCGATATCTATTATTCACCTGTT
The DNA here is from genome assembly GCA_949788335.1 of Salpingus planirostris. Taxonomy (NCBI): domain Eukaryota; kingdom Metazoa; phylum Arthropoda; class Insecta; order Coleoptera; family Salpingidae; genus Salpingus; species Salpingus planirostris. The sequence goes on from OX460922.1 coordinate 5,447,793, forward strand.
TGAGCGGTCCTTCAACGGGCGGTAGTGTGGCGTCATTTTCGACCGGCGATGGCGGCCCATTTGCGTTCCCGTTGGTGAGGACCGTCTCCTCGACGGACTTATCGGGTTCGGGGAGCGTCGGCTCGGATCGCGGGGACTCGGGAGCGGGATCGGGAACCGCGACGACCTCGTCGGCCGCCGCCGCCTCTACCGCGACCGCTTCGGCCGCGACCGGCTCGGAGGCGACCGGCTCGGGCGCGATCGGCTCCGGCGCCGACTCGACCGGCGGCAGCGACATCGGCTCGGGCAGACTTTCGGACAGCGGCTCGGGCAGAGACGGCAGCGACTCGGTCGACACGTCCGGGAGCGAGTCGGCCGCCGCCACCGCGACCGCCGCCTCCTCGAACGGCGGCGGCGGGCTGGGGGCGGCCGCCTCCCGAGTTTCCGCGACTTCCGCCGAGCTCGCCGCCTCTGTGGGCTGCTCGGGGGAGGGGGAGGGGGCGCGTTCGGGGGGCGGCAGGTCGGCCTTGGTGGACTCGGCGAATACCGTCACCGGGGACGGGGGATTCGAGGCGGGCAGGGGCGGGGGCACTTCCTCGGTACGCACCTCTTTGGGGGCCTCGGCCGCTGCGGGCTCTTCCACGGGCGGCTTGGCCTCCTCTTTGGCGGGAGAGGGAGCGGATTCTGCGGGTGGAGGTGGCGTCTCTTTGACGGGTGACGGCGGTTCGGGAGCTTTGGTGGCGGGTTCGTCCGGGACGACGACCGGCGCGGGCGCCTTGGGCGCCTCCTCTACGGGGGCGGGGGCGGCCGGCTCGGGGGCGGCGGCCGGCGCCTCTTCGGCCGCGGCCTTCGGCTCCTCGGCGATGGTCGCCGGCTTGGCCAGCTCCTCGGGGGCGGCGTCGCCGTTCGTGGTCACGGCGGCGGGCGCCTCCGGCGATTTGGGCTCCTCGCTCTTGGGGGCCTCGGCCGAGGGGGAGGTGACGGCCTCTTCAGCGTTCTGGAAGCGAAAAACGCGATTCAGTCGAGGATTTTTCGCCGGAAAAACCGAAGAAAACCGAATAGTACAGACACCAAGTCACATATTATCTTGCAGTTAATCGTGTTAAAATAATCTACACGAATTTGACGAATTTCTGGCTAATATCGCAAATATTTGTGAATAATTTCCAGGGAAATTCACGAAATTTGTGTATGACGAATTAGGGGTACATAACCATATTTCACGTTTACTGTTACCTCTATACATATCTAATTTGAAATTTCCCATTTCCGCCCTCAATTACGCAATTACAGACGCAATTACCGACATCAAACGACTCGTAACCGTAATTCCGTAACTGGGTCTCGTTAATTTTAATTTCTTCATTTTTGGAAATTCAGTCAAATCAGAGGCTAGTTCCGGTATTTTTATCTCTGGTTAAACCTCCGGTTAGCTAACAGAAACTTTGAATGTGACCCTTTATTATTTCTTTTCAACCAGACTTGTCACTGTCTAAAGTTCTTCATCTAAGAGAAGGATAACCAGAGGTAGATTTGTCAGGTGACCTAGATTGTTTTCAAATAAGACAGAAAAATGTGATTAAACGAAATGTTCGCTTTTTTGATTAAATTTAACCACCCGGACCTGAGATTCCGAGATTGCGTTTTATTCGAAAAATGCTTCTACTGCACTTTGAAATTAATAATTCGACAATGAAATTCTTCTACATTTCAGCGAATTCCTGAAAATTTTCTGTGCATCTCCTGCCGAGTTTAAAGATTTGTTATTAAAACCACAATAATTATTAATTAAGTGGTAACACAGAATTGGACGTAATAAGTGAATGCGGGTCGTCGAAGAATCGTGTATCATGAGAGTATTGTATTTCAAAACCACTTAATTTTTCCCGAACAACACGTACTTTCATGTTTGCGTCTGCGACAGCCGAGCCGCTTACATTGTGCAGTCGGGATGGGTGTGAACAATGATCCCATTGATTAACTAGGTACAACAATAAGAAGCGGCGCGGTTGAAAAAAAAAAGGAAAAATGTCGCGCTGGACCGCACGATGATGATAAAAGTGACGGTCAATGACATAGACACAGTGGCAGCCATCAGACGCAATTGCAAACGATGACGATGATAACCCCGTGACGACCTCGCACAACACCATCCGAGACCCAGACGCATTGTGTTCCCTATTTAAACCCCCGCCGCATTTTTCATTAACGTCAATTTAAATCATAATAATGCCGAGTCGCACCAGAGTCTAAAGATAACCCCGAGAGACACCCCCGCACCAGAGAGACCAAAAAGACCTTGAGAGTATATTGCATTTGGCAGTGCACTTGAAAACAGTCATTAACGCGGGACGCATCATTTGACTAGGTAAACATATTTACGCGTAGTAGCCTTCATATCCAAAGTATTTTAGTATTTTCGCCAATTAATATGAGTGGGTAGTGCGAATGAGGGTGGCAAACGAGTAGCAGTCACCCATCCGTAAATTGAAACCGGGCCAAGTCCGAAACCACAAAACTAGTATGCACTAGACTATAAAGACATACAAGAGGATTATAAATTATTGAAGCATCTGGACTTATTTTGCTATAAATTTTTATAATTTATGAATTTCGTATAAATTTGAGATTGAAGCACGCCTGAATCAATGAGATGACGATAATGAAACGCCATTTCGGTCTCATAAACACCAAGATATTTTGTTATGATTTAGTGCATATACGCATCAGAATGCAGAAAATCCGGAAACAATATTATGATTATTATTATCATTGTGGTGCCAATAAAATAACAAACAGCCATGACACATCGCGAAACTGCGTTATAATCGAAATCACAAAGCCAATTACGATGAGATTATTGTAAATTTGCCAATTAATATTGTTACAGGCGGATCCGCATAATGTCAGACCGGAAATGCGCAATTCGGGCAGACTAATTCGACGATAAGTTAGCAAATAACTGGAGCAATCAATCGATACAATGAGGATAACTAATACGACGCGTATTTATACAAGAGGGTGGTCTATTTTCGCGTTACCGTTTACGGTTCGAAAGCTCGAAACGGAAAGCTCGCAAGTTTAGCGACAAAACGTCACGTTCCCGACATCGATCACATTTATCTCGAGTCGCCCGGCGTCGGGTTCGGCACCCCTTCCTCCCTTATCGCGACCGGGATAGGGAAAAAATGCGAGATTGAAAATCCGAGACGAATGCGGTTAGTATCAACATCTAGTGGTAAAACGACTCGAATCGGGGACGTTATAACAACACTGATAAATATGGTGAATACCCTGCCATGGTCCAATCGTCCACCGAAAGCGTTCACGACAACCTTTACCAAAACGGCCATCGTCAAAGTAACGGCCGCGTACAAAACGACCCGCAGTCCCGCATCACCGAACCATTCCCTAGCTAATGTTACCTGGGGCGCGTCCATATTTTCGAGATTTAATAAATTTTTATCGCAACTTTTACACGGAGAGAGCAACACGCGACTGGAGATGGCGGCCGGAGAGCGGACCCAGAGACACCGTCTTCGAAATTGACTAATGCAAATACTGAATGGCGAATGCGAGCGAGGCGGTATTTATAGCGTGTTCTTAGGCTTGGTCGTCGCCGATATACGTGCACGTATACACCCCATCATCATCGTATGCACAAGAGAGCCCACACACACCTCTCCGACTCCGTCCCTCGTCATATTCCGAAACGTATGCATGCACACACATGTACAGTGTGTACACCCAAGTTTGCCAACATAACATAATGTCTGATCCTCGACGGCTTTCCCGGTGTGCGAGTATCGAGGTAAGCCAAACACCGACGTGCATTAGGCGGCAGCGAGAAAAGAAACACGAGACAATGGCGGAAGAGGTGGCGGAATTTTTATCGCAAATCCGAGCCAGACTTCCGCATTGCGGGTCAACACCCCCTTGTATTCGGTTTACAACACCCGAAGTTTTTCCATTAGTCAAACCGCGCCGCCCGACGACGAACGTCGAGGGTGCTTTTCCGGGGTGCGCGGTTCGCCAGCGACAAACGAAATTTTAACGGGCTATTTTCGAATGTTCGTCATGCAAATATGAAATTTTCAGCGAAAACATGTTTTTATTTCGGGGAATTTCTGAAATATTCCCTGAAAACACGAAAATCATTGTGGCAAGAATCTGTCTGAAACCGGTAATTTTATTAGTCTGAAACTCAAATGCCTGAAAATAATTCAATGGCAATCTAAAATGAAAAATTACTTTCAATTATCTGAAAAACGCCCCCAACACAAATCGAATTACTCTACGAGATAGATTTCTTTCGACCATTAAAAAATATAATGCAAATCATCCTCAAGTAATTGAGTTATAATAAGTATCAATGATGCCTATACGATCATGATGGTCTAAACATGTTGAAATGAGGGTACCATGGTCTCTGCCCTTAACCTTATTAACAAAAGCACCGATCCGTGAGAAAATTGTGTAGTTTCAATTACGACTGCATACAATGTCAATAACGAGAGGAGAGGAAAAAAAACTCGAAAAAATTCGAAACGTAAACGTCCACCGTAAGAGGCCATTAGAGAAAACACAATGGGCAGTTAGAAACAGCGAATAACTTTTTTTACATTGTTTCCCTTATTCCCTGGGGTCCTCGAGTGTGTGTCAACAATAATACCGAGTCTCCCCGCAAGAACCTAACGAAGCGTTTCGTGTTTACATTTCCAGCGATGAATAATATCATTTTCGGTTCGGGGCAGTTACGAGATCCCGAAACACGTAAAAAATATCCCAGTCCCGTCACATAAATTTTTAAAATCAATTTTTCAAGCACCCGTGACGTCTAAATAACTATACTTATTCACATGACCGGGATTTAAATTTATATCCAGCTGGTTAAGCCATCAAACTGTCTATTGGTGCGGGGCAATGATACAATCGTCCCACATTTAGATTAAAATTGTATCTGGGTAATTCGAATTCAATAAAATTTAAATAGCATCCGCCAATGCATCCTTACTATCCGGATCCATCAATAATCGTCAATTTATTGGATTACAAAAAACGACGAGACTGGAATATAAAGCCGACACGTTCCTTTCGATTACCACTGATGGATAATTGCCCATTTTCCGCGCCACGTTCGCGTCCCGACTCGATCCTTCATACAAGACAGACAACAAGGCGAAAAGTCATCGATATCTGCCCCGCGTGAGGAGCGAAAGATGCCGGCTCCGGTTTCCGGTCACCCCGGGAGTATCGCGTGTCTCTCGCATGCGGCTCGCGAGAAACGGACGAACGATTCTGCGGCATTTGTGGGAAACTGCGTAGAACGGACAACGTTTACCGGTTTTTTTTTTTCGTCTGTTTATTTGCAACGCACTCACGTCCCCGAAAGAAACTTAATTTTGCCGTCAAGGACGCGTTCGTACACGTATCTCGCCTCGCGTTTCGCTGAAAGAAAAGATGATGGAAGGGGGATGCGCCGGACGCATTAAACAGGTGTCGAAGACGCGACCTCTCGGCCTTTGGGCCGGACGATCATTTGTCGAGATTTTTATAAAAATGTGCATCAAAGCCAAGAATTTCCGCCCAAACGACGCCACCGCACTTCCTCCGTGAAACAAATCGCATCAATATACGGGGCAGCCAAAAAAAGGACACAGAGCCGGGATATATCGCCTATTTGGGTTAGAAAATATTAGAAAAATCGAAAATCGAAATTTTGAAAAATTGCTCTTCCTTTTCGGTAAATGAATTTCTGGACGCAATGTGCCTTAGCATTTTTTTGCTCATAAAGCGCCGTCGCTCAAACCGCCACAGAACTGACAAAACCGCAAACAAAAGGAGAAAAGCTCAGGAAAAAGGGTGGAACTGAAACGAAAACAATCGTTTTTGCAGCAACCACATAATGAATTAAATTGCCTCAGCGAAATTATGACGTTCTATGGAATTACGACGAGTTCGCATGCGATCGCTTGATATTTTCAAGAACCGCGTACACAAAGTGCAGTCTGCCAGTGCACGTATAAAAAGCTCTCGAGAATTTTTACGGAAAACCCAATTTCGCCGTCTCGACGACGTTCGAGAGGTTCAACCACCATTATCGTCGTCATGCATACGTGCATCTGCGGAATAGATACAAGCGGGCGGAGGAGGTATACGATTTCTATTATATGCGGGCCGGATTTGTCCGAGAGATGCTGGACGAAGAATCGGGAGCAGGTATAAGCGCCATTCACCCGTCAAGTATTCAAGAATGCCGGCTATAAATACGCGCATGTAATGCCAGCGCGCTGTGCCCGTCCCTCTACCTGGTTGCCGTCTTTTTACCATTTCGTCCTTTTTCTCCCCCCGAGGTGCACATACGCACATGTGCTATTATTAATCCAAATAAGACCCGACCGAATCGACCTTTTCACGGCCAGACTCGGCCCAGAAGGAACGAGGGCGAAAAGGCGAAACTCCATTATTATTAAAGCGATTTTTATCCTTTTTCAGATGGGTGGCAGAGCAGGGAGCGACCTCTAGACGCGGCCCACGATGTCGCATTCCGCTCATCGGGGCCGGGCGATATATCGCATTTACTTATTTATTTATTATTAGCCGGGAAACAAATTGCACATACGGTGCGAGAGCACGCTCTCCGCCTGCAAAAAAGGAAGTCGTCAAACTAGCCGAGAGCTCCACGCACACGACTCTCCAAGCGAAAGCGACTTTTTCCACCGCACCGAGTGACAAATGGACGGTCCGGAATGCGAAAAACGAACCGTCCCGCGAAAATTACGACACGACGTAATCCCGACGACCGTTATTTCGGTTTTAGCGTTTTTTCGATTCACCATCATGCTCACGTCCTATACAAAGTCCTTTTTACTGTGTGCCATAACTTAGGAAAATATCGCGCATTACCGTGGAGATAAGACAACCGTAAATTCTATTGCGATAATTGAAAACCGGCACAAAGTAACAACTCCCGCATAGCCGGAAAAGCATAAATCCCACTTTTCCTTTTGAACGACAATAATCCATCATCTCTGATGATGCCGCTACGAAAATTATGGATTACCCTGTCAGAGTCCTAAGAGGGCTTTCGGCGTGCGGAAAACGAGGCGGTCGAAGAACAGATGGCTCGACATAAAACGGGAAATTTTCATTCTTGTTCCTTCATTATGCGATCGGGGCATCGGCAGGTGGTGTCGACACCCACGGGGCGCGGACTCTAATAATATTTCGCGATCGCAATCTGTACGCTTTCCGGCGAGAAGAGAGCGAACAGATCCGGAACGAAAAAATCCCATGATTTAGCCATTTCCCGTCCGGCCCACGTGAAGCAACACACACACGCCGGCCGGTGATCGATGATCATTAACGGCGAAAAAATCGCACGGGACGCCAATAAACGAACGATATCTCTGTCGTTAGGCGAGGTCAGTTTTACGATTTTCCTGTGCCGGCCGACCTGAGACCTGAGCTGAACCGGTGGACGAAACCCACGTGTGCAAGATTTCCGAGTCGCATGGTGAGCGCAAAGCGAAATGTAGGCAAGCAGGATTACGGCGTGGGGCCCGCGAAAGTGCCGCCCTCGGAAAGCTTTCTCGCGCACTAGGAAGCGGAAAAGCTCGCTGCCGACGACTTCCTAATCGGCCCACCAGAAAGCGGCCCAAGCTTCAAAAGCGCGACCAAATTGACAAAAACCGCCCCTCGAACAAAGTTCCAAAAGAAACTTTCGTTCAGATAGTGTTTAGCGGTATTTAGAGGAACCCGAAACGGTTAGAAAGCAAAATCCCCGATAAATCAAAGCGTGCAGCCACCTGTTTTAACGACTGGGGATGGCTGAAAGTTGAGAGAGACCTGTGTGTCCTGCCGGAGGAGAAAGTTGAGGCATAAGCTCCACATACAGGGTGTCACAAAATTTTAGCTTGATGATTCCATCGATTTCTTAAGCTAACACGCGGTATAGGCCTCGATTATCCCATTTCGAGGCGCACCCTCCCCCTAAATCGGCACAAACAGAACGCACCATATGTCGTAACATCGAGGCATTCCCACAAACCCGTCGATGATCATGGAACCCCAAATTACCAAAGACAAAGCCCGAACGCCCAGAAAATTACAATTTCTCTTCGACGACTTATCTCCCCGAATCTTAATGACCGTTCATTATTCACGAGAGTTGATGGTTTTTTCGAGTAACGACGGTACGAAAGAAAGGTGGCGTTGGTGGATGAATCCGTCGACTGGAAATAAAGTGGGAGTGCCCCCCCGGACTCGTGCGAACGGGTGACTCACAATGTAACGCAGGACGGAGGAAATGCAACGTTAACGTAGTACGCACACGTAAGGCCCGAAGAACGGGAACGGACGGGGAGATTCTTTGTTTTAAATTAACTTTATGCGTCACCGCATACCTCGCAAACCCTCTCCGTCTCGGGCGCACAACCCCCCACGAATTTCCCGGACGACTCCAACGCAAATAGAACTCGGCAACGGCTAAATACGACTTCGCGTTCACCAAATCTCACAATCACGGCCTCACGAACAATATAACCCGTAATGATAATTGCAGGGCAGCTGATAATGAGCAATTTCCGCATGTTTTTTCTAGAACGAGTATGGCGTATACAAACAAATCACAGAACAGATAGATACTTTTCAATGACTCATGCGATATTAGGAACATTCACTTATTATTGTAAAGTTCATTACGAACTATTTGTTCAATCCGTTTTTCGAGGTGAGTAATGTCGTATGACCCTCATTCATAGCCGTACACAATTACCGTCGTTGTGTCTCACAGGATGAGGAATAATTCCGAGATTTCTTAGCAACATAAAACAGGTCAGATTCTAGATCAGGCCACGGTCTGCATTTACTGACCCCCATAAAAAGAAATAATAAAATTGTGATCAATCGACTGGTACTCATTGAAAAAGATAAATAGAAATAAATTACCATTCTTCTCGGAAGGGAGATCTCGAAAGAATTTTTCCGCCCGAACAAGACCATAAAACCGAGTTTAATTACACGGAGGAAAAAATTCAAGTTGTCATCTTTCACATTATATTCAAGTTTGGTCATTTAGAGTGAAACGAGCCGATTTATATCCCGGTTACGTTATAAAGCGGACCTTTCGACCCGCACTGTCAGAATCTCCTGTAACATTTCTCTCGCACGTTATTAAATATAAACGAAATTAATGGTGAAGGGAATGGTCCATTTAAAATATTAATAGCGAATTCTCGGCAGTTCACGTTCGAGGTTACCCCTTTCAGATTTCATGCGACTATTATTGTATAGAGAAGCAGATCGGGAAAGCGACCGACAAGAATTTAAACGTTGGGAAAGCCTTTTAGTGCACTCCGAACGGGAGACCAAAGCACTCCGAACGTCACGTATTATATTTAGAAGTCAAAGTACGTAATTGGAACTGCAGTGGGGCACCGGGACATCAACCTATTTAAAAATCCCTCAACAACATCTCGTCGAGAGAGCCCTACGGGCTTGTGTGTACACAATCATTAAAAAACCGAGAACAAAGAGTTAATCACCGTTTCTCTATTTAGAAAGAAAACACACCAAACAACCTCCGGAGTTAGTTCTTTTCATTGTGTTTGCGGCTTTTACAGCCCTCTGCTACTTTTTCTCCACAGATTATAAGTGCGGCCGTTCCATCATCGCACGAGCAATCTATTTGAATTGGACACGAGAACGACGCACACCGTGTCAACGGAGCCCTCCGTCCGTTTGCCCCAGGTAAACAGAATACATGAGGGATGCCGTGTATTCGTGTGTGCCTTCGCGTAATACGCGTCGGCTTTATCGAACGACAAGAGGTCTTAATTAATTAAATCAAAGAGATCCGCCTGAAACGAGATCGGATTTTCCCGTATAAAACTTCGTGCCGGCCGAGGCAAGAAAAAAAGGTGAGCTCGATTCACCTTGACGTTTTTAACGGATTCGGAGTCGAAACGAACCCGGGAAAATCCGTTTACGCCTTTCCGCGAGACTCGGTTTTCCGCATCACTGCACCGTCGGACATCCGATAAAGCGATAACGAATTTCCGCCACTTCGTTCATGAACTCGTAAATAAATAACAAGCGGGTATAGGGGTGGGAGCCGTTTTGATCCCGTCGGATTATAACTTCTAATGAATGACTTCGGGAGAGCGCGACACCTGGCCTTTAACACGAAAATTAGTAGAACCCCAGGTGGAGAAGGAGAACCGCCCTCGCGGCATCGTAAATTGGAATGTTTACGGAGAGACTTCAACAGAAAGTTAATGGATGGCACCGATTTAATGAACGATATTCAAGATTTCAAGAATCGGAAAATTTGAAGACTCAAATTCTCCAAAATTGACGGATCACTGGTTTAGATGGGACGCTTCAATTTCAGTTTTTACTGTCCAATTTACCCTACCAGCACCATCAGGCGTCGCCCATCTGCCAAAAAGGTGCACCGGCAATTTATACTGCTTCTATAAAACTTCACCCACGTAGGGTAAGGTTGCCGATATTGTACCGGCGATGAACCCCGAAAATATGGGCACTAAAAATTTCTACTGAATCTGTACTTCATTTCAGTGAAAATTTCGATGCTTTTATGCATATTCAACTACGCCCTCCTGTAATTTTAGAGTGCAGTTAAACAAATTCTGTTTAAACTAACGTAAAGGTCGTTCAATTTCATTTAGTTAATTAATCCCAAGTATGTTGAATTTCACCTGAAAAACTCTCTCCATTTTCTGGGACTATGTTAAATCTGTCAAGGGCTCCTAAATCGTACCAGTGTACTCGTACATAAGCATTATGGTGCCTAATTTACACCGGTACGATATGAATATATCAGAAATTCCAGTGGTACGATTTAGAGAACCGGTCTCCTAAATTGTACCAAATGTTAAGCTTTTGGGAATGATGAAAAAAACATAAAAACTGAATTATTGATACATAATAATTAAAAAGGTAAAACTATACAGCGAAACCTCTTCAATCAGACCGACTCGCTAATCGTTCATCATCCATAGAATCCGTAACACTAAGTAATTTCCCTCGTTTTTGAAAACCCAGAAATATTTTGCCTTCTGTTCACAATCCGAAACGACCAATATATGCAACCATTAGTTCTGACTAAAGAGGTTCAACTGTACATACCCACTGAATACAAAATTTCCGTACTTTCCAAGATTTGAAATAAATACCCGCTGAAAAACACCAGGGGATACAATACAAGCAACTTTACCCTATGAGGGTACAATGGGGTCTCCCCCGCGCCCAAAAAGGAGCCCCCTTTGGGCATTACGCGCTCGCCGGCATATCCGTACGGTGTACCATCAGAAGGACGTAAAATGCGATCGATAGGAGACGCGAATGGCGGTCGCCATGGCTACGGCATCCGAAAACCGGCCGGCATCGGGTATCCCGGCGGCGGCGGCATCGGAGGCTGCGGGGGCGCCGCCCGCACATTCGCGAGGCCCCCAGAACAGGAAGCGCCCGAGCCCGCCCTGTCGCTCCGGATCTAATCAAGGGTGATCCACGGCGGGCGCGCGGGACGAAAATCCCGGTTTCGAGAAATCACCCGGAGGGGGTGAAAGATCAAAGGTCAACGTCTCGTACGCCGAAAGGGCGCAAGCACGATCCGCCCGACCGACCGACTGACCCCCACCACCGGAACGCGCAAAACGCGCTAATAAAACCGGGACCAGGACTATGGAAGATCCTGGCTCTAAATTCGGACTCTCAGTCACCTGATGGCATTTGTACGATTCGACTTAAAGGCTTTTCTAACCCAATTAGCGACTCGTAAAACGGAGGGGAAAGTCTTGCCATTTAGACGACACCCGGCAAGACATAAAGAGGGTAAACGGTAATTTTGCGGGCAAAACCGGTGCGCCACTCTCTCCCTTATTTCGCTGACGCGAAAACCAACTATAAAAGGCGTCGGAAAGCGCGAGATGAATGACTTTGCTTACTTAAAGCTCCATAGAGGGTGCAGAATCGCCCGATGAATGCGCTTTTTTCTCCCGTATTTTTCTTCCGGATTCTAAATAGAAATTTCGCGTACACACAGATTATCGCGACTTTGCATAATTGGGCGCGTTCTGGTGAGTGCCCTCTACAACCTACAACGTTAAGGGTCTCCTTCGTCATTGTCAACCCGTTACGTCCTGAACGGGGTTGAAATTGAGCGTACACCCGCTAACAGGGCGCGCATTATAAATCGAGCAAATTTCCCGAAAAGCCGTACGCGGCGAAAACGGTGGAAATTGCGAGACTCCGCGACAATTCCACTTCGAGACCGACGTCGCGAAAACAGGTGCGTCGAATTTAAAATTCTTCCGACTTCGTTAATCCCCTCGTACAGTTTTTCCGGCAACCGGCGAAACCGAATGAAAGTCCAACTCGAAACTCTTCTATTAGCGGAAGAATTCGGATTAACAAACTTGAGATTGAACACATGGCTTTTCGTTATAAAACGGAATAAACAAAACGTAAGGTTGCGTGTTAATGACTCATCTCGTGGGCACTTTCGATTTTGCACTCCACATAAATCGAAATCCTGATGAAGCACAGGACGGCTATCCAGCCGAGAACCCACTACTAACCAACTAAGAGATTGGCGGTTATGTCTCGAATCGTAAACGAGCTTTCCTGAAAGCTCACGATAAATCTTCATTAATTTTCGTACGATTCAGAAAAGATGAGTTGGGGAGATAAAAACGGGAAGATCCCGCCGTTCGGGTATCGATCTAACAATAACCTTCAACAACAGTCACCCAGTTCCCCGCGTTTGAAATGTGCATCACCAGACCGGAGAATCGAGGCAGGCAGGGGGGAAAAGAGCTCGAGTTCGGGGCCCCCCTTAATGCGTTCGGTGTTGCCGCCGCCTCCCTACATCATCCTGCAGACAGACACGAAAACGCGGGGGTGCCCACCGGACGACCGAATCATCTCTCCTCCGTATACAGAAACCGTCGAAAAGAGGGAGATGATCGCGTCCGAATCGATTAATTATTCACGACGTGCCCGTATAACGCCGATTTATATCGACGGCGATAAAGTTTCAAGAACGTATCCATAATACGCACAATAAAGACCCAGACGTAACGACCTTCGAAAAGTGGACGGCGTGTCTCTCCGCTCTCTCGATCGGGAATTAATTCCGTTATGCTAATCGAATTTAGGAACAAGGTGTGTCCATCTCCGCGTCTGAGACTCCGATATACACACTGAAAATCCCCGAAGAAATGAACCGATCAACAAGTGACACCTTTGACCCCCGACTCCGAAAGATTGGAAGATGCATTATTTTATCGTCAATCTATTAATAGCGCATTCATGCCAGTAACGAGATGATAAGGAAACAATCGTCTCATTTATACGACCGAGCTCGGAGCCGCAATAAGAATGCGCTTCTTTCACCGTTAAATTAATCACAATAAATAATAAACGAAAAGAAATTAGGGACTGTTTAAAAAAACGACTCGGTCCGCCTGCGTTTCGAGTACGGAAATAATTGGGCCGTTTCGATTTTCCGTAAACTCCGGAATCGACCGATTTAACGAGCATTCGAGAGATTAATTCGCGAACGTAACGCTAATGTCGAGTGCGGAATTGAATTAGCTCGGCTATTACTGCTATTAGGCGGAAATTTGCATGAGTAAGAGACGCGCGCCGGCTGTCGAGACCGGCGAAGACCCTCAAAATACCCCGAAAATCCTCACAGGATATTTCCGTCCTTTATTCGAGAATTATGCGACGAATTTGTTCTTTTTTCGACAAGCGAGTGTCGAAAATGGGAAGACCGTATAGCGAGGCCGCGTTTTCATGAGCCGCGACAGGAAATTGCATTAGAATCACGTCCCTGCCGATGGGCGCAGGAAACGCGTCGAACGAACGAGTTGCCTTCCAAACGACGAACGATGGTCGCAAACACTGAATAAAACACCGCTTTCGAACTACAACTTTGGGGCAAGTGATAAAATCGACAGATTATTTTCAGTCATCCAGAAACAGATAGTTCCTAGTTGGAAAACTTCAGAAATCAATCTCTGCCTAGTTGCCCCAGTTGTAGACAATATGAAGAAGTTTATTATTTCCTTTGCAGGTTTCAAAAACTGCAGGTTTATATAGAGAAACAAGAAATTCTTTTTTCGGTTTCTTGCTCCAATTTTGCAGAAATAGCTGGGATAAAAAAAGTGACCCCGAAAGCGCGTCGATTATTTAGGCATTCAAATCACTCACCTCCTCGGCGACTTCCTTGACGTCGCCGTTCTTGTCCGCATCCTTGCTCGGTTTCGACTTGTCCTTTTTCGAGAACGATATGCTCCTGAACGACCACTTCTTCTTCTTCGACTTTTCTTTCGTCTTTTTGCTTTCGTGCGTCTCCTCGATCTTTTCCTCGATCTCCGGACTCTTTTCCGTGATCACCGCATCGGACTCGTTCAATTTGTCGCCATCGGCAACGGGCACCTCCTGATCGGGAGTCTTACCGTCTTCCGATTCGGACACGCCGTTCTCTTTAATGTCTTCCTTGGACGCGACCACTTCGTCTTCTTTGGTTGTTTCGTCTTTATCCTGCACGACAAGAGAGAAAGTGGTCACATAAATTGTTTTCCCTGAAATTCAGGAGTCATGCATGGTCGCCGCCACCCATTACGGTGATATTCCGGCGCTGCAGGAAATCCGACAGACCGTGAAGCCCAAGTTGAGGGCGCGAGCCTGAAATGATCGCCAAACCCGACACACCGGATTTCGTGCCTGAAATGCGATGCACACGCGGCGTAGGAGCGGTCCGACTGGAAACGAAACGATGCGTTTATGGCGTCCTTGGCCACGGGCAGTAACCTGACCTAACCCCCGAGCGATGGACCCATTTAGCGACGACTCAATGGTGCGAGCGACCAATTGCCGCAATTACCGCACATTTTTCGCCCCGTAAACCGGTATTTACATACGCTCAGAGATGCTGGCGCAAAGGTGAATCCGTGGATCCGGAGTTATCGCACACGCGGCCGCTCCGCGCGTTTAATGGTGCCCGAGAGAGGCCAGATTACCGATTAAGCCCGCAATTTCTGGATACACCCACCAAAGTGGCGGTCGGCTCCTCGCATTATCCCGGCAACGGTTTAGCCGGTTGGGATAGGTAAAGACGCGATTAAACGATATTAGCCGGAGATGAAGTGGACGCGAGACGCATTTTACACCGTTCGGATCTATTTTTATGATACCTCGAATAACACGGCGCATCCGGTCTTGAACTTGAACCGTTCTGGTTCTGGATCATCTCATTCGATCGCGAACCGCCAAAGTCGGCGGCAAAATTGATTCCTCTAATGCGATAATTAGAAACTGGAAAACGGTCTGGAAATTCACCATCTAAGGCGGACCAGAGGGGTATCTCGCAGGGGAATTTTGGTGTACAAGCTTGGAATTAGTTGGGAATTGAGTAGAAATTAGGAGAATAGTAGCAGTAGTAATTAAATTAGTGGTGAATCAGCAGGAATTAGTGGAAAATTTGTAGGAATTAGTAAGGAATTGGTAGAAATTACTAGGGGAGTTAGTAGAGATTAGTATGAAATTTCACAAATACGGGATACAAGACATTCTCCAGCAAAATACTCCTCGGGTGTCTTGATTTCTTTGTCGCGAATTTCACACGAAATAGGCGTAAGAACAGCGTAAAATTCAGCCTATTTTTAAACTCGAGGAACTATTTTGGTTGTTCAAATATGATGAGACACTCGATAAACTAGCATAAAACGTTGTACTTTTCATCGTATGAAAGTGAAGGGAACAAATCGTCAAAATATCATCAATTTTGCTAATTTATTTCAAAGTGAAGCTATGGTGAAGCCGAGTGAAGCTATTAAAATATGCACCGATTTTTGGTCAGATGAAACGAAAATCGAAGTCAACGGAACATCAATCATCAAAATCGATGGATTACGATTGATTGGCAAAATTGTATCCCGAGTGTCCCCAGATTGCAGCACTAATCGGCCCTCGTATCTCGAATCAGAACCGAAAAGCAGCAGATTGCTTTCCCATTGTGCTACTCCGAGTTCCATAACATGCCCTAAATGGGACTTGCCAACATAATGGAAAACCAATCCAGAGCTTTCCGCGTCCTAGTTCTAAATCAACTAGTAATAGCTCCCGAATCAAAATCTATAGCCTAGATGATGTTGTCGGCGGCGAAGAACGTAAAAATCGGAGCTTCAGTGCCCCGCCGTTTTCCCACACGAAACCAACTCGCGCTTCTCATCTCCCGAATCCGAACGGAGCGAAATTCGAATTCCGATAGGAATCTCGATGGTTAGTTCGGTCCTCGGATGGTGTGTTGTAGCGACCGCGATGCCTCCGTTTATTCGGCCAATCCGGTAGCACGTTCGACCGTACATCTGTCCCGAGATCGAGACCCGCTTTTTTCTCGAAAAAGCTCTCCTTCATTTTAATACGCATTCGCATGAAAAAAGGTCAGGAATCCCATTACTGACCTCATGAAGAGCGCGACGACGCGACCGATTAAGCGCTCGATGCCCCTCGACCATTTTAATTACGCGATTATAATTTCCCACATGAATCGCATGCCGTTATACTTATACGTTATGGTCGCTTTCAAATTAAACCGGGCTGTCTCTTTATTACATTACACACCCAACAATCGCATTTTTACGACTCGAGATACCACTAGAGCGAATTACTTCATAAGCGCACCCTCGTTCGTTAAAGAGATCAATTAGCGATTTTTTCCGGAAAAAGCTCGACTTTCGTCCGAGCGCAGAGTTAATTAGGAAATCGTATACACAATACGGGTGACCTTTTGCCTAAGCGCTGTAAAAATACGAACCCGTGTGCGCGTACTATAATTAAACGGCTCGAGTGGCGGAACGAGAACCTAACCCAAGCTCGATTTAATTGATGAATAGAATGAAAGCAAAATGAAGCGAGCGCGGAAAGCGGGGAGAGTGTAATGAACCGAGGCGCAATCGGACGAGTTCTCTTATGAATTTATCCGTTTTAATGGCGAAACCGATAATCCGGCGCCCCGAGCCGTTTTTCCATTTCCATCATCGGATATTTCCATCTGTTGTCGTTACCACACATCCGAAAGAACTTTTCGACTTCCCTTACCGCCCTAGTGCCGTAAATTGGAAGCGAGGGGGCGCCGACTTACCGCGTATTCTATTTCCGTGTGTAGGGCGCCGTTCGTCGTGACCTTGGCATCGACTTCTGCTATCTTCTCGACTTTTCCTTCGCCCTCCACGACGACCTCGCCTTCGCCCTTTTTGGGGGTTGTCGTGATATCCACCGACCTTTTCGATTGCCTAGCACCCATGTTTGTTTTGTCTTATCTGGAACGAAAAGGCACGTTAGTGATCGGGACCGTGAAGGGTATACGCAAGTGCCCGATTATCAAACGACAAGGACTCGCCATTTTTCAGTCACGAACAAATATTTGCACTCTATCGTGAGTGGAAAGTGCGAGGGTTTACGCTAATACTTCCGACTTGTCGGTCACGGTAAAACGAGCTCGGAATTTCCACAATTTCACTAAAAAATCCTCCAAGTATGTGAGTAATGCTTCAAACAAAATGATTCACAAGTAATTCCACAAATGTCTTATCAATAACTCTAATGATAAACGAGTAGTTTACCCAGTCACCATTAGATTTGCTCCCATGAGAAATGAATCGCGAATGGTTTTATAAAAATCGGTCGATTTTGACAACTTCAGAATTTTGACAAGATCTATGCCGGCTTAAAATTCCAAGAGATTACCTTTTTTCTAAATTAAAAATCACAAGAGATTGCACTAAATCACAAGACCGCTCGATTATGGGTCACTTATTGTTGTAAGAGCGAGAGTGGCATCGACATCACTAGTTTGAGAGCGAACCGGGCTGCACGAACCACAATTAACTGCACCGGTGGTTACCAAATGACTGCAGTCCACTGCGATACGTCCAAGTCGCTAAAGGGGGAACGAACTATGTCAATACCGGTGCACGAGTACCAGCCAAGGTGAACGCAGCTTTAGCTCCGGGCGCCCGACTTCGGTAGCTTTTGGGATTAAGATCGACGAGCACTTGCAGGCCGATATGACGAATACCGTTCGCGAAAAGTCCTACTGAAATTGTGACGAGCCGAGAATTGCCGATTCCCCGAACCGGCTGACTAAAGACTAGATGATAAAGGCGATAGGAATGCGCGCCTCCTCGGAATTGGACACATTTTCCTGCCCTAGACGAGCCTGTGGAGTAATCGGGCCCGTTATCGCCCGGACTTTATACGTTTTCGTGTTTAAATATGCCATTAACGAAAAATGGACTGGATCGTTTATCTGAGCCACATTTTTCGAATAATTCCGAATTCCTCTCGGCCTCACGGAAAACGCACGCCAACCTTGTGGCTTACGATCCACACAATGAGGTTTCAATTATTCATAAAGCCCGCAGATTCTCACATACGCAAATTATGTGTATCCTCGAGATTCGAAAATCGCAAAAATGCCTTTCACAATAGATAAATTGTTTGGACGGAAGTGGTCGTAAATACGTAGGAATTCCGTCGTCACGACTGGAATCCGGCACTTGAATTTTACAAGCTGTTGAATGGAAGTTTTCGGGTAGTTACGGCTAACTGTAACTAATTCGTTGGTTAATTGCAAGAACGGAAGTGTTTAGGTAAATACCTGTCAAACTGCGTATTCAAGTGACTGCCACAATTTGTAAAACGAAACCGTCCAGCGAAGTCAATTAGGGAAAACGCAAGCCGAGCCCTTGCAGACACCGACCTAGTCGGATTATGCCGTCATATTTTCGAGACAGGAAATCTACGATTTTACCTGAGACTTATCGCGGTGACAAGAAGCCCCAGAAGGAGGGACACGACTCGGGCGTTCGAAATATTCGATGTCACCGAAATTTCGGGTTTCTTTCTTATCCGCCCGTTGATAGCTTATCGGTCCGGGCCTCATCCTCCTTTTGTGCATACAGGAAGCATCGAAACTATTGTCACGACCGTGGTATTTATAAAAAATACTCCCATACCGAGGCTATAAATAGACGTTGATAACGTGAACGTATACAACATTATCAAATAAACATGATGCACTGGCGCATCATGTGAATAAATCAATCCGAGCCGGCCAGTGAAGAACGGCCAATAAAATTTTAATGGAGATCGGGACGTGATATTTTCACATATTCGACCGTGATTCGAGATCGAATCGAACGACTTCTGGTTCGGAGGAGCTAAAAACAGATTTACTATTATACGCGAGCAAACAAAACGTCCGATACCGTTGCATTCGTGCTCGTTGTGCATACAATGAAAGTCGAATCTTCGAAACTTATTCCACTTTTGCCACTTTGCCAATTGAACGATTACGGATTTGGGTTTATTTGATGAAATTATTTCAGTTTTATGATCCTAAAGCGTAAGATAAATATTGATTTGGGTGCATCGATTCGTAAGCTTTATCGCTCGCTTTATCGAGAAGATTCCAGAGTTAAAAGCGACTTATCGGAGATCAATTAAGTAAACATTAATGTTATTTTCTACGCACCAACATCAAAGGGCAATTTGTAACCGACTTTTGGAAGTGAACAAATAAAAGCGGACATTAAAAGTACAATTACGAGTCGATTTCTTATAAAATGCGTCGATAAGAAAACAATTTCTCGTTTGATTACTCGGAACTAGCGATTACAACAATTTCGTTTTTCATTATCTTCGTTCGAATGGTGAGGGCGATACAAGTTTATGAGTAGGTTTTCCCATAATTTGTAATACGACGATTGTGCAAAAACCTGAGGGCAAAACGATAAACGTAATCATGACCAAGATTGTGTGAAACTTTTTGCCATTTTCATTTCGAATATTAACCCTAATGATCCCATTATTACCTCGTGAGAACGGTTACATAATTCCAATACACAAATTGCGATTTTGAGACCTCAAAGACGAACTTCATTATCGTAGCAAAATACTACGGAATTCTGGGATTCGCGGTAGTAAAAACAAAACGAGAAGCCATTTCACGGCATTTTCGATAGCGTTTGACCTGAGAGGCATAAAGAGACAGCTGTTGCATTGCTTCTGTTGTTGCTGATCTCGCTTTTCAGACAATAACATCGGTGTTTTAAATGCCCGCTTACGCTGCTTTGTTCTCTTCTCGTATGAGCGTGAATGATCTTTGTGTATACGTCGTATGGTGATGATGGCTCTTTCTAAAACGATGCCGTTACACTCGAAACGCTACTTTTTGCGAGTGCTCTACCTGATGGAAACCGCCGGAGATAACCCAGGAAAACTAATTCGAGGTCGTTGATGCCTGCGCGTTACTGCAAAACGCAAACTTGCAGGATAACGAACCAAATATTTTGAGCGCGAACCACCTTGACTCCACTTGAACCATAACATTCAAGTTCATGTTTGTCGGAATCGTAATTGTGATGACACTTTGCGGTTGTGCTGCCAACAAAACGCCATCAGATGCACAACATATGTGTGGTTGAAGAAGACAAGTCGGCCCTCTCCCATCGAGACTCTCACAGAGATTACTTCTTTTTTCCTTGACAAATATGTATATTGAGCAAATTTTCACATGGTTTCAGGTACTTCTTTCTTCACCATTTCAAACAAAAGACGGTTATTACGTCATCACGTTCTCCCTCCGAAAATTCGATTCATCTTGTTGCGTGACAGAATGTGAAATCTTTTGACGGGCAGGTTTCTTACCAGAACGTATCATTAACTCCCTGGTCTTCAAGCAAAAGTGTTTGGAATTGTAACAACCGAACCGACACCGTAAAAAAATCGGATTTTCATCAGACTTTTACAACAGCGCTCCATCTTCATCAGAACGGTTTCTCCGGGATCATCAATTATCTGGATTCGAATCTTTGTATGTTTTAGGCAAACAATCTCGGAGATGTAGAATTTCCAAATTGCGTATTACAACTTGTTCGATAGCTTCCCAACCTAGCGTGAGATTAGATTAATCCCTCGAACGATCTCCATCGGTGACTAAAAGATTTCGAATGAAGTGTAAACAAATCTAATGGTTTTCAAACCCCATTACCATTAATCACCAGAAAATCGAGAGATAATCTACTGCGAAACGAGAGAACCACAACGGGTTAGTTCATGGGCATTCAACTTTCAGAGGGCTTTTTAAAATGAAAGAGTTTGAAAGCTCCGAGTGGAGGTTAAAGCGTGAAGGTAAAAATCTAAATCCAACGGTACAAAGAGAGACAAAAACGTATTACAGTACGTAGCTCCTTTCAGTTCTTGTATTATTATCACAGTGGGTACATATAACATAAATATCGCAATTAATGAAGCATAACCTCTCTTCAGCTAGACAATATAGAATAAGTCCTTACTTTTCATAAAGTTGATCTAATTGTTTTATGAGGCGGTAACTGGTAGTCTTTTACTCTTTTCTCCGGGTAATAAAGAAATATAACGCTTGAAATTATAGGAGCCGGAAAGTTGTAAATTATTCTCGGGGAGGCAATAAAAAATTCAGTTGAAAAACGACCGAAACCGAATAAAAGTTTCTCTACTTACCACTCCGGAAAATGAAAATCGAACAGTGCGATCCACTGCGAAGTTAAAATGACGATATAGAGAGTTATGTTTGTTCAAGTTCCGATCAAATACCGACAGAGTAGTGAACCTTTATTGGAGTTATACGTCGTGTTATTCGACAAATTAACTGCGCGGTTTCGTATTTTGGCAGGGAATTTCACGGATATCAAACCGTGCCCGCAAAATCGTCAAACTAGATCAACTCGAAATTTGGGTTCGGCCCGATGACAAAATATCGGACTGATAAAAATAACGTGACGAGCGAAAAAAAGAAAGAAGCAGGTGGTCTTCTGGGAGAAATTCACATGGCAATTACGATAATTGCATTGAAACTACCGCAGTGAAACGGGCTCAAAAAGCAGAAAATTAAAATGACGGATAAAATTAAAAGGCGATCCCTGCCGGTATAAGGTAACGGACAACGGAAGTGGAACATAAACAAAGAGCTTAAAGAGTTATTACAAAAGACGACGCCTCCATCGAAAAAAGAAGCGTTATTTACGTTGACGAACGAAACAAAGCCGGGCTTTCAGTGGCATTATCGACATATTTGCGCGGTTTTGTGGACTGTGCTTCTCTTGTCTCCTTTCATTTCACGCGAACGGCTCTCTAAGTGGGACCGCCACACAGAAATAAATGCGTCAACCTCGAGGACTGGAAGTTCGTGCATTTTTCATTTCGCAGGCTCGCGAGCGTAAAAATACCCGAGGAAACAAAGTGGAGATCCGTGTATTTCCGGCGAACGGGCGAAATAACGAACCATCTCCAAAGTAAATCGTTAATTTCGTACTTTTTTCCTTTAGACCTCACGAAGATTGAAGAATGCGCGCTTCGACAGACGACACACCCGGGTGTAAATAAATTTGTATAAAGTGCACTTCCTGCGTTCGTTTCACCATACAAATCGGAAAGAA
Organism: Salpingus planirostris; assembly: GCA_949788335.1. Classification (NCBI taxonomy): domain Eukaryota; kingdom Metazoa; phylum Arthropoda; class Insecta; order Coleoptera; family Salpingidae; genus Salpingus; species Salpingus planirostris. The sequence goes on from OX460922.1 coordinate 5,470,286, forward strand.
TCGACGACTTTATCTTCGTCGCAGACGGGCCAAGGGAAAGAGACGAACTTGAAGAGTTCAGGCATTTCCGGGACAATAGAACGCACCCACACTCTTTTCAGATAGGCCAAAGAGAGACTACGGAAAAGCACATAAATCGACCTCGAATTTCAATAGGAACTCTTTAATGATTCGATTTCTACATCATAATACACCAACGAGACCCTTCTTTCGATATACTCCGACATTCGTATTTCGTTTCGTAATTCAATTTCGACTAGTATAATGTCACGCTCGAGTAAATGTCAGGTGACGGTCGGTTCGAAATCGTGCCACAGGCATTAAGCCGCACCGAGCACCACCGATTGTCTCTTTGCCAATTCGCGACGTGTTTTTCCAGCAGAAACACCGGCCCGAAGAATTAATGGCGCCGTTCCTCGGACAACGGAGCGGACCGCGTTTCGCCCACCGAGAGGAACTAATGACGGAACCAATTATTTCCATTTAATACCGTTACTGGCCGAAACACCGGTGACAGTCATCCGAAGAGCACCGGGGGTGATAAAAAGGCTCCCGGCGTCGTAAAGGGGCGCAAAAAACGTATGCGGGATCGAAAAGTGGCAGATAAATGGCGCGGGGGTGTAAAAAATTCAAGATTGATTCGATCCGACTCGAGCCGGGGGCGCCTCGGGGTGAAGAGGATTATTAGCGGAAATCGAATTTGTTAGACGTATAAAAACCGGAGAAAAATGACAAGATCCGATCAAAGAGGTTTGGTGATGAAATGCGATCCACAACGATACACTCTCGTCTTACAAGACGACATGCCATCGGAGATGATGTTTATAGGCGAAACCGCAAACACCCCATTTATACGAGCCGGTAATGAACTGGAAACTAGTTGGAGAAAAATCGAATGAAACCGAGGAACCACTATAACTGGTGCAATAGGCCTTTCCAGAATACGTACAAGAGAGCAAGACGATGGAAACAACATGGGTGCAAGAGAAACACAAATAGGAATAGGTTCATGCGTCACCTGTGGGATATGGTAAAAGATGCGCCAACTTGGGGCTTTTCGTGCCGCGAGGTTGGGCGCACCGCAAGGCACTAAACTGTCACCATCTTACTGTCACTGAGCTGTCACTGTTTGACATTATTTTTGACAGTAAACAAACAAAACTAGGGCGTTTGTTTATTTTGCGGTGTTTTTTGTGCTTTTTCTCGATTAATTGTCCGTGTGGAGTGCAGTGGCGGCGTGCAGAGTGCGGGTTTTTCACTTGCAATGCTACAAAGGACACCTAACAACAACGTCAGCTGTTCGTTGTCGTCTGTCAGCTGTCGTTTTTGCTCCTATCCCACAAGTGACGCGCGCACCTCAAGGTAATTCTGGAAAGGTCTATTACAATATTCATGACGATGGTGATGAGAATATGTCGCGAAATTTGCACTTTCAGGCCGCTGCAAGTCTCGACTTTTTATTTGGGATGGGTCAATTATTCGCCGGTTGCGCTATCGTTCTCGGCAATGCACCTGATCAATATTCATGCAATAAACAATCGCCGATTGTTACAGACACAAATGGGTGGCAATAACGTCCTGCACGACCTTATTAGGCCGACATTTTTAAATCGCAGGAATTTGTGACCATCGGCACTCAATCCATTATTTGCGTCCTTGCTCAAACTCTTTCCGACAGAACATCACGCGCATATTACATTGCGAGATTACGATAAATAAACTGCGTTTCCATTTAGACGCACCTCGCAAAACAAAGGCCGCACTGGACGTAAATAATAGAGGAGTGATAAGCGCGCAGAAAGGACATAAAGAACCGTCTGTATCTGCGCCGGGAACTGCGAAGATTGCGACACGAGACGCAATCGAGAATAAATTAATTACAAGAGTTTCGGGGTGTTTAATAATAGTCATAAGGTGATGAATAGGGGTGGCTTTATGAAATATCGCTGCCATTTCGCGTGCCTGCAGACATGTGGGAGCCTAAACCAACACCCCAATTACAGCTGTCTGCCGGGCTGGCGAGGGATCCTCCTGTCTGGCTGGCTGGCTTCAGCCTTCGACGCCCGCCGTGTTGAAAAACGGTAGACAAAAAGCCCTCCCACCCTTCAAGGGCCGGGGTTGAACGGAATCGCACCCCGTTGAAGAAATTTAATTGAAAGTTTCAAAGCGAACTGCTCGCTTCGAATTCATTCCATTTCGGTTATACCGGTTGCCGGGGCAAACAAAGACAACCAAGAACCGAAATCTGCCCAAGAACAATCAATAACCTTGGAAATGGTACCATTTCTGGTACAGAATCCACGGTTTTCTCTCGGCCCGAAGCGACTAGGAAAAACGAGAGTTCGTTAATTTTTTGTGGTACGTTATTGCGCGGTTGTTCGTTATACCGGCGTGTATTGTCCGGTCCCAACGGGCCGAAATCGCAAAAACTACGAAGTTTGGAGTGGCGAAAGCGGACGCATGTTTTGGCGAACCGCTTCCTCGATGGATTCTAATTGATCGTTAGGACGTTTACTCACCTTATCCCTGGATATTCCTATTTAATTGAGCACAAACTTAATTTACACGACTCTACTACACACCTCGTTACGGACTTTTCTTCAACTAAAAACGCGCATAATCTCGAATTAAAATGGCGCCGGCCCCACCACAACGGAGAGGCGAATCGCGACCTCCGATTGGTCCGTTCAAGCCGGGACGCTTTAGGGCTACCAACTGTCATCGGCCGGCCCTAACAACCCTAGGAAATGACCGCCAGGGTGTGGTTTGTATCCGAAATTTTGAATTAACAGCGGAATAAAACGTTCTTTCTGCAACGGGGGTTTTTACGAAAACTCATTTCGTTTTGCAAATAGGATTTTTTATTTTATGAACATAATATAATATTGCTTCATAAAAAAGTTATTACATTCATTTAATGTTAACATGACCTAAGTAAAATACATTGCGAATATATTTATGAGGGTTTAAAACGTAAAAATGATCTAATGTATGTACAGCTGCACTGCTAGTATAATTGACAATAATTAAATACTGGGGTGACTACAACAGATGATAATTTCACAATGAAACCGAATTGACTACCGGACTTTATAACAAGATCACAATTTGTTTGGAAATATCATCTCACATTCAATTATTAAGGCAAGTGTATCTATCTAGGGCAAGTGTAAATAACTATACTTATAGTATGTACATAATTGGAACAAAAACCTATAAGTACAAAAATATAAAAATTTACTCATGGAATTAAAACTGTAAAACACCATCAACAAAACATTTCCAAATAGGTATTCAGAACACCTATTATTACCTACATTACATCTTCTAAAGGTGCGAATTATATTCTACAAACACACAACATAAGTATTGTTTTCAATTAACAACAACAACACATAAAACTTGTATTCTTTAGATGAAATTAATACTTAATAGAAATCGTGTTCACAGGTGGTTGTTTTAAGATTAGTTATTAATTCGTATTTGTTCGGGGTATCATTACGCGAGCCCTGCGTCTTTGCACATGCTGAGGAATATAGAATTGGACTGTTTCATCAGAGCGGCGGGCGAATCGAATTCGACGATCTTCCCCTGATCCAAAACGATAACCCTGTCCGAGTCCATGATGGTGTTCAATCTGTGCGCTATCGTCAGGACGGTGCAATCCTTGAACTCCGTGCGGATGGTCCTCTGGATCAAATCGTCGGTTTGCAAATCGACAGCGGCGGTCGCCTCATCCAAAATCAAGACTTTGGTCTTCCTCAAAAGCGCGCGACTCAGACAGATCAATTGCCGCTGACCCACCGACAGATTTTCGCCACCTTCTGACACCTCATGGTGGAGACCAGCAGTTAAACCTGAAACAAAGCCGTTTAAGTAAAGTAACAATATTAGGAAGGTTGAGGGATTAACCTTTAACGAAATGCTTCAAGTGAGATTGCTCCAGGGCGTTCCAAACTTCTTCATCCGAATGTTTATCGAAGGGATCCAGGTTCATCCTCAGAGATCCGGAAAACAAGACGGCGTCTTGGGGGATGATGGTTAAGCGAGATCGCAGGGTGTGCAAACCGATCTCGGCTATCCTCACACCGTCGATCACGATTTCACCCTCTGCTGCCTCGATTATCCTGAGAAATCAAAACTTGTCATTTCACTAGCAACAAAGTTGTGAACGTAAATACCTGAAGAGGGCTAAAGTGAGACTGGATTTTCCAGCCCCGGTTCGCCCGACGATTCCGACTTTCTCGCCCCCGGTTATGTTGAAATTGACATGTTTCAGGACCAAATCCAGCCCGGGCCTGTACCTGACAGCATAATCTTTGAACTGGACCGTCCCCGTTTGAGGCCAAGCTGTTGGCGGGGTTTTGTTGGGGATTTCCCAGGCGGCTTCTTGGGGAGACTCCCCGTACTCCTTGATCCGCTCGACCGCCACGATGTTGGTCTCCACGTCCGAAGTCATACGCACCAACCAATTCAAAGTTTGCGTAATCTTGAAGAAAAACCGAGAATTCCAGTGGTACCAAGGAAATCTGCTTCCATATTTACCTGAAGGGAGTAGGTGACGGACAGGCCGACCAGACTGGCGCTTTGGCTTTCCTTGTTCAAAACCGCGAAAAGGGCGGCGAACAGGATGATCAAATTGCCGATCATTTCGAGTCTCACGGCCAGCCATCGGTTGGAAATTATGCTCGGGTAGTAGCAGACCTGGTTGACGTCCAATTTGTGTTCAGATTCCCGGATGAAACGATCCTGCTCGTTGAAGGCCCGGATCGCCTGCACTCCGGTGATCGTCTCGCCGAAATGCGAGTAGATCGGCGATCTCGAAACGGATTCGAGCCGCTTCAGTTGGCGCGAGGTGGCCACGTAAAACCGCTGGATGAAGTAGTAGATTATGCCGATCGGCACGATCACCGACACGAAGATCGGCGTGGTGTAGCTAATAACGACTAAAGTACCTAGCACCTAAAAATCGCACAATCATTAGCATCTCCGGAATCGTCGGGTGACCGTGATTAGTGAGTATCAAAGATTCGACTACGGATAATAAGCGAAGCAGTTATATTTAAACATTAAAGAGTGCACAACATTTTCCCACGTCCACACAACTAACAGAGAACTATGATAATCATCCTTTTTGAAATCAGAATAATATAAAGAAAGAAGAAGAGAAGAGACCACCCCCAAAAAACGATCGATCGATTTTTAAGGAAACAATATAAAAATTAGAAGCACTTAAATCTATGTAAGTAATAAACTGAAGAAAAATTTGGGAGGCGGTTGTTTTGTACTTGTGTATCATGTATGAGTATCTGTGTACTTTTGCTGTGGATAAAGCTCAAACATTTTTAGTACCTCCATAGAACAGAGGAGTCCGTCTGAGATTAGGTAAGGTAAATCGTTATCCAATACGTCGATGTCTTTAGAAAATCGGCTCAGAATTCTCCCTAAAGGGGTACTATCAAAGAAGGACATCGGGGTCCGAATGACACCTCTTAACAGCACCAAGTGAAGATTAATGGAGGCGGAAAGGCAACCGATTTGTGGCACCAGATCGACCAGAACGGAACTGAATGCTGAAATGTGGAGTTATGAAAGACCAAAACCGGGATTATTCAACACTAACGAGTTATAAACAATTATTAATCATTTTAATTCAACTATCTGTATTGATTATTAATTCCGATGTTTGAGGATACTCATTATTATTATCTATTATCATTGACAGAACGATATTTAGTTTTGAATCGGAAAATTACGCTGTTCAAGAATTGTTAGTTTGTTTTGTTAGTTGATTAGTATTTTGATGATGATGTGATGATAACTATTAATATGTTATATTAAAGAGTACACAACATTTTTCCACATCCACAAAACAGAGAATATCATAATAAAGAATGAAGACAAGACACCACCCCCAAAAAACGAACGACTACAACGAAACTATAATATAAAATATAGAAGCACGATTTTCTTTTAAACAAATTTGGGAGGCGGTACTTGAGTATCATGAAAAAGTATCTTCGTACTTTCGCTGTTAATGAAGCTCAAATAGTTTTAGTACCTCGATAAAACACCAGACTCCGTTCGTGATTACGTAGGGTAAAGTGTTATCCATTACATCGACGTCTTTAGAAAATCGACTTAGAATTCTCCCTAAAGGTGTGCGATCAAAGAAGAACATGGGGGTGCGAAGGACACCCCTTAACAACACCGCGTGAAGTTTATTGGAGGCTGAAAAGCAACCGAGTAGCGGCGCCAGATCTTGCAGAGCCGAAATAATACCTGAAATGTGGAATTTATGATGACCAAAACCGCGATTATTCACAATTATTGATCAATTTGAATTATGAGTATTAATAATAGAATTCCAAATCTCCGTTGTCTGATAGAGGACACTGATTATGTTATCATTACTTGATTTATCAGAAAATTACGCTGGCCGGGAATTGTTAACTTCTTTTATTAGTTAATCAGTAGGATCTTGGTGGTGATTATTAATTTTCTTGTTATAAAAGTTATTCACAAAAGTACACAAAAACGAGTAAAGTAAATACAAAACTTCAAAAGTTGTTCACGTTGAAGATTCAAAAGATGTTAAAAACGCTCCAAAGTGATCCGAGATTGAAAGCCTAGGTTTAAAAGTTAATGGGCTCTTTCATCTCTAGGTAAAACCCTTCAAAGTAATAAAGGGTCCCCTTTTTGCAATAAAATAATGCATGCGTGATTATCACCGCATTACCCCTTGACCATTTCGTCATGCATGGCCTCAAAAGACGAATATACCAAAAACCTAACCGTAATTTTGTCAAGAAAATACCTCGTAGATAAAATAGATCGCAGTTACGAGAACGGCGGGCAAAACGTTATCCATGATATCGATATCTTTAGCGAAACGTGACAAGATCCTGCCCAGAGGCGTCGTGTCGTAAAACCACATCGGCGCCCTGACGATACTTTGTAACATTTCAAAGTGCAAATTAGCCGCTCCCAAATAACAACCCAATTCCAATGCCAGATCGCAGAAGATCGACACCACAGCTGAAACCGGCAATCAGAAAATATGAGTACACACAAAATATCTACGGAAATTGTTGCTTCCCCCCCTGAAAAAAAAAACTACGAACCACGTATACCATATTGTGCAAAGACTCTGTACATTTAATTATAAAGTGAGTTGTTGCTCTATGTCTTTAGTGTTAGCTTGCGTTTAATTATAGCGGTTATAAATCAGGTAGCACCGACCTGATTGGTGTAATTGTGTTGGTAAAAATAAAATAAGATAAAACATAACACCAATTACCAACCGAAAATAAAGAAAAAGATAGAGTTCTCTGATTGAATGAATGAACTGAAAAGGCCGCAATTTAAATATAACTGCCGGTTTTTGTTCGTCGTAAATAGGTATTCATTCCACTTACGATGCAGCTACTTTCGATAACTTCGTAACAATTAAACGGTAGTTCCTCGTCGATACCGCCTACGTCTTTAGAAAATCGACTCAATATTCGGCCGACTGGGACTAATTCGAAAAAGCTCATCGGCTGACGGAGAATGTTTGCCAGGAGACCTTTGTGAATGTCCGAAGCGGCGTTAAGCGACGCTATCGTTAAATTTAGTTCGGAAGAACAGATCGAAATCGCTACAAAGAGTGAACAAAACGTCACAAAATATCATCTAAAGCTACTGAGAAAGGGATTTATCCAGACAGAGAAGGTACTACTGAGTTTGCATCCAAAATTAAAAATATGTAAAATAATCATGGGACTCAAGCAGTCAAAAGGGGTAACAGAACCAAACCAAGCCAAAAATTAATAAATTCGAAACTTTCTGCACAACTGAGTTGACGATAATCATAAAAATTAGTTGGGGGCCGTCGTGAAAATGTCACATTTTTTAGTAATCGAAAGTTTTTTTTTTAAATAATATAACTGCTTTAGTTGTCGTCGATGTTGAGAGATTAAAGACACAAAATTCACACAAACCGAAAAGAAACAAGTGATCCATCCTCTGATTGTCATTGGTAAAACGGTGTCCAAAGTGTCAACGTCTTTGGCAAATCGGTTTAAAATCCGTCCAACTGGTGTGACATCGAAAAATGTGGTACAAGGAGCTCGCAAGATGTTTGACAATATTATATTGTGAAGCGACCGGGCTCCGTTCAACGTTCCTATGTACAGAGACAGCGACGACACGAGAATGGATATAGCTGAAAACCGAGCAAAACTTTGATGTAAGACGAATCACCGTTCACCCACAAAAAAAATCTTTCACACAATTTTATTTCGACTAGGTAAGCGAAAAAATCGGGGAGAAGTTTTCCAACAACAAGGGGAGCTTTCAGAAAACCTTCCACTAATGAGAGGAAAAGCTTCCCTGAAAGCTTACTTTACGATCACGATTTATTTGTGGGATAAATTCGTTTTGTGACAATATTTTCTCGTTCTGTATGAATACCTTTCGCCGATTTTATTTGTTACATTGTACCACTTTGTACTAAAAAGGTCTAGGAACCTTGAAAATTGAGGGTGTTTGCACTTTATGTCGGGTGAACGGGAACAAATCAAAATTCATCCACCAGCAGATCCAAGATGCCTTGTACGATGATGATGGTGATGATTATAAATAGAGTACAGAGTAAAATAAAACGTTAATAAAGCTCAAGCGAAAAGCAACTTCAATCGGGATTAAATTACTGGTACACGTACGTTAAAACACTGAAACTAAACGAGGTACTGCGTGAACGTGAACACATTGGGTAAAATGTTAATTGTTAGTTTTGGTAACAAGAATAATATTAGTTTTACCGTGAACAGCATAAAACAAGCCGATTGGAGGGTCGCCGGCAAGGTGTTATCCAAAATGTTAACATCGTTAGCGAACCTATTCAAGATTCGGCCTAGCGGCGTCGTGTCGAACAACGACAACGGCCAATGAAAACTATTTTGCAACAACATTTGGTGAGTCTTTGCGGCGGCGTTTATGAATCCGATAGCGTACGCTACCGTGACAACACTAGAGCTTAAACCTAGAACAGTAGTTGTTAATCAATAACCGCCATCTGAGAACGCCCGAATTATCCCTTCGATTTTTAGTCACATTTTTATTAAAACAGAGCTGACATAATTTATTACTGTGAATCCCCGTAATTTTGATATCTTTTCGAAAATGTGAACTTAAAAAAAACGGTGCAGCAACTGAATCAAAACAAAAACATGCCGCAGTCAATAATTCAATTAAAAAGGGGTTATTTTCAATAAAAAAGAACACCCAATAATAAACGAACATACCTTGTCCAACGCCCAAAGCACCGTAGATTCCCAGATAAAAGTCCCGCTTGGATGAATCCACCGTCCCATTACTGTCCACTAAATCTGTATCGGCTACCCAAATACCTATTTTCAAGAAAAACACAGTAAAAAAACTGATCAACAAAACCAATCAAGAGAAAGAATTGACTCACCTAACCAAAAACTGGATCCGATGCTGAATCCTTGGAAGATCATGTTCAACAAAATCGTCGCGACTGTCAAGAACAGTCCGATGGACTTCAAGTAGTGTTTATAGACGGACCATTTCACGCTTCCCGTTTCGGCCTTTTCGACTTCTATCAGTTTTTCGCCTTGAGTGCTCATCTTTTTACCGTCGACCTCGGCAGAAGACGAACGTTTTCTCAGCAGACTCCTCTCCCTGTCCGAACTGTCGGTGGATTTCTGCCTTTGGATCAGTGAATTCGCGTGATCCGAACTGGTCTCCGAGACGGACTCGGACACTCGAGATCGGACTCGAGTCAACTTCCTGTTCAGATCCTCGGCCACAGAGGTGCCGCTCAGCTGCGTCTTCAGAACGTCGAGTTCTGCAAGAAAATCGAAAAGTGTCAATGTCGACAGTGTACTTGCAAGACGGCCATCTTGGATGATCGATGGTTAACCTCCAGTTAGCTAACTGGAACCTTAGACTGTGACCATTCCGGTCAAAATGAATGATAAAGGCTCACATTCAAAGTTACAGTTAGCTAATCTGGAGGTCAACCATAGGTGGAAATACTGGGCCTTAGAAAACGAACAAATTCAGAGTATCACAGGTAAAACTGGAATCTTGAAAGATAGAAATTCGAAAATTTTTGAAAGACAGTTTAAATATCAACAAGATTAGTTTGTCATGGTTACCAGTTGACGTTTAGTCCGCCAGTTGTTATTTGTTGTCATTTCTCTACATCGACTAACTTTTATACTCGATACTGCCCAGAATAGTTTACCCCTCGCTCGAAACGTCATTACTAAATCACCAACGAATTATCGGTAAGTCAGGTACCTTCAGAATCATCCGGCACTTCGTTGATGTGCTCCAGCAGAAACTCGGAAAACGCCCCCTTCCTGTCCAAAAGCTCCTGATAGGTCCCCGTTTCGGAAACCTCCCCATCTTTTATGACGATAATCTTATCGGTCTGCGGCAGATAGGTGATCCCGTGAGTGACCAGCACCCTCGTCTTATCCTTGAGCATCCCTTGCGGTCCGATGACGTTTTCGAAAATGTGCTTCCCCACGTGACTGTCCACGGCGCTCAGCGGATCGTCCAGGAAGTAAATGTCGGCGTTTGCGTAGACCGCCCTAGCCAGACTGACCCTCTGCTTCTGCCCGCCCGACAGATTTATGCCCTTTTCGCCGATCTCCGTCTGGTCGCCGGCCGGCAGCATAGTGAAGTCCGGATTGAGGGCGCAGCTCTCCACCACCCTCTCGTATAGGCGCTTGTCGTACTTCCTGCCGAACAAAATGTTGTCTTTGACGGTCGCGTTCTGGATCCAGGCCTGTTGGGCCACGTAGGCGATTGCCCCGACTGTGTTGACCAATCCGCCGGTTTTGTCCATTTCGCCGAGGAAGGCCGAAACGAGGCTGCTTTTTCCAGAGCCGACCGTCCCGACGACGGCCGACAAGGTCTTATCTTCTAGGCGGATGTTTATGTTCTTCAGGACCGGGTCTTCGCCCCAACTGAAGGAGCCGTTCTCGATTATCAGGGGTGCGGCTAAAGGTAAATAACGCAATTTTAGGTAACTGGAAATGCTCGTTTTTTAAGGGGAGGACTCACTTTCTTTGGTGCTGTGGGTGACGCTGGTTGGGTCCAGTTCTTCAGAGTTCATGAATTTGTTTATCCTCTTGACGGAGACCGCTGTCTGGAGTTTTCCAATGACGTTATTAAATTGCGATTAATTTTTGGAAGCTGTGGCTTTTGGGACTGTTAAGTGAGTGAAGCCAATGGCTTAAATGTGATGAGTTGTGAAAAAATGTGCAATCTGCAAATTTTTCTCACCGACCTTCGCTATGAATGATCTGATTTCTGATTTTACTTTTTTCAAAACTCGAAGGTTCTATCTTTTTTCGGCGATTTATCATTTTGTAAAATTACCAAAATGCTAAATTTCCGAACTCACATCACTAAATGAACAATTCCCCGAGGGTTTAATGCAATCGAAAAAAATGAACACAAGAATTCCCTCAAATTCTCAAAAAAATTTCTTCAACGAGAATTTTTAAGAATCCTCGAAGAATTTCTGTTATTCCGATTATTAACTCCTCGTTTTTCCATTTCATCCCAAAGAAATCGAAACATTCAAACTTGGTTATTTGTTATTTTTTAGACTCAAGTGGATGAAAAACGAATTTTGTGGTTAAATTGATAAAAATGTATGATGGGTGCTTACTTGGACCATGTTCGATATCATCATTGGCAACATGCTGAGCGGAAACCTTAGAATATTGAAGAGAGAAACAGAAACAAAGGCCTTATTCGCATCGAGCACGTTCTTCGGGTCGACCAGAACGTACGTCGCGAACGAAACGATGGACACCTGAAGAGAAACGCATGCGGCGAAAAAGAAGAGCACATTATTAAATCGGCCATATTATGGATGCGGTAAAAAAAAAACGTAGAATTAGAATGAAAGAGTGATCTTGCACACCTCAACCCGGTGTTAAAAAATATAAACCAGCGCGCGTTCCCGAGATCCAGACCAGGATGCAATAGTTTTCCGGGGCTTTCGACTCAAATACCTCGACTATAAAAACGGTAAGCATCGGCAGAAACGACATCGGCAGCCGCATCACGTTGAATAACGCCAAAGACACGAAAGCGATCTCTGGCGTCAACACGTGCTGGGGATCGCTGTAGACGTACACGGTAAATGTGATCAAGGACACCTGTCACAGAGTAACACAAAGTCGACAACGTTTGCAAAAACTCTTCGATTCATCATCGCAATCAAATCAGATCTGAAACCGAGGTCTTACCAAGAAAGGGGCGCAAGACCAGATGAAAGAAGTACCGGCGTTCATGTAGGCCGCCTCCTTGAGCACCTGAATCTCCTTAGCCCGGATCTTCAAAATCTGATTTTCGAAGCTCGGCTCCCATGCGTACAATTTCAGAACCTTGATCCCGCTGAGGACCTCGTTCATCAACTTGACCCGCTCGTCCTTGTTCTTCATCTGGCGGATGTGCAGACTCTTCACCTTGTTGGCGATGAAGCCGTTGATCGGGATCAGGATGATCATGACTGCCAGACCTGCCAAAACCGACGGTCCCAAGATGTTCCACAGGAAATACAGGGAGAGGATGATTTGCAATGGGGCGGACCAGATCATGTTGATGTACGCCGTCAGATCGATGAACTTTTGAGCGTCCACCGACATCAAGTTGACGATCTCACCAACGGTGCTCTCTTTGCGCGTCTTGTTCGAAACGCGCAGGGCTTTGCGGTAAATGGCGGAAACCAGGGCCGTCCTGATGCGCATTCCCACGATGAACATGCGGTTGAAGTACTGGGACAGGATGATCGTTTGGATGGTCGCGGTGCCGAACAAGAGGCCGGCGTAAAAGTAACCTTTCCACTGTTCCGCGTCGTCTTTCACGAAGGTGATCAGTAAACTGGACGAAATTCGTTTCAGATTACTGTTTTGATGATTCAACTGATTTGCTTACTTCAAAATCTGCGGACTGACGAAGGTGAGCAGGTCCTGGATCAGCTTCATCGAGGAACCGAACAGGAACGTCGGTCCGAACGCCTTGATCAGGGCCGGTAAGATGGAGGCCTGCTTTTTGGTGGTGCTGTTGACAATGTCCACACGAGCTGAGTCGAGTTTGAACGAGGCTCTGGCCTGGCGATGGTTCAGGGATTTGCTGTAAAGGGATCACACTTCGGGATCGTTTCGACAGGCATATCGATAGGAAGCACAAAACACAAACGGTAAGAGGTGTTATACAGTGTTATACAAAAGGTGTTAGGGAAAGCACAAACTCGACTCGCTCGCTGTTAAACTAATCTATTTATGTAGTGATATTAGTAGCAGTGATGGAAATTCAATGTGGTTAGTACGTCAAGTGCATGTGAAAATACCTTTCCACTTTTTCCAGAGTGGCCTTCCAGTATCTTTCGAATTCCGGTACGATTTCCGCAGCCGAATCCTCCGGTTTCATGTCCCACAAGTCGGAATCGACAAGAGGTCTGCGAAATCCTTTCCATGCCAGAGGATCGAACCAGGAGAACAAAAGTCTTGACAGGAAACTGCTGTGTTGTTCCGGGCAAGGATTCTGAGATTTCAAAATTAATAAAAATTGATCTCTTCATTATTAAGAATTATTGAAAATTACCGCTTGTTTGGGGTATTTGGTTTTTTTCGGAGGCCGATCAGCAAAGCAATTCAAGAGTAACATGATCAACAGTAAAGGATAATATATCAAATAACTGATGAAGAAGTACTGAGATTCTGGTTCCTTTTCTTGGGCATCTCTGAGCTCCGTTCTGAGTTGGGGAATCCCACAGATGCAACACAGTAACCAAAAGAGGAACTGCAAACCTGATGTGCACAGCCCATATTTTCGATTGTATAAAAGCAGAACAGCCGATAAAGTCTGAAAAATATTTAAAACTAGAAATCCACAGCATACAATGAGAACTTGCATACAAAAAGCAATACATTTCTAATGTGAAAGCATCTCATCCATGAACAATCTGTATGCACATCATTTATACCTAACACAACATTACAAGCCTTCAATAAATATTAAATAGCATGTGATGACTAATTTCAAACTTGCAAATCATAGACCAGTCGTTGACGTTACCTTGAACTATTATTAACGAAATTAAAAGATTCGCGGAACATCTTCGAATTATTGAATTGTAATGTTGTTTATCCTATTTTGAATCTAGATAATTTCTTTGCATAAAATAACATAATTTAAGAAAAATACTTACAAATGATAGTAATTTAATAATTGGTGAATAAATGTCCACATTATAAACGGGACTATCAGTTCCAGCGGCATTTTGGATACCGGTCACTAAATCTGTGGCAGTTAACACAAAAAGAACTCCGGTGACAAACAATTTCGAGATATTTATCCAATTCCACGGTATATCTCTGTTTTTGCTACGTAATATGTAATACACTTCGAGACTTGCAAAAGTCCAAAGGAAAACACAAGGAACCCACACAAGGACTGTCCGTTCGAAACACTTTGTTAAATCGGGATCAGTTGTGTTCCATGAGAGAGTGGTGTTCTGTAAAAATACGAACAAATCAAATGCCGTTCGGCGAATTTCACAATTATAAGATTTGTACAAGAGGTGGTATGTACAGGTTTCAAGCTGTCATGGTGGTGTATAAAAAAAGGGGACATCAGGCTCGACATCAGGTAATTATCGAGAAATCGTTTGATGATAAATAAAGGACACAGAATACATATAACAACCATGATGTGTATTATTTAACCTAATTTTCGATGTATGAAAGGGTCATTTGCTTCATAACTTATAATAATGAAGTGTTCAGCCTCCATGGTATAATTTCACTGAGAATTATTGTCAATTCATTTATAAATAAGGCAAAATCTTACCCAAAACTCTGACCCACAAAACCTGTCCATCGGATCACTCGCCATTTTCGGTACTGAAATGCGCAAACTCCACCACTAAAAAAAGAGTGAAATTTAAAATTAGCACAATCTGCAGATTCGGACAATGATTATTCACTACAAAGGGCCATACGACATTTGAATTAACGCAAGAAAAGAGAAAATTTATTACCGGTGAAGTGTCGGATCAATCAACAAAATGCAAGACACTTTTTATTGACAGTTGACGCTAAAATGACATGCTTGAAAAACAAAAAACAGCTAGTTTTTGAAAAATAATACCAAAAATTAAATCAACAACTAACATTCGTACTACTCACGATCGAGTACTTACACGAGAATTTATAGCTTATTTGGAAATATTAAATTATTCAAGTTTAAAACACGCTGTCGTTTGCACGTGTTTCAAATCTAGGAACTTTAGTTCACAGCAACACTTATTGTGGCAGCACTGATCCGCCGTTGAGTGATCAGGTCCTGTATTTAGATCTTAGATGTCAACTGTCAACTACTTGACTGTTCTCTGGTCAAATCAAGTGACAGTAGCTGTCATAATAAAGTGTAATTGTGTAATTCTTTTTGCAATAATTCAACGTTTTAAAGTAGAAGTATTTCAAAATGAGTTCTAAAACAGAAAAAGGGATATTTCTAGATGTCGATTCATCTATCGTAGAGAGTAATCTTCGTTTTGCGGTAAGTGCAATTTCCACTTAAATAAGTCTTAGGTTATGTTGAATTTTTAAAATCCAAATGGAAATTAATTTAGATACTACCCAGTAATTGTTTATTATTTATTGTAGACTAATCCGAACGAGGAAGAATTCAATAAAATATTCAATCCAACAGGAGGTCAATTTCCCTCGAAAGTTGTAAAGCCATCACCAGGTATGTTAAATCAGGGTTTACCAAGGGTTTACCATGAATTGAGGGATGCACTAGTTCAATTTGTAAAATATTAAAGAAACAAAGTACTGATAGGTCTGAATGAGACGATCAATAACTTCTCAATTAAAAAAATTAATGACTTAATGGACTTATTATGGTCATACAATGTTTCCTGGTAGCTTCTGAGCATAGCATTTGTATGCTGATCCCGATTGCATTATTATCTATGATCTATGTGATGTTGAATGAACCTTTTCACTAATGACGCGCCATAAACAGTATACTTAACTCAAGGTCTATTTCCCGTTTAATTTTAGACTTTCCTCTGATTTCTTTATAAACTTTATGTTGTGAACTCTCATCATACCATAACACATCATTTTTACAAGTTCTATTCTTCATGCAATGGCACTAATAAATAACCTTGGAACTGGTTGGATTATTTCCCACATTAATAATTATTTTGTGGGTAAAGAACTTTAGGGTAGGTGAATGCTATTTCATGCTACTAACTCATGTGGATATTTAAATTGTTGTTATTGGATGACCTTTTAGCACAACTAAAACGAATACTAAGATTATGAATGAATTTTTGTAGATAATGGCTATCTTACATAGTTTCAAATACCAGAATATGCGACACACATGTGTATTCATTTCGTTCGATAAATGCATAAGACTAGAACACTACTTCTACTATTAAATGAATTTGCTAACATTAGTAAAAGACCAAGGATTTGTTTTTACTTTGTCCTTCAGCCAGTCGCCGATGGTATTTTTACCTTTTAAACCGGTTAATCCAACATCAAGAAATGAAGATGGCTTTGAATACTGGACACATCCATTTTCTACAGCATTATGTTGAATTACATAATTTCATAAAACCGTCAAGGACAATCACGTTACTGTACATACTTTATTTATTACATTCGCACACTTATATCCTCTTGTGTTTTTCGTGCATTTCCAATTACATACATACATACATACACAATTCTCTTGTGAGCATTTAAAATGAACATAAAGAGACAAGTTGCAGAAATGAGATCTTTTCTTGTGTCCTTTCTGTAATTATAGTGCAATTATATAAAGATTAAGATACTCATGATACATGTT
Source organism: Salpingus planirostris (assembly GCA_949788335.1). Lineage (NCBI taxonomy): Eukaryota > Metazoa > Arthropoda > Insecta > Coleoptera > Salpingidae > Salpingus > Salpingus planirostris. Next base: position 5,487,191 of record OX460922.1, read on the forward strand.
TGTGAGTTTGTAGGTCAACACCATTGTTTCATTTCGATTTAAATTTTTTAAATTATTTTTATTCTATTTATATGAACCCGGCAAAAAAGATAAACCGTTCTCGGTAATCCCAACGTTTGTGGAGTTCACCTATTTGGGATTGACTAACCATAGAGGTATCCTTTTCAAAAGTTTACCGGGTGACTACAATAGCCAACACCATGAATGCCTGCAGTGGTATTCTTCTAATTATATCCAACCTTCAGTTTATGGTCCTTGAAAAGTGGCTAAATCATTTTGGATCTGATTATTGGTAGTCACTTAATACCCGGTATTGAACTCAAAAATCTGAGCCAGCTTTTGCTGAAATTTCATTCTCGAGGTTATCCTTCAAGTTACTCTTATGTGCTCTTATCAATGAAACTGACAAGCCTATAGACACATTAATTTTATATAAAAATGTTAATGTAATAATCATTTTATATGATGCTGGTGTATGTCTGCATGGGAATTTTACAAAACCGACCTTCACATTTCTTGACATTTCGAGGAATGTAGGTGTATTATTATAGGTTCATCAAATTTTGTTATTGTGATTTTCAAATTTTAACACTATAAACTTCATCAATTTGTTTAAAATTGAAAGTGTATAATTTAGTCCGAATATGTAATAACAACTACAGGTTAATGTTTAGAATGTAGGTCTAGGACATTTTCCATAAATACTAAATAAATAATTCTTCACCAACATTCGATTTACCTGGCGGAATCGATTTTTCAAAAGTTGTAGTGTCATCCTGTTAAATAAGATAACAATGATTACAGCATGTAGCTATGAAGTAAAATTGCGCAACGTCGAGAAATTTTTAATAACAAATTAACAATGGAGTTGTTTATTCGGATATTTGATATCGGAGACCTAATGGATTCAATCGCTTGCGTGTATCTCGAGTCAAGCATCAGGGCCAAAAATCACACTTTTATAATTATAGGGGTCCGCTACCTTCAAAAACGTAATGTTCAATTTTGTAAATTGCAGTTGATTGTCCGTTTTTGTGAAAACTTTCTAGCCTTGATTTTAAACTCATCTGCACCAAAACAACAATCACATATTTTAATGCCGCATTATTAAAGATAACTCTAATTATTTTATAGTTATATTTAGCAAGGCCAAAAAGATTCGACTCAAGCCTGACCTAATAATTTATATGTAGGGTATTCGGAGAAGAATTTAAATTAACGAGATGAATTGGATTGTTTGCCCAATGCCCATCGACTTACCTGTGAACACGATCTGAATCCTTAATTTATAGGAGATGATGCACTTTCATGAGAAGTTTTTCGGCACTTTTTTGAAGACAACTGGTCACCTGAAGGGACTCCGCTAATGAAGGGAAACCTTTAAGGTTCACGTTTTTTATAGTTTTTCCGTTACACAGTTTTCTAATAGATCGGCCGCGTGCCATGCGCGTCGGCGGTCCGCACTTCAATGATTAATAAATACAAAAAGATAACGCAGGAATAGCTCTGTCGAATCTCACTTTAGCGCTTTCGACTTATTGACTATAAATGACCATTGGCGATTGTCGAGATTTTTATGAGATAATTATGCATGAAATGTTATTTCATTTGCTTATTTATTATATCCTGGCTAGGATTTCCGTTGTTCGTGAATTTACTATACTACTATTACTACAATGCGTTCATTGGTGCTGAGGACAGAAATCGAAAGCATTTCCATCAATAAAAGAGGACAATGACACTACAAACACGATTTTTTCTACTAGTTATTATTAGAGGCGCATAGTGATGTAATTTTATTCATCAACGTAGATGAAAACGAGATCATTTAAATTTATTTGTATGTACTGTGAAAACAGTTTCCAACTGGCATCATTATTGATTCCGACATATTTTATTTGCCGACTCATTCATACCATATCTGACCTGCTATTATAATTTCTAGCATTATCGAAAAACCAGAACTTATCTCGATTATTGTTCTTAAATCCGGCCTTTATCTCCTCTCAGTTAAAAAAGTTCTGATACCTAGCTGCATATTATATTGTTGATGCATTTTGTCATAAATTCCAAATTACCTAGATGACTAAGCGAAATTTCGTTATTTTAGATTTTCTCAGAAACCATCAAACTTAAAATTCTGAGATTAAGAACCATGAATTCGCACTTCAAATTTTCAATACAAAGTGCAAAGTATGAATTCAAAGTTCAAGGATGAATTCAGAATTTAAAAGTATGAATTTCTGATATCCCCACTACAATTGAGATTTTCTATGCGATTCAAAGTACAAATTAAAATGAAATATTCTTCATATTCGCAGGCTTTTGCATCAAAACTCGCGAGGTGGGTGTCGATACGAAATTCTTCGTCAACGTTTGCCAAACCGACGCCATTCCTCCACCCAAAGACATAAGCGAAAAAGAGCTCACGGATATCTTGAGTTCGGATGAGCCTTCCTGCTTCAGAGTGCCCATGAGCATCGGCGACATAAAAACGGACGTCGCTAAAAGCGGCGAAGAAGCGCGAATTTGCGATGTGGCCATTCATCCATCGTTCTTTCGAAAAATCGAAGTCATTCCGCTTTTCAAGAACTTTTTCGTCACTCTAGTCTTTGAAGGGATGAAAGAGAAACATGGAATAGTCTGCGCAGACGACAAAATCATTTTGAAAAACAGAAAATCATTCGGCAGTTTACAAATGCATCGAATTCAGCAGAGGGAGGTCGACCAAAAAATGGGTATAAAAGATGACGTACCGTCTCTAATTCGTGAAGTTGGTGGGAGAGAGCAGGAATTGAAGCGTCCGATAATTGAAACGATCTCTAGTGCGGAAAATGAGTTCAGAATTCCGGAGTATAGACTATTCAGGAGACAAAACGAACCGAATCGGTTATTTGGAGAATTCAAATTCCCAGATATTGTAAGACTTTTAAGTCAAAAATACAAGGACTTGCAACGCCGCCATATTGTCAGATGTAATCAATATGGAGGTTTTACAAATCCGGCGATAATCAGTTCTAATTTTAAAATGCATTTTCAGATTTCAGCAAAAGATCTCACCGTGGATATCGGAGAAGATCGGATTCTGATTGAATCCTCAACAAAAAATTATCTTTTGGACATTTTTCTCCCTCATCTGATTCGTCAGAAATCCACCTCATCAACGTTCAATAAAGCCACAAAGGTTTGTATTTCACATTAATCAATAAAATTCCCATTTGTAATAAGTTCAATTTTTATTTCAGATCTTAACTATAACGATGCCCCTGCTAGGAGGTTGAAATCTATAAAAAGCTTAGTTATTACTACTTATCGAGTAAGCGTTTTGTAATTTGTATTCTCAAAAGCATTTTAATAAATTGCGTTTATTTGTAAAAATCTGTTTCACTTTTATGTCTGTGTATTTATCACATTTTAAACGCCTTGAAAAAGACGGAACACTTGATAAATATGTTGAGCGATTTCTCTCCATCCAGCTTATGTTTGATTGTTCAATTTAGACCCATTAGGATTATTTAGGTGAAATGAATTCAATAATTTCGTTTCAATAAAATCAAGAATATGAATGTCAGAAATTCGTTATTTCGCTTTATGTATACTTGATATTCTTATATTGACTCACATTTTTTCAAAATTGTGAATGTGTATTTGGCTACCGGCTATTTATTTGGAAGTTTAGCTTACAATATTACTGGAAATGTCCTATTGTGGCAGACAAAAGTGTTATCTCTACTGCTAGTTTTATTTCTAGGTGAGTCTATGTTCAATTACTTTCTTGGGAATTCTACTTCCAATTCCAATAAAATTCATGCATTCTTAAGAAATAAGCGACAATTTAGAAATTATTCCAGTAAAAGTGTGATGTAAAAATAATAGGGCTGGTAAAAAATTTCTTTCTCCACGCTTGACCTTACCGATTTCTACATTACCGGCAGTAATTCGATAGCCCAAAAAATGATTCAACAGAAAGAATAGAACTCAGAAACACAAGAATTTAAATAAATAAGAACGAACAGAAAAATAAAAAATTACTATCAAATTTCCGTAAAGAAAGTGGGCCTCTCAATTCTCAAAAAACGAAACAGCTGAGGTATCGTATAAAGGATATTGAATCCGATCAATGCACAAGTTAGATATTTACAACCCAGTTCAACGATAGTCTTGTGCTTGTTTGTCAAAGAATTATCAGTTTTCTTCAAATTGTCCGCATCTTCTCTGAGCAGCGCACACAGAAAACTGTAAGACAAACTTTTAACCACGGCCCTAATCAAGAATACTAAAGCGAATCCCAATAGAGTACGCAAAATCGTGCACCCTAACATCGTATAAGATGGCCACATAATCGCATAGGGAGGATTCAACTCGGACGGTGTCATTATGCCCAATTGGTAGTTGAGCCAAGCACCGATCTGTACTCCAACTGACACGGATAAGATCATGGCAGTATCACCTCTAAAATACACAATTAAAAACATTAACAAAATAACTGATAGAAATTACCTAGTGGGGGTCCATTTCCCGCTATTCGGATAGTAGACGATCATAAGAATTGACGAAACTAGTAGCAATAATGGCGAAGTCGGATTAGTGAGAAGATAATTATCGAAATAATCAGATAAAGGTACCATAGGTATCATAATAACGACAGTTAGAGCCAACCCTGCTATTACATCCTAGAAGAAAAAATAATGGGTCAAAAAAAGTTATCCTCACGTGAGAAATGATGTAGAAAACTATCGCAAAAACGTGATCAAAAACACTCGTAATGATAATAAACCATGATAATTGTTGTGTAACGAGAATTGATTGGCAATCTTATCAGTTTTCAAGTGAACGATTATTATTTATTACTCACCAAAACTGTATGCATTCCTAGATATAATCGACTCAATGACGTTACAGTGCACCATAAAATTGCTAGGGCCAGCCCTACGCTGACATAATATTGGTAACGGTTCATTGTAAAGATTAGGAATGAAAATGGGAAAGACACAGCGACCATGGCGTGTGTTGAGGGCATTCCGTATTCCAAGGACCACTTATTTTGGAGACGAACCACTGGAAAGCCAGGCCTGGGCCAACGAACTATGTCCTTAATTCCTTGCCCTAAATAGAAGAATTTTTTTAAGAAATGATTTTGAGTTCAATTATTACCAGGCGATTTCTTACCGATATACATGACGATTGCCCATATCAAAACGACTCTACGGCCGACAGCCCCATCAATATTCCAGAACCAGAAAGGAATGAAACTCGAATAGAAGAGTTCATCTCCTAACGCCGTTCCAAAGGTGAAGAGATAATACCAAAATTTGTTGGTAATCACGTACTCTTTTTTAGCTTTTTGGTCATCGTTATCGCCGGCAGAATCGTCGAATTTTGAGATTTCTTTGGGGTCTGTTATAACCCCAAAATAATTTTGTATACTCGCCACCAATTCGGGTCCCTTCAAACGCAACATGGCTCGTACGGTGATCGTGTTGTCTTGCTGGCACAAACTAAGTCTTTATATTTGTTTAATAAAGTTATCAAAACCGGAGAATCTTATCATGGCACGAATTTGAAAGATATGATGACAGCACAGAGACCTGCATTACCGGCCAATTGTTACAGCATATGTGACGGCGTTTTCTACTGGAAAAATGGATGCGCACTAAGCGATAAGAATTTATTTCGATTTCATGAATTTTGGACATCTGACATTCTGACATTGAAAATTTAAGAGCAGACATGACAGAATAGAGCCGATAGAGCCGGCTTGCCACAACGCTGGAGCCCAAACACATTATGTTGTTGTTTTTATTTCTCAGTTGGAAAACGCTAAAATAGTTTCAAAAATTCAAGATGACCAATAGCAGGGCTGCTTAAAAACGCGCCAAAATATGAAAAAAGCAAAAGAAATTGCGAGAAATTGCATAAATACCGAATCCTGCATGGGATGTAGCCTTGAAAAGATGCATCATTTTGCTGTAGATGGTTAATGCGGTTTTTGTGGACTTTATTTCAATGAGGTTAGGCATGGGTAGGAGGGAAAAGGACGCTTTTTATCAGTGCGACTGGAGATAATCGCGCGGTTTTTGTAGCATGTCCTCAATCACAGAATACCGGTAGCAAGATCCTTCATATATTTTTTCTCCCATTTCCCCCTCTAATTCAATCTTTTTGTTCAAAATTTAAGTTTCCTAATTTCTTTTTTCTAGATTTCTTCACGTTATTCCCCTCGTTCCCATTGAAATAAACCGGAAATGCCATAACGCACTAAATTCGAATTCCAGTTAGACGCAAACTCCCTGCTCCGAATTGCGTGAATCCCTCCGCCGCTGCCCCACTGCTCCGCCGAATCCGCGGTGCAAAACAAGCGGTTTGTGGCGCGTGCTGGTGTTTTTCACGCGAAAAAACCGTTCCCAATAAGACAAAAAGGCCATGGCCGAATCGATAGACGATTTATTCGATTGCTTCAGCGAGTCCGCGGCCCAAGAAAAGCCGGTCGCGGCCGAGGAAACACCGGAAACCGCTCCTCCATCGGACAGGTTTGTTTGTCCTCTCATAACCTCAAAAAATCACGCGAAAATCGCTTCTCATTCCGATCTTGCAGCGGCAATGCCGAATTTCAAGGGGCGAAACGCGAAATCGACGACGACGGTGACGTCGAAATGTTGCCTCCGAAGAGGAACCGTCCCGAAGAGCTCGTCGTCAATGTTGATGACATCAAGTAAGGACCGCCAACCTCCCCAACTTCATTGCACCCCCTCAATGATGAAATGATTTCAGTTTTGAGGAATTTAAGAACAGGATCGTCGTCCATACGATAGAATCTATGGACAGTTGCACCCATGAAGTCGCCTGCCCCCCTGGGCAAAATTACGCTCCACTGCAACCCCCTAGAGGGGAGCCGATCAAAACGTACCCTTTTGCGTTAGATTCGTTCCAAAAGGAGTCGATTTTATGCGTGGACAATAACCAATCTGTTCTTGTTTCTGCCCACACTTCGGCGGGGAAAACTGTAATCGCTGAGTAAGACTTTCCTGCTATTTTTTCTTACTAAATTACTAAAATGTGATAGGAATAACGGAGGTCATGTATCAAAGATCCTTTTACATTGTTCATGATAGCATTAATTTTCATTTGAAAAAGTTTCTCCAAATTACCAACTTATTTCACAATTGGAAAGGGATCTAAAGATGTTCACACAGGTATAAAGGTTTTCGGAATTTTCACCTGAGGTTCAAAACGGTCAAGGAGAGGAGGGGAATTCAGAGGGATTATGGAGAATAAAATCCTCAATTCCTAAGAATTCCAAAATAATTATTTCATTGCCCTTGGGTCAGTAATGTATAGAAATGAGTAATTCGCGGTTTTTAAACACTGTCACGCTATGGCGATGCGATAATGGCATTTTTCTCGCACTATTCATCAGATACGCGATAGCCACCTCATTGAAGAACAAGCAGCGCGTGATTTACACCACACCAATCAAAGCGCTATCCAACCAAAAGTACCGAGAATTCCTCGAGGAGTTCAAAGACGTCGGTCTGGTCACCGGGGACGTCACGATAAACCCCAGCGCCTCTTGCCTAATCATGACCACAGAGGTAACAACCTCAAATCTTTGTAAATCGTTTAATCGACGATATGCTAATTAATGTACAGATTCTGCGGAACATGCTGTACAGGGGGTCGGAAATAATGCGCGAGGTCGGTTGGGTAGTCTTCGACGAAATCCACTACATGCGAGACAAGGAGCGCGGCGTCGTCTGGGAGGAGACGCTGATTCTGCTGCCGCACAACGTCCACTTCGTCTTCCTGTCGGCCACCATCCCCAACGCGCGCCAATTCGCCGAATGGGTGGCGCACCTGCACCAGCAGCCCTGCCACGTGGTCTACACGGACTTCAGGCCGACCCCCCTGCAGCACTTCATTTACCCGGCGGGCGGGAACGGCATACACATGGTCGTGGACGAATCTGTAAGAACATTGAGGGGGTCGAATCGAGAGATGGAGGAATTTATGAATCCGTGAAATTTCAGGGGACTTTTAAAGATGATAACTTCAATGCGGCCATGGCGATTCTGCAGAATTCCGGGGACGCGGCCAAAGGTGACCAAAAAGGTCGCCGTGGGGGCATCGCCAATAAAGACTCCACTCAGACGGACATTTTTAAAGTCGTCAAGATGATCATGGAGCGCAATTTCGCCCCGGTCATCGTGTTCAGTTTCAGCAAAAAGGAGTGCGAGGTCTACGCCATGCAAATGACCAAACTGGATTTCAACACAAGTACGTTAAATAACGGGGGCTGTCAAAATTCGGAGTTCGGAGTAGATAAATAGAATATCGAATTCTAAATGTCGGCGGCCATTTTTTATCTTCTGAGCATCTTCTGAGCAGTGTTGTCAAATATGCAAAAAATCAGGAAATCAATGAATAAGTTTAAGTAAAAGTATCAAAAACTTGCGTCAGTCAGAATTTCTATTGATTTTTGCAAGAGGTGATTGGATTTACCACAAACATTGACACTAAATGAATATTTCGGTGAAAAACATACAAAATTTTCCGTTCACTATGTACAAAAATGAATAATTTTCCTGCATTTTATAACTCATAACAATGTCCATAACTGCCAATAGATTTAAAATGGCGGCGGCGGCAGATCTAATTAATGAGCTACTCTATTTAGTATTCATCTGTAGACTCTGTCAAAATTGAGTAATAATTGACAGTTGATTACAAACCACTTCGGGTCGTCACTTTTTTTCATTAGTGTTTTAACAAGGTTCCCAACAGTCACTTGTCAAAATAACCCAAGATGGTGGACTCGCAAGTCTACCCCGATTATTACTTTAAATGCACACTAGACTTAAAAAAAGTGCCAATCTCAATGGATAATTTATCGATTTAGCTGATGAGAAGCAGTTAGTGGACGAGGTTTTCAATAACGCGATGGACGTCTTATCCGAGGACGATAGAAATCTACCGCAAGTCGAAAATTTACTGCCGCTTTTGAGACGGGGTATTGGTATCCATCATGGCGGCCTCTTGCCGATTTTAAAAGAAACCATCGAGATTCTTTTCGGCGAAGGGCTCATAAAAGCCTTGTTTGCGACCGAAACCTTCGCCATGGGGCTCAACATGCCCGCGAGGACCGTCCTCTTCACCGGAATGAGAAAATTCGACGGAACTGAAATGCGTTGGGTATTAAAATTTCCGTCTAGATTTAAGAAATCTTTTGATTTTTCGGAATAATTGCTAGATTACTTCCGGTGAATACATTCAAATGTCGGGGCGAGCCGGAAGACGCGGCTTGGACGACAAAGGTATCGTCATTTTAATGGTGGACGAAAAAGTGCCTCCAGCCGCAGGGAGGAATATCGTTAAAGGACTCCCCGATCCGATCAATTCGGCGTTTCATTTGACTTACAACATGGTTCTGAATTTATTGAGAGTCGAAGAAATCAACCCCGAATACATGTTGGAAAGGTCTTTCTATCAGTTTCAGAATCAAACTGCAATTCCCGGATTATACGAAAGTGAGTTCATAAACTACGAATTTTTCGGGACGAGTAATATACAAGTCGATTTTCTTAGGCTATCAAGCAAAAGTGGATTTGTTGAACAAATTCGAGATCGAGTGCGAGCCCCAGATCGCGTCCTATTACAGCATCCGCAAAGAACTGGAAGCCTTGGGGTTGCAGTTCCGTAATTACATCACGAAATCCCAGTATCTGATCCCGTTCCTTCAGCCGGGTCGACTAGTGAAGGTACGTGGAAACGGTTTAAAGCGATGTTTGCCATTTTTAGAAGATGCGTATTTCTGAAACTGGTGTTCGGCTTCCATTGTGAGTTAAATCTTTTACCTGCTTGGCCGAGAAGACCGACCTGCAGAGGTCATTTGCATCTTCCCGGAAAGACAACAATTGCCGTATACCTCCCAGCCGGTTTTGCGGCTCAAATTATTGTGACCCATCGCATCTCCGACATGTGCTGCTCTTCTGTTGTCGACCGTGTCGCATTTAAAAAGAAATTTGGGGAAAGCTTTTGTCAGCAGATATTCGCGTCACGAGATTTACTACTTTTTCCTATCCACTCGTCGACTCCGACTTTTGGGACAAGAGGAAAACAATTAGCTTATAAAAATGTCAGACGTCGTGACTTGATGCAGATGCTTGCAGTCGAAATGTCATTTTTCCAATTTTCGATAAAGTAGTGACGTAGTAAGGAAGTGTCACTTTTCATAACAATCGGTATAGCTGAAAAGTCACTCATTTTCCAACTGTTACATAATGAATCTGGTGATTTCATTATGCAACTTGGTAATTTCATTATCGCACAGGTCCATGATTTCACTAAATGTTTTTGCCAACTAGGTATTCATTTTATTTTTAAATACCTAATTAGTTCATCTCTACAAAGTTAATCCGCCTTTCATGCCCAAATTAGTCAATATGGCGCTCTGCAATTTGAAATTTTGCAGATAAAAATCGGCGACAGCGAGTACGATTGGGGCGCGGTCGTCAACTTCAAAAAAGTCCAAGAGGCGCCCCCGGGCAGGCGGGGAGGGCCGCGTAATCCCGCCAGGTCCGCCACCAAAGTGCGGGTGGATTTGCTGCTGCACGTCATCTCCGAAAACGAGGGAGACAAAGACGTAATCCCCAAACCGTGCATGGACGACCAGGTAATTACCCGGAAAAGAGTAAAGCGCGTCTTTTCTCATCTCTTTTTCCGTGTCTCTACTCTCTCGTCGAACAGAAAGGCGAGGTCGAGGTTGTCAGCGTCGATTCGACCATAATCACTCACATTTCCTCGGTGCGCCTGTACTGCCCGAACGATCTGCGGCAAAAGGACAGCAGAAAGGGCATGTACAAGTCGATAAGGGAGGTGAAAAAGCGCTTCCCCGACGGGCCGCCCCTGCTGAATCCCGTGGACGATATGAAAATCAACGAGCCCCTTTTTCTGGATGTCGTCAAAAAGATCGAACAGCTCGAGAAAAAGTATGCCCCATTTTCTATTTGTGACAATTCCAATGAACTATTCTCATTCTTTCAAGAATGTACGACCATGCGATGCACAACCATTCGCTTTTGAACACCGAGTATGCGAAATACGAGGAGAAGATCAAATGCGAAGAGGAATTGCGAGTAGCGCGCCAAAAACTTTTAGAGGCCAAAAGCGTTTTACAGTTGGACGAGTTGAAATGCAGGAAACGCGTTTTGAGAAGATTGGGCTACTGCACTAATACGGATGTTATACAATTGAAGGGCAGAGTGGCCTGCGAATTGTCCAGGTAATCATTTTTACTATCAGTTTATTTTTTATGGGACGCCCGGTATCGAGTTACCGTTTCATAAGTGAACCGGGGAATCCAAGATGGCCGCCTTGCAGATAACATATGTTTTGTTAAAATTTTATCAAACTCATAGCCTAAAACCATCATTGCATAGTAAAAACGACGTTTCAGATTTGTTTATAACTTTATTTTGATTAAAGGAATCTCCTCTAAAAATTCTATGTAGTTCTGAAACACGTATAATTAATTGCCAAAGAATGACAGTTATTCATCATCGGTAAAGTTTCGACGTGCCCTTGGTTTTCACGGTGTCTTGATGATTTTTTCGTATTTCGCCGATGATAAGATGATAAGTGAGCGTTTGTGTTTTTTTAGTGCGGATGAGCTTTTGATCACCGAGATGATATTCAACGGCGTTTTCGGTCCTCTCACTTCCGCCCAGGCCTGTTCGCTTCTCAGTTGTTTCGTGTGCGACGACAAAAGCAACGAAGTGCCCAAATTGTCGGAAGAACTTTCGGGACCTTTGAGGCAGATGCAGGTAAAGACCTAACATTTTATTGCCTTTCTTTCCGGGATCGTTCGCGAAATTGAGTCGTAAAGTTTATTGGTAGGCGGATTTGCATCGGGTGCCGACACTTTTTGGCGGAAGTCAATAAAGTCACAGAAAATTCGCCATTTTATGGATCGGCTTCTAAATACACGATGATAATTAAACTAGGAATAATTTTATGGGTTATTGATTCGTTTTTAAATTCTTGAGTGGGATGCACTCTTAATGATACCTAATAAAATATTTTTCTTGCTCGATACTAATGACTTTCAGACTCTCTCTTTAGCCTCTTTCGCCGAAAAGTGTCGTCAATATTTAAATCTCTCTTTAATGACACGAGATTCTACCTATGAACCCTTTTGGTATTTCTGGGTAAATTGTGAAAGTCGGTACCGAGAGAATGTAATTTAACTTGATGCTTTGTGGAGTGGTCAACGTCTCTAGATTTTTCAGGGGCTTATGCGCTTATTGCTTTTGGTGAAGTTTCGACGCCCCTTTCACCCAAACCCGGTTTTTAATCCGTCATTTCGTGTTTATTGTGGGCCCTCGTCTGGTTTATAACCACCCGCTGCTGCAAAATGCAGGAAAGTTGGAATGTTGACCGTTGGCTTTCTTGGGAAAACGGTCGTTATTTTCAAATTACTATTTCAATATTTTTCGTTTCTAGTAATGTCTTCAATCAAGTTTACTCTTATTATTTTACTTCTAGAAGACTTTCGAGAGATTTCGAATAATTTCGTTCGTCATTGAAGCTGAATAATCGAAGATTAATAAATATTTAATCATTAATAACTATTTTCAAATTTTACTGGACAATAAATTGGCAATTAGGTGAATTGTTGACAGATTCACCATCATAAGGCTTAGAGAAATCTGTTGAATTATAATGACTTTGGTCAATTTACCCAACTAATACAACTTTAAAACAATTTTATGTAGAAAAATATCGGTTATTAATGGCCCCAAATTTTGTTTTTAATACAAAAGCGCTTCTAATTTTAGTAGAATTATTTTTCTCCTATTAAATTCAAATATGCACCCCATAAGTCCTGAATAGGTAGTTTCAATTATTTCCCCGTCTGTTTTACACGCTTATTTGAAATCTATAGTTTTGTATCATGGGTACATCAGACTATAAATAAGAATGGAGAAATTGCGCTAATTTCTTGGTGATTTGATTACAAATAACAACAACTAAATACTGAGGAATGTGGAAATAAATTCTTCGAAAATCGAAAAACTAAAAACGGTTCACTCAAATTGAATCGTCTATAAATCGACGTAATTCTTAGTCTCATTTCGCCATTTCATACAATTCTTGTTCTCATCCAATGAATCATTCCTGTTTCAATCGAAATAATTCAAATATCTTTCGATTAAAACCGATTTTGGGTTCTCGCAGGATCTGGCCCGAAGGATAGCCAAAGTGAGTACCGAAGCGCGGCTCCCCGTCGAGGAGGACACATACGTGGAGCGTTTCAAACCGTTCCTGATGGACGTGGTTTTCGCGTGGTGTAACGGGTCCTCTTTTAGCGAATTATGCAAAATGACGGAAATATTCGAAGGATCGATAGTAAGATGCATGAGACGACTAGAAGAATTACTGCGTCAAATGGTACAGGCCTCGAAAACCATCGGCAATACCGATCTAGAAGACAAATTCAACACCGCCATCAAATTGATAAAGCGCGATATCATATTTTCGTCAAGTCTTTACCTTTAATAATAATATTTGGATCGATTTATTTTATAACACTATTTCTGTAACGATTGTATTTTATTTAATTTCTGAAATTTTATTTGCCGTTGTCGTCTATTTTCTCCCTACCACCGAATATCGGCACTGCTATTGGCAGTGAGTACCGAGAGTCATACGAAATCGCCCCTACCACATCCTAGCGCCCATTCGCAAAGAGCCGGCGTACCTACCTAGTATAAATAAGGGTGGAGGTGTCTTCAAGGGTCAGTTCAGTTTTTGCACCGACGAAGACGCCTCCACTCTGCGAAGACCTCGAAATATTGTACACGTTTGTGATGAATCCGTCTCGTTACTCGTTTTTGTCCGTCCTTTGGTTTTTTTCGACTCATAGTACGGATCAAAACCAGTCCCGATACGGATTTAGCCCGAGGTCTTCTTCGCTCCCAGTTTTTGATTATATTTTGTCGTGAGTAAAGTGATTGAACCAGCAGTGTGTCGTCTCCATTACTTTTAGCGGGATACGTCCGTTTCCACTCTGGCTTTAGACCGAAGTAGTACGGATTTATCTCGCCATAAGTGCGGAGAATCAGCAACGAATCGAATTTTTCGCGTTTTTCCTCGCGGATCGATCGGCAGTGGGTACCGTTTTTACATACGTTTTTCGATCGTAGTACGAACGGTACTCCCTATCAGTCGGTCCGAATTTCGGCGTTTCGAGTGATTTACATCGGCGCGTCTTTGGTGATCTAGCCGTGTGAGTGCTTTTCCGATATCCACAAGGCTACCTCACCGAGTCGCGGCGGTGCGAGCCTTCCGAGTGTTCCGGGACTTCCGGCTTCCGGGCCGCTGCAGTCGGGGAGCTACTGGCGTGATCTGTGTCCTGGTCCATATCACAGCCATTAGTTACTTGATTGCGGCGGTCGCGCCCTCCCGTGGCGGTTTCTGGCCATCCGATCATATTTTTTTCGGGTGTTCGATTGAAGTCGCATCGATTTCGTGCCTGTGACTAGATCGAACATTCGGTTGAAGTATGAGGGTTTCCTGCGCGAGATCTCCCCGCCGCGGACCGGCCAGCAGATTGTTAGTTGTTGATGTGGCTTTAATGGTTTTGACGCGCCATAAAGCTATGTCAGCAATCAATAAGATGCCGGCGAAGCTTCACAATGTCACCCAGATAAAACATTTTTTGGGTTTGTTGTTTCCCTGTCTTATTTTGTTCGCAGCTTCACGGTGGACCCGCTTCGGACTTCTACGCCATGGAGGATTCGGGCTGTTCCGTTATCATTTCCTTTATCAATATATTTTCTGCATTATTTAAACAATAAACCATGTAAACAGCTGATAATAAAATAAATATTTTGAAGAATTCATGTTTTTAAATGGTACCAAATTGTCGGTATCTTTCCAATTAGTAAGTTCTTCCACGATAAAGATGGGTTGAGGTCTTGAGCAACGCAAAATACAGATTTAAAAAAAATAACCGAAGTAACTGTCTAAATTGCATTGCTTCAAAAGCTTTTTAAAAATTTAGGCGATACTGAAAAAGTACTACAACTCCCCATTCTAAATCTTCTTATCTTTCCTACCAATTTCTTAATGTACGAATAATTTATTTTTAAGTATGGCACTCAAAAGGTGGTTCCATTTTTCTTGTTGGTCATTGAGGAATGATGAATTCGTAAAAATTCATGAGTATTTCCGGCATGTTTGAAATTTCAACGTAAGATGGGATAGGAATATTAGTACATACTACATTATTTTGTTCTTTTGCTTTATTTATTTATTTTTTACACAGTACGCGAGTAGGTACACCCGTAAACTCAGCACTCATCCATCACGACTTAAAATTAGGATCTACAATAATAATTAATAGTTCAAGTACTAAGGGACTAGTACGACAACAATATACTCGCTGTGGTTATCATCAAGTATTGCTATTTTTATTATTTTTCTACTCTGGCATAATGGCAATGATAAAACAAAAATAACATGGCCTGAATCAGATCGTAATTTTATGTAACAATTATTTCGATATTATTATCATTTAATTAAAGTTAGGTAGTTTGGCTCTATTCCATCAACAACAACAAAACAAAAAGGTACAAAAATAAATAAAGACGAAGTAACTAATCTACGAAACAAGAACAGTAGAAAACAACAACAGAACTATAAGGACAATAAGACGAAAGGAAAAATCGATGGTTGACATGATTGGTAATGAATCGATTTCTAGGTACAATTAATTTAAATAATACTGATGTCGGTCGAATGTTAGTGATGAAGAGTTATCGGCGGTAAAAAGTTGCCACATTTCGGGAAATTCTTAGGCACTGGTGGCAGATCCGAATGAGTGCCCACGTGAATAATCAAATTCATTCCAATGACCGTGTGGAATATAAAGTGGCAATGGAAAAGCCAATACCCTGAAATACGGAATCAATAGCATATAAAAGACTCCACTTGATTTTTTTTAATTACCTGGGTTATCTGCTCGGAATCTGAAAATCACGTAACCGTTGTTGGGTACCGCTATCGTGTCTTTGGATGGCGGTAAGTTGAATTGTCGGTGCAACAATCCTCTCCGGTCCAAATCCAAAGCGTGCTTCAGATTGATCTTTTTCACGGTTTGATCGGGAGACCGGCCTATGCCCACGACGTTGAAAGCGTACCCGTGCAAGTGGAATGGATGACTTAGATTCGGAGATTGTACTGAAATTTGCAAGAAATTGAATTAATTTCTCTAGTGTTACGGTTTCAATTGGAGAATGCTAGCGCAATTACGAAAATGGACCATGGAAAAGAAAGCATCCTCTTTACACTTTTTCGTACTCTTTTAGCATTCCGTACGCTAGAAACGTAAATAGAGTGATTTACCTTCATCTACTAAAACTACTTCTACGATGGCATTGAGCGGAATGTCGACTTGGTGGGTGCACCTGCAATTTTGGCCGCAATTCGGCGGTCTGTTATCCCCGTTGCAGAATTGCTCCGGAGGAATATCGTCGATTTGCGACAAGGGCGGCGACGGGGGTTGCACGAAAGAAATTTCATCCACTAAACTAATTACGTGATCTCCCCCAACGGCGGCTGCAAAAAATTGATTCATTGATCGATTTGGGACCTTATGGGAGTGTCGTATTTACCTAAGAAAGTCTCATAATTGTTCGGTTTGAATAAATCGACGGGTTTCAAGAATAAGAAACGGAACGGTAAGAAAATCTTAACGTCGGGCCTGTCCTGGAGCAAGGACTGATCGACTTTTTTCGCGTTCCTCAATTGACTTACGCAAACGGCGTCTCTTCTCGGTTTGTTGCAGATGGCGTCGAGGGGATTCAAGACCTGGATAAAATTCCGCACAAAATCAAACAGTTAATTAAAATCGCGAGCTTGCGTTAGCTATAGTTAATACCTACCTCTAATGCTTAAAATCTAATTATTTACAGTAATGTTATGTACAAAATTATGTACATAAGTACCTTTTTAATTGCGTTGGATCTATTTATTTACAGTAATCAAGCGATTTATCAACTCTACTCCGCATTTGCACCCCTTTCAAGCAGTAATTTTGTACACTGATTAACATTTTTATTGTATATTTTGTATAATACATGGTAATCTTTTAAAAATAACAGTAACTTTGCGGTATTCACATAGTTATCAAGACTGCGGAAGACTAGTGACAATCTTAAATAACTAATGTTAGTTGGTAACAACACCTTCAAATCTGTACAGATAACGTCAATACTTTATGCAATTATCTAATAAAATAGTAAGGTATTTATAAGGACTGGGTTAGTTTAGTTTCGGCACTGTTAGATTAGAACTGAAATGGTCATTGGCCGCAGTGGTCAGATTTTCGTTAAGTGTTTAGTC
The DNA here is from genome assembly GCA_949788335.1 of Salpingus planirostris. NCBI lineage: Eukaryota > Metazoa > Arthropoda > Insecta > Coleoptera > Salpingidae > Salpingus > Salpingus planirostris. Next base: position 5,504,594 of record OX460922.1, read on the forward strand.
AATTACAGTTCTACTTAAACAGTGGTTTCAGTGAAGGATACCTAAGAAAATACTGATCAGTTTGTGTACTTGCAATATTTACAATTCGTATCGCAATGCAACCGATCGCTTAAGAATTTGCCATCGATCAGATTTCGATCGAATTTTGAAATGCGAAGAGAAATGTATTTACAAGAAAAAGATTTTTTTTTGTATAAATTTACAGCACCTCTAGGTTTGATTGGGCTTTTTATGATGTTATTTTTCAACGAAATCAAGAAATCGGGAAGAAAATAAACCTACCTATTATACTTACCTAAATAATTAATTATATGGCGAGCATAAACCATTCGTAGATAAATAATATAAATTACAAAAACATAGGTATTACCACTAAAAAAAAATGCCTAAATATTTATCAAAAAAGAAATTTGCAAAGAATTTAAAGTAAAAATGGCAAGAGCAACGAAAATAAATTTCACAGCTTAAAGACATAATAATAATAATGTACTAGCGATTAAAAAAATAATAAAAACGAATTTGGTAAAGGTAACTTAAGTTGGTGGGCCTCGAAACGAAATTTGACAATACGCGAAATTTTAGAAAATTTTGAAAATCTTGAGACTGCAGCTCAAAATCAAACTCGAAAAAAACGCGGTAAAAATTCAGAAAAAAAAGATTAAAAAAGCAGTCAAATTCCTGATCGCGAAACCTCTTCGTTTTACATATCGGTCGATTTTTCTCTCTAGTATAGTTTATTATCGGACGTGATTTCGGGCAAGTGGTCGCCGCATCGCGGGAAATTGGGCGGAATGGGGGGCAGATCGGCGTGGGTGCCCACCTGGAGCACCAGGTTCATGCCTATGACGATGTGGAAGAGGAAGTGACAGTGGAAGAGCCAGAAACCGGGATTGCTGGCGCGGAACCTGAGCACCACGTAGCCGTTGTTGGGCACGGCTATCGTGTCCTTCCCGGGGGGAAGATTGAACTGCCGATGGAGCAGACCTTGCCTATCCAGGTCAAGGGCATGCTTCAAATTGATCTTCTTCACGTTCTGATCGGGCGACCGGCCGATGCCGACTACGTTGAAGGCGTAACCGTGCAGATGGAACGGGTGACTCAAGTTGGGCTGTTGAACTGCCAAACAAACCGAAAATCACCACAATTCCAATAACCAAAATCCCGAGAAAAAGACAAACCTTCATCTACTAGGACGATTTCGACGACCGCGTCCTTCGGGATGTCGACTTTGTGGGTGCACATGCAATTCTGGCCGCAATTTGGTGGTCTGTTATCGCCATTACAGAATTGGCTCGGATCATTGTCGTCATATTGGGATAGAAGAGGAGCAGCCGGAGACATGTAGGAAATCTCGTCGATCAAACTGATTACGTGATCGCCATTTGGAGCAACTAAAATTTTCATTATAGTCCTGCTTTTCAAAAATTCAGGAGCAAACAGGAACCAGACAGGTCCAAGTTAACAAATCTTGGATACCATAATTATTCTCCAACAGCGAAAATCATGAATTGATATGATCAAAGCGATACCAAAACAGTACTTTTGTCATCGAATAATTATTTTTGATGATTGGGACCTATAGTTTTGGTTAGGCTTCAATGCATTTCTGGGTTATTAGACGAGTTGACCAAAATCATTTGATCTTTCTTTGATTGCACAACGATTTGTAGAACAGAATTTTGAGAATTTGTTTGGACTTGTCTGGTTTCGCTGTTTTCTGTTTCCCGTACGCACCTAAGTGTCTGTTGTACGTGTTGACTGCGAAAAGATCTTCCGGTGTGTAGACGTGGAACCGGAAAGGTAAGAAAATCTTAACGTCCGGTCTGGGCTGTAAGATACCTTCGTCGATATGAGGGAGGGCGTTCTTCAGTTGGTTAATGCAAATCGCATCAGATCTGCGTTCGTTGCATCTGGCGTCCAATGGGTTCAACACCTAATCAGGGATGGTCGGGTTTTTACATCTAATATTTACACTGTACAAAATCGGCGACCCTTTATCGAGTTCTTTGTGGAAAATTACTGTACATTTCTGTACAATATTTTGCCGGAATTTTCGACCTAAACATCTATGTAGGTATATTCCGTCCCTTCACCTTTTATAATAATGAACAAAGTCAAAAATGATGAAATCGCTCATTTTTGTCCGTGTTTCCGAATTTCTTGAATAAATTACAAAAAGCGAAATTTCTACTATCCGGAATAATTAAAATTTCGTACTAAATTCTATAGGTAAGTATACATAATTATCTACAGTATAATTTCTCAAGCTCGTATAAAAAAGCCAGTATACGCAAATCATATGTACAATTTCTACATAGTCCCCCCAGGGTACCGACAAAAATTTATTATTTTTCGATTATTCTATGAATAGAAACGAAATTTTTGGAGAAAAAATTAAAGTTTACTTACAACCCCTTGAGGAATTCCGAAATCGTAAGTCGGTGGTGGCGTCGCGGGCTGATAAGGCCCTCTGGCGTACCTCAAAATGGCCAATTGCTGTACTCTTCTGATACCGCATTCGCCCAAACCTCTAAGTTGGATCCAGTAAGCGCCAACGTCTTGATCAGCGTTGATTACGAAATCGTATCTTTCACCTGAAATTTTATTTCAGATTTTAATGATAATTCTGCTACGATTATTATTATGAAAAAACATCTCTGGTTGAGAAATTAATTATTAAATTATTAAGTGCATGCCGATAATGTACGAAATGTCGCCTACAGATATTAATATTCATGTAAAATCTGCACAATTTACAGTTGCACGCAAGTCGTAGGTAATTATTATTTATTGACGTTATTTTGAAATTTCCCACTTATTATACCTACATAATCATAAATACTCATGGAGAATGGAAACGTTATTAGAGAATTATCCGAGACAAATGAGGGTTTAATTAGGGATCACTTTTATCTGGCACCCACACCGCCGTGACACAAAGTGAACTTTCGATTCCTAATCGAGACCAACAACAACGTTCACTTTCCGAATATTTGTCCCACGGCCATACTCATACCCGGGAGATATCAATGCTGCGTGTGCATAATGCATGCAAGAATTCGGCCGCGGGAACAGAAATTTAGAAATGGACAATTTTTTTTTACGTTTCGAAACACGAATTTTCCATTTAAAACGTTTTTCAAAATCCTTCAAACGGAATTGCAAACATTTTATGGCACGACATCGATTATTAGGTAACAGAAACGCGATCTCTCTCGCATAAACGTACTAAAGTGTCTCAGTTATTTTTCAAAAGCCAATTTACGGATTCTCGACATACCTAATTTAACTCGTACCAGATCGTCGAATTTAATGGCACAAAATGAAGCAATTTACACTACAGTAAAGACGTTCAATTCGAACCCAAAGTTAAAAGTAATACGAACATGCGGGTAGAATTTACATAATCTGTAAAAAATTCATTAACCCGAAGAGCAGTCTACAATTTTTTTTAAAGTATGGGTCATTTCTGAAAAGTCTATCAAGAAGTTTCTCCTTCGGGAGGATGCGGATATTTTTCATTCATATTATTCAAGTTTTCTGGAGTATTTTTACTGTACGAGTTTCGAGAACTAGCGATCAAAAGGCTGGATGGAAAAAATGTAAAAAAAATACAAAAATTCGTTTTTGGTCAACTGTCTATAATAATGTCAAAATGGCATCGCTTACCCTGGGTAACCCGGAGTAGCGGCCGTAATACGGCTTATTATGTACTGTTCAATAATGATAGGTTCCGACATATTCAAATAAATCTAATAAATAAAAGTCAAAATACCTACTGAATTTTTTCGAAATTTTATAAGTGTCAGAACCAATTGACCAAAGCATACTTGGCAATATTCGGCATAGGTATTTTTCGATTGACGTTTTTTAAAGAGACTCCAGTAATAACCTCGCATTTAACCACTCGGATTGAGGCGCCCTACTGTACACGATTGGATAATTAGTCGACAAGAAGCGAACTGGCGTAACCGGAGCCAAATGTCGCAAGGATCCGTACCTACCCACTCAATTAAATCAATGTCATTCTAGGCGGCATTTCGTAACAGAATCGAGGATAATCAGCACGCCGATAATCGATGTTCTCTGAAAATCTCCGTAAAATCGCGATTATCTCCCCCACGAATTTCGGGTCAGGGCCGTCCTTTAGAAGCTCACCGGAGAACGAGATGACCGTGTTGACGGTGACCGGATGCACGGGCTCCCCGTCGGAGGCGATCAGGGTCAGGCCGTGCCCCTGGACGGTCAGCTGGGCCGGGCACACGCTGGCGAAGGAGTTGATGAGCCGGAAGCGGTAGCGCCGGCCCGGGGTCATCGTGAACACCTCGAGCGGCGTGTTGGTCATGAAGCCGGTGTTGGGGTCGCGGAACTGGCCCTTGCCGTTGATGAGGATGCTCTCGGGGTCCTGGCCGGTGTTGACGGCGAGCCGGCCCGGGAACCGCTCGGCGGCGTCCTCGTGCATCCAGTCCTGGATGAAGATGACGTGCGTGGTCAGGTCGTAGTCGTACAGGTGGCTGTTGGGGTCGCGGGAAGGCGGCTGCCGGACGATGACGCTGCCGCACAGGCCGTCGATTTTCTGGATGCCGGTGTGGGAGTGCCAGAAGTGGGTGCCCGCGTTTCCGGCGATCCATTGGTACCTAAATGAATTGATATTGACAATAATTCTGGATGTTGTACCTTATTTTCTATGGTAAATTACTAACAATATTGCCATAATTTTGGATTCCAAAGAAGAAGAGTTATTTTTTTTTAGATTGGTTCAAATAGTTGATAGAATATTGTTATGTAGCAATTTACTGAACAGAATCAAACTGATTGGCGGTACTATTACGTAGAAGCATAGACTATGGTAGAAGGCAACAATTTGACATCTCGCCTGTTTTATATTCTAATTACTTCAGAACTAAAGAGTACGTTCAGGCTCAATACAAAAATATTAGTAATTTTGGCAATTTTATTTAATTTCAGATTTTTTGGGGCGAGTAATGGCTTTGAACTTATTATAGCGTTTTCGACTATGAAAAAGTACGCACTGTGAATAAGTTTTATTTTTTTTCTAGTCCAAATGAAATAATTGTTAATAAAAATTATGTAGATACACTGAGTGATAGAAAATTGGTACTTTTTGTACCAGTCAAAAACGCTATGGGTTTTCCCACTCTCACATCAGTGTGTATGACGGCAAAAACTCAACATGTTGGAAAATTCAAGACCGATGATTTGAAAATCGATGATTTGAAATTGAAAATAAAAAATTTACAGTGTGGCAGTGTTTTCACTGCCATTCCTTCGAAATTGATAGAAATACGGGGACAATACCAAAAAATCACACGAACGAAAATATTATGACGTGTAGAATCTCATAGCACAAAATACAAGAAGTTATTCTTCAAAAAGTATGAAAAGGTGCCAAAACTGCACTAGAATAGTGGGTCGAAAGTCACAATCACCCCAGGAAAATAGTAACATTAGTGTCCTAGGGTAGATATGCTATTTTTTTTAATTCTTCGAATGAAATCCAGATCCAGATATTTGGTCATTTTCCCCACTAAGCATACTTTGAAAATAAAATAACCATTATCAACAACAAACTGAATTTTTCATATTTTCTTACATTTTTAATAAAAAATTTCAATGTACTTTTCTTCCCAACGGAAGAAGTACTTATTTTGGCTACTTTTCTACCCTTGGGAAAAAAGTAACACCTAATCCCCTTTTTCTTGGGAAAAAGTGACATTTTAGTCCCTGAACTGCGAAACTGTTTTTATAAAGATTTCACAAGATTAATTTTCTGAAAGATAAGACATCCCTTTGCCTGTCCACATTCGACTTCCTGATCTGATCTGATCGAGTTTCAAGCGAGTGTTACTTTCCTTCATTAGCGTCTCGAAAACTATTTGAAACGCTCGATTAATAATCGATTTTCTCAAGAATCTTTCAGAATAATCGTTACGTGTTATTCCTCTGTGCACATTTCCTGCCAGGCGCGTTGACATTTAAAAATACTTATTAACATCGACTTACAGCTTATAGCTTAGCTTAGCTTACCTAAGCAATTACCACGAGAGGCGCATTTGGCATTTGCTCCTCGTTATTAGGATTGTAATATCATTAAAAAGGAAATTGCGAATCAAATTAGATAAAAATTCACCTGAACGTGTTTCCTTGCTGAATGGGACATTGCGTGACGAAGGGCACTCCGTCGTAGTACTGCGACCCTCTTTGCCACACTCCGTGCCAATGGATGGTCACTTCCATGCCCTCCATGTGGTTCTCGACGTCGATGACGACCTTATCGTTTTCGCAGACCTGAATACTGGGGCCAGGAATCATCCGATTGGCGGTCAAAATTCCCCTTTCAACTCCATCGGCCAAAACGCATTGGCAATTCGAAGTGACCGTGTTGGTGGCATTCGGCGTACACACTTGACAGGCTCTGAAAAAGGCAATCGAATTCAAAACGCGTATCTAACGCTAATTATTTCGGCGATTTACACGTGTCGTCTATTATTTTCGAATAAATGCCGGCACGTTTTCAAACGAAGACCCGAAAGCATGAGTTCAATTCGGAATACTAATGAGAGACGATACGATCATACTAGAAAGCGATCAGCAATCACTAATCAAAATTGATAGATCATATCTTATTTTAATACCGAATGATATGAGTACTTTCACCGGGATAAAGCTCACACAAATTTCCTGCCTTTTTCAATATCAAGAAAGATTATGATGGTCCACTTACGCCCCAAGAACGGTGTAGTACTCCAGAGTGAAGTGGTAGTAGCAAATCCTGGGCGGCTCGCCCTCCCTGCAGGCCCTCGCGCACTCTTCCGGTGCCGATAAAGAAGGGTTCTTCCTCAGTTCCGCCGTCGAAGACTCCCTGTAGTTCAGGTGCTTGTAAGGGCCGCGTCTGACGGCGTTTGTGGGCCCTCCGCCCGATCCGGCCCTGAACCGGACGGTCCCGGGGCCGACGGAAGGGTGAGTTTGGACCACCCCGTGCTCCGAAGACAGGAAATCGCCGGCATCTACGGCGCCGCCCTGTTCCCACCACGATGCCGCGGGCGTCTGGTCGGCAACTGCAACTTTATAAAAATCGTCAGAAATTTCGTTCTCGATCTCCCGCCGTAATTATTATACTATTACCAAGTTGTGATTACTTTCGTTCGAGCGCTTGTATCGTTAAGTTGTCATATGCGCTCTGTAATTGATTTCTGTTGGATTATTGAGATTTATCGACTTCGCACTCTCCTATGAAAATGGGGATCTAGTGCGATTTTGATCGCGAACTCGAGTGAAAGCGTATTTTTCGTCCACAATAACGGCGAATTTTTGCTCGGTTCCCGTAAAAAGCGACGCGTGATTTGAGCCGCCACCTAGAAAGTGGCTTTATTAAATGTGACGTAACGCAAGGCCGCTGCGAATTATAAACGCCGCTTTTTTTTCAAATTTAAGCCGGATTAGTCTGATCCTAATAATGATCCCGAATCAAAGGATTGTGACCGTCGATCCGACAAAACCCACGCGGCCTTATAGAAAGTGTTGAGAATATAATGACGCTTTATGACGCTCGCCGATGTAAGCCGATAAGTGAGTGCGTGCGGATTTAATTACGGCAACAATCTAATTAAGGACGCATTAAGTCTCTAAAAATCACATCGCGGGGGGTGTCGGGTTGCCCGAACGGTGAAAGCTCGGTCACCTCAACGCTGCGTTGGGCAACTAAACGCCCGTAAAATAGACGCCGGATTCGAACGGCAACACTCGCCAGACAATGGCTCTAAACATCGGATTATTGCGTCGCATGGGAGTCCGCTAATCTATGCAAATTTGGGGTCATAAATTTCTTTTCGTAATTTTTATCGCGTGTCGTAAGAACTAAAACCCCCGATTCATTGGCAGTCGTTTTCCCATGATCTCATCTCATTGTGGGTGCGTTAATGTCAACGAAACTCATCTCGGTGACGTACTTTTTAATCGTTTCGATTTAATCGTCGTTAATTCGAATCAATTGTGGACCGCTTGTTAAAAAAGCGACGTGTCTCGGTTAATTTCGCCTTTCACTCGAACGCGATTTTTCCCTCGACGAATTAAGGAGATTAAATCGAACTCAAACAGATCAATTAAGATCACAAAAGGAGGAAACCTCGATTGAATCATACACCTATACTTGTTACTGCGATACCCCTATAGTTGAAAATCATTAAGAGTCCCTGTGGGTAATAATGACGGGTTTTCTTCCGAGATTACATGCAATGAACCTATCGATAGGTTGATGATCGATGAATTAAGAAAGTGTATAATTCTATTCCGATACCGTTGATTGTCCCAGCAGTACGATGGGGCCGACGCCCACTTGTAGTAATTTCTCTCGGCGTATATTTCAGGTAAAATAAAACGAATTCGAGAACTAAATTAGATTTTTTTGTATGCCGACCACGCCCGAGCGCAAAAAATGAACTTTCTATCGGATCTGAATATTAAATAGAGTTTTCGAGCCGCTTGAACTGGTTCGAGCTTTTGATTGGACGGTGGGAAAGGCTCGGCCAATCTGCGTTTGCGATTTCGGTCTGGGCCCTCGGGGGCGCTTTTGGTACAGCGAAGACTTTTATGAAGCCTTTATGTAATCTCTCGTACCTACTGTGTCACGACGAAAATTGCATCGTGCATTAGATTCACGAAGTGCCTTTATTTTCACGAACAAATAACTTCTTAGGTAACGAACCGCAGCGAGGAATCAACCGTAACTGGTAGAGAGGCGCCCGTGGCGCCTCTTCTTCACCTGTTAGTTTCAATTCAAGTCTTTGAAAAGTTCAATTGTCCTAATGTATTAGTAAATCAGATTATAATGCAGTTTAAATAATTAAATCACTGACAGTTGCCGATTGATCAATCAATTAATAGTTATGAAGTTATAATTAGAAGCGGAATGCGCATTATTAAAGAGTACCCGGTTTCTTAAATATTCATAACAAGTGGTACGCAACAATGCAGCTGCTGATTGCGATTCGCGTTATTGAATTTTCGCAAGGATTGTTGATCTCATTCCAAAAAACAAATTATCCATCAAAAACTGTGTTCTAGATAAATATTTAACAACCATCTTGCAAAAAGCGCCAATTTTTAAGCCGTTGTGAAAGTTATTATTATGCTAATGGTAGGTCAGTGTTCCATCAATGGTAACTCTAAATGATTCGCTGCTGCTTTTTCACGTGCGAAAATATTTGCAAAAACAGTGTAATGCAACAAGAGAAATGAGAATTTTGCAATTTCAGGTTCCGTTAATTTCCCGGACATTGTTCGGTACCGGACCATCAGTTTAGCGTGAAATTAATTTTCGGTTATTACAACTGATTTAAGGATTTTCGAATATCCACAATTTCGTTGTATAATTCGTTTATTACTCACCGGGTATAATACAAACGCGATTTCTACACGACTTTAACAATTGTGGCGTTGTAACCTTAAATATTATTCAATAAACGAAGTACTTATTATTACGCATAGTGCACGCGATAATTACGAGAATCAACAGAATATAGGAAACGAAAAGAAAACCCATCCAAGTACTCATACTTTAATTGAGAAGTTATACAACGAGGAAACTCTTCGTGGATTTGGCTCATAAAGTAATTGAAAATTTGAATAAGTACATACTCCTCGATTTTAAGCTGTCCAAGTCTACTCACTTATTATTACGGTGAAGTTTCCACTCTGAGGTCTTAATACTGATAATAACACACCTTACCTATGAAAAATTGGCACCTGTGTAATAATAGTGGCGTAATTCATTTATTTTACATGGTTTCCAACAATGAAGTAAATTTTCACGCGGTCGTATATCACAAATTCGTGATTTAATTGAGTGTTGCACCATATACTTTTCTTGTGCAAGACCAAAAAATTGTTGCGCTTGTCTGCTTTTTTCAAGTAATTGACGCCTTCACGGTTTCAAAGCTACGCGTGTGCTCTCCCAGATTCCTAATTAATAACCAATTAGAAAAAATCTTTCGCAACCCCCGAAGCGGCGTAACGAGCAAACATCCCAAGGTGTAAAAGAAAATTATTCAGGCCCGAAAAAGCACTTTCTAGATTAGGACCGGCAACCGAGAAAAGTGAATTAAATTTTAATAGTCCTGTTAAACGTCTATCTCGGCCATAAAACGGCGAAATAAAGAACGTTTTGTCTCATTAACGATCCGCGTTGTATAAACGGTTTATTGTAATGGCTTTCCTACCGGACCGGCGATAACACAAGTTCGATTCAACTTATTAAATAGCCGATCAAGCGTTGGAATCGAGTGAATTGTCCTGTGACCATAGGATTTTTCTTCCTGTCTGTTTCGTAATAAAGAAAGTGCAATAATACGCCATTATAGGCAAATTGACCGACTGAGACAATAGACGAAGTAATAAGTCGTAGAGGACTCGGCACCTGTTCGAAAGGTGGACAAATCTAATGCATTCCGGTGACCGCTCAACCTCAACAGGACACTCTTCCAATGCCAAATTCAAGTACAAAGTGCGGTTTCAATCAGCCGCAGAAGCGAATGTGTATAATTCTATAATTGCGACATTTCGGAATCTAATTTGATTTATCGCGAGAGGAAGCACTCAAGACGTAATAAAAATGCCCTTCGTGATTACTAAAAAATTCCCACGCGTTTTAATTTTTAATGAAGTCTCTGGTACGATATATTAGGTAGATCTTTTGCGACATTGGGAAAAATCCGGGTAATGATGCAGTCCGGCAATACGATGACGGAATAAAACGAAAGTGTGAGTCACGTCTAAACTCTAAACCGTAAGTGGAAGACATTATTTCGGAACGGAGAGAGAATGTGGTCCAGAAATTTCGCAAGTTCGCTATCGTGACATTACTGCGATTACAATTACGGTTCTCAAATCGCCACCATTAAAAGTAAACACATACATCAGGTCGGTGATTTTACGATTCGTCATAATAATCTGAAAAGCTGCACACAATACGGACGGAGGCTTTAATCGTAGGCGATTGTGATGCAAGACCGCAGAGAAAACCCGCTCGAGCCTAACTAATGTGAGAAAATGCAGCGTTTTCACCCGCTCCCAACCTTGAATAACTCGGATCGATTTATCGATCAATTTTCGCGCGGAAATAGAAAATTTTTAATTACAGGTTATAAAACGGACAATGGGGAATGATCTCGTCTCGGGAGTATTGTTTTGGTAGACGGATGGAAGAAAGTAACGCAAATAGAACGAAACGACACATAGGCCGTGGTGCCGCATAAAATATAAAAAGAGGATTTTGCGCTGATCTAGATAATTTCGCGTACGATTCCAGGTCAATATTTATCGACAATGAGGATTTCCCGTTTCCGAAACAAATCCGTAATTACATGGCAATCGATTTGAGGCCTTCCCTCGCGAGCCAATTAGAACCGAACAATTGTATAAACTAGATCCGTACCAAACAGAACATAAAATCACTAATTATCCACTAATTCAATCGAAAGAGCGCCCCCGAACACCGCCGGATATCAATTCATAATACTGTCCGGCCAGAAAGTGGAATTAATTCCAATGTTTCGAGAAATTACTTTTAGAAAGACTCCCATTCACCATATGTCACCGGCTCATCCGGAGAAAAATTTCTCCGCGTAAAAGTGTCCTTAAAACTTGCACGAGCAAAACAAATCGAACGTCCTGTTATACCGATCAATCAGTTCGGCGAAGATTAGCGATCTGTGTCAGTGTCCGAGTGGTTCTCCTTGTGGTCCACTTGTACAGTTGGAAGAAGAGGATCTTGCACAAAAACGGCGTCTAACCTCACTGGTTACTCGAAAAACCTGCTCGATACCGGTTCATTACCCTTTCGATAGTTTATTTACAAGCTCATTCCGATTTGCAATCCTATATGTGCGAAGACTCGATTCAAAGTCAAGGCTGTCCGAATGGTGAATCACATGCGAGTCCGCTAAATGCCAACGAATTCATTATAAACGTGTAAAAAGTTCATTCAAGATTCGGTGGGTCACTCCACTGGCCCAGTAGCCGGTTATAATCGTGTCGAAACACTTCCCTAAACATCAGGTCAGATCGATTTACTGATTTATTACTGCCGGGAACGAGTCGTATGGTAGCGTAGGTGGATCGATTTTTTCGGAGACTTCAATGCTTCGCTGCATCTGAATGATATTATACTGCTTTCAGCATAAAGATTTACAGCTTTCTCTAATGGCAGCAAATGGACGTAAAATCCTAATTGGTATTCCTCGAGGGCTAAATTTCATTTCGCCTATGCTAATTAAAAAACACAAAGTTCCTTATTATTGCCGTTGCAAAAAAAATATTTTAACACGATTTTCTTAAGAGCCTATCTCGATAATAAATGTATCGCAAGCTTGAGAAAATTTCTCTTTTTTACGCATACCTCCGCGTTCGCCCTAGCGCGTTCTAATTATGCATTTAATTAGGCTCATAATGCAATGCAGTGCGTCTATCTAGTTTACACCCACTTTGGGTTAGATGATTTATTACTTTTAAAACGGCCGTTATGAAACACCTTCGCTATTGTGAAAACTCTGCTATTTGTTTTGCTTTCCTGGGGATTTTTAATTGCTGCTGCAACCAGCCGCTGCTAAGATAATATTATGACTGATGTAAAATATTGGGTTCCTATTCGAAAGCAAGGACGATCAGTCACAAGGTTAGGCAACCGCTGGTGGAGGAAAGCCCAACAACAAAAAGGGATTACAAAAGAACAAAAAAAAACAATCATTAAATAGGAAATGTACAACTTGTACAATAACCCATGGAAATGCATATGCGATAGGAACATGCCAATTATCCTACGACTTTAGAATTTTCTTGATGCGATAAAAATTCGATGCAACGGGGCGGTAATTATTGATAAAGCAACGTGTGCGTGTTATTAGCCTCGTTAATGATTTATTATTACTTTGTCAACTCCGCAATGGCGGGGAATAATAACGGTCGGAAAGTGGCGATTCTCGTATTGATTCGTACGGCGAGATCGTAATTGAAATGGCTGCAATTTCTTTGGGATTGCGTTACATAATACCGGATTACAACAAAGTCGGGCGAATGTCGGCTGAAAAAACAATATCGTACCGTGTGCATTTCTAATACGGCTCGGAGCAAACAACTTTCAGTTTTACCTCTTTAGATTTAGAGTAAAGTCTCCGCACTGTGCGACTCGGCGACCATTATTGGGGTTTAAAAAATGACGCATTTCAGTGACTTCGAGGCGCGCGGGCCATAAATCAACCCGAAAAGGAGTTGAAATATTTTACGGGGATCATTGAGAAGTGCGAGCACTCGATCGCGGATTGTGACAGCTTTCGATGGAGAATGCAGGGACATTATCGTTAAATGCGCCAAAAATAAAAGGACTGTGAGAGTGTAAAATATTGGGCGACACCTACAGATCGCATCAAAATCTTCAGGTTTTTTCAGGACTTGCGACCGGTCGCAATTGCCTGACTCAGCTGAGAGCTTTCGTGCAAATTCGAGCTTTGATAAATTATCAAAACATTTAAGCGATACTTAAGAGAACAACAAGATTTCCAATTAATTAAGAGCAATATCAAGTGGAATTAGTCGAAGGTCGACCAGTTTAGGAAGTTTTAAGATTTGCAAGGATACACACGCAGGGTCCATTCCTCCACTTTCCCTTTTTACTCTAACACGGGTACATTACGAATGCGTATGGGGAAGGTCACAGGATATTTTTTTTGAGATAATTCTCACAAATACGGCGGTTTTTACGACTCGAATCGATATGTCAACACTTGCATAAATTTGAATTAAGACCGTTTTACGGTTGGGCAGATACGCAATCAAATTCTTCGGCACTCGATCACTCGAATGTGAATCTGCGATAATTGCACGAAAGTGATTTAAATATCAGGGAATTTGAGTTTTTATCGCCTGTTAAAATTCTTCTCGTTTAGGAAAAACAGTCTCATAAAACGGTAATGATCTACATATCATATGATTTGCGTATCGTAATGATTTCTCGATGAAATGCGGAAGTTTTACAGTGTTGTTAAATCGTGAGATCTGTGGATTCTTTCCGCTCGAACTTTAAATAAGCGTCGATTACCCACAATGTGAGCTTTCAAGGTCCCGCATTAAGTAAACGCGATTTTTTCCGGGAATTGGGATTAGACAACGATACGTTGCACGCTACATTTCATTTCAGGCTTTCAGGCGTGGCTCGCGTACTGAACTTTGACTCGCGCACGCTTTTTACGGCACGACTGTTAGATAATAACAACAAATACTAGGCGGAAAATCGGCAGGATACCGCCTTGACCTATCGCCTCGATCCCCATTTGCGAAACGGCGCGATCGGATCTCGGAAAAAGCTCGCGGCGACTTTTCAGTGACAACGGTTATTAAGCGGTCAACGTGTGCGTCAGATGACAGGTCTTTATTTAATGAGGCGATCTCTTCGCCTGAAAACCGGAGAGGTTCGATCATTATTGTAACCTTGGCTTTCGAAAATCGCGATTCCTTCACGTTCGCCTTATTATCGATCATTAATGGTCTTATAGTGCTCAGTAATAATAAAGCAATCATTTTAATCCACTTCGGGTATTATCGCTCTCGATTAATCACGCTAAAAGCGATTACTTAACGCGGATTCCCCTGCAGTTAAGAGTGTTTACTATTATCATTGTCGGAAGGATTGTAATAATAATAACAATGTCGTGGATCTTATTATGATGACAATAAAAGTTTCTCTTTCTCGGGTATTTACATACGTATACAGGATGTACACACGAACAACACATGTCAAATCCATTCAAATTCAGTCCGTTTTGGGTAAAAGAGAAATTCGTGGTTACAGTTTTGCGGAATAATGCGACGATTTTGTGATATAAACAAAGTGTCCGCTTTATAAATTATTTCGCGGTTGAGTGGGTCCGTTTGAAGTGTACGCAACGGATTTTTCTACAATGTCCTTGTTTTCTTTCTTTGCTCATCATCGCGTCTTCGACTTATCGCCTCAACAACTTTCTCTGCCATTAGGGATCATCACGTGGAAGCAACTGGACCGTTTTATATGACCAATTGACTTTCACATTATCATACGGCGTATGACCGTTTATTTCGCCGAATCAACGACATTTTATCGGGTGTTTTGACGCGAGCCAGTCGATTCATTATGCACTTTTGTATTATCATTTTCGCTTATCCTCGACTTAACTGAAAGTGAGTATGAATACGCGCACATGCACCAGATATAATGTCGAGATCCTTGAAACGGGCAGAAATAGCACATATGCATTATTATTACAAGCGAGTGAAAATATTTCCAGAATTTGCATAAATTGCTCACATTTACAATAAAGTATCACATTTTACTTTGCGATTATTGTTTTCCCGATTGAGGGTAAATTACAGTTAGTCCTTCGAAAAGCAATTAAAAATGCATCCTCTGACAGAGATTAAGAGAGCGTTGACATCTTGGACTCATTTCTAAATTTGGCCAAGACCACATTTTTCAAATCTTACAATAATTATATCAAAATAATATCTATCTTAATGAGTGCAGTTAATTTCCCAACGCGACATGACATGTGCATGTCAATTTCTACTCGTAATAGTTAAAGAGGTGAATTTAGTCCGTTTCAATCAAACGAAACCGAATTTCGATAAACTTTCATAAATTAGAAGGGTGGAGTCGCATTAAAAAACTGACGTATTACTTAGGTATTTGCATACTATTATAGGTGGCAATCGCTGAAATTACCTCACTTCCGGCTATAATATCATATCAAATCCACATCGAAAGTGATGGGTTAAAATATTGAACGGACGCTGTCTTTTTTGCTGTTTCGTGTTCAAAGTTACAGGCGGAAACATCACTTAGCTACTGGGATTACAGAATCCGTGTTCGGATAAATTTATGACGTCTTCGGGTACAACTCGACTTGGAGCTTGGAGCAAAAAGAAATTCCTGATATGTCGCATATAGGCGAACTCGTCTAATGATCTCCCATTGAAGTCACCGCTGCTACTGTTAACGGAATTCTCTCGCATCCACGCTCATTTCATATGGCAACAGGACGAGGAAGACCTCCGGTTGCGTAACTAATCCACCGTTTGACTCGATAATCCCAACAAAAGGTTGCGTTTTTGTCAACGAAACAATGAATCGCGGAATTCGCAGGATTATAAGTGCGACTGAAAAGCTCATTTTCTGAGCTTTATCGGCGTTTCGTGTTATGTAATGAATTTCTTCGCAAATTATCGCACTGCATACGTCTCGAGGAGCTTCCTCTATTACCTCACTAGAGCATAATGGCCAGGGACACGCAATTTTTTCAAATGTCGGTGGGGTGAAAACTGCCGAATTTGTAGACTGTGACAATCAAAAAGCGCAACGCCCATTACAAGGTCATTTAACATGCCACCGTGTATTCACAAAACGTTATTTGAACTGAGATCGCGGGCTCGAATTTAAAGCGGAGATGATTACTGTTATTTTTTGGAAATTACTGCGTCGGGTAATTACGATCGTCATTCGAAATCGTGAGTGGGTTTTTCTCGAGATTCTGTGGCTTTCAGTCCGGAACCGGACGAAAAAGTTCATCAAAAGCGGCTCGGTTACAGCGGGCACCCATCACTTTCGTTGGCTCTCGATCCGGCCTAGAAAATCGATTTGTCTCGTTCGGATTGCAGACGAGTCGACGATCGAATCGAGGTTACCCACCGGTTATACAATTCTATAACGGTTATAATGGCTAAATTCACTTGGCTTTACTGCTCTTCTCACCTACTTTTCTCCAAGTCGTCACGAGACGAAACTAATCCGACCGGTAGCATCCCAGAAATCAAACGGATCTCTAACTCGACTCAGGATATTCAAATTTATTCGAATCGGCGCGGGGAATCTTCAAATTATTGGTCACGGGCACATCCTGTCTAGAATACCGAATCGCGAATCGATTCTCGAATCTAGTAGCGTACTACTTATGAGCCCGGATTCTCACGAGAGGAACCCAAAATCGAACGGTTCCTCGAGACTTGACACATTCCGAAGAGTTTCTAGTATATGCAAAACTCGCCAGATAGTGAATATGCAAATTTCCTATCTTTATACAGTACTTTTCGGTGGAAACCCAGTGCGTACTGATTATGGGTACCATCATATCATATTCATGATGATTTTCGTGCGGCACTGGACGCGTATCACAAATGCGTCACTGCGGATGGCGTTTAGTCCTTCGGACTCACCTTTCTTCTTGTTATTGATCCGCACGGCGTCGGCGACGTTGTCGAGGAGCAGGAAGAGCGCGGTCGCGACCAGGAGGTACCGTTGCGTTCCGTCCATGTTCGAGCAAACACTGACACAGTCCGTTCTCACGCAATCACTCTTTTGCACTGCCCTATTTTTGCCGCGCTTACCACTGCGGTTCGGAGCGTTCACCGGACTTTATAAAACCTTGTGCTCCACCACTCTGCGGCGGGTCGCGTTCGCAGCACGGCGGTGGTTTCGCGGGCGAAAGAGGGCCCGATGGCGTGGGGGTCGATCGTCGACGGGGGATTGTACGCGAGACGCGGGTGCCCGGGCAAGGTCGACTCCGGGCTGCCGGAACTTCCGGTCAAGTCGCCGGATCAGTATACGCCAGTTGTCTTGTCTTGAGACATTGAACGTCCAAGGGGTTACTGGATTTACCGGAAATTCAACTTGTCTGAGAGATTTTGAACTTGAATTGAATTTTGTCAAGACACAGCACATTATTGGTCAAAAATTTCAAAGTGCCGTAAGTCCCTTATTAGTCGATATATCGATGAAAAATTTAAAATGCCTTCGAATTTAGTCATTAGACGTAGGAAACTGCATCCGACATTGGCGTAACTTTGGAAACAAAAATTGAATTTTTCAAATTTTGAAGATTTTTTTCTTCTAAAATTTCGAAGTGCTGTAACTTCTTAATTAGTCGAGACATCGATGAAAAATTTAAATGGGCTTCTAATGGAGCTACCAGGAGTAGGAACATGGGTATAATATTGGCGTATCATTGAAAAAAAGAATCAAATTTTTGAATGACCATAACTTTGTTATTAGTGGAGATATCGAGTCGAGTAAGGCGGGAATCGCTTAGTTTGCTCAAAATCTATCAGGAAATGTGTCCGGATTTGGATTTAGACGACTTTTAGTGATTTTAAACATTTTCTAAAATCCATCACTTTGGGCATTGATATCAGCTTATATCAATGCTTTGGGTTAAAATTTTTGACAGAAATTTCAAACGACCATAACTTTTGAACCGAAGCTTTGATCGGGATGAGCCGGCGCGCATTCGAAAGAGCGTCAAAAAATCTACGAAATGCCCCTAGAGCGCATCGGAAAAAGATACTCTTTCATGTGAATTACGCTCTCCGAAAAATGATCCAAAAATCAGGTTCGTAAAATTAGAACCGGCCTAACTTTTGAACCGATCGAGATATCGATTCGGGCTACCCGGCAATCGACAGAGGATGAAAAATCCTCTCGAAAAAGCACGGAACTTGTCGAAAAAGATTTCAAAGTGAGCCAGAATGAGGCTTTTTAAATTTCCGGAGTAAAATTTTGACGAAAATTTTAACGATTTTCGCAAATTTCAAACAGTCGTAACTTTTTTATCAGTCGATATATCGATGGAAAATTAGAAATAGCTTCGAATTTAGTCATCAGGAGTACAATCTTAAAAGCAAAATCAAATTTTTCAAATTTTCGCCCTCATTCAACTCATTCACTATAATTTTTCCATATTTTCTACTCGCAGCATGATGCACGCGAGCGCTGAATCCAATTATGTGCTCCATTCCTTATCGGAAATTAATAAATTATCGAGGAAGCTCCAACAATATAATTATTGGCTGGTAGAGATTTACACGAACATGAAAATTTCGAGTAAAACGCGGGCACTTGTACTTCCTCGATCCACATGAATACCCATTAGAATTTAATTAATTTTAATGATTAAATTTTTAATAATTTTTATGTCTTTACACTGCTATCATGTTGTACTTCGGTAAAAATTCAGTGCGAAACTTTCGGTTAATACGAGAAAATAATGCTAATAAATTTCGCGCTTACATGAAAGCAAAATTATTTTATGTGGTCAAAAGTGCAAATTAAATTACGTGATTTCTAATAGCCGCGTGTTAATTGTCAATTAGAATTTCGCTTTGTTTCTGCAAATTTAATGAGTTTTTCTACACTCGATATGAAAAGAACGTTGTTTCCTTGACTGCAGAAAAGAAGGAATTCAGAAAGTATTGATATGATTTATAGAAACGTAAATTAGGCCACAAGGTAAGAAGTTATGTCGTATATCACCACGGGATTTATCTATTAGTTTCGATCAAAATTCGGGTTTAATTACTTTGCATAATTAAATTTAATTCCACTCGACTTGTAAACATCGGTTAAATCCACACGGGCAGATACTTGAACAAAACTATAAGTCATCTAATGTGAGTATTTAAAATTCAAATAAGAATATTGTAAATATTGCGAAGAAAGCGGGTTCATCTGCTCGGCGACCGATACCTGCAGTGTAGACCGATAAACGCCATGAAAAAATAAGAGAAAATGTCGAGTCATCTGCGTTACGCATCCCCGTGAAAATCCATACATAGCTAAAACGGAATTTCGAAATGATCTTGAAATGGAGAAATCACAAATTCTCAAATATATCGAGCAAATTGCGTACGACTTCACGCACGAATATTCCACAATCTCATTGGATATGCGAGTACTTACAATTATTCCAGAGAAACTACTCGAGGGATTGATGTATTTGAAAGAAAGACTCGGACGATTATTTTTACGAAATTGCGTATTCACGACGCAATCTTTGCGTATACTCGCAGATACGCCCTTGCCTTTAAATTTCCACAAACGACTTAGTACTGGCCTACAAAATTACACGAAAGTGTCGATTATTGGAGAAAACAAAGAGAGGAAGGAAATTTCTAGGTTCAATGTAACGAAACCTCTGATTAGCAGATTTTATCTCACATTCTGTACCTAATACGTACAGTAAATGATGCATTAATTTTAACACTTTAAGGAAGGAAGCTTATTATCCTTATTAATTTAAAAGCTCTATAATATTTAAGTACCGCCAATTTGTATCGATTATTACTTTCACTCTTTGTTATTATTTGCGATCTTAGGCTTTAGCCTGCAATTCCTCCTAAATTTTTTAAAAATTTTCAAATGCTCAATAATTTTTCAAGGATTTTGGTGATTGCAGAACAAAGAATTTCCTTTCAAACGTACGACATGTAACTAATTATTTTTTTTATAAATAAGAATAGATAGTTCTGCCAAAAATTTCAATAATACGGGTGTTATCGTTATCAGTTTTGAAATTCTAATTGCTCGCACGCTTTAAAAAATAAAAACATATAATTTCGGGAACAAATTACTTATGCCTGCGTAAAATGAAGATAGTTGATAACATTTTGACGTATTATCTAAATTTTGCACATACAGCTTGACAAACGTGCACATGATTAATGGCATGTAAAAGACAAGGCAGCGAATTAAAATATGCAAAATCTCTCAAATTTATCACCGCTAGTGTGACAACTCTAATTTTAGAATCTTACGTAATTTCAAATCTAGACCATAATAGACATTTCTACCTGCGTTTATAGGTAGCCATATATTGCAACCCACCTGAAAGTTCTATCTTTTAAAGTGATTGCATCCTCACTTTAAAAGATAAAATAGAGCTGTCCAGAACAAGTAAAATAGCAACAATTTGTCCGCTTCTTTTACTTTGATAGCTCAATTCATTCGTTCTCCAGAGATGGTCCAGTTCTTGTTACTTGGTAGCCCGAAGGTCCATATAAATAACTTTTATCTGTCAGTTTTGTAGTAAACGATTCTGTTCGAGTACGATTTTAAAAGTGTGCATAAATGAGATCATTCGGCGATATATCAATCAATTCACACTTTCATTTTTGAATTATTTTCTAGCGCAAACCGGCAGACAATAATGCCTACTAAATAATAGGATAATAGCAACAACGAGAAAGTATAGCGTAGGAATAGACACGTTTTTGAACTTGAAATGAGCGATATTCACTGTTGATAATTAGATTAATTATCGTGTTGCACTTTTTAACAATGATTGGGAACCTTGTACGAGAAGACCTAAAGCTTGTGATTTGCGCTTCGGGTATCTCACAATAAATAAAAGAAATGAACCGTGCGACTGTTTGAATTTCTGGCCTATACAGTTTTTTATACACACGATGTGATTTATCTGCGTGTTGATAATTAAAAACTTATTAATTGGATGGTGACGCGAAAAGGTGGATCCGCTTTTTAACGAATTTTATTGCCCCACATCCCACTAACCGAATTTGCACGGGATGTCCTGTGAACTATTCATTCCTTTCAACTTTTTTTAATCTGTTTATAATAAATACGAAACGGTACTTGATTTAGTACTCTTTCTCAAGTTCTGAGGGGAAATGTTGTAACGTTTTGATCGATAAAATAGGAAAATGTTTTTCCTGAGAAAGCTGCAAACTATTAGCGTTATGTTACACCATTTCCTCTAATAATTAACCTATAAGGTGATCGTGCAAAATCCTGTACGATTTTGTGCGAGATGAGATAATCTCTTCTGAGACTAGAAAAACCAGTTGCATCGAAACGTGCGAGATGAAGAAGACATAAGGAATTCAGAACTAGAAAATCCGTCTGTAAACATTATTAGAAAACCTGAATCGTAAAGTGGTAAACTGTCTTAAAAAGCGATAAATATTTGAAAGCCTGGTAGTGTTCAACAGGAACTTTAACACTAATAATATCCGAGTTTTAGAATTAGGTAGGAATTCGTCGATTTGTCACAGTGGAGAAATCCGAATCCATCATTTTCACGAGTGTCTGAACGAATACGTTTCATCCATTAATTCAAATCAAAGTCGTGGACAGTTCCTCAATTGAATTTCACTTAGATTTTCTATATCTGGTAACGAAAACCGTCGTAGGAACAAATAAAAATTGATGCGCCTCAAGCCTACCAACTAGGCACACCTTTTCAGTAATTTATAATAAGCCAGGAATGTTGTGGGAAATAAAACGAAAGGGAAATCACAAGAAGATGATTCGGATCTTGGTGAATTTATCAATGATAACGCTTAATTTCCGAGACATCTTCCTCGGAATAGAAATCGATGTCTCCTCGACTCCAATGTAAATATTGAGACATCAAATCTCCTCATAATCCGCGAGCACTAATTTAATTCCATCCGATACAATAATGTGATCTCATGATTGATGATTTCTGTTTCGAAACATCTTCTAATTGCCAGGTAGTTTACAGAAGAAAGCGATACTCTCATTGGTGATACCTCTGTGAAAAGTGCTCTAATCTAATAACAGACGAAGAAATGATTTATTGAGGATTTATTAAGCGGTGATCAAAGTTGGCAAACCTGTGTTCTTTCGCCGATAGGCAATCTGTTATTAATTTCGGCGGTAAAACTGGCTGGAAGAATTTAGAAATTGTAGGTGACAATCTTATCCATTCTCTCCAGACTCATTATCATGACATGATACATTTTTTTTCTCGATTTTGCTGGAAGCGAAGCAACGTTTGTTCTCTATCTAATATAAAGTGAAAGCGATAATTCATATAATAAATTCAACCACTTGCACTATTTTTATGTAATTTTTCGCGGTCTTCAGGTGATACGAACAAGATTGCGGGATTGCGCTCGACCGATTAATTCCATATCACGTACAGATTGCACTTGGATAAGGTTAAATTTGCAAAACGTGAGTCCACGGATCTTGTCACGTTCCCGGGTACATTTATATTTATAACATTGCTGCTTGATGTACTTGCACTGGTTTTGTTATAAATAAGTCGAACATTCTCGAGTACCCACAATTTTTTTTCAGTATGATTTCGATAGTAAAATGATTTTGAAAGTAATAAGTGGGTAACAATTCATTATGGGATCGTTTGTAATGCGTTGCTGAACACCTATAAAGAGACAATTCTTGTGTTTACTTTTCTCTCGAAGGAATTAAAATAATTCATACGAGGTTCCGATCACGTTTTGGAGCTTTCATCAGGTTGTTTTTAGAGACAACTCTATAAAAATTACGGTTCTTTTTCTGCGAGTAATTCGCCAGGCGTGTCATTTTCGAATTCAACAAATTAGCGAAAACGATGTTATCTCTCCAGCTTTCATCCTTAACGAAAATCGAAAAGAAATTAATAATTTATTTATCGTCGGATTTTCATCAAAGTTCTAGATCTTATCGGTTTTATTCTCGTAGAAAGCCGCCTTACTTTTGTCTAGTCCGTAAAATAATTCCGCCCAATTTATAACGTAATTACTTAATGAATGGTCAATTTGTTATACGAATCGTTTTCCTGATGCTTTCGCAGTAATGTGTGTTAACTTGAGCAACTGCAACACAATTGTTAGACATTAAACGATCGCGTTTTTTTGTCGCAAAGTCTCGCATTTGAACAATAAATTGTAGTTATTAAAATTTCACTCTCAGTTGACAACTTAAATCCGCAAGTATAGTGAAATTGTTTTACGTAACGCATTTGATATACTTACCACCACGTGCTGTGATATACGGTCTACTTGGAAATAAAGTGTGTTTTAACTAAATCATAACATTACGGTACGACGAATTTACAAAACTTTGTTTAAATTCAGTTATGCAATCTAATTAGCTAGTTTTGATGTTTATGATCGGATAAATGTTATTTTAGGGATTTTAATTTTTAGTCAATTGTCGACTGTTAGCTCATATTTTTGATCAAGATATTACTCTGTTAATGTAAATTTTTTTGGAGAGATCAGAACCTTTCGGTTGATTATTCCGATTCCACGGCAATCACTCAACTCGAGCCAATTTAATGCAGCCGATGCAAGTTGATTAAACTGGAATTGTAGTAAGTATAAGTACAAGAAGAAAGTCTTTTTTCACCATAGCAATATCGGGGAAAATATGATTTATTTTCATTGTGTGAAGTTAGTCAAGGTATCATGGAAGGCAATTGTGCATGACCGCTGTCTCCTCCGTCATATCATAGAGTTTATTAGGAGTAGAATTTTTCGAGATAGAATAAATAATATAAACACAAGTCGGGTCCATTATGTGTATTTGCATTTTACTTTCACTGGCGCACACGAACTGACAGAAATTACATATTATATTGTGGATATAGTTTTATATTAAATTACAGGTTTTACCGCATAAGCCTCCCGGACATGTGACGGATTTTTTTCTCTCTTCGGCGCAGCTGGAGGTCGCTGAAACCGCCACCGATTTTCATTTTCAGTCCGAGCCTCAAACGTTCCGCTCTGCGATAAAATTCGTATAATAACCGGCCCAAAGGAAGAAGAGCGGGACTCCCCGCGATCTCATAATACGCCAGACATTATTCCATCCGCTCCTCGTTTTGCGAGAAAAGAAATTGCCTCGGTGAGCCTCGAATACTAATGGTTTCATTTGTACCGTCCGCAGAGTTACGCATTTATCGTATTTATTGCGTCCCGTGGAGCAAAAAGGACTCCAAGAGTGGATATCGACCGCACAATCGCCGCTTTTACACACTTTCACGGACGGCCGTGTACCCAGATCGAATAAATGCGTATAAAGTAACGACACAATCGAATTTGACGACGACCGTGATAATGATGATGATGATGATGTGTGAAAGGTGGACACTTTTCACTTTTACGACAGGAAAGGCAAAATCGCAACTTTGTACCGCAATCGCATTTTCACCAATTCGCCCTGATAATTATCGTGTTAAATATTAATTATTTCCTTTCAAGATTTTGCAAGTCGGTGACGAAATTTCGATTACCTGCACCTCTTCTAAAAAGACGCGTGCTACAAATGAAGACACGAGTCCCATTGTTTCGCCAACAAAACGACAAATTCCAGACATGAAGATTTTTCAATCAAAACCGGCAACCAAATCGGACCGTTTCCCATTCTCACTCAATCGAACTCCTAATACAGATTTCTAATGAGACATTAATGAAAAAAGGCCTGAAAGTCTCAATCCGAGAGATTTACCATTACGTAAAAAGCTCAAATATTAGATAACGTACACCCAAATCCGAATATAATTAAACTGCTAGATTTATGACTCTCTATGTTAATTAGAAGTCAACGGACGCATATTGTTCTTATTCCAGCAGGTGACTCGAATTTTTCCAATTAGATTCGCCCAAATCCGTAAGATGAATTGCCCAATACAGTTCAGATCGGTGCCCACTTGAACCTGTCATTAAATCGTCGTTAACAAATCGTAACTCACACGCAACTCCTGCTGTTTTGACGTATTCAAATGGCATTACACACGTATACGTGGCGTAAATTAATTCAAGACAGGGTCGTAATGAGCATAAACCGGAGGTTGTTCAGGATTTATCGCTCCGATTGTTATACCAGTGCTCTAGCCGTAAATAAGCAGGTGAAGAATGTGGAGACTCCAACGCCCGATCGAGGTGTATTATAGGAAAAGCTCCTGAAATAATGAACCGCGTCCGGGTGCGCAATCGGCGAACGAATCGGGCGGACGTCTTGTTAAAAAGATCGAATACCGTGTCGCGTTTTGATTTTTCCCTTCCGGGATCTTGTCGATCGAATCGATCTTTCGAGCCGATTTTAGGGACTTTTGGCTTTCATCTGGGGAATGCGCTCGGAATTCTCGCCATTCGCCTTGTTCGGTTAATGGGTCTGGTTATGCGGTCTTATTACGTGCAGGATCGAGACGAGCGGTGCCTCTCCATAAATTGTGGCAAACTGGAGCTCGCATTATCGGTGTACGAACAGGTGATTACGTGAGGCACCCCAATTCGGTCAAAGTTTTGTTTGTAAACAGAGCCGCGAATTTCAAGTTTATGGGATTGCGGAAATGAACTTTAACCTCTCGCGGGAGCCATTGTGCTGATTTAGAAATCTCAAAAAGTTGTTATTTATTTTAACTGGATTAATTAACTTTAATTTGAAATTAATGTGTGGGACTTGACTGTTGAGGAATCGACATCTCGGATGAAATGTTCCCGCGGTATGCCGCCGGTATTCGCTTGATAATATCCCGGAAACGAATAGTTCGAATTTCGGACTCGATAAATTTTTGAACGAATTAATAATAATTCTGAAAGTTTCTCGCTCATTATTGTAAGGTTGGGCGATGACACGGACTTGACCATTGCGAGGTGTGTAAAGTCCGTTAAAGTGTCCTTTCCAAATGATGAAAATTGGGAAAACCCTCAAGGCGCTTAATCACTCGAGTGGGCGCAGGGAAATTAATGGTCTTTTGGGGACATCACACCCACATCTTGCGAAAACATGGGAAAACAACAAATCAATGTGAGTCAATATTTGGACGTTCGACTGGAAGCTTTATAATTAGGCCCATATTAGTCGACACCTTTTCAAATTTCTAATCGGTTAATTGAAGATGAACGTAATTATAGTCTTACGAAGATCGCATGTAAAGGTTTGTGGAAATTTAATTTGAATTATTTAATAGAATGGGAAGGCCCCAAAACATTTCTTCAAGACGAATTTAATTGCTCCGGTGCTTCACTCTTATGAAATTCTTGTATTAGTTTAGCAATAAATCAGAAATTAATTTAATTAACATCATGACATCACGGATGTACTTACATATTATATGTTTTTGAAAAATGTTTCGAATAATTAGGCTTAGCTTCTGTTTTTGCACTAGATGATTAATGTTAATTAACACCCAATATCCGAATACAACATTACAAAACTCTGAGAACCCGTTTCTGTTTTAGAAATAATCAGTTTCATAACCGATATTATCGTATCGAGCTTTGAAATAGATCTATTGTAAGTACATAACTTTAAGCTCGCTTTAATTAATGCAAAATGACACTGTACGCACGACTGATTTGTAAAATGTAAAATTAATCATATTAATTTGTCGTTGTATACAGTACGTCCAAGTTTCGGTAGCAAAACATCAGGTGAATAAACAACGAATTTTTTTTTTGCACTAAAATCTTATGAATTAGAAATTCTGAATTCTCGAAGTTCTTGCAATTGCATCAAATTAACATATATCTGTTCCACTGTCCTTTTTGCCACAAAATCCTGGACAGACTCTACTCATTACTCATATGGTGGATAAAGATAAATGATAAATTGATAAATGGCGTGTGCTAGTTGGCTAGAAAGCTTATTAATCCGGAAACTTATAGTGATTTACTTTTTGATAAAAGTGACGATTAAGAAGAATAATCGCCAACACTTTCTATGCAAGAGATTAACGAGATTAATCAAAGCCAAATATGGCCCCAAATTTACCCGTGCACTCCGTGAAGTGTAATCGTTAAATCAATCAACTAACTGCTTTAAATTAGAAAATACACCAAATACCCCACATGGAGTTAATTATGCAGCGCAACATTGATTCCCATTAAATCCAAGAAGTAAACAACTTTGGCTCATTAAGGTACCCACTTGTTGGGCCAACCTTATAACGTGGTACCTAAATAATACGTGAAAAGTGCAAATTAGCCAGACACTCCTAATGGACTTATCAATTGTTATTTAATAACACTTTCATTATAATCATTTCCAGTCTACAATCTGAATGGACTGAAAATAATTATTGTAACAAATCACAATAATAGTTGTGCAATTTGATCGATATCGCAACTATAAATACCTAATTACAGCAAGTGAACCGGACAAAAGTCATGAATATTTTTTCCAGTAAATATTTCTGTAATTTCGGATCTGAAACCATTTTACGTATATGAAAAAACTTAATTTGTCTACGGAGGAAAAAAATTCAATAAGCAACAGTTTAAATCGATTAGGTTGGTCGCTATTATTACTATTGTGGCCGGCTCTGAATAACATAATAAGTCGACATTTAATTTATTTTTCAGCTGACTCACATAAATATTGAAATTTATTTAAATGCGCGATTTATAATAGTACACATTTTGTATAGCCAATGCACTTGTAATTATTATTATTATAAGCGTGTGAATATGCAACTCTAACAATAAATCAAAACTACCACTCTATAAAGTACACCAAAGGGTAAATATTTATTCGATCCTAATTAGGTAATTAGAACAGGAGAGCCGATAGTCACCTATAATGAGCAAAAAATAATTAAAAAAACTCATTATAATAGGTATTACACAAAGATGTATTACATAAATAATTAATGGATTGATTTGGGAATACGTCAAAATCGGTGCTAATTCACGAAGGTTAATTCGATAATTATCGGTATTATGCATACGGAACCCTCTCAGCTGCACCTCGGGGTGTCTTTAAATAACGGGGTTTGCGAAGCGTGCGAACGCCTTATCGAACCCGAATCAATCATTTCTGTGGGTGCACGGCCATTATGCAACAAGTTGACAATAATAACCGCAGGACCGATAAGTGGGTTAAGCTAGTTGCATTCCACCACAGGCCGGGAAAATTTACGAGGCAGGTGGTGCCTTTATTAGCAACGCCGAGTCAAAGGTTGCCCAAGACAATAGTCCGGTGCGAGTCCGGTCCAGTCCGGCATTACGCGAATTCCTCCAATGGGTTAGGTGATATTCGAAATCTCCTGTAAATCTGTAATGCAACTAACTGTGGGCTAGTTTATGACATATCTGAGAGGTAATTGAATATTCGAGTGAGGTGATAAGCAAAGGCGGTAGTGATATAAGATGCGAATCGAGGATTTCGCAATGCCGCGGCCGATACACTTCTTTATAGATCGACCACTTCATCCACACGATACTCCTTTATATGGTAGATGCATGTAATTGATATCGTAAAACTTATTAACTCGAACCATGGAACGAACGCGGTTCGCCATTCCCATTGATACGGCGACTTTTATTAAGGTGGGTACCGAACTGAATTGTGCAAGGGCCTCTCTCTCTCTGGTAAAGGTATTCGCCGGTATGCCCCGTTTATCGAAGAGAGCACAGTGGTGCTTTAGCATTGATCACCTCGTCCACTTTTATATCCTCCATCGATAGTGACAGTTTTAACGATTTTACAGTTGAAACAAACGCATTTGAATAATCCCGATCGACGTGTCCAAGGATTTTACGCCTTTCTTTCATCTCGCAACTATTCAATTCAAATTTAACGCTTCATTTTGAAATTACTGCACCGGCTGTAATAATAAATGTGGACATTGACATTCGCGATCGATTCGAAAATATCGAAATTTGAATAACAAATAGCTCGATCTATCACTCTGATGCAGTGTTACGGTGATGGACTGGAATTAAATCCAACAATACTTTTGAAGGAATGGGAAATGTCACGATCGGTACTGCCGGGGTACTTTGTGACCGATACAAGGTCTCGCTAATTATCATATTCTCGATGATAAATGAACGATAGCGGTACTTAATTAGCAATTTGACATACAATTCATTTAATTGATGGTCTCATTAACGGCGTTAATCAGTTGTGAAACAGTACGTTTCTTCGACTGGGAAAAGTGCATTATTAATTGCGACGAAAGTCGATCTTGTGATACTGAACAAACAATGGTGATTTCAGCCTTTCTTTGCGGTTTTATGGCCGTTTGGTGAATTGAGATAATAAAAATTAATACTAAATAGTGAATAAGGGGCGCTTTCAATGGAGGATGAAGATAATAAACCATTAATCACTTTTATATCTAATATAATCATTTTTCTCACAGGATTATAGCCAGTTAATGGTTCGCATTTTCTATTAGAAATTCGTCGAAATCTGCTCAAGTATCGTAAGGTACTTTTCGATATCAAGATATTATCATCATTATTATAAAAGTAATGAGATTGTCGAATACAGGATATGCGGTAATGTTATTATACGCAATTTAAAAGTATATCACCTACTTCCATTAAGTTTATTACGTTTTTTCGCCATGCAGTTTATGGCAAATGGGTGTAGATCGCGCCGATCGAGCTTTCCTTTATGTATTTTTAATATTGTTGGCGAAATCAAATTAGGACTTTAATTATCGCTAATCATAGTATGGGCAGACGACTTTTGTCACGGCTTGATGGTTTTATAAGAGCGTATGGTGGCCTGGACTGGTCACACTTTAATAACACGGGAAAAGGTAAAAGTAATTGTGTAATTGTTGTGTCGAAATTTTATTTGATTTTAAGTGGATATACGTGCCGACTTTTTTCCTGAAAACCACGAATTCACTTCCACTTGTCACAGGAAATAATACATACAGAAAAAAAAACCGCCAAAAATCCATTTTTCCAGAATTTTTCCTTCCTGTTAAATTTAACAGCAAATTGAAATAGAGAAAGATCGACGAAGATTTTGTCTTATATTTACCTTTTAAATTGAATGCTAGTTGCATCAACATCAAGGCGAGCCAGCGATGGGTCTGATGAGGCAGACGTCCTCGCTTCTT
The DNA here is from genome assembly GCA_949788335.1 of Salpingus planirostris. Classification (NCBI taxonomy): domain Eukaryota; kingdom Metazoa; phylum Arthropoda; class Insecta; order Coleoptera; family Salpingidae; genus Salpingus; species Salpingus planirostris. The sequence goes on from OX460922.1 coordinate 5,535,040, forward strand.
TACCACTTTTCCCAGTTCATCCCAGTTCAAGTTCAACAACGTTTTGCTTTTACAGCGGTGCGCTTATCCGTCAAGTGCAAGAATTTTGCTGAGGTGCATCGATTCTAAACCGTCATCGTCGTGACGAACCTTCACGAACTCCCAGGCGGATTTTCCTAATTGTCACGGTGATTATTGCTATTCCTCCGACACATCCCAGATAGCAGTGCGTATTCCGTACGTGGGACGCATTCCGTACAATCGAGCAAATTGACGTGTTTAGTCTATCAGGCGAAGAAAGCGTTTTAGAAATTGAGAGAGGTTCACGCCCGGAATATCCGAGCTTTTGCGCGATAAGGAAACGGGGGATTCGTACGACGTCATTTTGCTCAATTTTGCTAATTAAACGATGCAAAACGACCGGCGGTCTCGATGTAAATGGAGATGGAAGAAAGTTAAATTTTTCAGACCGCCGTAATACTCGCGAGACTGAAATTACGGCATAAGTAATTGATTTTTTATTGCACCCAGGTCGGACCATAGAAAACGCGCCTTTATATTATACCGAGATTGCTCTCCATTCAAAAATTAGATTAAATTTCGGTGTTGTTGCGAAAGTCTAATTAGAGGAAAAAATCGTGAAAGTGGCGCCATCACAATAATCCCGATTTGAATAAACGCAAATTGCGCACCTTCGAGTGACCGTCTATCAACTCGGAATGCTGCGTTTTAGCATTTTGCGGGATATACACAGTCGTTTTATCGGCCTAAACCTCTATAATACCGTCGAGAATCGATTCGAGCGTAGTATTATAAAGTACGCACATTCACTCTCAAAAGCTTTCGAAACTTGCGATAGGTATGGGATTTTTTCGGCGGGACTGCGTAACTGAATAGTTTCAGACACGACATTGCTCAGTACCCACCTCAGGGCCGTTCGAGAGATACATTTTTCGATAGGTGGAAGGAAAATCACCGAAATGTTTCTCAATTTCGGCCTCCATTCGGATAGCGACGGCAGATTTTAACAATTATCCGGATCATGATGTCGTACTTAATATTCATTGCGCACTGCATTCATTACATAAACAAATTCACGATAGTTCCAACGATATCACCAAATAAAGCCGAGAGGTGGATTCGTGCCTATTTTCAGTTCGCAATCGATCAGGAAACGGAGAAATTCCTCACGAAGCGTTTTTTTACAGGACGAGGTCTGCGCATTCCGAAATTCACGAACATTTCGGGATAGATTCCAGGTTTTCTTCTCATTCTGCAACGGTAATTTCGATGGTGGATACGCGATGGTAGAACAGAAAACGCGTGTTTCCGGCATGTCAACTATACGGCTGACTTTAATTACAAAATGTTGAATAAATAGAGCGGACCTGCTTGTAATTCAGTGATAGTTGTTCTCACCGACGGTTATCCCGCTACACCTCTCATTCAAATATCCACGGATTCTGTGGTTTCACGATGCACTTTTCTGCATAAATCCGTGCATAAATTAAGTGAATTATTATCACCAATTAAGTATTTCTCAAAATAGAGATAGAAAGCGGTGAGATCTTGTAAATTGTAGGTATCCCAACTATTATAAAACTCGATTTTATTAAAGTAATTAAAAAGTTATTTCGTATACTTTTTTGTTGACTCGAGTCGATTTATCTCAAAATAGTTTCTCTTACCTTTATTTGAAATCAGCGCACATTTCGGTGAGATGGGCCCGTTCAAGCAAGAAATCACATTTTAATTTTATTCATTTATTCGACAGGACCTCTAATAAGTAATTAAAACCGAATTGAGTTATTACGATCCAAATTGGATTTATTCCGAGGAAGGTGGTAATTACAACAGATTAGCGTTCCCCATCTCCAACTATCCGTTCATAATTTCCCTTTTAATTTTCTTTTTTAATGAAAAAACCCTATGTCAATGTACTGAAAAGGAATTTCTACAAGTAATATTAATTACCATATTAATTCGTAGTGGAGACTATCCGGTGCTACTGCGTATTGCTGAATGACTACTTAATTACGAGCTTTTTCGATCGGGTAAAAATGCGAACGTGCTATTAGACTTTTTGTGCTTTTATTAAGTATTAATCGATACTCTCGTGTATTAGACAGAATGCAACAACTTTCCAAGCCATTTATCTGCAATTTTTATAACATTTAAAACTAATCCACTTTTCCAAAAAAGAGGACTAATGAACGCGGTCGTAAATTACATCAATTAATCCGATCGGTTTTATTGTAGCGACATTCCTGCTTTCGTCCCTAACTTTTTCGATTTGCATCATAATTTCGATCTGAAAATCGGAAAAAGCGACCCAAAAACGGAGGGATTTATTGTCGACACCACAATCGGCAAGGGAATCGAATTCCAGAATTCCTCGACCCGAGCCATTGGTCATTCTTTTCCTCGACACAAAGTCACCGATCGAAAGTGTCGCGCCCGTTAAGCCGTCAATAAAAATCGACATATTTGGTCAATTGTCTCCCATAATTACCTGAAAACCGCCTCTTTCATAATAACAATCGCCGTCTAACTCGAAAAATGGGCAATAATGAGAGTCCTTGAGCGCAAGGTCTTCGCACTGCCCAGTCGAGATTATGTGCGAATACGCAACATTCTCTAATCTCTATGTATTTATGAATAGCTGACTTCGAAATCAAATTCAGCGATATGTTCCGATCGGAGTGGTTACCCTAGATATTGCACTTTTGTTGGGAAACTAGAATATTACTATACTTGCGTCTGAGGTCATTTTTTTCTCGGTTTTGTAGACTGAGCACTGTTTGAACCGCGAGTGAAATTCTGCAGACCGAATCTCCAATCATGCAGAGATCTTGATTCGATTTCGGCATTCACAACCCGCGTTTGAGGCGACCTTGCCCATTCTCAAGGCTGGGTGCGTCTGGTCAAAATTTTTTCCTGGGTCTGTTTTGACGAAAACGAACCAAGGACCCGTTTTTTCGCCAGAATCCGTCTGTGTGGCACATGGAAATTGGATTCGGCGGTGAACGAACCGCATCCAATCATCAAGCAAACACCTTACGTAATTTCCATTCGAGACAAATGGATTCGGCGGAATACTTGAGCGTGAAGCCGAAACCAATTTCGCGATTTTCGCGCTTCCAGCTGAATTTTAAATTTCAGATTCTCTAATTAATTATGATGGAACCGACTCGAAATGGCATCTTAATTCGTTGTAGGCATGTGTACTGGAGATTAGTGGATTTACGACATAATCTCATAAAAATATAATACGTTTTTTCATGCTCAATGGAACAAAAGGCGTGTTTTGGGAACAATGCGTGCGGGTCTCCCATCATCTGAAATTTCCATCGCCGATTCGACAATGGGATCGTAACCTTGTCGAGAGGTGCATTTAGATGGCAGATTTTGGCTCGAGATTGCCTCTAATTTCGGTTTAGCTGCGTTATTTCCTAATTATATGCAAAAATATTAGAAAGGAAAACGGCATCATTGTTAAAAGCTCAGAATTCAGCGTAGGTATCTCGAATCTTATGATTTTTTTGCACTAAGAACAATTACACCTTACGTAAGATTCTTCAAAACTCTATTTCACCTATGCAATGATGACAGTTTAATATTTTGTAGGTGTGTAAGGTGAAAAATCGCCGTAACATACTCACGAATTGTATTACTTACTGTCAATACTTAGCATTGAAGTTTTTCCTGTTGTCAGTCACAGAAATTGAGATAAGTTGCCGAAAATTAAAACAATCGACCGAAAACGCCCTATATAATCTTGATTGATGATGAAATTTTTTTCGAATTCGTTCGTCCTTCGTTTATTGTAGTAATCTGAAACTGTGTATTTAAAGATTTCGTGACTCTATTTTCGAACACCGGGTAATTATTATTATTTGATCCGAATTGGTTTCTTGACATTGACTTCCTTTTATTGTACCGATCGGCTAGATACTCTCGAAACGGATCAGACATTTTGGGTGTGGGTGTATTTTTCATTTATGTGCGTAAACACTTTGTTAATGCATTCGAGTGTAATTAATCATGAATAATGTAATGACAGTGACCCGATTTTCGGTCTAGCGTCGATTCGCGAACTTGTACTAATAGCTCCTTATTTGATTAAACTCCTAACCGTGGTATTTTTACTGGTAATTGCAAATAATAGAATATGTGTCTAGGTTGAGTATTTGCGGAATTTCAGGGGTCTTTATTCGCGCTTCGTGGTAATTTACACAACTGTATACACAGCGTCTCTAAAAATAACCCTCATCGGAAGTAATTTACAATTTGATCAGTATTACTGTTAATTTTACTATATCACAAAATCAAATTGTCAGTAAAACAGTAAATAGATGCGTCATATTTCGGTCAAGCTGTACTTGATAGATGTGGCAAGAATCTGTTTCATTCATTTTCCATTTACTTACTTATTCAAACCACCTAAATCAACTCTTCTACTTTACCTACAAGAATTTCTAGAGCAGAGCATATCTAAATGAATTTCAAACTTTTGTAATACCGAGGTACCAACAACATACCCAAGTAATAATAACGGGTTTACCTCGTTATTGGATTGCCCTTCGTATTCACGTATTTGCATACGACGAAGTAAGTAGAGAATCGTGTAAAATTATTAATTAGCGAATTCCAAACCCCCTTATACGGAATGCACACCTTTCCTAATTGTTCCATTTCCATATAATAATTAATATGTAAAAAATTCCACAATGATACCTATAATAATTGTGCCAAAATTGTACTCATTAATACTCAAGCTAGGTCGTATTTTGTATGAAATGTGGCAGGTTCCAATAATAATTATAGACCTCAATTGAATGCTAATTACTGAATTCTTTACAGCTTTAGATTTTTTGAGTTCAAGGAAATAATTTTATGCGATATATAAATCGAGAGGCTTATAGAGATAAAAAGACCCAGATATTCTGAAAAAATCTACACATTTACCTGTCACTTTTTTAAGTACCTATCTATTGGGAAACTGATTTTGCAGGCTTAACATTTTTAATAGACTTATAATTATTTAATTTACAACGTGCATGTGCGAACAGCACAATAGGAAAACGGCCGAAATTTAATGAAATAATAACATATCCTCGTCGAGGATTTATTAAGAGTTTTATTGAGTGGGAGGAGATCTAATTATGGTGGGTTTTGTTTTCGGAACAATATCGGATTATGAATAAGTGACCCCGAACCTGAAATCAGCAAATCTACACCTTTCACAAAAACCTCTCGTATCCGTATTGTAATCCAATTACACCACCCATAAACTCGATCCGCCTCAAATTCACGTTCCTTATTTCTTCACCTGGTTATAAAAATCGCGAATTTATTGATAGAAAATTTCACACTTGATTGGCACGACAAAAATTAATTGGATTCGAAGTACCTAGACAGTCTTCTAGGTACTTCTAGGTGAATCATAAACTGTATCACAAAGCGGATGTATAGGTTTATCCCATCTGAAGAATATAATTCAGTGACTACTGAAAAGCTGAATAGCGAGCCAAAGATGTGATTTATTCCTCAACCTCGACAAATCCGATCCGAATACATTCACTGTTATGTTGCCGCCTTTGTAACCATATTTCACGAGGTATCATTGTTAATGCTCTTACAACTGAAATCGAACGTAATTGCAGTATCTCATGTTGTCGAAGCGAAGGTGTCCGTTCGACGATTTTTAAACATTTTAATTGTAGAGCAGTACCCGAGTTAAGATTCTTAACGCGTCCTTACACTTTACATCTATCAGATAAAGAGCCAACGATTGCTTTTCGTAATTTATGACGACAAAAACCGAACAGAATTAAATTATTCTGCCGATTCATCGATAGGTACTTTAATGGGATTGTGCATAATATCTATTCCTGGCTCCAAAAATGCATCGGGTACGATTTTTCTTCCAGCGGAACAACGTTCCGTTCACCGAGAATATGCAAATGGCTCGGAATAATGTAAGTACGTTAATCATATTAATTTCCAACGTCAAAGTCGACACGAATTGACATTTATGGCAATAAAGTCTTAAAAAGCGACACTAAAATAGAATACCACCCACCGAGCTCTATCTAGGTAGAAGTAAGCAGGTACTTTCCTAATGCTAAATGTTAAATAAGTAGATAAAAGACGGTCGATAAGGATCTAATCGGTGATTATTTAATAGTTCATTTCAGATTATTCAAGAGCCATTGTCCCCTTGGTTGGTTAAAACCCAAACGATATGATGATGGGTTTCAGCTTTCTCTGGGATGGGTGGGCACCCATGTAAGTACCATTTCGGAAGAAGAATACGTCGTGGGAGAAAACTGCTTTGAGGATAACACCTCCGCAATGTCAACACGTTTATTATTCGCAAAAATTCACCAGTGAGTAATTTCTCTTCACTTGTCCATTCGTTATATTTTTCAAGTGATAAATCTAGAAAATTCTGAAGGCTCGCCTTGTTGTGATTTACTTTATGGAAATCTTTTATATCATAATTAGCAATTGTCGGTAGGCCGTTTCAATATTTATCATAATGGCGTAGGTATAGGTATTTTGAAATGTCGATAAAATCTCAGACTATCGTAACTCTATACCTATTACTAATACACTACTAGTCATCTAACGTCTGCGTAGATTAGTATACAAATATGTAATCTGGTGCTTTTACTGTCACAAAGCATTTTTCAGGTTTATAAAGGACACACCTCTCAATAGTCTAGCCCCTTTATAAGTGTATCATTACTAGAGCTATTGCAGAACCATTTTCATACGGAGCACATCCTGTTAACCAGACGAGATTATTTTCTCGGAATATTTTCCTCATTATTTATTATCATGAATAAGCACTCGACAATCTGTTCAATTTTACATGTGATAACTTTTGATTTTCTCATATTAATACCGTCAAGGCTCATTAACTGCTTAAACACGGGTACTTTCATACAGTTCGTCCAGGATTTAGTGGCGAAAGACTGTCAAATGGACTCAACCAATGACTTTAGCCAATGGCGTAGTTGATTTACAACCACGAAATCCTGCCCGTTCTCTACCTACTTCTGAGCTTGTGCTTTTTATACGAGCATTTGGATCTCTCAAAAGGTGCAAAAACCTCTGTTTTCTTACAATATGTGCTTGTTTATGTCAACTTTCTTTACAGTGAATAATTCTCATTTATATGAACAGAGATACGAGTTTTTATTATTCTCGTTGGTAATTTTTAACACGGATGACCGCGCTGTCATTATTCATTTCTATCTGTCTTTATCAATAAAGAAAAGATTTCTTTTTCATTGAATAATTTCTTCTGAGTATTGAGTATCCATATAATCCAGATGTGTCCCAATAGAAAACCGAAGAAAGTAATACCGCGATGCGCTACTGTAATTTTTCATAAATTATCCACATTACACTTCGTGTTTTCTAGCTAGTTAACACAAAATACATGTTATTCACTGTAGTTCCTGATCTGGTTATTTGTCTATTGAACTTACCTTATAATCATCATAATCATTAACTTATTAGGTGTATTAACGATTTGATTCAAGCGGCGTTAATATGATGTGTTGAAAACGAATCGCCATTGCTAATTTAATTACGGTGATATTGACTCAGAGAATACATTGTACAATTAATTTCATTTACGATAATTGAAGGCTGTATAATTCGCACGTCAGGTTAATTGCCTTTAATAGAAATCGCGCACTTTTTTCGAGAAGATCGAAACCCCGACGTCGCATTGCCAAAGAAAGAATTCCTTTACGGTTTCGGAACAAGTGCCGACATTCCACAATCGATTAATAAAATCGATCACTATCGCGAATGAGGTGTCCGTTGTGTTAACAAGAGGAAAGTGAATGCAGAACCACCCAGGAGAACTTATCGACACTGTCGCATTTCTGTACCCTTTCGACCTATTACATCCGAGCTTTGTACGAAAGGATGAATAAATCCTTCCTTAATTTATTAATTAGAATAATTGTTACATAGGAAGTGAGCTTTTGCGGAGTGAGAGTAATGCCGGGTGTTTATGGCTACCATTACTCGTTTTCATTATTGTTGAGTCCATCGAGGAAAACGTTGGCAGTTTGCACGCAGAGTTCCAGATGAAGGCCAGGAGTTTTGTAATTAGTTACATTCTAACTGCGTTCAGATACGTTTACCCCACGAGATGTCGAAGATTCCTTTTAATCGTCCCGTTCTCACAAATGGCGCAGAATGCGCGACCAGAGAAGGCGGCTGGAGGGAATAATGACACAGTACCCTTGCTCTAATTCTCAAATGAAAACTCAATTATCACGAAATAATAAGGAAATTATTCAGGTGGTGCTCATCATTTTATTGTATTGTGTCGAGAACGAGAGAGAAAACCGGTAATTATCGCACGTCCAATTATTGTAATGGGAATGAGTGAACTCGACCTTTGCTGAAAGGGAAAATCGACGTTCGGTCGATACCATGTTCACGTCTTATTTATTTCTCTACAAATTGCGATTTAATTACGTGCAAATGCGCGGATACTTTTGAAGTGGGTGGTGCAAAATCCCTCCTAGGTATTCTATGGGACTCGGCGCGTTTTGACCCCAACCTTGTGTCCTTTTTTTAATGGTTATTCCATACGTTCACTTTAGCCTTACTAAACGGCGCACTTGCGAAATTACTTTCGACATTATTTTTATTAATAATAGCGCGGGATAGACATTCGTCATTTCGTTTGGAAATTAATAGGAAGTCATATTTTCTTGTTAATAATCCGAAGTTTGACATTGGTTAATGTCGAGTTAGTCATTTGCAGGGCGCAATTTCGAGACGAATTCGTTCAGAAAGTTGAGGTCCCGACCTCCAGTTCGCAAAAATTATCCTTCGAAGATCAGTGTCACTTTCTACAGTACATTGCCGACATCGGAAATCGGGGCACCAGTTTCCAAAATAAGGCGAACGCCCGATTTACGATGCCGCCACGGTACGCGAGGCAATTAACGAGGGGAGCTCTTTATCCGAAGTGCAAAGTAATTTGTTTTCGGGAGGAGTTTCGCCATTTCGTGTCAATTATTACCATTCGCCCGGTCCTATGAATAATTCAGGAGATCGTGCGATATCTGCGTTTTAACAAAATCCCCGCTCGAAAATCGCTACTACACATCCTGAACGTAAAATCCGACGACGTAATGTTTAAGAACGTACGTCAGGACACACCGCTTTGCCCGTGTCAAACCTCAAAACTGACCAATCGCCGATCGATCTTGAGCATAACAGTGAAAGGCGTTGTCAGTCCGCAACTCTGCGTCTGGGCTCTGATGGAAGCCCGGTCAGTTCCGTTCTCTCTAGGTGTAATAAAATCACATTCACCGGCCAAGGACGACATTACCGAATTATCGACGATAAAAAACTGTGTTACACCTGCCCCGGGTACCCAAAGCTCCTTAAAAAAGCGCAAAAAACGATACGGAAAAAGCTCTTTGTTTCGTAAATTGAATGTCTTTATTTCGAGTCACATGTTTGGAAGGATTTTCGCGTTGCTTTTAATTTTCGAAAATGTCGAGGAAAAGTGGGACAGGTGGATCGAATTCGTCTTCAATAGGCGAGTCGGTCAAATTATCCTGTCCGGGTATAATAAATAAAATAAAACTTTCATCTAAATACTTCAATCATTCATTAAATTATAAAGTTATTATGTAGCATTATAAAGTATACTAATGATGGGGGTTTCGTGGAATTTTCATTCAGTTCGATCTGGAAAGCGTCTAATATTCGCGATATGATTGATGAATTATGCGAAACCTGATTTTTAGTTTTTTTCATCGATGAATAAATGATTCGTCATTCATCATCAATCCAATCTCAAGCTCGATACTCTCGGTGACCTTTATCGCCAATTACTTGTGTGGATAAACTTTGTGGAGGAAAAAAAGCCGGAAATTTCCCTTTTCCTCTTCAATGATTTTCTCATCGGGGTCTCCCACCTGGATCTCGAGTGGATTCTAATGAGAGATTAAACAGCACGCAATTTCCACGTCGTAATCTCGCATTATTTTCGACCTCGTTTTGATGAGAGTTGTTAAAATAGACACCTGTTGTGTTGAATTGAGTGATAATGTAAATATTTAAAGAATGCAAATCAGTCGTTTCGATAAAAGTAGATAGCTTCGCGGGCAATATAATTTATTTATCACCCATCGCCGCGATTTAAATAATTTTTGATTTATTTGTCTATAAATTATGCAAGAGATATTCGATGGCGAAATAAGAGCGAATTCACCAATTAAACCAAGAATGCAGGGACTGATTTAGTATAGATTATCTTATAAATCAATTAATTTTTACGGCTCTTTCTGTTTGTATAGACGGTAGCACAGAGAAAGCAATTTTTTCGGCGTTATGTATTAGGCGTATTTGCGAAACCAGATTATTTTCGTATCACCTAAATTCAAATTTATATTTGCATTGCACATTCGAAAGTTACCACGCCAATTTCTTTAATAACAAACATAAAAATTGGTTTATATTTAAGTATTGTGCCATTATGATTTTGCGGAACGTTCTCATCGGGCTCGAGGAAGCCCCAAATTTAATTTAATTTATGATATAAGATTCGAACATTTGTAAACGTTCCGGTAAATGGCCGTTCGACAAGATCATTAGTGGGCTTTAAAAAATTATAAATTTTGATAAATGTTGTAGCTTGTCGATTTTTAGACGCGTCCGAAAGTGAAATTTTCGCCAGCCGGGATTAATTATCACGTTTCGAAATAAATGTCGCTGATAGAATCCAGAAAACGACCGGCTCTTTAAAAATATACAACCACCGCTGGGTGATAAATTTCTACCGGGCCAAAACTAAAGACGCCGTCTTTCGTCCCGATGATCAGCCTCGTTTATTTAGCACCTTACGTTTATAAACGCGTAACGGATCCGATAATTCGTCATTACATTCCCATAAAGCTGTTGAATTCGCTCGATCGCCGATAATTCCTTAGAAAGTTTTCACATGTAGAAAAATTTATCGATCTCATTAACTGATGTTAGTTACAGTACCTATAGTAGAGTCGTCGGATTTATTCGCGATTGTGATTTATCATTGTGAGACAAAAACGCCAACAGGAAAAGCCGTTCTGGTCTAAATATGACATAATAAACGGGTAAAAGTACTAAATGTTTCAGATTTATCTCGAAAGTCATCCACCTGAAGCGAATTCACTACTCTGCGATAATTTTCAGCCGATATTTATCAAGTGAAATTAATTTCCGACCGAATCGTAGGCACAGATCTAGAATAGCGTTTACAAATTGGGTCCCGTTTACAAGAGGATCTCTAATTGAATTACGCAAGATTCTCTCAATAAATTGGGCGGATTGTGCTTGGGTCCAGCCTGCCTTTTTCTCGTTATCGGCCGAATCATAATTCTCTCGGCTTAATTGCTGGAATTTACCTGTCCGTTTCGTTACGCGGCCCAAGCCATGGAAATGTCCAAATTCGAGGCCATTGTCTCGCGAATTTATGATCGCCTCCCTCGCATTTCGCATCGGGAAGAAGGAAAGTCGGAGAGTCTGAGAGTTTATCGTAGGGTTTACTCAAGAAGTCTGCGAGGTTGAGGAAAGAAAACGTAAAAAGAGATCATAATAATAATGTCCGTATTGTTCCACGGTTCTAATTGAACCTCCTTGAGGATAATACCGCCGATGGTTTACCTAATGGCACGGAAAGCGTTCATTCATTAGACTCTTTGGCACGGGTTATTGTCTCAATGGATTGTTTTCTCGTGCATTGTGAAAGTGTCTATTTTTACCAGATCCGTAGTCTAGCTACATGTAAGTTAACAAAGAAATTTTTCGGCAAAAGAATTCGATTGACGATGCCCACAAAAGTTATGTTGATTGCTGATTGATGTTAACAAGGTGAGGCAAGTATTTTTGGGGGAATTACGTGCGGTGAAATTGTGAAATTGAATTTACGCAGATTGTTATTCAGGTAGAAAGATTTTTTACACCTCGAACAAGCCAATTTATATTTTAATACGCATGGTGGTCAAAATAAGCAATTGTAATTTTAAATATCTAGGTACTGAAATGAGCTTTTTAAAATATTGAACACTTTCTATCTACCAACCTAGACAGCCAACTTTACACTCAATGGGTACTGATATTGGTAAGTTACTCACGTTATCTAGGATCATTGGATAACACCCCAAATTAACCACTCATTTCAATATGGTAATGAAAGTCATATTACACCCTTACACCTTTTGCGGATATAACGATTTTGAAACTGTCAATTGCAATTTAAATCACATATTTTTCTATAATGTTGAGTTCTCAATAAATTAGTGAATTGATTTCTTAATTAGTGACAAATTTTCGGATACAATATCACTTACCACTTATCGCATTAAATTAAGCAATCTGAAGATAACACATTCATACCTAGTCTCAATTACGTCGAGCTTTTCTGAATTGAAAATGATAATTCTCGCATTTTAGGATATCTATGAAAGAAATAACGTTGTAGGTATTTTTGTGTTCTTTATTAATAACATTTTTAATTATTGCTATGATAACAGAGAATAGATTACATTACGTAGAATTTCTGTATAGGTATTCAATTTTTATAAATGATACTTATTTTCTATTAGTTGGCATTAGATAAAAATAATATAGTTTCGGCGTTGACGCAATAGGAGAAATTACAATAAGTTGGCCCTCGAATTCGAATATGTGCTGACAATAGCACGTCATACTTTGTAGTACGGCGAATTTCTGGCAGGTTGACAGGACGAAATTACATTATGGTCCGGGCATTATCACTGTTTTCTAATTGCGAAGTTAATTGCGGACGGAAATAGTGTGCGTCCTAACCGATCATCATCGCTTTGAATTCTGCGAAACGAAACATTAAAGTTACTAACATATTAAGAAACGCGACTTTTCTTAAGTCAAACGACATTATTTTTCGACTTTATGTTTTACCTTCCCAATCGACCGTTCCCGATCCGTCCGTGTCGATTTCCTCAATCATCTGCTCCAGATCGGACGGGGACAGCTTTTCGTCTAGCTCTTTCAGAATTTCGCGCAAAAGGTCCACACTGATATAGCCCAGTCCTGAAAACCAAAGATTTTACAAAATCGAAGAAAACCGTGAAGATTTTTCAGGTACCGTTTTTGTCGTACAATCTGAAAGCGTCTTTAAGTTCTCTTAGGATGGCTTCTGTGTCTTCGTCTTCTTCAACTAAAAATCGGGCGGCCAAATGCGCGAACTCTTCGAAACTCATTACGCCATTTCCGTCCTCATCGATTTCCGATATGATTTTCTGAAAACGCCCTTTCAGGAAGGTTTTCACTTAATCGCAGTCACTCACCTGTAATTCCTCTGCAGAAAGTTGATGTCCTAACATATCCAGGATTTGGCCGATCATGTCCACGCCGATTTCGCCGCTTTTCTCCAAATCGAACGAGTCGAAAATCTGTTTCAACACTTAAAAGAGCAAATTTTGAACGATTCCAGTGGTAATTTTTAGTATCGAGACTCACTTTTCAAATTTTCTTTGGAGATGTCGAGGTTTTCCAGGTTTTCCCATTGCGGGTCGGCGGCTTTAGTGTCGCCCTGTCGGAATCAAAATTTATTTCTTTGCAGCGATTCGCAAACGAAAGGACTCACCATGATGCTCGGTTTGTTGGTGTTGTTGTCGGTGGTGAACAGATTCTAATTAACTGGAGTGTTTTCAATTAAGGGCCAATATATTTATAGAACCATCAATCACAGTCACCTTTGTTAACACCTTTAATTTAAGTGGGGATGGGTACTTGCACAACAATCATCGATTTCCGATACTTATAGATCACAAGGCTGGGTTTATTTTCGTCCTCAGGTCTACATCGACATACAACGATTATTAATTTCTAATGATATTAATTATTATTTGTAATGTATGGTTGATAAAACTGGTGATTATGATGATGATGATGATGAAATGCATTTCTTGCGGGGTTTTCAGCCGATCATGACTGCTTTAAATTCTTCCCAATCGACCGTTCCAGAGCCATCGGTGTCGATTTCGTCTATCATGTTGTCCAAATCGTCTTCGCTCAACTTGTCGTCCAATTCCCTGAGAATTTCCCTCAAGACGTCGGTGGTAATGAAGCCATTACCTGAAGGATAAATTTAAAAATCACGATCGAGATAATACGAAACCCGTTTTTATGAAGTCGTGCTTTAAATTGAGACGTTCTTTTTATTTTCGGTGAAACCGCGTAATCACTGTAATCTACTCTTTTTGGCGACTCGTTAATTGGTACTTGTCTCAAAAAGGTGAGATCTTCTACATTTCCCATGCACAATTTTCTATAATTATGGATAAATGACAGACCCTCTCTGTCGTAAAGCCTGAAGGCGCCTTTGAGTTCCATTTGGATCGCTTCGGTGTCTTCTTCCTCTTCCACCAGAAATCTGGCCGCCAAATTTGCGAATTCTTCAAAATTCACTTCGCCGTTATCGTCCTCGTCGATTTCCGTAATAACACTCTTGAAATTTCAAAATTTCGTAACGAAATAGTAACGATTAATCATAAATACCTCGAGCTCTTCTCCGATTAGTTGAGTTCCGAACATACCCATGATGGTCCCGATCATATCGACCCCAATGTAACCCTTTTTATCCACGTCGAAGAAATCGAAAGTCGATTTTAACACTGGAATTGAATTATGTCAAATTTGTGGAAAAATTGCACCATTACAGGGCACTTACTGGAAATTTGTTCCTTATCCAAATCGTCCTGAAAACCAGACAAGATTAAAAGTTAATCACTCTGATTTATTGTGGCTTTAATTGACTGATTTACCATTGTTGTTGTGTAATTATCGAATTAATCGATTATTTCATCAATGAAGATAGTCGATGAAGTGCAGCCTTGATCAAACTGGAGGCGTTGAAACCTCCGAGGCCCATTTAAGTATAGGAAGGGGAGAGGTGTAAAATAAGAACATTGCACTTCTTGTTTGTACCCTCTTTTAATTACACGAACCAGGGCCGTACTCGCAATCGCTAAATCTCAATCGGGGTCATAATTTATTTTGTTTTTTGAATATATGTAAGCGGATATTATTATCACGAGACACGTGTGGTTTTTTTTTCTGGACCGTCGAAAATTTATGGCATCGCCGATTTATTCAGTTATCATCAAAATAATTTATTTCGAGGCTATTTTATTTTACGTTGACGTAGTTTAATATAAATCGATTACGTATAACGAGTAGATTTTGTCTGAATCTGGAGGAACGATTATTATTAGATTTTTGTCAAAGGTGCGGAATCTTGTAGCGAAATCCGCGAGGCGCGACAGTGACAAAAAGAAAACAGTTGTTTCGTTTTAAGATTTATTATAATTCACATTAAATGGGGTATGTGGTTTTTTTGAGCAGTCTGTGGAAATTTCGAAGGTGGAATAATTTAGGTCATCCTTAAATAATCTCGGGACAATAATTAAACCTATCAATTAATCATCTCCTCCGGTCATGACTTCCATGAATTCTGCAATAAATCCATAAAAATTAAAATTCACCCCCAAAAATATACAAGCTCAATTACCGTCATAATCAACAGTTCCTGATCCATCTGTGTCAATTTCCGCGATGATCATGTCGAGTTCGTCACTTGACAATTTGTCGTCTAATTCTTTGAGGATCTCCTTGAGGGTGCTGGTTGTGATGTAACCGTTGCCTTCTTTATCGTAAAGCCTGAAAGCTTCTTTCAGTTCTTGTTGCATGGCTTCCGCGTCTTCCTCTACCATGAATCTGGAGGCCAAAGTGATGAACTCGTCGAATTCCAATTCACCGGATCCTGGGAAACGAAAGACCATTAAAATAATTGGATTGGATTTTTGATCAAGTTTTACGTACCATCGGCGTCAACTTCGGCAATGATTTCTGCCAAAATTTTATCGGTGGTTTGGATCCCCAACATGCTCAAGATGGTACCAATCATGACGGTACCGATGCTGCCTTTCTTTTCGACATCGAAAGTGTCGAAAGCCTTTTTCAAAACTATTAGAAAAATGTGGTAATTATGTATGTGTTTATTAAATTTTGGAAATCTACTCACGGGCTACTTGCTCCTTGTTGAGTTCACCTCCTGCATCAGCCTAGGTAATAAATCCGAAAATTATTTTTTGTTGATGGTAATTTTTGTGATCACTCACCATTTTTCGTCTTGTTTGAGTTTGGCTCAAAAACTTCTGAAATGCCGATGCTCTCACCAGGAAGTTCAAATGTCAAGTAGGATTTTCGTCTGAATGCGACGTCTTTTAAAAGTTCTCATTTCTGAAATAGTTGGTTGTGCGAGTGGGGTCGCGACAATTTCATAATATTTATTCTTTTTTAATTTCAGCTGTCGGTGCCCAGGTTTTAATTATTCGTAAAATACTTTGGCTCGGCTACTTCGGGCTCGTACCGTACAACTATTCTGAAAAGTGATGGAACGGAGAGGAAGGCCCGGACTTTATAAATAGGACCGTTTTGTGGCCCGCACCCTTCCGTTATCGTAACTCCTCGACTTTATTATCTCGAAAATTGCCTTCGACCCAAAAATACAACGGTTTTATCACCGAAGAAATTTTCCAATGCGCAGACCAATATCTGTTGTCGAAATTCCAGGGAAGCTCTAGGGGGAAATTCGCGTTTTTCCTGAATCCGTCCCTGGATTTCCCCCCGTGGAACAATGTCGGCAATTCGGTAAAACTTCAGCCAGGTTACGTGCATGGCTAGTCACGTGCTTCCCCCCGAAAAGTTTTATACCCGCTTTCGGTTCCTGGACATTATCCAAACATTTATCCAATCAGATTACAAGTTTATTTCGAATTTTAAACTGCTATAAAGCACTTTACGTACACACACACCACGAGGCACGGCCCCGTATATCCAGACCTACATACTAAATCACAACGTGCTTTAAATAATGATGTGGTGTATCCGCGACGCATAATTAATGGGAAACGTCGATAAATTTTGGCAGAACTAGAGAGAAACGCAACAATGGAAAAATTTCGAAATTGATCTCCCGCAGATGTCGCGGACGAAAGATCACGGCCAAGACCCAATTCAAAATCAACACAAGCGACCATTTTTTCAAATAATTTACTTAATCCAACACTTAGGTACATCGTTCTGGAATTTACCTAAATTAAATTGAAAATTATCAGTCCCTTCCATTGAAATATTGAACAACCACGGCGTCATTCAGTTCAACATTGAACACTGAAATTGAACTATGTTCAATATTCAATCATAAGATAATTCTTGATTACATGAAAAAGTTATGATACCAAAAGATCAAATGTGAGAGGAATTGATATTGACTGTGGAAACTTTTGTTCTTGATCAGAAGAAATTATTTTGAAATCTTCAATACCAAGTCCCCTAATTTTAAAGCTTTTGTATGAAAATTGAATTTTTGTTTACCGAAATTGGTCCAAAATTGAAGAAAAATTCAGATTCAGAATTCGACATTGAACTGGTCCTTCAAAACACAAGACACAGCCCCATCCCTAAACTTGACTATAATACGGATGCATCCACCCCAGAGGGTGATTAGGGGGCAACGGGGGCGGCGGCGCCTCGTACAGTTCCTCCTCCTGGAACCGCTGAAGATCGTCCAGCCTCATCCTGCGCCTGATTTGGCTTCGCCTGATCCGGTGCGGCGTCCCCGAATAGGCGTAAGGGGTGCGCCTCATCGAGCTCTGCTCGGAAATCGTCCTAAGTCCCGGCCTGGACGTGATCTTCTCGTAGATTTTCGGCGTCAAATAGCCGTCGCTGTAGCTGTTGAGGGACATGGTCGGCTCGTAGTGGACCGAGGGCGTGCGGTAGCCCACACGGTCGCAGTTCTTCGGCATGACAATGGCGTCGGCGGCGCGACTTTCCACGATTATCACCCTCTTGTTGCCCTTGATCAGGTTCGGGTGCTGGCGGATGCAGTAAAACACGATCAGGCCGCTCGAGAAAATGGCCAAAAGGGCGGCGCCGATCGCGCTTCCCAAAATCAGGAACATGTCTTTGTTGGGAATCCAGGAGGAGTGGTCCCAGTCTTCCGGCACCCTGAGACTCGTGCAATCGTATGGAGATATCGTAGTGGAGGATTCGTCTTCTCCTATGAGGCAGAAAGTGTAAGTGGTGGCGTGTTGGAGGCATAAATACGTTTCGAAAATGTTGATTGAGCAGAAATAGTCCGATCGGTTTTGGGCGTTGGTCACGAGGAGGTAAAATTTGGTCAAGTCGACGTTCGAATTGTAATTGGAAACTGTTATTTTGTAATCGGGGGTGTCACCGATTTGGAGAAATGTCATTTCGACCAAACCGTTTTGCAGCAGTTTTGTTTTGATCACAGAACCTTCATTTACATCCGGTTTTGTCGGGAATTCTTCACACCTTATTGCTACCAAATCTTCCAGCGGCTTCTCAGTCGTTGAAACTGCAGGTTCTGATGCACTTTTAGTGGAGACATCTGTTGTAGTAGATGTTGAGCTTTTTGCTGTTGAACTTTCCGTTGAACTTAGTGTTGAAGTCGGAGTGGAGCTTTCGATCGTAGTGGGTCTCTTGGTTGAGGTCGAGTTTTCGTCACAAAAATCAACTTTGGTATAATCCGTGCCTCCAAAACAGTAAAAGTAATCCGCGAACAAACCTCGATGGTCTGTGAAAAAATCTCGGAACCAAACTAGATTGCAGTTACAATTGAACCTGTTATTCGATATGAAGATGGCTTTCTTTGTCGATATTGAATCGAAAATTCCCGAAGGCAAATATGTTAACGAATTATCGTTTAACTTCAGCATAGACAAGCTGTTCAATTTTGCAAAAGCTTTGGCATCGATTCGTTCCAACTTGCTGCTGTATAGCGCCAAGGATTCCACCGCTTTTACATTCGTGAAGCATTCATCGGTGATGTTGATGAAATTATTATTATTGAGGTATAAAGTCCGGAGATATGGTAAACCAGCTCCTCGACTTCCAGTCAAATTGACCAAAATCTCCGCGGATTTAATTTCACCAACTAATTGTAACGATTCCAGAGTTCCACTTATTTGGTTCAAAGACTCGCTTTCGATAGTTATTCTAGACTTATCGCTAAAATCTAGTTCTAATTTGTCGATTATCGTATCAGAAAACCAGTCGCGTTTAACCATTCTCAACGACATTCTAAAGCTGAGATAATTTAATTTCTTGAAAGGATCCCCACTGAATGCATCGTCGTCCATGTCGTCGACCACAGAGTTTTCGATTTGCATCGATTCGAAGACCGAGGGTATTCCTCCAAGCCACCCTTTCGATATCCTTTCATTCGGAAACGTCACTTCTGATAACACTAACCTATTGCAAACCTGCAAAAAACACTCTTTCAGATTTTGATAGTCTGTTATCTAGTTCACATCATAATCAGTGAAGATAAGATACCGAAATCGGTATTTAACTCAGTACCTATACGTTACGCTAATAGGTTTGAAAACGCATAATCAACTATACCTTTTTCACTTTTTTCACTTACTTCTTGTCTGCCTAAAGCTTCGTTTATGTATTCAATGAGATTTGAAGAGTCACCGGTAAAACGTAACTCGGATCCAGAGCAATCTGCGCTTCTGGAAGTATAGGGTTGGATATTTGGTAACTTTTGTTCGGCTATGAAGTTTCCACTGCTGGTAATGGATGAGGAATCTGAGACGCCATCATAAATTCTCTTGTCAAAAATACCGTAGATAACCAGAGATAGAAGAATTGCAAAGGCGAAAACTGCAGTGAGGCCGGCAATGGATCTATCCCATTTAGCACACCAGAATTTCAGGCTACAGTAACATGATGGTTCAGAGAGAGAATTGTTGGACATTCGACTTACCTAGTGGTTTTATTTCGAAGACTTTTGTTGCAGTGGGCCGCTCTTTCTCGACAAATACCAGTTTTTCTTTTAAAATTGTTCATGTTTCATTTTAAATGTACCAAAAGGACCAGAGTTCGTACATTTGTGTGAATTGCGATCGCGATAAACTTCATATTTGCATTAATAGTACTAGCCAGATGTTAATTAGTTAATATTTATCAGAAATTAATCCCGTATCTGCGAATTTGTGCGATAAGGCCGTTTCAAATATTTCGCTTCACAACATTATAACTTTGTGTGAAATCCGCGATCACGTGTTAGAAACGAAATGTATTTATTATCTCAAAGGGATTACCGAAATCACGGTGTGAATAATGTTAGAGTGAGTTGGGCCGAAATGAGTGTCAGCATAAATTTCTTTATTTTTCACAGATATACATAGAATATTATTACATAATATCTCGGAAACATTGAATATAATAACTTGAATATACTTATATATGACACAAAACACAACAGCCATGTTGAATGATGAATACACGAGTACTCCATTACAATGATGATATAATAGTGCGTTTGAATAATACGATTATTATCTCAACACATCGATTATGATAATATTATATCTTGGATAGAGTTTGTAAAAAACGGTAAGGGCCGGGCCCGCTCTTCGCGTTTCTATGCGATAACGACCTGACACTAGAAATCTTAGAAAAATATTGCACGATTGCTTTGAGCTGACATAGGAACGCGAAGGATTGCAATGCCTCGACCGGATATGTCTCGAAATGGTCTGGCGGCGTCGCACGACTTCCGGGCGAACGCCGCCACAAAAACACCCATTTATCAATTGCACATTTTTGCGATTTTTTCCGAAATTTCACCGAAATTAAATCATCCGAATCTGTTGAAAATTCCGCCGGGTTTGTTAATGACTACTCTGTTGTCAGTTTTTAATGATGCGATTCTAAAGGTGACTATCTATTGGTTCAGAAGTTTTCTCTAAAATCTAGGTCTTTTAGGTACGTGTATAGCAAAATTTCTCGAAAGATGATACCTCATTTTGATGCGTCTGATTTTTCCCGAATGTTTCCCAAAAATGTAACCGCAAATTACTTGAACACACTCACGTATTATTACAGTGCATTGACAAATGTTCCTCATCTAAAATACTTATCTAAACACTAGGATAATATATAGTTTATGTATGGTAACTTTTATTAACAGTAATGATATGGATTAATCAAGCTCACAAGTTTTCATTTTGGATTAACTAACTATCATAGGTAATACGGAAATTTATCATTCTCGTTAAGCATGCGTAATATTTGTTTTCCTTAATTTTTTTGGCTTCTTCTTCTTTATCCCACCTAGTAAAAGGGTATTTCGTCCTAAAATGTAAAACAGCGGTATAAAAATCTGAACCAGCCGTCCGGACATTTTGAAAAGAGCCCGAAATTCGGAGCTCCCCTGTCTCACAAAACGTCCGCACGCTCATGAAGACACACAAGTTTTAAAAAATACAATCTCGATAAATGTTTTCAATTTTTTTTCTCTTATTACATAATACAATTAATGCGGCACCTTTGATATGATACAGGTTTTTCGAAATCCACCGTGATATGTTTATAGGCCTTTTAGTCCCAATCAAAAACTGCACATGAGTTCGTGTTCCGTGTGCTTTTCTCGTTTGTATTACAACGAAACGGTCTTGAAATCAATGTAAGGCTTTCATAATAATCGTTTAAAATCTACGCTAAGACATCACACAGACATCGAGAGAAAGAGCGAAAAAGACATCGGTTAATAGTAATGTGATAAGTTATAGTAGAGTTGACAATTGGGACGAGCGAAAATGTGGTGGATTCACAAAATGTTTCTTCTCCTTCACGATCCTAACTCAGTCCTATTCCCATTATACAGGAACGTTCTGATATGTATGAATTTTACAGCAGTTAGAGCGGATCACACAGTGTTGTAATAATAATTATTCAATAAGTAGCGTGACGAAAGTGTCGCCTCTGAAGATTTCCGCTTGTCGAAAGAGACACAATCACTTTTTCAGATGGTTATTTAATCAAACGGAAATCGTCTAGGGTGACTTTTCGTGCGATTTTCCCAATTAGATTAGAAACAATGATATCGACAGAGAAGCTTTGAGAATTCTGACCTAATAATTACGCAACTTTTTGCTCTACCGATAATAATCAAGCAACGGTCATGCTTTAATTCTAAAACTTTAATTACGACTGATGATGCGCTAATTGATGCAAAATAGGGCAAACTTCTAACCACTACTCATTTCCTCATTAATATAAAATATTTACGTTAAAATCTAGCTATGATAATAATTTCTGGGCTAATAATAAATGTCTTGTTTTTTTACGTCGCTACGATTTTCAATTACAAATAACGAAACACATTCCTAAGTATAACTATAACGTATCTCACTGAGACGCCTAGAGCTATCGGGGCTGCTAAACGCACATGATCGCAACCGCTCCTGGTGTGCGCGTTGTCGGGCGATTTGATAACGCAATTCATCTTATCCAAAGGCAAATTCTGCAGACTGTACTCGCGGTGCTCCTGCTGCATCATACAAACCGTGCGCTTCTTCTGCATCATCTCGTCGTCCTTGTCGCGCAGGTTCTTCAGCCAGATCTTGTACCACTGCAACTCGCACTCGCAAGTCAACGGATTATCTGCAAACAGTTCCACCAATCAACCAAAGCCCAAAAGCAGCAGCACCTCAAGATCTATCCATAACTTGATAGACTAGCCACGTGGTTGAGGAATTCTACTGGTAACCTTAGTTAACGATTTGATACTTCATCGTTCATATCATATTTAGACTATCGAGTAACGTAGGAGGGAAAATGAAAAGTGAAAAAATTAAAAGCGTTCCCCGACAAAGGCTTTCAGGTATAGCGTCTAGCGATAGGAAACTTCACGTTTGGAAAAATATTTGTTTATGCAAGTATTGGTTTTCTTTTCAGGTTGAAAGGTTGTCGCAGGGAATCAATTTACCCGGTGAGACGCGAGTCATAAACATTTCACATTGTTCATTTTACGCCCCTTCCATCCGGAGCGTAACCGAAAGTGACTCACCCATGATATCGATAACCCTGAGGGTGTCCAAAACCGGCTCCATCACGTCTTCGGGAATGTGCATGAGTTTGTTGTTTTGCAAGTTGAGGGTCTCGAGGGAGTTGAGATTTTCGAATATCAAGCCGGTCAAAGAGCGGATGCTGCAACGAGACAATTCCTCATGACGCTAGCCCATAAAACCAAACGGATTACCGTGAGTCTTACTCGTTCTTTTGCAGGTTCAGGAAAGTTATGGTGTCCCCGAAGCCGGCGAAGGCGTCCTCCGCGATGTAGCTGATGTTGTTGGCTCTCAGGTCGAGGTGGCGCAATCTGTGTAACTTATTTAGGGCCGAAGTCGGGATCGTGTGGATATTGTTGTCCCCCAAACGCAAATACTGCAGGTTCTCTATAATCGGGGAAAAACCAATTCTTTTTATGGTCTTGACGTTTCCAGTCGATATCAGATATCCGCATAATTGGCGGTAATCTCGAATTAAACTGCACTTTACGTGTCGGGATTGCATGTGAACGTAATCGATCAAGCGAATAAAGATTCCGGAATGAACTCACCTTCGAGACCGGCGAAGGCGTCCGAATCGATGGTGTCGATGTTGTTGCCGTCCAGTTCCAGGGAGTTCAGCAGGGTGAGGTGGATGAAGACGCGGGACGGGACCACTCTCAACTTGTTATGGGCCAATCCCAGCGAATCGAGGTTTCTCAGGCCTGGAACGAATACAAAGTTCGCGAGTTTAGACAAAACGGGAATGGGCCTATCGCGCGATAAAACCGATCCGGATTTATCGGGCGAGATATGCGTACCCTCGAAATCGCCCTCGCGTATTTCCGTCAATCGGTTCTCCTGCATTTCCAGCTTCTTCAGCATGTCGAGTATGGAGAGAGCTTTCTGCGGGATCGCCGTCAATCCGTTGCCGCCCAGATTCAGCCGCTTCAGTTTCCTGAAAAACGACAGAGTTCAGGACAAATTGCATCGCGCTACGTGAATCCCAAGCGCGGCCCCGAACCAGAAGCTCTCAGAGTACATATCGCACATGTGTGCGGAGATTGTACGGACAGATGGAATATTCAAAGAGCACGGATTTACATACTTCGCTATGCGGCATAGGAGAGACACGCGTTTTAGTCTTTTTCGATTTATTCAGAGCAGGAGCGTGATGGTGATAATCCGGACTCTTCATGCAGGCGAAAGTTGGTAATTTGTTGGATAAGGTGTTTAGCGGAGTCGGGCTGAATTATTTATGAAATACCGCGGCTTAATCCACGTATTTTCTAGCAAATTACTAAAAACCGCGCTTCCCGAACTTTACCCAAACGGGAATTCTATTTTGTTCCCAGAGCGATTTTATGTCCTAGCTAGTGCGTTAACCGAGTTTCGAACAATTCCAGAGACACACGTGAAGTCCGGAACGATACAAGCGAACTTTATAATGACGAAAAGTTCGCATTCGAGAGCTTTCGTGTCGCAACGGCAAACGAATATTCGCGTCTTTCGTCGCCGCTTTGTCCTTGAGCGGACCGCAAGAGGCACAATGGCAAAGCCGGCAGTTTTCGCAGATAACGGGCGGGTATCGCGTTTCCCCCTTATTATTCCGAGCGACTCACTTTTCGAGGCCCACAAAGGCCTCGTCGTCAATGGTGGTTATCTTGTTCTCGTACAGGGTGAGAATTTCCAGGGTGTCGAGCCCCTGGAAGGCCCGCGCGTGGACGCTGGTGATCCGGTTGTGGTTCATGTTCAGGATCAGCAGGTGGTGCAGGTTCTTGTAAGCGGCCGACGGCACCAAAGTCAAACTGTTCTGCGACACGTCCAGCTGCGTCAGCATTTTACCTGGGAAAATCAGAAGGAGAACGCGTTATTTCTTCCACCTCCAAGTTGGTTATGAAGGTACCTATGGAACTTAGGGAGGCCTCCTCGACCACGGACAGGCTGCTGTTGTGGATGGTGAGGTGGCGGATGTCCAGGCCCAAGAAGACGAAGCCGGGCAGCTTGCGGAGGTTGTTGTGCCTCAGTTTGAGGTAGAAGATGACCAGTTGCTTGCCCTTCAGCATGGCCATCGAGTCGCTTATGTGCTGCTGATCGGTGAATTCGCACAGGACGTCCAGACCGTTCTTTTTTAAAGTACACGAACATGGTGAGATCTCTGAACGAGCTGGACACTGCTGCTGCACCTGCGAAAACACTCGGTATTAAGCCGAACGCCGCCGGGAAAACACGGGAAGGTCCATCAAGTGATTGTTTGGGTAAAACGCCCTCCCTTAAAGTTAACCGTCGGAAGACTTTGTGCGAGTTCCCCAAATCGTTTCACTCTTTCAGAAAGTGCCGATAAACACGCAATTTGTGACTTGCGATCCTCTCACAATGATTGGCTTATTTCGGAGTTTGATCGGTGGTAATTTTCGATTCATTTGGAATTCAGAGCGTGCGATACCCTAATTTGTAACCGGCGCAAAATTATACCGACTTAATTGGTAATTCATTAACCCGCTGATGATCCTCTGGAGTTCACGCATGGTTTAATGATATCGTTTTTCCGCCCCCGCACCAAACAGATCGGGTGAGTTAACAGGTCTGTTATTCAATTCCGTTGCGTGTAACCGCCGTTATTTGAGCTTGTCGGTTTACTCCAACCCATACTAAACTTGCAACATTTCGAACGGAATTCCATTATATTCCCGAGCGCAAGGCAAAAAGTCTGACTTTCATTTCCACGGGGTTGAAACCAATTTCGTGAGCAATACTGGAGCGGGCGGTAATCGGGGCATCAAAATTCAAAGATCTTCGGGTAACTGCCGAAAACGATATTCTAACGGATTAATTCCGACGATGTCGCACAGTATACCTGTTACTCAAAGGGAATCTTCGGGGGATACGCGATATGGCATAGCGGAACTGCACTGGAACGGTGTAATGCAAGATTTTGATTCGGTTCGAAATCGATTTAGTTTAGAGTTCGTGTGTGCCCTCAACGTGCAAAGGAAATTCGCTAATAATAAAGTCAATTCATTAGCGTTCTCTCTAGTTAGATAGCGGCGGAGGTACGTGACTGCCGCAAGTTACCCACTCACCTGAACGGGTATAGAGAGCTCATTTAATACGGGAAAAGTTCCCAGAAGTTGCTAACGACATTTTGATTTCGCTTTGAAAATTGGGAGCGAGCGAGAAAGACGGCCGAAAGGGGGATAATTTGGGCAGACTTTTTCAGCGATAATTATCATTACCCCGATCGATATTCCCATGCGTTATTCAGGAGGCGTACCGGTTATCGGCCTGTTGGCATCTCGGAAGAACAAAGATTTTTCAGGCGGCTGAAAAAACGACGCGATACGTTATCGTGAATAATTTTCCTTATGGTTTTCACTAGACAAATCGGTTTCCATTTATGTAGTTCTAAAGAAGAAATATCCAAGTGGGGCATGATATTCGAATCTGATAATGAGGACCTTATTCAGGCGCTTTAGTTTTAGGATGATTGCTGAAACTTGAGGCCTTATTCATTGACGTCACAAAGGATAATCAATGGGTAATCAATCACACCTTTACGCTTCAGATGAATATAATCCCTTTTTGAGCTTTCAAGGGCGAATACTTGACCGAATTTTCAGATGACTGCATAAATTAATACTGAAATACTCTGAAAATCTCCAATGCATGTATGATTTTTAAGGAATCTGAAAAGCTTTTGGCGATTCTCGTATTTTGTCTAGGTGTGCTTTTTGGCAGGTAACCGAACAAATTACAAGAAAATGAAAACGATTCCCTCGAATGGGAGCTTTCCGCATTTCAAAGATGCCACCAGTTGAAATTCAGAATCACCAAGTAAAATCTCCGAAAGTAGGGCAGTAGGAATTCTAATGTATTACAAAAATGCGGTATGGGAATCGGAAAAAGCTCTTCCGAAAGCTCATTGTTTATTATTCCAAAAATTTTCTAGTTTTTAGCCTATCTTTGTGGGAGATTTTTTCTCATAGTAGGATCGTTTTTTCGCAGTTTCAGGTATTATGAAAGGACGGGTGATGAATATTCAGGGGATTTCTCACCTCGCATGTGGCCAGAGCGCACAGTCCAGCCAACACAGCCCAAGTCCATCTGACCACCCGCACTCTGGCCATGCTCTCTGCGACCCAAGCCCGTGGCGGCTATGCCATCACCACCGGCTCCTCATGCAATCTGAAAAACAGAAACGGCGATTATTTCCTGCGCACGAAACCGAACAAAACGAAAGGCGAAATGCAAATTTCGCGGTTCCATTCGGAACGAGTTCGAAACTCCGGGGCGAATGAGAGGCGACGTTTCGCGAATTCAGTTAGCGGCACGCGGACGTGCGCCGCTGGGATTATCGCAGAAAGGGGGTCGCGTTTTTCAATTTCCCCTCGAAAATGCGCGCGGAAACGATTTTAAAAAATAATGCCGCACGCGTATGCACCCCGAACGAACGCACAATTGGACCAAATCTCGATCCAGACGTTCAGCAAATCCGGCGAAATTTCCCATTTCTGACGAACGTCATCTACAGTGTCATTTTCGCTTGGCGACACTGTACTTGGAAATATTACAACGCGGAATTAGAAAAAAGAAGGAACATGAGACGCCTGAAACACGCTAATGAATTTTAAAAATTAATGTCGCGACTCTTGATTCGAGACTCCCATGTCTAATTCTGAAAAATCCCCATAAAGCGACATTAAACTTAATTCCCTTGTAATATCGTCGACACCTCCCTTATTATGGGGATATCACAGAATCTTCCGAGATTAGTATAACCCGGTTCATCTCGGCGAGGATTATTTCTATTTTCCTGAAGATTCTACGCATTTGCTCCGCTTTACAGTCACATGATTAACACGTTCCGTTACTTCATTCATGAGTAATTAGATCTTTTAGTTAGGGACATAAGAGCGGATCGATTAAACCAAGTGCGAACTCTGGCCGCTTTCAGGATGCGAACTCCATTCAGCTTTTTCTCGTGGTGGAAAATATAAAAGCACGGAAACTTTGAGAAGAGACGGGGAAAATGCCCTCGAGTGTGTGCGTTGTATTTTATCGCTAAGTCGCTGGCTCATCAATCGGCAACGACACCTGAAATGACGCCGTAAATAATTGCAGCCTTGGTCTGGTGCTTACTTATTCATGTCGTTAACATACGATCCGTTTCGTTGATAAGTCGCATCATTATCGACCTATAGGATGATAATTTTCGGTTTTCTAGATTGTATTTATGTTTCACGTCGTGTCAACATAACTGGGGATTCTAATGCCGTGTTCATGTCACGAAAGTAAATTACAGGTTTCGTGTAAAATTCCATCATCACCACTGTACTTTCAAAGCTGTCATCCACGTAAAGTACCAGAGGGATTTCGTTCTACTAGTGATGGGTAATTTCGATAATTGTGTTCGGAATTACGTATACCAAGAGTGATCGATCAAGCTTTTGGAGGAATAATTTCGCCGCTTTATCATCGGCATCATAAGGACGGCGAAAATTCGAGTGCTCCTCTTTCGGCCGTCTCGAAATCATGAATACGTAATTCGCGAGGCGGGCATTATCATTATTGTAACGTCAGGAAATTAATAGGACTTACGATAACGAGCTCGTTTCTTCGAAAGCCGTCACTTCCTCCTCGAATTCCAACGAACAAATCGCACCCTCGGCTCGATCGGCACGGGAAAAACGCACAACCCTTCAC
Organism: Salpingus planirostris; assembly: GCA_949788335.1. NCBI lineage: Eukaryota > Metazoa > Arthropoda > Insecta > Coleoptera > Salpingidae > Salpingus > Salpingus planirostris. The sequence goes on from OX460922.1 coordinate 5,563,665, forward strand.
TGAAGTCAAAGGAGGCCGTAATCCATGCCGGGGAAAAAACCGCCCCGTCACTGATCGATGGAAAGCGCCCGCCGGGTAATTATCGCGTCCGCGCCCGCGATTCGGACATGATTCACCGTGAAAAGCGTATACGATCGGATCTCGTGTACACAAGACTCGAAGATAAAATCAACCTTGATGTTTGAATGGGTTGTTCAATTTTAAGCGTGTAGATATCAGTCATGAATGGTTATTATAATGGGGAGCTTCCTGCCTGCGTCCGAACGATGCAGCACTGAGGCGGCGGTTTTATATTATTCTATAATCTCTTGGCCGGGAGAAAACGCGGCGTCTCGATCTTGACGAGGAATATGCGAGAATCGAATTCCGCCACTTTTGCGTTATCGAAAAGGTCACTGGCGAAACGGCCGATAAACGCCGACAAATCGGATTTTCGAAATTGAACCACTGATGCAGCTGGTAATGATGTAACAGCCAATTAGACGCATCCGCCGCTTTATTAAAATTCGTGAGTATTTTTAATTTCTCGAATTAAAACCGATTTCGAAGGCCAAAGGCCGCCTTTTATCAATTGGCATTCCATCCGTTTGAAAAATCGGCTTATCTGGTTTATTTTGACAAAAATCATGTTAGCTGCAAAACTGTGTCACGGAATAATAGGCGAGCAAACAGAGCCTTAATTCAGCGAGTTCCTGAAGTTTACCTTAGATTAACTGTAAACGTAAACGTAGATCGTGTTTACGAATGTTCGTGCAGGTCCCCCGCAATATATTACGGCGTGGGCGTATGCAGGATGACGGATGAAAAATTCACATAATTTCGGAAGAAAGGCACACTTTCATAAATTACGGGGGTCCTCCACCCGTAAAACTTTCCAAGCTCAGTACCGCTTTTATTTCGTACCTCTTGCGTTATACATATCCTCGCCTTTGGGAACCTCCCAGATGAAATATTTACGTACCTTAGTGCTTTTAAAATTTAATGATCCGCCGCGACTACCCCACTATCGATCGCGTTCGGATGTCGCGCTCCATCGGAAACTTTGATTCGAATCGTACGATATCGACAAGTTATAATTACTCGACTTGCACATAGAGAGCGCCACGAAATTTCCTGAAAATCTCTATGAAAATCTGGGGTTGGGGCACCCGGTAGGTGTCTTTGGGCGCACAAAGGGTAGCTCGCAATTACGCGTTCGGTTCACCCTTTTTCCCCGCTTTTGCGACTTTGCTGCGCGTATAATGTCGCCCGTAAATTGAATAATCATAGAGGGAGAAAAGCCCCGGCTGAGCTTTACGATGTGTCGGAAAGGTTGTCGCGAGTATCAAAGCTCGTGTGTCCCGTTCGGAGGTCGGGGTGTGCCGTTTAATTATAAATATGGCGAGAATTTCTAATTTAACCGCCACTCTCGTGACCTTCCGTTATCGATCTTCCTTCATTTTCCGCTCGGCGCCGCGTGAAACGATCGGAAAAACTTGATAAATAACATTAGCGTCGGGATGACGTATTTCCACCGACCCACCTATGCGACCCGAAAACATCGTACCTTTTATCCGCGTTTTCGACTTTTCGCCGAATAAACGTCGACGCAAATGGGGCGCATATTTCACCGCGAACGAAATAAAAAGCCGGCGCTCCTTTGACGATGTCGATATACGCGAGCTTTTTACGTGGGCCATGCGGACGACGTAACGAAACCGTAATTTCCTCGATCGTACTGCGGAAGGGCGAATTACGGTTTACACACTCGAATTTGTTACGCTCGGGACAAAGAAAATTAACATTAAAAATGCATTAGTCCTCACACAAAGACGGTAATTTCGCCACCACTCCGTTATGTTTATGATGAATGACCGACTCGACTCCACCGCCATTATAGGCCACTTCTTCATTTTAATTAGAGATTCGCGGACAATAAACTACGAGCGGTAGTTTTCGCAATTCCGGGGCGCATTATGTGGTGTGAATTTCTTCATAATGGTGCCGCTGACGTGGAGTTCGGTCCCCGAAATTAATAACGGTTTTGTTGCATTATTGCGGATCCCGAAATGATGAAATACCGGCTCCTGCAGAGGGTGTGCCCCAGCTCCGGTCCTGATTAAACCCGTAGTTGGCGAAACTTTCTATAATAAACCCGACGGGTCGTGCGGTTAGACCGATGGAGTTTCGCCCCCTCCTTGGCTTTCGCATCAATCAGATTTCTTCCTTTTTCGCGCACCTGGGTGGCACCTCGGGCCGATCCGGCAGATGGCGCCGATTTATGGCGTAATTCGGCCTGATAGTTTCCCTAGTAGCACACAAACGTTTGTTAAATATTTCGAATGTAACTTATCCATACGATGAAACGACATATCATATAGAGTGATACCATATACTGGCAACTTTATTTTACATTGTAAACGAACATTTCTTGAATATTGTCGTCATAACATTTTAAGAATATTATAATATAATGTCTTAATAGCATTTGAATTGAAATATTTCTGAACATATATTTATTCAATATGGATATAAAATATTAATATAAACGGTTTAAAAGGTACCACCGGCTTAGGTCCACTTTTGCATAATGTCTCACACAACCAGTGCACAACGACCCAATAGTTTTGGGCCTTTGGTAGATGTTTCCAGAGTCATTATGGCCTATTGACCACCCGTTTCGGTGACATATTTTAATTTTCTTAAAAGCACGCCTTTAAAGCAATGAAAGCATACAACGTCAGCGACATATAACTATAGCGCCATCTACTGTTTGTTTTGTCTCTATATCAATTAAACACATTTTTCAAATATTCCATAAATCATTTACGTTTTCGAATTGATGGCACTTTGTCATGATTTAATAGTGATAATAATAATACTAATAATGATAATTTAAAATGAGCTAATTAAAATGTCAGAAGATGTATACAGTATGTCCACGGATGGGGTTTAAAAGAGGAAAAAATTTTTTATTTCTGATTTTACAGAAAAAATTATTCTTGATAAAATCGCCTGCTTGCTCTCAAACCTCTAAAACCCATTTCGTTTTCATTTCAACATGAACAGTTATTTTTTTATTGAATTTTATTTGAAAATTTTGGACTTAGAAATATTTTCATCCAAAATTAATAGAAGTACCAGTAACCGAAACCATGGTGCGAAACCTTGTAACAGTCACTGTCAGAGTGTCAGCATTGTTCGAATACGAGATTTGGAGAGGAGTACATCTATGGATTTTAATTTTTTCTTATTTTATTTTATATTTTCATGTAATCTTGGACAATATAAGTAGGGCGCAGGGTCACGCCGTAATTGGTACCGATTTAATATCGATTTAGCATCGCATTTATTATCTTCGCTATCAGTATTTTCTCCATTTGTCAAAGCTCTGACATTCTGACGGGTGCTTGTGCTGGTGATGACTGACTGTTGTCAACTTCTGCGCCATGGTTTCGCTTACTGGTACTTCTATTAATGCTGGATAAAAATATTTCTAAGTCCAAAATTTTCAAATAAAATTCAATAAAAAAATAACTGTTCATGTTGAAATAAAAACGAAATGGGTTTTAGAGGTTTGAGAGCAAGCAGGCGATTTTATGAAGAATAATTTTTTCTGTAAAATCAGACATACTGTATTTGAAAAATATTTCAAATTCAATATATCAATGAAGAACTTACTCGAATGTTGAATATACGTTTCATGATAATTTTTTTATTCATATGGTTTCAGAAATATCTCTTCAATATTCCAGTTGTAACATATATTTTGCCATTTTAAATGAATATTAAATAAATCTTGGCGAAGTGATGTATACTCGACATTGTTTTTTATATGTTCTTTAGACATTTATCTCCACAATATGCAACTTTCAACATTTATGTTATATTTAGGCAATGTTTTGTTTCAAGATTTAGTGTCAACACAAGTTCAATATTTATGAAATGTTGACTTTAAGTTGATATTTATATATTTTAAACAGAATATTTTTGGAATATCGATCTTAGGTATTATTAGTTTTTCAACATATGAATCTAAGATCAATGTTAAATCAATATTTAAACAATATTTGGTGCTACTAGGGTTTTATCCGGGCCCGCGAATGTATCCACTCTGTTCCGGGCGAAAAGCGACCGGGGGTGGTCGGCGTGATGGAGGGGCGCACGCGAAAAGGCGCTCTTTTTCCGGGGACAAGCGGGCGATTAAATTTATCTTCCGTGATGGCCACCGGGAAATGTGACGCACGGAAAAGGGAAAACGAGGGCCGAAATTGCCCGGCCGAAAAATTAATCGCGGACGGACTGTATATGCAACTGGATAAACACCAATTTCAGGAACTCGCAGATTTAGAATAGCGATTTAAGGTAGGTATATGCGAAATCGCGTGCAGCCCCATTTATCACTCTCCACGAATCGGTAATTACCCTTTCACTGCTTTTAAACTTTTATTAATGACGGCCGTATAACGTCGAAAACGAACATTTTATCACCGGGATTGTGTGGCAGCAGGGAAACGTTCTGGAAGGAATTATTTCGATCGCGATTTTTAATATGCAACAGCAGGAAGCAATACATCACGCACAACAAGTCCTTTTATTGCCGCATAGTCAAATGTGGGGCATATTTCATTCCGTAACGTTATTTTTGCATTTCATCCCCGGACCGCCGGTTTTTCCCCGAAAGAAAACAACCGGAATTTATTTTATTGTTCTTGTCAGAGGGTGAGGTTGCCCATATTGAACAAGTTTTCGTAAAAATCACAGTAACGATATTCGGAAACCCCATTGTTTACAGGAGGATGATAAAGCCCCTGCCGAATGCATTATGGGCTACTTTACCCTTGTATTTCTAGTAAAACTGGGTCGGTTTAATACGTGCTTCGCCATGTTTGATTTCGATCTTCGGAAAGCTGTAAACTGTTGACCCAGTCGATAATATCAAAAGCACACACACGATTTAAATTTGTTTTGGGCGCTTATCACAACTGCGCGCCGTGCAATTAGTTCCGTTTTATTATTCGGGCGAACGTTATTTACAAATGAATTAATCGCGTTTTCCCGTATCGAAGTGTGTCGGTTCTGCTGTTAATTATGTTTTAAAGCCCACCCGTATAATAAATATCAATCATAATAAATTACGCGCTGTTTATTATTGCAAAATTCCGTCGAAATAAATCCACCCGGGGACGGATCGCGTTCGATCATGAATATTCAGGCGCCCGGGGCTTCGAGTAAGCCGGACTTCGGTTCGCCTGCATAAGGATAAAGTCCGACAGCACCGGGGGAGGAAAACTTGCAACGATCCGAGGGCGTGAGTGGAAAAAGTCGGATTTACGACCAAAAGTCGCAGTAAAAGAATCGTTTTTATCGGTAAAAACGCCGGTTTATGGACGGATAAAAGCGAGTTTTCAACCGACCCATCAAACACTCTGTTGCAAGTTTAATTGGTCGGTTTTCGGTGGAGGTGGCGTAGTGGAAATTAAATCGTCATCGAAATAAATTCCCGCGAACCCGGCGAATTTCCGCCATAAATTATAGCGCGGAGTTTTGCATAATTTCGCGAGGCCCCGACTTTATCGTTCCAGTCCGTCCCGCTTTGTCAGGGCGGGTGTGGGGCGAGTTTCCCGAAAATCCTCCAGGAGCCGTTCTGGAAGATTTGTAAGCCGCATTGTACACCTGAGACCGGGAGCGTTTTTGTTATTTCGCGCCCCCGTCCTATAACAATATTTCATTATCGATGGGCCCACACCGAATCGATAAGTAAAACGTCCGACGCACTGAAATTGCGAACGAAACAATGAAACTTCCGCTGCCACTTAACGGCCACTCCAATTTCCGGTTTTCCCCCGATTCCATTAAAATTTCATCAATTCCTGTTAATGCTCATACATAATAAAGGTAGCCAGTTTTCTCGGCGATCTGCGTTCCCCGGCATCGGGCGAGCTTTGGTTCGGGAAAGCTCGTCCGATTTTAAACGCCGATGAAAGCGCTGGCCGAACGAACCCTTCGTTCGCCGGCGAAAAGACTTTGGAGGAAAAACCGAGATGAAAATGCGTTTCAAAGGATCAGCGCGAGCGAAACGGAGCGAAATTGTGAGAGTCCGCCGCCTTTGCTTCTCCCATCAGGAATTTCGCAAACGCAATCACAAAGGAACGAATTTCGCTAATAACAAAGCGAAAAAATCGCTTCCCTATTCACGGGGGGCGAGCTTTTGTTGTTTTCGTTCGTAAAACTGCCATGAGAGTGATGTTTTCAGTGGAAACCGGAAATGATAATGATAAACCGAAATGGAACATCATCGGTTCGCGCGGAACGGATCGCCGACACGAAAAATCAATCAATTTTGATGGGCCACAGTCATCATAGATGATGATGGCCGGTGCCGGAACGGCTTTAACGCTACAATCGTATTATCGATTTCGGATTCGCGAGTTTCGATGTCCGCGATGGATTTTAATTACGGAATTAATTACCCATAATCCCGGTTCTTCAATCATGATCAAGTTTTTCAGAGTGCATTGCAATTTCAGGCCTTTTTGTAAAAGACCAAAAAATCCGACATCATCAGTAGAACTTCATCAACAAAGGAATCCTTTCTGAAGCCACGTTTTTACTTCTGAAACGATTATTAAGCAATTCCGTTCAGCTTATATCGAGAGAATGCCGTTTCATTGTTATTTGTCCAAACAATTGTTCAGTTCGGTTTTCCGAGTGTGCTGTAATTGAAATTGCTCAGTTTTACGCGCTAATTCAATTATCCGCGATTCAATTTAAACGTGAACGAGAGAGGCCACAATCCGCAAAACTGTTGAGCGGTGTATAATAAACACTTTTTTGTCGTGCGAACGTTCCGTCGGGTCGGTAAAGTCCTGTCGGCGACACAAAAACGACGAATTCGGTGGAAACGGGCGAAAAAGCTCACATCACGGTCGCAACAAGTTAGGGCTCAACGATGTCGGGGTCGGCGAGCTTTTGCACCAGTTGCACCGAAAGTGGTTCGACTTTATTTGCGTTCCGTGCAGCCGGAGAGTACGAAGGCAAAAAAGCGGGCGGAAAAAGCTCCTTTCTTCCCGGCTAAGTGCTCGAACAACGGCGGCCGTTCCGGAGGTGCGCTCGTTCATCAATTACCCGTTCGTCATTATTCAACGTGACGTGGGATGGGCCGAATTCGGGAATTTCGATCTATCAACGAAACGAATCGTCGGTTGATGCGGGGGCATACGTGTTCCGCGCGAATCTCTCGAGCATAATGTGGCAAACAGGGGAGCTTCCATTAATTATCGTTTTCCGGCACGTCATATCGATAGTACGGAGATCTGGCACGTTCCGAACAAACGGCCGAGGATTTGTCCGTGAAAAACGAGCTCCGAACTATGTAAATACCGGGTGCGATCCTGCAATACGCAGTTATCGCAACGATCCGAACATTTGTTGTTGTTTACGTGCACCCGGACGCATTTTTCAAATTCCGGAATTCCGGTTGAAATCAAAGCCGGAATTCACCATAGGTTCCAGGAGACTAATCCACCCTCGTTAGTTCGCAGATTCGCATTTTTTGGATTTTGTTGAAATTAAAAATTCTAACAATAGTAATATAGGAGTTTAGAATAAATGTCGATTTGTATCCGTTCTGGAAATCCGTTTGGCTTATTTCCCGCAAACAAAGAATTAAATAATAAATTTCATCCTTTTATCTCCATAAATACATTAGAGCTTTCGGCACGGAAATCGCGTTAAATATTAAAAATTATTACCATGATTTGTCACAGTCGTAATCAACGAGAGGTGACAAATTCCTGCACTTTTTGATATTATAAACAAATAACATCTGAAAAAGCTCCATTTCCTGGTGTTGTTTTAATTTATAGAGTGACTGTAAATATTGACCGTTTTCCGTCATCGACGCAACAATAGTATCGATTCCGCACTTGTGGATCCGTTAAATAAATAAGACAGTTAAGCCGTAAACAATCGTCCTTTTTCACGTGCTTCCGTTACGTTAATATTTAATTAAGTAAAACAGCGCACTTTCCTTATATACGGCTTTTTCCGGGGGTTATAGTACTGTAACTACATCCTCTAGTGCACTTCCGTGTGTTATTTCGTAATAACGCAATACTTTACTGCTTAAAATTTATAATAGCGTGAGCCGAGGCGACGGCCCATAGATTAAATTTCCCTCGAGTTACCTCCACTCTGCCCATTTAAATTAAATGCAACGCGAATAAAAACATTCAATAATCGCACGCGTACGACATTCACATAAAAGAATTTTGGTTTTATTCCGTATTCGCCATAATTGGCCCTCATTATTAGGCCCGGAATTTCACAATAAAATCGCCGATTCTCCAGGGAACGTCCGCAATGTTAATTCGGCCAAATTGTGTGTATCGGGTAGCGGAGTCGAGAGTGGTGCCTTTGACGTTAATGAGACGTTGTGGGGACACTCTTGCGACCCCCTCGCACGATCCGGAATAATGAGGTCGACGGGGGTCGAAACCCGGATTACACGCTCCACCTTGCACGCTCCACGTTCGTCGCTGATTTATCGTCCGCTATTTTCTCCGGCACTAACCGCCATCTTAGGCGCGCTCGCCCCCTTTTACCCGCTTTTTCGGTAAACGTCCTGTTATTATACGTAATACGGCCGTAAAGACAACATCAGCCCTACTACACCCACTTGGCACATAAGAAATCGAGAAGAACACGTACATATCCTGACGAGCGCTCATTTTTCACCAATTCTTTGAAATAACTTGGAAAAATCACTTGGGATTATCAGTTTCATTTGCAGATCTCATTGCTACCGTTGAAACTCGCTATTAGTACTTCAGCGAAAATCAGAAGTTACCAGTTCAAAGAGTTCATTTTGATTTTAAACTGGGAGAACTCAAATTATACCAAATTTTCGACAAATTGTAATGGGATTAGTTGAGATGTTGAACAAAAACGGCGCTGGTTTGCGAATAATCGATCGTTTTTCTTCGAGGGCCATTAACGCACCCATCGCATGCCGATTCCGGGGATTCCGGCGGGCGATCCGGGCAAAACGCGGAAATTGAGTTTAGCTTCAAGTCGAGAGCCATAAACCACTTGTGGAGGACACGTAATTTTCCGAGGACGAGACCGTCCCGCCCTCCGCGGCTAAATCAACTTATGTATAAAGGGCGTAGTACTCGCGTAAGGGCGGACGGAAAAAATCGAGGCGAGTCCTGGAGACTTATCGGGGGGATGAATAGTGTCGGGAAAGTGGATCATCGTTATATCCTCGTCGGGTCTGCAGGGAGATTTCGAAGGGCGCAAAAAACTCGCGGAAACCGAAAAAGGGATCAAGACGGATGCCCGAGGACCGTACTTTGCCCGTCCTTCGGCAAACTTCGAGATGTCCGCTGAACGCTTTCTAGGTTTTAATATGGCACAAAAGCCCGGGCTGCTCTCGATTTACTGCAGTTTTACAATTTCCCAGACGTAATAATCGTACCGCAGAAGTAGCCGCGATGCTTTTCAAACTTTAAAAGCGAGTTTGCCGTTCTCCCGAGATCTCGGAAACATTATTACCCGTCTCGAATGTATTTTTAATGATTGCCATTGCATCAGCGAACGGCGCTATCTGCACTATAATTAAACATTGTGTGTACCTAACTCTGTGTAACGTTCAATTTGGAGCTTTCAACTATATTGCCGTGTGTGAAACGTAAAGTATAATTGCGTCAAATTACGAGCCATCCTATAGGAGCGTCTATGAATGCTTACTCAGCTCTCGGCGAACGCATCATTTCAAATAATTGCTTCCGAATTCAACTAGGGCGCACATAAGCGACGAAAAAGTTTAAATCGTCAGTCTTCATTAATTAAAACGCCTCGTCGATTAAATTTAATTAGCGAAACTTTCGGTGATATTCCAGGGCGACCTCAAAGAATCCATCGAAAAGGTCTTTTCATTTTTAAAACAATTCGCATTGCTCTTTTGGACCCCGGAATTCTGCGGCGCCTATTATTACAACCGTCATAAATTTCGCCTGTGTGCTCAACTTATTAAGGAAGTTAGCAGCGTAAATTACTGTAAGCAAACACGCCAATACTGGGAGTCGTTATTTACAACTCGTAATTATTACCCCACCTTTATAATAGTAATATTATTCACGAGTTGAATATGCATTACGTTATTTCACCGTAAAAAAAAAACCGTCAAGATTCTAGCGAATACGCTGTATATTCTCGATATCAGCCTTATTAGGGTGGGATTACTCGAAATGGTCTGTTTATTATCGGAGTGGGAAATAAATTCGAGGGATATGAAGGCAGGTGATAATTTTCGGATATAAGCGTGTACTCGTATACTCATAGAGTTTTATTGGCAGCGAATGTCCTCGTATAAGTCGGTTTCATAATCAATATTTCCAGAAGTGACTCTGGGAAAATTCCAGCCGGTTATTTAAGAACCGAAGGAACTAGATTATTTACGAAAATTTTCCTGTATTCTGCTGTATCCCCAGTATAAAGAGGACGAATTATTGATATTCCGCCAACCTTGACATGAGCTTTCGGATTAATAACTAGAGCCATCGGGATCGTCCCTTCAAACGCCCGGTGAACCCTGAAATTAACTTCAAGTCCGGTCCGGGCCCCATCTCTATTGAATTATGAAGGCTTTGTAGGTCGGCCCCGGAATTCCCGGATGATCACAGTCCTATTGGTTTTTGATGTTGAATAATTTTTGCCCGAATCGACCCGACAGTCGTCGGAGGCTTTTATTTTCCCTCCTGTTAAACAGGAACAACACAAAGGGTTGCTACGTTTTTTCCATGTTGTGAACCGGTATTATCATCCATCAGTGAACTTTTATCAAGGGGAGAACAATAACAATCGCGGAGAAGAATTATGCCTTTCCTGTCAAGATTTAAACCGTCCGAGTAGACATAAATCTCGCCGTAATATTCATGCAGACTCTTTTAAACGGCGGGTTTCGTTATTATCGCTCGACTCGAAAAGAATATAAGATATCTCCCAGGCAATTTGTTTTTCCGTTCCGAGAGGGATGAAACGTTACTTTTTCTGCCGGCACATTGTGTACCCACCGCCTAGAATAACATTGGTGTACTCGAACGAAAACAGCCACCCGTTTCGGATCTTCGCACCCCCCATTCTCTGACAATTCGGCCCGAAAATGGAACGTGTAAGAGACAGTTTCGCAATTTCCAGACAGAACGGAATTGAAATTTGATTATTCTATTTAAGTACGCACGCATTTTCATCTCTCACGGGGGAAAATCAATGCCATCAAATATTCATATGTGCTGATTGGTTTTTCATGTCTGTACTCTCTTATACGTATACTTATACGTAATACCCCAGAGGGAAATATAATTCGGGTTGTTGGCGGATTTTCAAACGGTTCCACTTAGGCGATTTCGATTAAAATAATGCCGCGAATTTGCGGAACCCAATTAAGCCTGAAATATTCAAAAGTCGTTTGGGGAAATTCGGCATTAAAACGCAGGTAGGTGGACCATCTGTCATAATAAGGGCACCACCCTCGTTCGGGTCTATTCGCAGTTAACGACACCGTCCTAATTTATATTCGGGATTTCCCACAGGCTTAGCCCAAGTGTGCACCGTAAAGCCTCCACCTTGTGGCGCATGATTTATCATAAAAGGCTTACCGCCAATTATTCGGTCGGTTATCCGGGAAAACTCGCGATTAATTGTCGCAGTCGCCCTCAAATCGCGTTACCGTCAGATAAGCTAATTAACTCGGCAGAATCGTCGTAAAAACGGTTTTCGCTCCGCCGAGATTTCCCATGCTCGCTACTAAGTGGCGGAAAATTACCGGGGAGATAATATCGCGCTTCTACATTCGTAATTAGCGGAAAATTCCGAAGGTGATGATATGATGACCTCCGACGCGCCCGGCTTATACGTGCCCAATTTAATGGCCAATTCCGGCCGGCGGAAGCACCGAAAGCTCGGGAAATTAGGGCGATAATGTGTATAGATAGGTGCAAGCGCGCTTTATAAGGCACTCCTTGCACCCCGTAACATAAAGTCGCGTATACACGGCTTTGTGATTAGCCGGAAGAACATCCCGCAAGTAAAAGACGTTAAGCCCTAATGAAAATGGACGAAACTATCGCGAATTATGACGGGCGGTCACGTATAAAGTCTTCGTTCCATAATGCATTAGGCGAATGTTGATTATAAGGGACAGAGCGAATACGTCGATAACAGACTAACAATAGTTTTCCCTTTCTGCGGTCGGTTTATCTAACATTACGAACGTGAATTCGTGAAGTCAGTTTCGTGTCGGAGTTTCAGACATTCACGAATTCGCGATTCCGCAGATTAGCCGTATACAGAAATTACCATTAGCGACACGTCATTACGAGGAAATAATTATTTCGCCTTTATCGGGTTCACTACATTTCGCGATCTCCGAAAAAGCTCCAGTTGCACGCAAACTAGGTAGGAAATATAATATCGACGATTAATTAACGATGTGTCCCGGAATCTATTAGGGGTTCAAAGCCTGGTGGAGCTTCTGGCATTTTCTCACAGCAGAGACGCGCGGCTCCGGTGTGTGCAGTGTAAAATACGATTACCTACCTGCTGTATCTATTTGTGCCGACAATACCCCACATAAAAGAGATTTATCGCATCCGACCTAATGTAATTTGAGGCCGACATGCGATTCAATCCGGCTACACGGAAAAAATCCAATGCATTTAGTAACCGGGACGCGTTGATCCGGCGAAAAATGATGCGTGCGTTAATTTCGACGTTTCCCCCGGAATGATAAATTCATCAAGCCAACAATATCTAATAGTTGGAGAGAAAGAAGAAAATGCTACACATTTTTTGTGCCATGAAATTGCAAATGAATTTCTATAGAATGTTAAGATTGCCCAGGATCACAAAAAAATCCTAGGGAATTTTCATACACTAAGTTTTTCATAACTCAGAGAAACACCAAGTATTCATCCGTTAGATTTGTGAAATTAGATGAAAAACTTAGTCCTCATACATTGTGAACCCAAAATTACTAATTAAGTACCAATTGCTTTTGTAAGAAAACTTGTAATTTTAATCCATGAGAATTTGCCATTTCACTTATAAATTCAACTGGTATTTTCAGTTTTCACAAATTGAAACCAGATTTCCCAGTTTCAATTAGAATATCAAGAACTGCTGGCGAATTCTAATTAAGTGGTCAGTCAGAATTAGTTTCATGCAATTCATCTATTAAACTGGATGTAATAATAGTAAAATACATATTTCTCTTGAGAAATCATTCTGAAATTCCATGTAATGTATCAAACCGTTAGACCGGAACTCTGAAAGCATTTCCGAACCGCAGTGGATTAGCCTAATTGAAAACTATTATTGATATGGGGATGTAACCGTCTGTGAGGAAGTTGGGGGTCGAAGTGTGTAAATATGCGTAACTACTAACTGAATCAACAGGCTACACCTAGCACAATGATACATAATAGAGAGCTCGTCCATTTGCTTAGATCATAAGGCCGACGGAGCCCAGGTCGGGTCGTGTCAGGTCGGATCACGTATAGGTTGTCACTTATTCCATCATTTATCATTTTAATGGCTTTTTGATGTGGAGCCATGCGCGCATAATAAAGGCGAACCTGTAATATTTTGATAAGGATAATGTAATAAGAAAGCCGAAGATGGATTCGGCGATAACGACGATCGATACGCGTCGAGGATTAAAATATGAGGAAGCCAATTTCCCATTCGGACTATCCATCTAAATGCAACGTTTCAATTTCCCGGGTATACACTGGGGCGGAAATTGGGTGAAAATTAATTAATCGCGGAATTTACGGCACCCCGTACGCCGGTTACGGAGGTGCATATTCGAATATTTCCGCTTCTGGAAAATGGCGCGGAAAAAGACGAGCGTGAGTGATAAAGATCGGCCCGAAGGCCGGGTCGCCCGATGCCCTCCCTAAAAAGCGCCATCCGTTTTCATTTCCGCGACCGGGAAAAATGGAGGGCGCAAAATATCATTCCCGCCTGCGACTATTATTGTACAAAGTGTCTGTCGTAATTAATCAAAGGGCGCGCGTAATTTGTTATTGTTAATTAAGTTGGATAGAAAGCTCGGGAAAAAGTGGAAAGGAAATTCCATTTGGTTCCATGGGGCCCGCCGCCCTCAAAGATACAATCTGAGATAGCACCGCACATACAAAATGTAATTCCATTTAAATATATTTGGGTCGCACGCAGTGCTTTCCTATTGCGTTCTTTATTATTATTTTAAGGTTTTCGTCGTTCCGTCCCCATATCATCCGTAATATCGTTCCAGTTTATGAAATTTTTATATGGGGTGCCGGATGAACAAAGGCTCTTTCGTCAACGGTCATTCGATTTTATCCCTTCGTTTTTAGAGAGCTTTTATGTTTGGGAAAAATTCGAATTCGGTTCGTTCCTGACGCATTCCCCAAAACACCGTGTAATTTAAGCCCCTCCGGTGCGAAAATACGGTCGCGTTTTATTTATTTTGCGTAAAAAGCCGCTTATAATGCGGCGCGTAAATTCGGATCAATTTCGAACGCCAGGAAAATTCTAACCCGAATTTTCTCGGTGAAATTTTTTAGAATTCAAGTGGAACTTTAGAAAGCGACGCCTTAGAACAATGAGAAAGGGGTGGTAATTAAAAATGGTAAAAATCCGAATCCTCTGTTATAAGCGGAAAGCTCCCGGCTTTTCAGGTCCTTTACAGAAACGTCATATTCATCCTCATTAGGTAGCAACATTTTCTATAGAAAAGCGGGACTACCCCATGGAAATATTCATGTTTTCTGAATGGGCTCGTTTAGGAGATGCGCAACATCATCATCTTCATTACGAAGTAATTCGCTTCTTCATAAGAGAAGAGTCTTGAAATCGGTTCGCACACTGAGAAAAAAATATTATGACCGATATAAAAAAAATTATTAGTATAATAATATTTCCTAATACATATCAGGACAGCTATCCAGCTTATAGGGGTAACTAATTCTGTATAGCTGAGTTCGTATTATACGAATAACTAATTAGGATTATAGTGATGTCAAGATTCGTCTTGTATTTGTTATTACAAATCTATTAACTGTTATAAGGCAACATATTATTAGCTGTTATGAATTTTAATAGCGGTAAATATTCAGTGTTATACCGCTTATAATACATGTGTGATAAGAAACACAAAGAATGTTATACGGGCAATAATTTTAAAATATTAAGGATAATGGTTATTATGATACCAGTCTAATAAAGGATGTGAAGAATTGGCAATAAAAATCAATCAATATAATTTTCATTATTTATTCAAAATTCGAATCGACACAAAATTCAGAAGTAGGTACACTCAATCGTTTTTTCGGCCGAGTCGGCTATGATCATCGCTGTCTCATATTACAACCGTTAGATAGACAGTGACAGAGCGATGACCATGACCTAACTCGACTTTTGGAATTACAGTTTTAACAATAACTAAGGAAAACTGTGAGGAAAACATGAAATGTATCTAGACAAAATAATCAAATCTACTGTCATAAAATAGAATAATATCAACTCACAAAATTTAATACTGTCGAATCTGCCTTCTTGCAATCCCCATTCTGTATCTGTAAGTAAGAAACTTTAATGAACCTCGATTGTACCAAGATATTCAGATATTTTGAAAGCCCACAAAGCAAAATCTCCAATAACTTGTTAACCCACAGACGAAAAATCATTATGTAATTGTGTGCTAATCGAATACAATTATTGATTATTCTTACCTTTATAGAATGGATCTTTCACCTCTGCATTCCACTAGGCATCACTACCGATGGCTGGTTTGTGCAAAATGGCTGTAGTTCATAAGCAATACTGGAGAAAACGGGAGCCAAAAAGCTCATTTTACTATCAGTATAAGATTTTTCATAATGACCATCACGTGACTTATACCAGTTAATAGACAAGAATTTTAATAAAAACTTTTCATTAAGAGTATAATATTGTTTTGTTATGATTATAACCCAAAGAGTATAAGTCGCAGTTTAATGCTATAATAATTCTGATTAGAAAACTTGATTATATGAATTATTGCTACAATAATACGAATTGTACTTCTTATAAAAATCGCTCCAAGAAAACGTTCTTATAAGGTAATTTTTCTCAGTGCAATTAAGGAATTTTCGTAAGTACTTAGTAGATCGATAGAAAACGCTGTTAATATTTAAGAGAACCCGAAAATATGAGTGGTCGCAATTACTGCCCCTAATAATTGCGTCCAATTACTTTGAGTGGTCCTTTCCACTTACGGGAATGAAAATTTCGCGATAGTTTCCGGGGGATTCGGCGCAACTTTTCGAACGTTCAAGCGGGAACTGGCAGTTTTGCGTCCGGCGTCGATTTTGCGACCGATCGCCGGGGAAAAAGCGCGGCGGGAGGCGTCGCGACGCCGCCGCCGCCGCATCGGGCGCGTTTTTATCGACTTACCAATTAAGTTCCGCGTCGGCAGCACAATCAAACAAAGACATGTCTCCACTCGCGGCGGGCGCTAACTGAAGCTCGACGCCGGACCGACGCCGAGCGACGATAGCGCCCGATCCGGGTGCGGAGACGCTCGCAAATGCGACTGGGTCAATACCGGAATTCTGACTCACCTGTAGGCATACGCCATCGACTTAGACGTGCGCCATGGGCCCACCTCCCACGCTTAACCCCTTTGCCGGATCAACCCTCGTCCTCTTCGCCGTGCGGCAGACGGCCCCCAAAACCCGAATTCGACCCGAGTTCGGCAACTGTGTACCGCTCGCCCCCCGGAGTGGATCATTTTTCCCGAGAGCGTCTTCGGGACGGAATAATAAGCGACGTTTTTTAAGTGGGGACGCAAATGTCTGTGTAATTCAATTTCGTCAAAGTCTCACAATGCGACCCTCAAAATCTGACTCCACGTACACATTGAATAAATTAGGAAATCCAGCATACGGAAATAATCAAGTTTTATCAGATGAAAAGCTGGAAAGGTGTTTTTGAACGGATTAGATTAAAATTTGTTAAGGAAAAGAACGAATAAGGGAGGCGATTTCTGTTCATGATGTTCCAGACAATTTCAAAATTCATCCCCTATACTTTATGATGCAGAAAAGCAGAGGAGTTTTACTGTGTACTTCCTTGCAGAGAAAAAGAGAATTTCATTCACTTATTTTAAGTCTCACCCGCAGTTTCCCGGAGTTTCTCCGGGGTCGCTCGAAGTTGTCCGGAGTTTTCCGGAGGCACCCAAAGTTTCGTCGGATTCTCCCTGAATTCACCCGGAGTTGCCCGATGTTTCCCCGAGTTTTTTTCTGAGTCGCTGTAACTTTTCTCGGAGTCACCCAGAGTTTACCCGTAGTCACCCAAAGTTTTCCGGAGTCTCCCGGATTTCACCCAGAGTTTCCTGAAGTTTTTCCGAAGTTGACCAGGGTGAGGTCAAGTCAGGTCATTATTATTCCATAATATTGTGGGAATATTCCGAAACGTGTAGTACGCTTTTCGCTTTATTGAAAAGTGGTTTGAGCTTTGAGAATTTTTCAAATCAAAGCACGCTTACATCTCGGCGAATGAATAGCAAAGAGCGTACTCAAAACGCCCCCGGTCCCCAATAAAATCCACCTTTCGGCGCCCCTTTCGCCGTCAGAACGCTGAAATTTGTATTTCCCCTTAACTATACCTTTCCTAGTTTTATTAACTGCCGCTCTCTCGGTTCGTTTCCCTCGCTGAAAAACCCAATTCCGCCGGAAACTTCCTCAGTTCCTCCGTCTCGAGGTTGGCACATCACATTTCCTCGGCAATTGTGATGAATTAATAAGACATGTAGTTTAATTCGGCGCATTAGGCGTTTATTTCGTCCTGTCAATTATAAGTACCTGTTGGAAACGGGAGAGCTTTGGGCCTTGGGAATTTTCCTCCGCCGTCATCGGATCCACGCAAGATCGAAACTCCCGAAACCGTTTCTTGATCACCGTACGAAATTACCTCCGGGACTCAATTAGGGCACAACAAGCCCGGACATTTGATTAGCTCACTCGGGGCCGAATCGTAATTCATTAGTTTTAAACGGCCGGTAGTTACTTCAACAAGGCATTAAATTCGTCACGGTTTTTATTACACCGGAGAACTATCATCCGAGTCGCGCATAAAGGGCGAAAATCTAATTAAACTAGAAACTTCGGCCCGGAAATTCTTCCGGTAGGTGGGGCGAAAGCTCCTCCGGTTTTCGGATGCAGAAGGGCTCACGTTTTTGCGGATTGGGGTGTAAGCTCTGGGTGCCCCCGGGTGCACGTCGTGGCCTTTTCCCCGCAAAGTACAAAGCGCAACTTGGCAGAGGCGCATCGGCCGATCCTCCTTCGCACTTCCCAAGCTCTGGGGCGATTACCGGATTACTTTCGAACGTGAGTTACGGGCGGACGCCCGGTGATGAATGGTTTTCGACACGATAATATTTTTGCTCCGCCGATGGGCGCATAAATATTTACTCTCCACGCCGAACAAAAACACAAATAGATCAACGAATTCCCGATGGCGTTCCCTTATTGCCCGGAGACTCGCGCGGACCGAATCCTATCTGCCAAAGTTCAACAAGTTTCTCCTATCCGGTTCGCGTGATTCGGACCTCGAACTGGAGCAGGCAAAACGGAAAAAAGTCGGGGGCTCGTAATTATTATTGCTTTCATAATCATTGCCGACTTTTCCAAGCTACCAATTTTCGTTGAAGTTTTAATTATTGGTCTTGATTTATAAAAGAGGACGAAGATAAGCTCGAATGGTTATATCGAGCTTTTCGACGTCAGCGCCTGGCTTAGCCTTGTCATCAGCCATGAAGTTTTTACCCACACCATTCGCGAGATAATAAAACCGGGAATCTAATAAAGTCGAAAAAGTTTAAGGGCTTATAAAAGCACCAGGTGTCGACGCACGCACGTCAATTCCGCGAAAAAAGCCCCGGAAACTCGTTCGGCAGGGGCCGCGGTAATGCGACAAACTTGTTCAGACGTGTGCAGTTTCCCCAAACATCCCCTAAAACAGATCATCATTACCGAAACCGGAAGCCCCGATATAGCAATTCGATTATGATAAAAAAGAGGTCCTCGGGGTAGGTATTATAGGTGGGCGTAATTTGTGCGAAATCCTTTCATGAAGGTCCTTTTCAATATCGCCGTTTTTATTTCCCTCGACCCTCCTATAATTACCTTTTTATTGCACATAAACGTAACTAAACCGCCCTCTAAATGAAAATAGTTTCCGAGCTTCGGGATAAAGTCGACCCCACTATAAATAGGTGCGGGCATCGAATCGGAGGAATAAAGTCGAGGGCCCCGTCGAGTGCACGGGCAATCAATAGCAGAAGGAGAATTGGTAAAACAAACGGGATAACGCAATTTGGCGGGGGTCACATTCGAACCTGAGTCGCTCTCTAATCAAGATAAATAGTAATTTAAACCGGTTAATCAGGCAACGGACGTCGCGCCCCCCGGCCCGTTCCAGCTGTCGACCGGCGAACAAAGAAATCGAGATGAAATATTAATTTTACGAATAATTAAATTCGCCGGGGGTAATTAAGACGTGGTCCGCTTTAATCTGCTCTTTCATTAGTTAGTTTCCGAGTCCACGGGTCGTGTCGCCATTCCTCCCCCACAACAACAACGCGAAAAACGCAAAACGAGAAATTTCCCTCCAACTTCGCTCTTAGCTTTCAGCCCTTGGCAGCTTTGGCGAAACCGAGAAACTCTTCGGGAAACCGCATTAGAAGAAAATCAAGCGTCGTTCAAAAGTATAGAGCATTTCTACCATATCCGAATTTTTCTATCGCAGATTCATAGTGATTTCAGCTTATCGATTTGGCAAAATGCGGAAATTACCCGCACGTCGACTGATTACTAAGTCAAGTCGCTCCGCAATTATCGTCGGGCCAATGCGGAGTTTCGCCTCTCGTTCCGGCGAACAATCAGTTCCATTCGGATATTATCATTACTTATCGAACCGAAATCGGCATGGCACCGGGAAATTCCGGCGACCTGCCGTCAGTACACGGGTAAAATTAGTTTATTTACGGCCCCGTGGTCTCTGCGGACGCACATACCTCCGCACAATGCCGGAGTTAACAAAGGGGGTGGTTAAAGGGGGCGATTCCGCACTGAATAAGCAACAGACTCCCCGGCGGCACTGTACCCGCTTTTTGCTTTTTCGCGCGCCCCATTTGCATCGAAAGACACACTTTCAAGACCACCGATTCCCGCACTGCACCTCCTAAATACAAATTGAATTTACTTATATCCAGTTAATCAAGTGCGCCGAGTATTATCTTAGGTAGATGGGGAAATGTGGGCGGCTAGAGATTCTCTCGACTTTACTGCGAAGAAGCAGAGCAAATATTTACGAGGGAATTGCTGCATATTCGGCGAATAATCCGTTGATTTCGTTCCACGCGAACTCGCGAACGAAAGACCGGTTAATCTGTTTACCCGCGATTATGCCCGCAATCTAATTCGTACGTAGGTGCCTACTTTACCGACCCCGGAACTGGCGGATTATTATTATATCCGGTCGGGATTTCGGGGCACAGAGATGGTCAATTTCGCGTCAGTTATGATCGGCCGACTTTTCGATATCCTGGGGGTGCGGATCGTAATTATCGCGTTTTACCCTTTCATTTTTGGGCCCCGCTCTGCCCTGCGCCCCCGGCGGGCCATGAATTTTCCGGTTTAATGAGGCGTAATGCAGACGTTCCCTTAAACTTAATGAATGCTACAGAAACATTATTTAAATTATCCGCTTCTCCTGCTCCAATTACGCCCGTCTTGTGCTCTCTCCCTCCGACCCCGTGAGAGGGAAACTGTATAAGGTACGGTTAGAGATCCGCGTACTTTATTTTCGGAGCGATCTCTATGTTATTAGATCTTTCACGAAGCCGGTGAAAAACCGGCGGGATATGGAATTATGCAGCGGATCGAGTTGCGCCCTTTACGGAAAGTTCGATCGAACGTTCAAATTGAGCCTCGGAAAATTCCGCCAAACAGAAAAATGCAGCGGGTTTCGCGATTTTCCGGTGTGTGGGTCGTCTCTACGCGTAATAACGCTTTTAACGCCGGCGAAAGTGTAAAACATACAGCCGGGGTCGTCGTAATTGAGTTACTTTGTCCTCTGGAAACTCGCTAAACCTTATCCCGTTTTCCCGTATGCGTGTGCAGTTCCGAGTTTGTCCTTTTGTGCGACTTGATCCTTTGACGAACCGAACGGCTCTCATACCGTCGTTTTGCTTTGTAACTTGTTCACTGCTCAACACCCGACACATTAAGCCCGAGTGCATGATGGCGTTTGAAAATGTTTATGGAGGAGTTAAAAGGTCGATAGCTCCGATTTTATCTTATCGAAATCCGCAGTTTATTGCTACAAGAGTCCAAGATAAAGAGCGTTGGAAATTATCGTAAATTATTAAAGCAATGTGCGATTATGATTCTCGAGAATTGCACGTTAGTGTAAAATATGCAAATCACACTTCGCATAATGCAAGTGGTTCTTTTTCTGCGCATTATAAAGTCTCGTTTCGCGTTTTTCGTTCAAAAGTCGCATAAGTAATAAATTAGCCGGAATTTTATTCGGAATCGGGCTCGATATTATTCAACCCGGTGGCGTATCGAGAAAACGATGAATAAAATTCTCAATCTCGAGATCCTGTTTACTGAATTTTCCACTTTCTTTGGCGACGACGTGTCGGGCCTCGCGGGACCTTATACCCATCAGAATCCGAATTTGCATCGGATTTGCAGAACGTCGCAAAGTGCAAACAGCCAGATTTCGGCCTAATTCGATCCCTTTTCCGTTTCTTCGCCGATTCCATACGCGGAATTGGTCACTTTTAAAAAATGAAAAAGAAAAATATCAGCCAGGTAGATATTATGTGTAGCAAATTAAGTCTCTGAATTGGCTGGTCTGTTTTCGACGTTGTCGTTTGAAGTTCGCACACGGCCCCGCCCGATGCACCGATTCAATTAACAGCTCGCTAATAAAATTTTCAAAAGCGAAAATGACTAAAAGCCGACCCAAATTGCAGTCATTGTGACGAGGGATTTCAATTCCACCTCGCTTCCAATCAACGACACCCACTTTATTAGCCATTAGACGATCCACACGAGATTCAACCATACAAAACTAGGGTTCAAATATTACAAAATCTAAGTGTACAATTTCCCTGAAAAATATGTTGCTTTTCTCGTGATCCCGGAAATGTGCCGCCCTGTATAAAGTGAGAGGTGATTTCAGGTTGATTTATGCACTTTGAAGGGGATTTGCCTGCCTGCCGTTTACATCTCTCCGGATAGGCGACGGATTTTCTTTAAGGTCGTCCATGAAGATTTATTGCCATCCGAAACTCGATTTCGTTTTAATGGATCACTTTAAATTCGCCCAATTAAATCCTCTTCAATCCCGTAATTGCATCAACTGACGCCCCGGAGCCGTCCACTTTCAGTTCAAAATCTCGACCCAGGTAGGTCGTTTATTCCTGTAGGACTTTTTACCCGGAGAACGTTGTTTAGAGATAATAACGTCTCCGGAAAAATAATGTCGCAGCTGTCGGCGTCGAAAGCCATCTCTTCTCCTCCCGAGTCCCTTCCGACCTCCGCCACGGTATGATACTCGTTCCGGAATTTAAATTTAAACTAAATGAACGAGGGAACAGGAGGAAAGGAGCTTTCGTGAGAGCATTCGTCTCTATTCGGGGATAATGCGAGAAGATGATGCTCCGGGTGGGCGCGTTCGGCATTAGCGGGAGCGCACGTTCGCCCGATTTGCAATTTTTTAAACGGCCTTCCGGCAGTTCGAACGCGTCTCGGATGTGTCGAAATCGGCGTTTAGTTCGCCCCGATTGAACACGGGTAAATCGGCGCCGGGGACGACGTCGTGTCGCCCCTAACGAGGACAAGTTTTAGCGTTTTCCACCTGAAGTGATTATCGTACGAGCGGAAACTCGATCGATGTTTCACGGAAAAGCATTAGGGTCGATGCTTTTTTTAAGTAACACTGAAGACATCGAAAACTTTTCTCAAAATATTGATTTTTTTTTCAAGTATTAGTGTAATAATTTGTTAAGATATTCTTCCCTGAAATGTTTTTACTTTTTTCCAACATGTCAGAAAAATCTCAAGAAAAATCGCACTCGAAAATGCTTCCAAATTGACCGAGGATCCGGCTTTAAAAATTTCAACAATTTTCGCAAATTTCAAAGTGCGCCATAACACTCTTATTTTTCGATATATCGATGAAAATTTTGAAACGGCTTCGAATTTTGTCACTAGAAGTAGGACACTGCGTCTAATATTGCCGTAACTTTGAAAACAAAAATTCAAAATTTCAAATTTTAGAAGATTTTTTTTTCGAAAATTTTAAATTGCCGTGGCTTCCTTATCAGTCGAGATATCGATGAAAATTTTAAATTGGCTTCTAATTGAGTCATCAGGAGTAGAAACATGCGTCCGGTATTGGTTTATCTAAGAAAACAAATGTTCGAATTTTCAAATTTTCAACTTTTTAAAAATTTCAAAGTGCTGTAACTTCTTTAATTGTTGAGATATCGACGGCAAATTTGGATTGGGTTCTAATTGAGTCATCTGAAGTAAGAAAATGCGTCTAATATTGCCGTATCATTGAAAATAGAGTAAAATTTTCAAACGGCCATAACTTCGTTATTAGTGGAGCTATCAAGTCGCACGACCCGGGAATCGCTTAGTTTGCTCAAAATCTATCGGGTAATGCATCTGGATTTCGATTTGGACAACTTTTAGTGATTTCTAATTTTTTCGAAAATCCATCACTTTGATTTAAAAATTTTGTCAGAAATTTCAAACGATCATAACTTTTGAACCGAAGCTCCGATCGGGATGAGCGGGCGCGCATTCGAAAGGGCGTCCAAAAATCTACGAAATACCTCTGGAGCGCATCGGAAAAAAGTACTATTTCATGTGAATTACGCCCTCCGAAAAATGACCCAAAAATCAGGTTCGTGAAATTAGAACCGGCCTAACTTTTGAACCGATCGAGATATCGATTCGAGCTACCCGGCAATCGAAAGAGGATGAAAAATCCATTCGAAAATGCACGGGACTTGTCGAAAAAGATTACAAAGTGAGCCAGAATGAGGCTTTTTAAATTTCCGGAGTAAAATTTTGACGAAAATTTCAACGATTTTCGAAATTTTCAAACTGCTGTAATTTCCATATTCGTCGAAATATCGATGAAAAATGTCAAATGCCTTCTAATTTAGTCACCAGAAGTACAGAAATGCATCTATATTCGGTAATATCGGCAGAGAAAACTCATTCCGTCAATCGATGGCCCGGCGCCTCCGCCATTTTCGCAATTTCTCCCGTACAGTGTGTACGCATACACTTTAAGCCCTCGAATAAAAGCTGCAATTGGCCGCGCATACAAACTCGGATTAAACGA
This sequence comes from Salpingus planirostris, assembly GCA_949788335.1. Classification (NCBI taxonomy): domain Eukaryota; kingdom Metazoa; phylum Arthropoda; class Insecta; order Coleoptera; family Salpingidae; genus Salpingus; species Salpingus planirostris. Next base: position 5,588,112 of record OX460922.1, read on the forward strand.
AAGTGAACGGCATAAAGTGGCAATCCGCCGATGTCGTCCGCCTGCCGCTGCGGCACCCGTGCAAATGTAAACGAATTGTTGCATGAAAGGAACTCATAAAGTGAGCGCCGGCCCGGCGAGAGTCGGGAGAATTTCGAATGCAACGAACGAAATAAATTTAAATCTGGAAAAGTGATAGCGCGGACGATTACGGCCACTGCAACGGCCGCATTTTCCGCTCGGCACGTTCCCCTGAAAACGGGCAAACAGGAAACTTTGTCAATTCTTTCCCCATCATCGCGATTTTACCGTCCCCAAAGCGAACTTTAATGAGTTGGACAAAGTTTTTTAATCGCATATTTCACTTCTATTTACTTAGGTGTGTGAATACGGTAAGGATTCCGTGTAGCGTGCGATTTATCCAGATTAATGACCGCATAATGCATTGTGGAGGTGGCGCAGGTAGATTGCAATTATTGATGTTTTCCCAAGGAGTGACCCAGTTTTTTCAGGGCGAAATTTCAGCCGGTTCACTCGTTCCTGGGTGAAATTACATCGCGAAGCGAATGCACGATCCGCAATTAAAGCAAATATTTTCAGTGCCAACCGTTCTCGTCTGTGTGTAGAAAAGAAAACAATGCGGGTACACAATCGAGTGCGCAATTCATTAGGTAGATTACCTTTATTTTTCGAGGACTCGCGAATTTTCCGCAAACACGAAAACGAAACTTGTAAACAAAACCGCTCGACCGAATTGTGTAATAAATTCGGAAGAAGCCCGAAAAAATGCGCAAACATCCGAACCAACGGGTATGGGTAAATGATTAATTCCGCGCCGGTTCATTTTTCGATTTCGGTAAAATCGTTTGCGAGAGAGAATTGTGTGATTCGGTTTTATTGAAATTTCCTCACCAGATTAAGTCGTCGGAAGTCGGCCAACGACAAAGACATTGTGCGCACCGCTCACTGAACTCTGACTGACTAGCGTCGGGACGCCGCTGGCGTCAAACTGGGTCAATAAATCTCACCGTCCATCTTCCGCTTTTATATTCTTCATTTATCGGCCCACGTAACGACGGAATCCTCGTGGCGTTACAAATAACACGGAAACACGGGAGGAAAAATCGCCATCGTTTCATAAAATATTACCCCAAAATTAATCAATATCAAAGCCAAGAGCTTTAATAAAAACCGAAATCGACGTATTATTAGCGCCAGTTTTCCGCACCTTTGTTTGGTGGGTAAAAGTGATTTAATTCACGTTTCTAACTGATGATAATAATGTGTGGCCGGGAAATGGTGGAAAGTTGTTGGGGCGAAAATGCCGAGAAAAGCGGGAGAAAACAGCGTTCCTCTGGATAATGCAGCCATTAGGAATAACATAACAAAAGTTACGTCGTGTGAAATAGAGCCGGTGTTTTTGGTTCCTTCAAAGTTCAGCAGAGGCAAACGCGTCAAATGGCCGACAGCGAATTAGTCTTCACAGAAACCTGAAATATCCAGAATGTCAGAACTTTTATTCTGGAAAATACCATATTAAATCACATTTCATGACAAAGCCATGAAAATCAGTTTTCTTTCGCTTTAAAGAAACTATTTTTCTTCAAACATCGGAAAATCATGAACCTATTAAAAAAAATGAGAGAATTATGGATTTTATTATAAAATATATTGGGGGTGTCAGAAAAAGTACTTTTCAAAGCCGAAGAAAAGCAATGTTTTCTACCACATTCAGGATTAGCAATATCAACTTCTGCATTTGGGAAAAATTGTAAATCTTTCGAATACATAAGTTAAAAAAAAACTAATAGTTTGTACTTCTAAGGTCCTGTTATTTCACCTCTGATTAAATCTCCGGTTAATTAACTGGAACTTTGAATGTGACCCTTTATTATTCATTTTAACCATTATCGTCACAGTCTAAGGTTTCAGTTTGTTAACAGGAGGATAACCATAAGAGGTGAAAATACCGAGCCTGAGACGCACACGTGGCTAGAATAACGGTATTTTTTCTAATAGAAATCTCAAGTTTTTATCTAATTGAAACCTATAGGTAAGCAAGCATTTACCAACATAATCTTATGTAGAAATGTCGTATCTTAAGAAGCATCTAAGAACATTATCCTTTGACTGTTATAAAAATTCTGCGATAATGGAAAAACATTGGGTTAAAATCAGCATTTTGGCTTTGAGAACGCATTAAACGCTCGATTTATGAGGCATTCGTTTGAAAAATCGGCAACATTTAAAAAAATCCTCGGTTTTGTGTAACGAAACCGATCCGGCCCGCTCCACAAAGGTCCTCATTATAATCATAAATGACACCACGCGAATTAGCGAGAGAGGGCCCGCTTTGTGACTTTTCCGGTCAATTCCAGACGTCGACTGCGCCAAAGGGACCAAGAATCGTATAATAAAGTTTAATTGGTGAAGGGAGAAGGGAGCGGGTAAATATTGTCCTTTCCCGTCATCCCGAAGCATAAAGCGGCCCGAATAAAATTGATTAAGGCCCTCTGTGCCGACTTTCCCCACTCGATTCCGAGAATGTCCGACATAACTTTGCGGATCGATCGGTTGTTCACGGCGTGTCCATCAGATCGGGAATCCGCACGCGACTTCCAATATCTCCGTTTCGTCTAATCTCTTCCATCGGGCGATTCCTTATGCGCATACCGGCCGGATTAATCGGGAGCGGGCGCGGATCGGCTCCGGTTTCCGTTTCGCATTCAGATTTCGCAACAAGTCGACCGCGCCAACCGAAGAATCCCGACTTATCGTTCCCGTATACATGAATGCGAAATCAGTCACGCAAATGCTAACGAACGGGGCGCCGCCGCTGATTACGAATTTCTGTATGCATATAAATGTGTACGAATATGATATGAGGTCTGTTTCGCGAAACGTGCGGGCGAAGAGCGGGGGAATCGGTACGAAATTGAAAAATGCTCCACTTTATTCGGATTTTTCCCCGATGTGAGGAGCGCGATTTCTCGCTTTTGTATTATTTTGTATGCGCGGGGTGGATGGGGTGGCGGAAATGCAACGGGCGCTTTATGGGGTCTAAAGTGCCCTTTACGAGCCGGCGTGCAGGAATTTCGACGTAATAAAGACGTTCAGACGTGTGTCTGACTATCGGTCGTAAGAATTTAATTGGCCCCGCGTAAAAGACAACCCGGAGAACGTCAAGGCGGACATTACGGCATCCATAATGCAGAGATAACGCAGATAACCCAGATTAAATTTGTTAGGATTGTTTAAAACCAAGTTCCAAGACCGTATCTTTTTAGAGTTCTCAAAAAAATCTCAAAATGTCAAAAATTCACAATTTTCATTTCTCAAAAATGTGAATTGTGTCAATCTCCTAGAAACCCATCGAAGTATAATCAAACAATTTTCAATGGTTTGAATGTTCTTAACATTTCATTAACTTAATGGCGGAGTCCTTGAATTATTTGAGAGAGACAACATGCTCTGCCTGTAGGGGATTTTAGTGACAAAAGTGTCAGCTAAACAGCTAAACAATCAACTAGTTTTGATTTTCAACAATCCAAGTCATATCTAGCAAGCGGGGCATGACACTTTGTGAAAGTTAGGTTAAGATTTGGTTATATTTGACAGTTTTGTCACCAAAAACTAGAGATGGCTAACCTGAAAAGTCAACGAAAATCCCCTACAAACAGAGCATGTTGTTTCTCTTTAGACTATTGCTATCCCCGAAAGGACTCCTATTCACTATCTTTTCTCTAATAACTCAATATTTCAATAACAAAAGTTCTCAATTCTGAAATTCGTAATTTAAGGAACATTTTTCCCATTCACCCGATCTGTCAAAAGTGTAAAAACGTCAACTTAACTTTAAAAATGGAAACCAAATCTTTATGCTACATACGTCAATTCAATCCCACAGAGCTCAGAATACTAAACGTATAACAGAACATTCCAAAAATTCTTCCATAAATTCCGAATATTCCATCAAGTTTGGTGAATTTTGCAGGAAATCTCAAAGCTCAAATAAAAATGCGCTAAATCAGATTTTTATACCAGAATCAGCCAGTGTTTATTACCTTCGCCGTGAACCCCCATTATCAGCTATTTCGATGGCCGAATGTTTATTAAAATTTACGATACGACGCATGTGTACTCTAATGGCTTCATTATTAACGAGCCATAAAGCGAATCGTTCCTTTAAAATCCAATCGAGCCCTCATTTGCTCCCTCCGTTCCCAACGCGGGCTCTACGCCACCCCTTGCGAAATCTGACGCGAATCTGAAGTTTTCCTCCTCCGCCGAACAATAAGAATTTCAATGAACCCTAAGACCCCATCAAGGGGTAAAAGGACTTTCCGTCCTATACGTGAGAAGAAACGATGAGCCTACGGGATCCGTGTGCAACAAGTTTAGATTAATTAGACCCGACACGGACTCACAGAGTCTCGGTCTTAATTAACTACGTGCGGTAGTTTCGTGGAGAAACTCGCCCCTGCGACCCCGAAAGCCCCGGAACAATGATGAAGAATGTATGCGGCGACTTTCCGTTTCCTATTACGGACGTGCACAAGTCGATATCAATTTCCGCGTTTTCCCTTTTTTTTCCTTTGTCTGCTGATTATTGTGGGGCTTTTTGATGTACCTTTGGCATCACCGGGCGGACCGAATTCGCAATCCGAAAATAAAACCGGGGCGCTTTTATCGTGCATGAAAAATGCAACGGGTTATAAACGCGGCCGCATTTAGGATCCCTCTCGGCCGTTTAATTCCGGGGGTAAACACGGAAATATAAATGAACCGGGGGAAAATCGAAACGATGCGCGTTCAGCGGGTACACGAATTCCCGAAACTCACCCCATCTTCGGAAAAAAATTGTTGGAGTTTCTAAACTATTCTATCACCCTTCATCTATCTATCTAAGAAAATCCCTATAAAAATAGGTCGGAATTCCCCAAATATTTTCAAGAATTCCCCTCATCTAGGGCGGATCTGATTTATCCCAAGACACCACTTCTCTTCGCCGTTACCAACTGCAAAAACAACAAGGAGAAGTTGAAATTCTTCCAAGGGTTAAATTTTGAAGAGGAAAGTTCGCTCCTATCGACAAAACACATCCATCAGCGTTTCGCGAAACTTGGCCAAGGGGTGGTTGTTGTCTCAACTTAACCGGAAAAAGAGAGGGTGTGACCTGCATACAATTTGCCTACTGGTGGAATATAAAGTACGCGAATAAAGCGACACATCTGCACGGTATATGAGGTATAGTTACTCATTTTCACCCAGGCGACACTGATGGCTTTACTCCGGGGACCGCCGAAAGGGCGTAAAAAAATTCTCAATATAATGGAAGGGAATATTTTACCGGTGACCGGGGAGATTCCCTTAATAATTTGGCCCGGCGGGACGGCGGTACGTTATAAAATATAAACATACTGTCAAAGCCCCCGTTTTAAAGGGCGCACACCCCGAAGCTCGAAATTAAGGGCGCTACACTATGGGGACACCGTAAAATAAACGGGGTGATAAAATCCGCAAATGTAAAAGTCATAATTCACTAGGAAATATTCGCAGTCGGTGAGTGAAATTGAGTCGACATTACATTATAGGATAGGGTTTCTCATAGTTTTTAAAATCGTTCGAAAACGAGTTGAATTTCTCTTTTCCGCCCGACTCCCAGAAAACAAAGGTCGATTATTCTCGGTCCTTAAGGTCGCGACCCTCCGGATCGTAAATTTCCCAAAATTGTACCCACCGGACCTCCAGGGGACCGATTTTTTCCGCATTCAGTTTCGGTACGCGTATACGTGGTTGCGTTTTTAAAAGGGGTGCGTTATTTCATAAAGACGGCGCTTCCAGGGAGGCGATGTAAAAGTTTTCGGAAATTCCCGTCGGATGAACCCGAAAACTTTCCCGGGAATAATGTTCAGATTAGGGTACAGCGCGATATTTCAATTAATTTTCTTTTGCCGTGTTGCGTCACCGGGGTGGAAATAAATAAGCGTCCTTGCTTGCACAGAAAATCCAATTTGGGGCGCTTTTCCTCCTCTCGACAATAAGTAAGACGATACATTATGTAGACGAACATCGAGCGCTACACCACTTGAACCGGGTGAATGGGGATGATTGGCTCTTCTACGAAACTCAACAATTCTGCACACTCCGGCGGAAGAATCAATTTATTTCGACCCACAAATGTGAATTTACCTCATTATTTACATTTACATTGTTGAGACGAATCTGGTTAGAATTCAGGATCGAATCGAAATATTACTAAACGCGGGACTGGAAGAACCTAAATTGAATTTTCCACAAGCGCTGGTTTTTTCTACGGACGCGAAAGACAAATAAGGAAATCTCGGGACGTTTCCAATCCGACAGATAGGCTAATATAAAGAAACAGAAAGTCGAGTTTATTTCCCCAGATGGATACCGGGAAAGTCGATGGCGGTGGGCCAGGTGACCGTTCCGATGTCCATTTTTCGCGTTCCTCGGAGGAAATCGCTCGATTTTATAAATGATTCGGTCCAATTCCGCCTCCCGAGGGGGCGGTTTGTTTACCGACCGAATATACGGATCTTTGGGGAAACTTGGGGCATCTGTGTACTTATTGCCACCACACAACACCCAGAAAAAAAGCCCCGAAATCGATTTGTCCATAGCGGGAGAAAAATCATCGCTTTCTAATGGTGGAGGCCATAAATCTCGCATCGTGAAGGTTTCCACTCCACTTTCGAGCGTTATCATTATCAAACCGACCCGGTAAAGGAAAAAATTGTGAGGGGGCAGGTGGGAAGAGTGACGAGCGATAAATTCGACTTTATGGACTCGTTAAAACTGGAACAAATGCGAAAAATATAAGACGGCGGCTATATAAGAGTCTTGAAAAACTTTCAAATAAATTATGTAATAATTTCAGTTTCTTCTCCATAATTCACGGCATCGGGGTAATAAAGGAACAGTTCCCGATTACTTTTTTCTCGGTAGTTATGACGATCGTGATACAAGCACTCGGAAAAATCCGGAATAAAATCGAGGTGCGAAAATCGGTAATCGCGAGTCCCGGATTACATTCGGACAAAGCTCCGGGGAAATGTACGTATTAGGGCGTTTATTCGGTATTCGAGGCACATGTGCGCATTCGAATATTTATTCGCAGAGAATGGAAAATGTGTAGCGATCGGTAAAAAGAGCAAGGATCGATACAGCCTTATGCAAACCTCCAACCCTCATAAATACGAATTTCCCAGCGAACAACTCAAACAAATCGAAATATTTATTGGAATAATACATCAAAACTAATTGACAAATTCTACGGCGCTATGGTTTCTTTGATCCAGTCCGAATGCGTCGCGACCCTGGTGAATCCCGAAGGATCGCCCTTATCGCAACCGGAAGAGCTGACGAAAGTCGCGACCCCAACTTGGACGTTATTGCTGGTATCGACTAGAGGACCGCCACTGTCGCCCTGTATAATCATAGAGAAAAGTCACAAATTCGATTATTTCGAAATTTCGAAAACTTACGGCACATGGGCCTTCAGTACTCGTGCCCTTTGCGCACAGCATGTCCGCGGTAATTTGAGAGCCGAAAGTTTCCGAGCAAACTTCATTGGTTATGGTTTTCAAATTGACGAAGTTCAACTCATTGGTCACTCCTCCACTCCCTTAAAACCTTAAATGTTATTACTTTTCAGGATATTTAGGGGAGGAAATTACATTCTCCTGTTTGGCCCCATCCGCTAATAACCACGCTCAAATCGCCATCGACTTCTTCGGTTCCCAGTTCAATCGGCTGGATTAGATCTGATATAATCGAAATAAATTGTGATTAAAAGAACTTTTTTAGGGGTTTTGTAGATTTCTACCGTTCAGTTCGACCGGTTTGGGTATCTTGATCAATCCCACGTTGTTTTCCAGTGTTTCTGGGTCGTAATCTGGGTGAGTTTTGGATTTGTCGGACGCCACTGTCACGCGGTGACTGTCCGAATCGACCAAACTGTTCGCCCCCAAATGCAGGGTGAAAATTTTCGACCTTTTTTTGGATTTTATTCGATCAGAAAACGGGTCGCTTTTATTCCGGCGATTTTACTCACGCGTAGGTGCAATGGCCGGCAGTTAGGACCCACTGGTCGGTTATCAAAGAGCCTCCGCAAAAGTAAGTGCCATTATTGGTGTCGTAATACACGGCCACTTGCCAGGGGAATTGTCCTTGTTTCGCCTCGTCACCTCCGATTATGCGAGGAGCTGAAACGTTATTTCGTATTTTATTCTATCGTGTTAGCGTATCGTCTTTTCACTCACTCATTCCCGTCAGCCTGGGAGTGTCCTGTAAAGCGAAATTGTGTGCATAATTAATAATCGATATTTTCTAACACAATTAATTTACCTCGCGTTTAATTGGGACGGCCCAAATTGAGGCTACACCCAAAAAGAAAATTATCAACTTGATCATCATCCTGTCGCGATTTTGTTTCATGCACTTACCGGGTGTTTTGTCGCGGTCCTTTTATAAAGACCGGCTAATCTTTGAAAAATTCGATCTACGTACTTTATCTATACCTTTTTAAAAATCACTTCAAGATTTTTTAAGTCAATAATAATATCGATTCTCTAGTATTTTTTCGTGAATAAAATCTGATTTTGAAAATGATGTTTACCTGATGTAGATATTATCAGTCAGAGATAGAGGTCGTGTTAGATTTAATTTTAGAAATTACTTAGGTAAGTGTGTTACGCAGTACAGGATTACTTTAATTGTATTATAAGGGATAGGGTAAATGAAGACGAGAAAATTACTTAGGATGAACGCTTTAGGTTCTTGAGTAGATTTGAATTTTTTCGAGCGTAAATAATTTAGTGTACAGAGGTGCCTCTCTTGTATAATAAACTCGTGGGAGTTTATATCGCTTTTAATGTGCCAGTCTTAATTCTTATAACTTCATCCAGGGATACATTTTTAATTCTCCCGTCTTCTTCCTGAATAATTTACAGATTAACGTAAAGTAAGGCCAATTAGTTCGCCAATAAGAAAGCTGAAAAAGGAAACCAACTATTAAAAGACTAACTAGACGGAAAACTTTTATAAAGAAATTTAAGATTTTTCTCAGGATGGCTAAATTAATTTCAGATACTTAGGTATTTTGTGGATAATTATGTACATACGATATCTCATCTTCTCTTGTTTTAATTACCCTTATAAAAACCTTTTCATTTTATAGGTATTCTGGTAACGTTTTATTGTAAAATTTTCCCTGATAAGCGCTGTTCTCTCGGTAATTAGAGGCCGTGTACCTACAGAGTTAATTTAATTGCGGTGTACAAACATAAATGTATCTCGTTATAGCCCACATAATGAAAAAAAGAAACTTTTTACGATTTCACATTAAAAGTTATAATCGCGAGATGCTGTAAAAAGATTCTATACAGCTCCAACAACCTCCATTAAAACAAAGTTAAAAATTGATAAATAATGTAAAGAGTTTAATTACACATCACGATGTATCCGATGAATATGCGATGAATTTCCCGGTTAACTTAGATGGGTTAAAACTATAATACATGTTTCAGCATCAGAATGAATTTATGAATATTTACTCTCCATACACTGCTTTCAGCTATAAAAAAAATATATAATAAGAAAATAGACGTAGAGCCCCCCCACACGTGCCGCTACTGACTACAGTAATTTTCTAAATATAGTTACTTTTATACTCTCACGTTTCTACATTTCAAAGGTTGGCTTCACTTATTACTTGAAATGTCATGTGTCAAATATCATTTTTACGTCAAAACAAAACTAAAAGATGCTAAAGTGTATTATTTTGATTTATCAATGAATTGTGAGATAACGAAGCAATTACACAATAGCAAAATAGGTAAACTAAGCAATTGCTTTCTCGTGGTTGTGTTTTTAATCTAATTTGAAGAAAATTTTAGGTTATCTATTCGTTTGTGGCCGGGGCACCCTTTCCTACAATTCTACATTCTGGCACAATGGAGGAAACCTTTAATGAAGACTCCAGTTCTTCCACAGCCACTGCTATCTGTCACAAATCGACAACAAACACAACAAATACAAGCAACATCAATTCTTCAGAGATTGATGCAGATACAGCTTCGAAGCTACGAGGTGACGCTATCGGGGACACCATGTACAGTGAAGTTTTCGTTTTAAAAACACTAATGCAATTTTCCGACTTACAATGGAGCACAGAAACCGAAACCGATTTGTGTGTTTTATGGGATATGACTGAAGAACAGGACATTTGTGAATATCTCTTTAAAGCCTCATATCCGTCTATCGCGTCAAATGCCATTATGAAGCATTCAGAAAATAATAGATTTGTAGAAATTGCAATAGGGATCTTTGCTAATCTACTGTGCTCTAAATGTAGATCTGAAAAGAAACTAGCTGAAGACGAAATTCAAACTGTCTTAAGCGTTTTAAACTGTGACGATTCCTTGACTTTAATTCAAGTTATGAGGTTCATACACGCCTTAGGGTACTCTTGTGATAACTTGAAATTCATCGGTAATGAGACTGTCGAAAAACTCCACTTCATTTTGAATAATTCCGTTCACAAGAACTTGGTTTTACAAACATTGAAGGCGTTCGCATCTTTGACTGAAGATTTCAGAATTGAGGAGAATCTCATAAACCCTGAAATACTCAAAGCAGCCATAACTGGCTATCAATTGTTAGTCAGCGAAGAAGATGATCATAGCGAGAACCATGAATTTGAAGATGAAGGAGATGAAGAAGAAAACGCAAGAACTGTGGATTTCGCGACCAAACATTTTGTGGAAATAATCCGTAACATTTGTGCTTATATCGACAACAGTAATAAGGAAGAAGATTGGAAATTAGATTTTAAGAAATATTTACCAGAGTTGATCAATGAAATCACCTCAATCCTCCAAAGACTCAGTACCAATGCAGAAGAATTGATACCGATGTCGGACGAGTTCAAGTTTTGCTTAGAAGCCTTTAGTTATATTTTTAGAGTTTTAGCGTTAAGTTACAATCTAAAAATTTTAGAAGTAGTGATGAAAATTTTATTGACTTTCATAAGTGAAGATACTGATGATCTCAAATACCCTAGCGAATTATTTTGTTACATGATATCGGTAGGGGATTCTAATAGGCTTCAGGAAGACTTGGAAAAAGAGATGGCTGTCAAGGAAATTAAAAAATTGTTGGAAACATTGATCAAGAAGAATTTTACTTACGATTTTGAATATTTAGGGAATTTGAAAAAATTACTCCAGCATTATGAATGAATAAATATTCATGAAAAACCATTCGGAAATAAGTGTTTTATTTCTTCTATGCAGGAAAATTGCCATGTGAACTTCCTTCGAACCGACAGTGTTGACAACAGGCAAAAGTTCAAAAAAAAAATTATAAAAGTACAAAAATTTCATGATTTCTACAGCTATAACTTGTATTTCACTCTATATAATTAATTATGCAAATATATTCTAATTTGTAACATAGAAAGATTTTCGACGGGATTTTTTAAGACGGTTAATTTTTTTAACATTGTTGGCAACATTGAATGTCAATTGTCATAAATTTGACAAATGTATTTTTAGATATGATTTCTGAAATGACATCATAAACGTTGAAGAGGTCCACCCACGACACATTATTTTGAAACAATCCGAAATAATTCCGTTTGAAATGCGCTCGTTGGCGTAGGAAACGTTTCGATTGGTTGCGGTGGAGAAATCTCGCCGAAAGTTTGAGGTTACGTGCGCTTGCGCATCCGTCAACAACACTACGGAACTACGGATTGTCAAGCGAGCAAGCGAGCGAGCGAGCAATCTCTCGGGGTCGATCAATTTCCAATGGCGGTTTTGCAAAAATCTCGCTAAAGGGTGAAAATGTGAGAACGGACGCGAAAAACCCGACCGTAGAAAATCGATCGCGAATCCACAGTGTCACCAATCGTGCGGACAAGTGTACGGAAAAACCGATCACCGATGTGGAAGCAAGTGGAGATGGGACTGCGAGCCTTCATGCTGCTAGCCTCAAGAGTTTGGACATGTCTGTGTTTTATGATAAAAAAGCAAACTAGAGCCGTAAGTTGTATGGAAAACCCACCGCAAATCGGCCACCCGGTGCCCCGAAAGCCCCCTCAAGCGCGTCCGATTGTCAAAAGGGCCGTCTTCGTGTTGTGATTACGCGAATTACGACTGTTTTGGCGATTCGCTGACATTTTGGTGATAAGAGAGTGCAACCACTCTTGCTCGAAAACATCTGACACTTTCGTTTTTAACGCCGCAATTTGTAAATATTGCCTGCATAAACAGTAATCAAACGCGCTATCAAGGTTATCGGTGGTGTGCCACCTAATTATTGCATTGGCACCGATCCACGTTCCCCCCAAACCGGGTTAAAGTCGATTTTTCAACCCCATAATCTCGCATTTTTGCAGATCATCCAGCACCAATCGGTCAAGTATGACCTTTTCCCACTGTCGCCGCTATCGAGACACAGACTCAGTAAGTAAATGATGTAAATTACATGTGATTAGCGGTCTCTTTCCATTTTCCTGTTTATTATCGTTACATTACGTTGTCGGTTCGGCTTTGGCGAGTCTGTCTCATTTCGAGGGCTTAAAAATAAAACGAGAAATTCGCCAAAAGTTCGTTTTTTTTGGCACTACACGATATCGGGCGAATTTATCGCACGTTTCAGATCTTCACATCCTGTACAGGAATAGATTGGTCGAGGGGTTCGGGAGGGGGGCATGCGAGTGTCAAAGCCAAAATTTCGGAAATATTCACTTTCGTGAATGACGAAAACACCGGACTTATCTAATCTAAGCAAACATGTCCAGGGTCTATTGTTAGTCATTGAGATTGCAATCATCTAATTTTATTGTACATAAGTAGGTAGGTATATCGTAATAAAATATCCTTATCATTATCATTAACAGGACTGTCTTTGTTATAATAATAAATAAAAATGTTGTTGGTTCTTCGATTGTTTGAGGAAAAATTCTGAATGCCGGTTTTATTTTTAGGCATAGTTAAGCGGAAAGTGCTGGTTCTGGACCTGGACGAGACCCTGATCCACTCCCATCACGACGGAGTGGTCCGTCAAACGGTACGCCCAGGAACTCCGCCAGATTTCGTACTGAAAGTCGTCATAGACCGGCATCCGGTGCGGTTTTTCGTGCACAAAAGGCCACACGTCGACTTCTTCCTGGACATCGTGAGACTACGAAATCCCCTAAAAAAAATCGCATCTGACTGGTCCATTCTCCGGATTTTTACAGGTGTCCCAGTGGTACGAGCTGGTGGTGTTCACTGCCAGCATGGAGATATACGGGGCGGCCGTCGCCGATAAACTCGACGCTGGCAGGGGCATACTGCAGAGGCGGTTCTACCGGCAGCACTGCACCCCCGACTTGGGGTCGTACACCAAGGACCTGGGCGCGATTTGCAACGATCTCTCCAGCGTTTTCATACTGGACAACAGTCCGGGCGCCTACAGGGCCTACCCAGGTAACGAATCCGTCCAAAATTCGTAAAGAAACCTGCAATACCGGCATAATTTCGACAGATACGTTGAGGAATACAACGAGCTGTCACTTCATGACGTTTCTGATGAGAATTTCTTGAACTTTTTTCCAGTGGTTATTAATGTTATTTACTCGGTTATTTAACTATTTCAAAGTTTTGACAGCCGGCGAGTGAAAAAAATAGCCGCCATCTTGAACATCAAGAGTCCATTATAAATGATTTTGGCACTCGTTAGGTTTGTTCGTGCAACAGTTGTGGACCGCTCCACAAAGTACGACGCATGCGCACAAGCTTGTCGCAGTTTTAGCAGGTGCACGCACTGTTTTCTGACCAGTTAGTTTCTGACTGGTGGTTCCCTGTTCTTC